>JAEHOC010000036.1:0-600000 GCA_016834605.1 Chlamydomonas incerta
GGCTGCTGCCAGGCAGGAACGCAGCGCGGGCGTGCTGGGCTTGAGGCGTCAGCAGCTTCAGGCGCCGGGCAGGTCAGCGACGGTCATGGTCACGCCCGCGGCGGACGGGTTGTCCAGGCTGATGCTCAGCGTGACCGCGCCGCCCGCAGACGTGTAGCTGTAGAACGCCACGTCCAGCGCCGACACGTTATCATCACCGGCACCACAATCTCCACAAACTGCTGCGTGGAGCCGGCGCCGGCGCTGTCGGCATAGTGGAACGCGCTGATGAACGTGTGCGGGCAGGGGCTGCACACCGGCGGCGGCGCAGGGCTGGGCGGCGCTGGGGGCGGGCGGCGCGGGGCTGGGTGGCGCGGGGCTGGGCGGCGCGGGGGCTGGGCGGCGCGGGGCTGGGCGGGGTCGCCGTGCCGCAGCGGCTGTCGATGGGCGCCTCCGTCAGGCTGGTGGAGGCGCCCAGAGAGCCGTCGCTGGGCGTGGTCGTGGCCGCCCACGTGAAAGCCCGGTGTGGGCGTGTTGCCGGAGCCCTGGCGCTCGACAGAGCCGGTGGTCGGGTCGTGGTGGCGTCCTCCGTGAGGTTGATGTCGGTGGGCAGCACGCTGCCGGTGGGGCCCTTGGCGGGGCCGTCCAGCGGCGTCAGGCTCACGTCCGTGCCAGGCACCAGGCTGCCGTCGTTGCCGTAGGCCACGTAGTCCACCACGGCCATCGTCCCAATGTCGCTGCAGTGCGACGCCAGCGCAATGCCGCCCATGGACTTGGGCGCAGTCAGGCTGCTGCCAGGCCAGGAACGCAGCGCCGGGCGTGCTGGGCTTGAGCTGTCAGCAGCTTCCAGGCGCCGGGCAGGTCAGCGACGGTCATTGGTCACGCCCGCGGCGGACGGGTTGTCCAGGCTGATGCTCAGCGTGACCGCGCCGCCCCGCAGACGTGTAGCTGTAGAACGCCCACGTCCAGCGCCGACACGTTCATCATCACCGGCACCACAATCTCCACAAACTGCTTGCGTGGAGCCGGCGCCGGCGCTGTCGGCATAGTGGAACGCGCTGATGAACGTGTGCGGGCAGGGGCTGCACACCGGCGGCGGCGCAGGGCTGGGCGGCGCGGGGCTGGGCGGCGCGGGGCTGGGTCGGCGCGGGGCTGGGCGGCGCGGGGGCTGGGCGGGGTCGCCGTGCCGCAGCGGCTGTCGATGGGCGCCTCCGTCAGGCTGGTGGAGGCGCCCAGAGAGCCGTCGCTGGGCGTGGTCGTGGCCGCCCACGTGAAGCCGGTGTTGGGCGTGTTGCCGGAGCCCTGGCGCTCGACAGAGCCGGTGGTCGGCGTGGTGGCGTCCTCCGTGAGGTTGATGTCGGTGGGCAGCACGCTGCCGGTGGGGCCCTTGGCGGGGCCGTCCAGCGGCGTCAGGCTCACGTCCGTGCCAGGCACCAGGCTGCCGTCGTTGCCGTAGGCCACGTAGTCCACCACGGCCATCGTCCCAATGTCGCTGCAGTGCGACGCCAGCGCAATGCCGCCCATGGACTTGGGCGCAGTCAGGCTGCTGCCAGGCAGGAACGCAGCGCCGGGCGTGCTGGGCTTGAGCGTCAGCAGCTTCCAGGCGCCGGGCAGGTCAGCGACGGTCATGGTCACGCCCGCGGCGGACGGGTTGTCCAGGCTGATGCTCAGCGTGACCGCGCCGCCCGCAGACGTGTAGCTGTAGAACGCCACGTCCAGCGCCGACACGTTCATCATCACCGGCACCACAATCTCCACAAACTGCTGCGTGGAGCCGGCGCCGGCGCTGTCGGCATAGTGGAACGCGCTGATGAACGTGTGCGGGCAGGGGCTGCAACCGGCGGCGCGCAGGGCTGGGCGGCGCGCGGGCTGGGCGGCGCGGGGCTGGGCGGCGCGGGGCTGGGCGGCGCGGGGCTGGGCGGGGTCGCCGTGCCGCAGCGGCTGTCGATGGGCGCCTCCGTCAGGCTGGTGGAGGCGCCCAGAGAGCCGTCGCTGGGCGTGGTCGTGGCCGCCCACGTGAAGCCGGTGTTGGGCGTGTTTGCCGGAGCCCTGGCGCTCGACAGAGCCGGTGGTCGGCGTGGTGGCGTCCTCCGTGAGGTTGATGTCGGTGGGCAGCACGCTGCCGGTGGGGCCCTTGGCGGGGCCGTCCAGCGGCGTCAGGCTCACGTCCGTGCCAGGCACCAGGCTGCCGTCGTTGCCGTAGGCCACGTAGTCCACCACGGCCATCGTCCCAATGTCGCTGCAGTGCGACGCCAGCGCAATGCCGCCCATGGACTTGGGCGCAGTCAGGCTGCTGCCAGGCAGGAACGCAGCGCCGGGCGTGCTGGGCTTGAGCGTCAGCAGCTTCCAGGCGCCGGGCAGGTCAGCGACGGTCATGGTCACGCCCGCGGCGGACGGGTTGTCCAGGCTGATGCTCAGCGTGACCCGCGCCGCCCGCAGACGTGTAGCTGTAGAACGCCACGTCCAGCGCCGACACGTTCATCATCACCGGCACCACAATCTCCACAAACTGCTGCGTGGAGCCGGCGCCGGCGCTGTCGGCATAGTGGAACGCGCTGATGAACGTGTGCGGGCAGGGGCTGCACACCGGCGGCGGCGCAGGGCTGGGCGGCGCGGGGCTGGGCGGCGCGGGGCTGGGCGGCGCGGGGCTGGGCGGCGCGGGGCTGGGCGGGGTCGCCGTGCCGCAGCGGCTGTCGATGGGCGCCTCCGTCAGGCTGGTGGAGGCGCCCAGAGAGCCGTCGCTGGGCGTGGTCGTGGCCGCCCACGTGAAGCCGGTGTTGGGCGTGTTGCCGGAGCCCTGGCGCTCGACAGAGCCGGTGGTCGGCGTGGTGGCGTCCTCCGTGAGGTTGATGTCGGTGGGCAGCACGCTGCCGGTGGGGCCCTTGGCGGGGCCGTCCAGCGGCGTCAGGCTCACGTCCGTGCCAGGCACCAGGCTGCCGTCGTTGCCGTAGGCCACGTAGTCCACCACGGCCATCGTCCCAATGTCGCTGCAGTGCGACGCCAGCGCAATGCCGCCCATGGACTTGGGCGCAGTCAGGCTGCTGCCAGGCAGGAACGCAGCGCCGGGCGTGCTGGGCTTGAGCGTCAGCAGCTTCCAGGCGCCGGGCAGGTCAGCGACGGTCATGGTCACGCCCGCGGCGGACGGGTTGTCCAGGCTGATGCTCAGCGTGACCGCGCCGCCCGCAGACGTGTAGCTGTAGAACGCCACGTCCAGCGCCGACACGTTCATCATCACCGGCACCACAATCTCCACAAACTGCTGCGTGGAGCCGGCGCCGGCGCTGTCGGCATAGTGGAACGCGCTGATGAACGTGTGCGGGCAGGGGCTGCACACCGGCGGCGGCGCAGGGCTGGGCGGCGCGGGGCTGGGCGGCGCGGGGCTGGGCGGCGCGGGGCTGGGCGGCGCGGGGCTGGGCGGGGTCGCCGTGCCGCAGCGGCTGTCGATGGGCGCCTCCGTCAGGCTGGTGGAGGCGCCCAGAGAGCCGTCGCTGGGCGTGGTCGTGGCCGCCCACGTGAAGCCGGTGTTGGGCGTGTTGCCGGAGCCCTGGCGCTCGACAGAGCCGGTGGTCGGCGTTGTGGCGTCCTCCGTGAGGTTGATGTCGGTGGGCAGCACGCTGCCGGTGGGGCCCTTGGCGGGGCCGTCCAGCGGCGTCAGGCTCACGTCCGTGCCAGGCACCAGGCTGCCGTCGTTGCCGTAGGCCACGTAGTCCACCACGGCCATCGTCCCAATGTCGCTGCAGTGCGACGCCAGCGCAATGCCGCCCATGGACTTGGGCGCAGTCAGGCTGCTGCCAGGCAGGAACGCAGCGCCGGGCGTGCTGGGCTTGAGCGTCAGCAGCTTCCAGGCGCCGGGCAGGTCAGCGACGGTCATGGTCACGCCCGCGGCGGACGGGTTGTCCAGGCTGATGCTCAGCGTGACCGCGCCGCCCGCAGACGTGTAGCTGTAGAACGCCACGTCCAGCGCCGACACGTTCATCATCACCGGCACCACAATCTCCACAAACTGCTGCGTGGAGCCGGCGCCGGCGCTGTCGGCATAGTGGAACGCGCTGATGAACGTGTGCGGGCAGGGGCTGCACACCGGCGGCGGCGCAGGGCTGGGCGGCGCGGGGCTGGGCGGCGCGGGGCTGGGCGGCGCGGGGCTGGGCGGCGCGGGGCTGGGCGGGGTCGCCGTGCCGCAGCGGCTGTCGATGGGCGCCTCCGTCAGGCTGGTGGAGGCGCCCAGAGAGCCGTCGCTGGGCGTGGTCGTGGCCGCCCACGTGAAGCCGGTTGTTGGGCGTGTTGCCGGAGCCCTGGCGCTCGACAGAGCCGGTGGTCGGCGTGGTGGCGTCCTCCGTGAGGTTGATGTCGGTGGGCAGCACGCTGCCGGTGGGGCCCTTGGCGGGGCCGTCCAGCGGCGTCAGGCTCACGTCCGTGCCAGGCACCAGGCTGCCGTCGTTGCCGTAGGCCACGTAGTCCACCACGGCCATCGTCCCAATGTCGCTGCAGTGCGACGCCAGCGCAATGCCGCCCATGGACTTGGGCGCAGTCAGGCTGCTGCCAGGCAGGAACGCAGCGCCGGGCGTGCTGGGCTTGAGCGTCAGCAGCTTCCAGGCGCCGGGCAGGTCAGCGACGGTCATGGTCACGCCCGCGGCGGACGGGTTGTCCAGGCTGATGCTCAGCGTGACCGCGCCGCCCGCAGACGTGTAGCTGTAGAACGCCACGTCCAGCGCCGACACGTTCATCATCACCGGCACCACAATCTCCACAAACTGCTGCGTGGAGCCGGCGCCGGCGCTGTCGGCATAGTGGAACGCGCTGATGAACGTGTGCGGGCAGGGGCTGCACACCGGCGGCGGCGCAGGGCTGGGCGGCGCGGGGCTGGGCGGCGCGGGGCTGGGCGGCGCGGGGCTGGGCGGCGCGGGGCTGGGCGGGGTCGCCGTGCCGCAGCGGCTGTCGATGGGCGCCTCCGTCAGGCTGGTGGAGGCGCCCAGAGAGCCGTCGCTGGGCGTGGTCGTGGCCGCCCACGTGAAGCCGGTGTTGGGCGTGTTGCCGGAGCCCTGGCGCTCGACAGAGCCGGTGGTCGGCGTTGTGGCGTCCTCCGTGAGGTTGATGTCGGTGGGCAGCACGCTGCCGGTGGGGCCCTTGGCGGGGCCGTCCAGCGGCGTCAGGCTCACGTCCGTGCCAGGCACCAGGCTGCCGTCGTTGCCGTAGGCCACGTAGTCCACCACGGCCATCGTCCCAATGTCGCTGCAGTGCGACGCCAGCGCAATGCCGCCCATGGACTTGGGCGCAGTCAGGCTGCTGCCAGGCAGGAACGCAGCGCCGGGCGTGCTGGGCTTGAGCGTCAGCAGCTTCCAGGCGCCGGGCAGGTCAGCGACGGTCATGGTCACGCCCGCGGCGGACGGGTTGTCCAGGCTGATGCTCAGCGTGACCGCGCCGCCCGCAGACGTGTAGCTGTAGAACGCCACGTCCAGCGCCGACACGTTCATCATCACCGGCACCACAATCTCCACAAACTGCTGCGTGGAGCCGGCGCCGGCGCTGTCGGCATAGTGGAACGCGCTGATGAACGTGTGCGGGCAGGGGCTGCACACCGGCGGCGGCGCAGGGCTGGGCGGCGCGGGGCTGGGCGGCGCGGGGCTGGGTGGCGCGGGGCTGGGCGGCGCGGGGCTGGGCGGGGTCGCCGTGCCGCAGCGGCTGTCGATGGGCGCCTCCGTCAGGCTGGTGGAGGCGCCCAGAGAGCCGTCGCTGGGCGTGGTCGTGGCCCGCCCACGTGAAGCCGGTGTTGGGCGTGTTGCCGGAGCCCTGGCGCTCGACAGAGCCGGTGGTCGGCGTTGTGGCGTCCTCCGTGAGGTTGATGTCGGTGGGCAGCACGCTGCCGGTGGGGCCCTTGGCGGGGCCGTCCAGCGGCGTCAGGCTCACGTCCGTGCCAGGCACCAGGCTGCCGTCGTTGCCGTAGGCCACGTAGTCCACCACGGCCATCGTCCCAATGTCGCTGCAGTGCGACGCCAGCGCAATGCCGCCCATGGACTTGGGCGCAGTCAGGCTGCTGCCAGGCAGGAACGCAGCGCCGGGCGTGCTGGGCTTGAGCGTCAGCAGCTTCCAGGCGCCGGGCAGGTCAGCGACGGTCATGGTCACGCCCGCGGCGGACGGGTTGTCCAGGCTGATGCTCAGCGTGACCGCGCCGCCCGCAGACGTGTAGCTGTAGAACGCCACGTCCAGCGCCGACACGTTCATCATCACCGGCACCACAATCTCCACAAACTGCTGCGTGGAGCCGGCGCCGGCGCTGTCGGCATAGTGGAACGCGCTGATGAACGTGTGCGGGCAGGGGCTGCACACCGGCGGCGGCGCAGGGCTGGGCGGCGCGGGGCTGGGCGGCGCGGGGCTGGGCGGCGCGGGGCTGGGCGGCGCGGGGCTGGGCGGGGTCGCCGTGCCGCAGCGGCTGTCGATGGGCGCCTCCGTCAGGCTGGTGGAGGCGCCCAGAGAGCCGTCGCTGGGCGTGGTCGTGGCCGCCCACGTGAAGCCGGTGTTGGGCGTGTTGCCGGAGCCCTGGCGCTCGACAGAGCCGGTGGTCGGCGTTGTGGCGTCCTCCGTGAGGTTGATGTCGGTGGGCAGCACGCTGCCGGTGGGGCCCTTGGCGGGGCCGTCCAGCGGCGTCAGGCTCACGTCCGTGCCAGGCACCAGGCTGCCGTCGTTGCCGTAGGCCACGTAGTCCACCACGGCCATCGTCCCAATGTCGCTGCAGTGCGACGCCAGCGCAATGCCGCCCATGGACTTGGGCGCAGTCAGGCTGCTGCCAGGCAGGAACGCAGCGCCGGGCGTGCTGGGCTTGAGCGTCAGCAGCTTCCAGGCGCCGGGCAGGTCAGCGACGGTCATGGTCACGCCCGCGGCGGACGGGTTGTCCAGGCTGATGCTCAGCGTGACCGCGCCGCCCGCAGACGTGTAGCTGTAGAACGCCACGTCCAGCGCCGACACGTTCATCATCACCGGCACCACAATCTCCACAAACTGCTGCGTGGAGCCGGCGCCGGCGCTGTCGGCATAGTGGAACGCGCTGATGAACGTGTGCGGGCAGGGGCTGCACACCGGCGGCGGCGCAGGGCTGGGCGGCGCGGGGCTGGGCGGCGCGGGGCTGGGCGGCGCGGGGCTGGGCGGCGCGGGGCTGGGCGGGGTCGCCGTGCCGCAGCGGCTGTCGATGGGCGCCTCCGTCAGGCTGGTGGAGGCGCCCAGAGAGCCGTCGCTGGGCGTGGTCGTGGCCGCCCACGTGAAGCCGGTGTTGGGCGTGTTGCCGGAGCCCTGGCGCTCGACAGAGCCGGTGGTCGGCGTTGTGGCGTCCTCCGTGAGGTTGATGTCGGTGGGCAGCACGCTGCCGGTGGGGCCCTTGGCGGGGCCGTCCAGCGGCGTCAGGCTCACGTCCGTGCCAGGCACCAGGCTGCCGTCGTTGCCGTAGGCCACGTAGTCCACCACGGCCATCGTCCCAATGTCGCTGCAGTGCGACGCCAGCGCAATGCCGCCCATGGACTTGGGCGCAGTCAGGCTGCTGCCAGGCAGGAACGCAGCGCCGGGCGTGCTGGGCTTGAGCGTCAGCAGCTTCCAGGCGCCGGGCAGGTCAGCGACGGTCATGGTCACGCCCGCGGCGGACGGGTTGTCCAGGCTGATGCTCAGCGTGACCGCGCCGCCCGCAGACGTGTAGCTGTAGAACGCCACGTCCAGCGCCGACACGTTCATCATCACCGGCACCACAATCTCCACAAACTGCTGCGTGGAGCCGGCGCCGGCGCTGTCGGCATAGTGGAACGCGCTGATGAACGTGTGCGGGCAGGGGCTGCACACCGGCGGCGGCGCAGGGCTGGGCGGCGCGGGGCTGGGCGGCGCGGGGCTGGGTGGCGCGGGGCTGGGCGGCGCGGGGCTGGGCGGGGTCGCCGTGCCGCAGCGGCTGTCGATGGGCGCCTCCGTCAGGCTGGTGGAGGCGCCCAGAGAGCCGTCGCTGGGCGTGGTCGTGGCCGCCCACGTGAAGCCGGTGTTGGGCGTGTTGCCGGAGCCCTGGCGCTCGACAGAGCCGGTGGTCGGCGTGGTGGCGTCCTCCGTGAGGTTGATGTCGGTGGGCAGCACGCTGCCGGTGGGGCCCTTGGCGGGGCCGTCCAGCGGCGTCAGGCTCACGTCCGTGCCAAGCACCAGGCTGCCGTCGTTGCCGTAGGCCACGTAGTCCACCACGGCCATCGTCCCAATGTCGCTGCAGTGCGACGCCAGCGCAATGCCGCCCATGGACTTGGGCGCAGTCAGGCTGCTGCCAGGCAGGAACGCAGCGCCGGGCGTGCTGGGCTTGAGCGTCAGCAGCTTCCAGGCGCCGGGCAGGTCAGCGACGGTCATGGTCACGCCCGCGGCGGACGGGTTGTCCAGGCTGATGCTCAGCGTGACCGCGCCGCCCGCAGACGTGTAGCTGTAGAACGCCACGTCCAGCGCCGACACGTTCATCATCACCGGCACCACAATCTCCACGAACTGCTGCGTGGAGCCGGCGCCGGCGCTGTCGGCATAGTGGAACGCGCTGATGAACGTGTGCGGGCAGGGGCTGCACACCGGCGGCGGCGCAGGGCTGGGCGGCGCGGGGCTGGGCGGCGCGGGGCTGGGTGGCGCGGGGCTGGGCGGCGCGGGGCTGGGCGGGGTCGCCGTGCCGCAGCGGCTGTCGATGGGCGCCTCCGTCAGGCTGGTGGAGGCGCCCAGAGAGCCGTCGCTGGGCGTGGTCGTGGCCGCCCACGTGAAGCCGGTGTTGGGCGTGTTGCCGGAGCCCTGGCGCTCGACAGAGCCGGTGGTCGGCGTGGTGGCGTCCTCCGTGAGGTTGATGTCGGTGGGCAGCACGCTGCCGGTGGGGCCCTTGGCGGGGGCCGTCCAGCGGCGTCAGGCTCACGTCCGTGCCAGGCACCAGGCTGCCGTCGTTGCCGTAGGCCACGTAGTCCACCACGGCCATCGTCCCAATGTCGCTGCAGTGCGACGCCAGCGCAATGCCGCCCATGGACTTGGGCGCAGTCAGGCTGCTGCCAGGCAGGAACGCAGCGCCGGGCGTGCTGGGCTTGAGCGTCAGCAGCTTCCAGGCGCCGGGCAGGTCAGCGACGGTCATGGTCACGCCCGCGGCGGACGGGTTGTCCAGGCTGATGCTCAGCGTGACCGCGCCGCCCGCAGACGTGTAGCTGTAGAACGCCACGTCCAGCGCCGACACGTTCATCATCACCGGCACCACAATCTCCACAAACTGCTGCGTGGAGCCGGCGCCGGCGCTGTCGGCATAGTGGAACGCGCTGATGAACGTGTGCGGGCAGGGGCTGCACACCGGCGGCGGGGCAGGGCTGGGCGGCGCGGGGCTGGGCGGCGCAGGGCTAGGCGGCGCAGGGCTAGGCGGCGCTGGGTTGGGCGGGGTCGCCGTGCCGCAGCGGCTGTCGATGGGCGCCTCCGTCAGGCTGGTGGAGGCGCCCAGAGAGCCGTCGCTGGGCGTGGTCGTGGCCGCCCACGTGAAGCCGGTGTTGGGCGTGTTGCCGGAGCCCTGGCGCTCGACAGAGCCGGTGGTCGGCGTGGTGGCGTCCTCCGTGAGGTTGATGTCGGTGGGCAGCACGCTGCCGGTGGGGCCCTTGGCGGGGCCGTCCAGCGGCGTCAGGCTCACGTCCGTGCCAGGCACCAGGCTGCCGTCGTTGCCGTAGGCCACGTAGTCCACCACGGCCATCGTCCCAATGTCGCTGCAGTGCGACGCCAGCGCAATGCCGCCCATGGACTTGGGCGCAGTCAGGCTGCTGCCAGGCAGGAACGCAGCGCCGGGCGTGCTGGGCTTGAGCGTCAGCAGCTTCCAGGCGCCGGGCAGGTCAGCGACGGTCATGGTCACGCCCGCGGCGGACGGGTTGTCCAGGCTGATGCTCAGCGTGACCGCGCCGCCCGCAGACGTGTAGCTGTAGAACGCCACGTCCAGCGCCGACACGTTCATCATCACCGGCACCACAATCTCCACAAACTGCTGCGTGGAGCCGGCGCCGGCGCTGTCGGCATAGTGGAACGCGCTGATGAACGTGTGCGGGCAGGGGCTGCACACCGGCGGCGGGGCAGGGCTGGGCGGCGCGGGGCTGGGCGGCGCAGGGCTAGGCGGCGCAGGGCTAGGCGGCGCTGGGTTGGGCGGGGTCGCCGTGCCGCAGCGGCTGTCGATGGGCGCCTCCGTCAGGCTGGTGGAGGCGCCCAGAGAGCCGTCGCTGGGCGTGGTCGTGGCCGCCCACGTGAAGCCGGTGTTGGGCGTGTTGCCGGAGCCCTGGCGCTCGACAGAGCCGGTGGTCGGCGTGGTGGCGTCCTCCGTGAGGTTGATGTCGGTGGGCAGCACGCTGCCGGTGGGGCCCTTGGCGGGGCCGTCCAGCGGCGTCAGGCTCACGTCCGTGCCAAGCACCAGGCTGCCGTCGTTGCCGTAGGCCACGTAGTCCACCACGGCCATCGTCCCAATGTCGCTGCAGTGCGACGCCAGCGCAATGCCGCCCATGGACTTGGGCGCAGTCAGGCTGCTGCCAGGCAGGAACGCAGCGCCGGGCGTGCTGGGCTTGAGCGTCAGCAGCTTCCAGGCGCCGGGCAGGTCAGCGACGGTCATGGTCACGCCCGCGGCGGACGGGTTGTCCAGGCTGATGCTCAGCGTGACCGCGCCGCCCGCAGACGTGTAGCTGTAGAACGCCACGTCCAGCGCCGACACGTTCATCATCACCGGCACCACAATCTCCACGAACTGCTGCGTGGAGCCGGCGCCGGCGCTGTCGGCATAGTGGAACGCGCTGATGAACGTGTGCGGGCAGGGGCTGCACACCGGCGGCGGCGCAGGGCTGGGCGGCGCGGGGCTGGGCGGCGCGGGGCTGGGTGGCGCGGGGCTGGGCGGCGCGGGGCTGGGCGGGGTCGCCGTGCCGCAGCGGCTGTCGATGGGCGCCTCCGTCAGGCTGGTGGAGGCGCCCAGAGAGCCGTCGCTGGGCGTGGTCGTGGCCGCCCACGTGAAGCCGGTGTTGGGCGTGTTGCCGGAGCCCTGGCGCTCGACAGAGCCGGTGGTCGGCGTGGTGGCGTCCTCCGTGAGGTTGATGTCGGTGGGCAGCACGCTGCCGGTGGGGCCCTTGGCGGGGCCGTCCAGCGGCGTCAGGCTCACGTCCGTGCCAGGCACCAGGCTGCCGTCGTTGCCGTAGGCCACGTAGTCCACCACGGCCATCGTCCCAATGTCGCTGCAGTGCGACGCCAGCGCAATGCCGCCCATGGACTTGGGCGCAGTCAGGCTGCTGCCAGGCAGGAACGCAGCGCCGGGCGTGCTGGGCTTGAGCGTCAGCAGCTTCCAGGCGCCGGGCAGGTCAGCGACGGTCATGGTCACGCCCGCGGCGGACGGGTTGTCCAGGCTGATGCTCAGCGTGACCGCGCCGCCCGCAGACGTGTAGCTGTAGAACGCCACGTCCAGCGCCGACACGTTCATCATCACCGGCACCACAATCTCCACAAACTGCTGCGTGGAGCCGGCGCCGGCGCTGTCGGCATAGTGGAACGCGCTGATGAACGTGTGCGGGCAGGGGCTGCACACCGGCGGCGGGGCAGGGCTGGGCGGCGCGGGGCTGGGCGGCGCAGGGCTAGGCGGCGCAGGGCTAGGCGGCGCTGGGTTGGGCGGTGGAACAGGAGTAGGCGGTCCTGGGCTAGGCGGTGCTGGACTTGGTGGCTTGGGGGAGGGCGGTAGGGGCGGCTGTGGCGACGGCGGCCTGGGCGGCGCTGGTGGTGGGTATGGATTCGCAGGTGGGGCTGGCCCACCGCACTTCGCGAGATTGGGGTTTGCCAGAACCGTGTTTGATCTTTCGATTGAGCCAAAACTACTGGCTGCTGGTTCACTGTGGACCCACGCCCACGAAACGATGTTGCCTGCACCTTCACGCCCTGCGTTGCCAGCTCCAGTTCGCTGCACGGAGCTGCCCGGCCATGTAGTCGTTGTCTCCCACACGTTCACCATGGAGGCGTTGAGTCCTGCAAATATGTAAGGTAGACATGCATAGGTGTAATCGGTGATAGATTTGCTCGTCCTGATGAACTAAACACGCACGCACGCACGCACGTACGCACGCACGCACGCACGCACGCACGCACGCACGCACGCACGCACGCACGCACGCACGCACGCACGCACGCACGCACGCACAGCACAGTACAAAACATTACCTGCGGCCAGTCCGTTAGTTGCCATCAAGTTGTAATACGCGCTTTCAGTTGTGTTGCTCTCGCCGTAAGCAACGAAATCCAGCACGCCGAAGTCGCCGCCGGTTGTTGCGGCTGCATCACAGTATCCTATGATGGCCACACCCGCCAACTCTGCGCCTTCCAGCGGCACCTGTTCATGGCCGAAACGGTACCCAAATGCTGCTCATTATTTGCCGCAGATTGCACGCGACCACGCACAGACATTGTCTGTCAGACAATTTCTGCTATTGCCGCAGATTCACGTCCCACCGACCTGCAACCACGGTGTGACATCCAGCACCACGGCGCGCCAGTCAGCGTCTGCCCCGGGCAGGATGGTACTGCTGACCACGGCCGCCGCCACGTCTGCCGGTGTCATGCGGCCTTGCTCCACGCCACCACCACCGAAAACACCGCTGGCGGCGCCGATGATGTCAAACGTGTAGAAACTTAAAGCGGTCAGGCCGTAGGACGGGTCAAACATCGTCGGCAATAGAAGCTCAAGCCGACGCACTGTGTTGCCGGCAACATCGTCAACGTCCAGGTAGTGAAACTCGCTGATGAATACATTTTGGCAGGGCTGACATAGAGTTGGCGGTGCGGGACTGGGCGGAAGGGGAACAGGAGGAGATGGGGGCGTGGGCGGCGGCGACGGTGGAGCGGGGGAGGGCGGTGTGGGAGGTGGTGACTTGCGTTGCACCTGCACATATGCGGTGTACGTACGGGGCGTGAGCAAAGACCAAAGTAGAACAGATAACGGTACCTGCTGGCCTCGGCCCCACGCAACGTTCCATGCAACTGCAACTTCCCATGCAACTTTGCTGTGCTGTGCTGTGCTGGCTGCTGGCTGCTGCCAACCCTTTCATTACCGGTGGCATGCAATCATGCAACTTTTATGGCCCCCCACATTTCCCCCTTGCCTGTTGGCAATACTCGTTGCAGAGGTCCGATGGATCTTGATTTCCCTGCGTGGGAAATGACAAAGGCGCAAGTGGTACCGTAACGAGAATCGGTGTCGGTGTGTTCGGGGTGGGGTGGGGTGGGGTGGGGTGAGGGGTGGGCTGTAAACACCAGCCCAATCTAAACCCAAGCGAAACTAGACAAGGGACGGGGGCAAAACCTAATCCGGTGGGCCGCAATACACAATGATAGGCTTGCACTCACGTCATCGCACTCCTCGCCCCGCTCCCCACTCTCACTCGCCTCCGTGCAACGTTTACGCCCACCACGTTTTCCCCATGCAACTTTTGTGGCCCCCTTTTTACGGCCCCACTTTTATTTTGCAGGGGGCAGGAATACGTTTGCAAGGGGCACGCAACGTGGGGGCAGAAAAGGAAGGGCCACGCGGCACGCGCACGACCTGTCCACACGCAAGAGGTGCGCGCTGTTCAGCACTCACGTCATCGCACTCCTCGCCGTCCAGCCCATCTTGCACGCCGTCACCGCACCGGCGGCAGCCTGTGTCACGGCCGTGCACACCAAGCAATCAAGCAGACATCAGTTAATCAAGGCTTCCCCATGCATGGCACCACCCAGATGACGGCGCTACACGTATTTGCTCCGATTCAGCAGGCTAAGCAGGCTCACCGGGGTCGTTGAAATCTGTGAAGCCATTCCCATTATTATCTGCATGTGGCACGTTCAGCAGCGATTTATTGAAGACGTCTCGTTCATCTAGTTCTCCTGAGCTCTGCAATATACCGTACAACATGCAGATCTGCGCGCGCGCCCAGCTAGTTGCGCCCAAGCGTACCGACGCCGTCCGTGCACGATGACTGCACCACGCAGCCGGTGAAGTTCAATGGAGCATACATGGCGAGAAGCAACCAGCAGGAAGAACGTGTAAGCACATTATTAATACAGGGGGTGGCTCGATGCAGCGTACAAGTAGTACAAGTAAGCATGGCCTGATTGCCCTCATCGCACCTCCAGGTTCCGGAGGATGCACCCGGTGATGGTACCCAGCAGGAGCGCCTGGCAGTCCTGGTCAAGGCCCTGGTGTATGTAGGGGGCGGGGCGGGGGGCGGAGGGCGGGAGGGGCTCCATGGATGAATAGGTGAACCGGGCGTTAAGCAAGGCAAAGGACGTCGCATGTTGAGGCATGCGCCAGCAGTGATGAGGCGGCGACTACGGTGGGCGGTTACGCGTCCGTGCTTACAATATATGTATCGGGGTTGTAGGTGGAGGTGGGGCGGGCGCAGGCACCCGGCACGTAGGCAAAAGGCGCAAGCCCAGTCCAGCCGCCGGGGCCGCTGAAGTACTGGTCATAGCTCGTGGTGCCGGTGGGGAGGGGTGTGGGGGCTGTGGAAGGAGAAATGAATGCGATCTCAGGCCCGGTGGTGACATAATCGCCCGCAGGCGCCACGGTTGCGGTTGTTAGGCCCAGATAGGAGTAGGGGTTGGCCAGGCCCTGCTGCGACAGCATGATGACGGCGCCGCCGCTGGCGGTCACGAAGGCGTCCAGGTCCGCCGCCCGAGCCGTCAGCGCGTCGTTCAGCGCGTCGGTCAGGCCGCCACTGGACAGGGTCCTGCGCATTATTGTGAATGTCCGCATGGGGAACATGCATCGATGTGACCTAATTGATGTGAGCTAGTCATGGTGGGGATACGGTGGTGGTGCGCTCACGGTGTGTGTGTGTGTGTGTGTGTGTGTGTGTGTGTGTGTGTGTGTGTGTGTGTGTGTGTGTGTGTGTGTGTGTGTGTGTGTGTGTGTGTGTGTGTGTGTGGGTGCCTGACAACAATCAGCATCAGACAAATCTTGCAGTCGGGAAAACGTGATGGCGATGATGATCCCAAGCAGCGGACTCACTCGGCGCTGGGAACGTACACCAAGCGGGCGCTTGTGAACGAGGCTGCTGCTACATCGGCAGCGGTGGTCAAGTACTGGATTGTTAGGCTCGACCGAACCTATAGTCAGGACGGGGGTGGGAGAGAAGCTGAAGCGTTGTGTTGTAGCATGCAATTCAACAGGAGTCCTTCCAAATACCTGACTTTCTACACTAGCACGCACGCCCTCATCCACTGCCAGCAACCCACCGACGTCGCGTTGAGCCATGAAGAGAATGCGTCAAACGCCTCTGTCCCAGGTCCCCCGGGTAACACTGCAAGCACCACGGCTGGCAGAGCGCCGCTCCTCTGAGCCGCAAACTCCAGCAGGTCGGCCATCAGCCGGCCACAGGTAGTTGCACCCACGACACCGGGGGCAGTGCAGTTTGCCATTGCCGGTGAGTCTAGCGCGAGCACCGTCGTGATGACCGTACCAGTGCCCTTGCATGTGTTAGCGTTACTCTGTCAGGGGACAAGCATGAGCCCAGCCGGAAACAAGCCAAGTCAGGAGTGACAGTGTACAAGCGTACGTGTGTTACAGGCCAGCCACCACGCAGGAACATGCGTAATGTGCGCTTGATCCTGCAGATGGTTCGCTCACCGGGGGCGAGGGCGGTGATGGATAAAGGGTGATCGAGATGGGTGGGCGTGGAGGGGAGAACGTTATTGAAGTCTCGTTGCGGCAGTAAGGGTCGCAGCCATCGCCTGGGTCCTCGTTACCATCATCGCACTCCTCTCCATCCTGGAGAAAGCCGTCTCCACACCGCCAGCAGTCGGGGTCCGCCTTGTCGATCAGCCCGTCGCCATTGTCGTCCACCCCGTTCGTGCATTGCTCACTCTGGGGCCTGCGTCCGGCAAGCAAAAGGGGCGGGGCGAGGTGGGGTGGGGGTGGGGCGTGCCATGGCTTCAGCAGCATGGTGGCGTGCGCAGGATCAGCAGCACGGATCGGCAGTGCATCTGGTAATTATTAGCATGAGCCGCATGCCAGCTGACTTACCGCAAGCAAACTTTGTACGAGATGACATGCGTCGCCTGTAGGTACATACGGGTCAAAGTCGGGTTTCGTGTCGGGCAGATGCAGATGCAGATGCGGCGGACGGATGATCGTGCTGAAAGGCGCTTGAAGGGACGTCCGAGTGGGGTGCGTGGGAAGCGCGGCGGTTGGCAAGCGGGTACCAATACTCCCCCCAAAGTATTGTGCTCGAGGGGAGGGAGTCCATAAGGCTAGGGGCCGCAATACTGGCGCGTACAGATGTCTTCATAACCCCACCTTGCAGTTCTGCTGGACCCAAGAGTTCGTCACGTTATCCCATCTGCATCGGCGTGGGAGGGTGGGAGGGTGGGGCCACGAAATGCATGGCGGAGTGGGTGGCCGCAAAAGGGACTGGAGTCGCGGGGTATTGGTGGAGTCCAAGGCCAAGTCATGCGGCCCGCTCCAACCTCAGTCGGTGCTCCATCCATCCGTTGAGGCGCGGCGTGGCACTTGCGGGGCAAGCTGTGTGCGATGGTGTGCACCCTGGTGGCACCCCTTGCCAGGAACATATGAAAGGCCACGGCTTGGCACTGCACGCACCTGGTGATTGGTTCTGGACAGGTCCCAGCCTTGTACGCCAGCGGAAGCACTGCAATGTAAGATAGCAATGGGCGCGAGTGCAGATGTTCAATGTGTCAGCCGTACAAACTACCGTATAGGTGCAAAGCGGCACAGCGCACACAGAAAGCTGCAAGGTTTCATGGTTGCAAGGTTGCATGGTTGCAAGCTACACATAATCAAAGTGTTTACCGCCGCGCCGGTGCTCAGGCAACCCAAAGGCCCTCATGCCCATGCGTTACTTACGGCCGTTCCAGCCCTCCGGACCATCCATGGTCCCATGGAAACAACCTGGGTGTATGTTGCACCGGGGACACACCATTGAAGGGACAGCCCTATCCCGGCGGGGCACGGACAAACGCTGTGGCCATGCTGAGCTGCCGGCCCTCCAGCCAAGCGTGGGCGTTTGCAGGGCCCATCAAAGCGCACAAACATCAGCAGCATATGCGCGCAACAGACGCTCGGTGCACTGCACTTACAATGGTCATTGTTATCGTCATCTGCCAACGAGTTCAGTTTCTTTACCGTAGGTAGAAAACCAATGTCTGTGTCAGGAGGGGTGAGGGCGCGGGGTGAGATGTGATCATGACACACGTGCCTGTTCCATCCAGTAGCAGGTAGGGTCATGTTCATTCGGCGCTCCGCCAGTGCATATAGAGCCCGCCCTTGATGAGGTATAAGAATGCATTCGCCTGCATCCAAACCTCATGTTTCCGCCACCCACCGCTTCTGCGTAAGGGCGCCTGGTTTGGCAGTGCTGTGGGGAGCCGTACGCGGGCCGCACACAGCCTCTCCTCTAGCGGCCCCGCCCCCAGCCCTGCCCAGGTCCCCCCCCCCGGCGGCGACCCATGCAACTTGGAATCTGTGCTGTGCTGTGCTGTGCTGTGCTGGGCTGTGCTGGGCTGGCCGCTGACAACCCCCCACACCCCTCCCCCCTGAGCCCACGCAACTTTCCATGCAACTTTCCAACCCATGCAACTATCCTGTGCTGGAATGGCTGTTGACATGTTGCCCATGCCCATGATCCTTGTTTATCGAGTTCCTCACTAAGTGCTCTATGTCATTTCCTACCCAGGCTCGTGCTTCGACGATCAATGCTGTAGGCAAGGCTGTAGACGCTCCGTCAGTGAATACAGAACCCGTCCTTGCGCCCTGGCTGTCCCCATCATCCAGCTGCACCCAATACCTGGAAAATAATCGGGCGTGGTCTCCAAGAACCGCGGCAGGAAGGCGTAGGGATTGGGAATGCAGGTCTGGGAGAGCGTGATGACGGAGCCGTTTTGAACACTGCGGGCACATGATTGCGGGCACATGATCATCAATACGCAGCTTAGTAGCACAGTTTCTACCGCAGCGCAACTGAACAGGGCATTTAAAAGACACCGCAACATGTGTTTGTCTCCCCCCCCAAAGCATGCCCCTTCCGGCTCGATGATTGTCGGCAAAACCTTGAGCAGTGGTGCTGTGCCGGAAGCAGTCTGGCCCCACTCCAGCCCTCGAACCCCGACACGAGCTCACTTCAGGTAGTCACGGATGTTGGACGCGATCTGTCCCAGCGCGATGCCAATCTCATCTGTAATGCCACCCCGCGTGGCGCACCTGCAGAACAAACACGAAGCAGTTTGATGCACACTCGACCGTGGACGCAGGACTGCACTGGGGGTCTATACATCTAGGCCCCCGTCATACACCCTGCTATGCGGCACACAATTAGAACCTGAGCTGCCGGCCCTACCAGTCTGACGCCCACCACATTTCCCCATGCAACTTTTGCGGCCCCACCCTCCCACTCCGCCATGCATCTTTTGCGGCCCCACCTTCCCACTCCCCCACGCAACCTTCACGGCCCCAGCCCCTCCCTCTCCCCCATGCAACTTTTGCGGCCCCCCACATTTCCCATGCAACGTTTGTGGGCCCCACCCTCCCACTCCGCCATGCAACTTTTGCGGCCCCACCCACCAGTCCGAAGACATAAAAATCAGCTTGTACGATTGGATGTTGGCCGCAAGAACTTCTGCAGCCGACGTTGCCATCACAACATTCTGCGGGACATGCGCGGGGAGCAGCAGCAGCAGCAGCAGCAGCAGCAGCAGCAGCAGCAGCAGCAGCAGCAGGGGACGGGTTGCTTGGTGAACGACGGGTTGGCGGCGGCATTACATCCGCAGCAAACAATAGCGGACCACCGTGAACCAGCATGAGCAGAATTGTCAAACAGCAGGTACGTGTGTCTTACATGGCTGCATACTCTGGCGTCGAGCTGGCATGCCAAATCTTTCCAACCCTGCGGGCAGGTGTTCAATGCGGTGGCAGGGGCAGAGTATACCACATCAAATGCAAGATCGTAATTCAAGGTCTCACTCGCTCGGAGCAACGAATGCAAAATGATAGGTGCGCCGTGTACATCAGCCTGGCAAGCAAAGCGATTCCATTGCGCGTTGACCGCCATTGACTTGCCAGAAAGGTCTTGGCAGCAGTTCCGTTGGTGCTTCCTACGCGGCGACAGCATGTGTAAAACGTTTGGCAGAGTAGAAACAAGGAGTGACAATGGTGGAGGTGGGAATGGGGGTTGATGGTACATGGAAGTGTAGGGGGGTTGGTCAGGCGAGAACGGATCAAGATTATGAGGCCATTCAAGGACGGCCACATCCACGGACAAGCACGGACGAAATGCACGGCTGGGCATGTGGTTGGGGGGTTGCAAGGATGTTTGGAAAAGCAGTACAGGTGGGGGGGGCCGTTCATGTGATCTTTTTGCCATTAACGTGAACTGGGGGGAGGGGGTTTCAATGTGCACATGATTTCAATGATGCGATGATGTTTGGGGGTCGGGATTTGAATTCTGTTACTGCGACTACGACGGGTCCACAGGCCCACCAGTGATGAGCAGGATGTCTTGCATCGGCGCAAGGGGCTTGACCTCCACAATCGCATAGCGGATGGCAGACGGCCACAGCAGGCCGCACCTGGGACGGGGAAACACATCACAGGGACGCACGGAAGATTGCTGGGCAACAGGACAGGCAGTGTAAGCTGCTGGTTGCAGGTGATGGAATGCTTGGAGCCTCCTAGTCATCTTGTTGCTGATAAGCCCACCCACCATGCACCCGGCCACGCACCGTGTCCCCTCGCAGTGCCCCACGTCGTCGCTGTCGTCGGTGGTAATGAGAAGGAAGCCCTCGCCGCACGCCTTGGCGCTAGTCCTCTACAGACAGGGAGAGAGAGGGGTTAGGGTGGTCTGCCAGCCATCCAGGACGCTAGTCCTCTACAGCCACGGTGCGGTCCAGGGCGCCGACACACTGTATCCGCGTCCAGGTGGGACTCGAGAACAGCAAAGCGGGATTGCTCTGCACACAGGTACTCACCGGTGGGGAAGGCGGCGGACTGGGTGGAGGGGGATTAGGGGGCGGGGCGCACGCCTGTGGCAAGGGAGCAGGTTGGCGCTTGAGTGTTTCATGAGCGAGGGGCGCCGTGCCTCTCAAAACGCAGCTATTTCAACCTCAACCTGTCGGTTTCTTCATCAGCGTCGCTCCACTTGCAATCGCCAATCAAAGACGACATAGCTAGCCCTGCACCCTCAATAAACTCTATTTTGCGGCCCCAACACTCCCCCTCTCCCCATGCAACTTTTGCGACTCAACTCCCCTCCCCATGCAATTTATTTTGTGGCCCCAGCACTCCCACTCCCCATGCAACTTCTGCGGCCCACACTCCCCCTCCCCATGCAACTTTTGCGGCCCCGCCCACCCCCTCCCCATGCAACTTATGCGGCCCACACTCCAGGACTTACCACGCCGGCATTCGGGGGACATTGCCAACATATGACAGGCAACCGGGAGTTCAACGAGTTTTGGAAGTCTTCAAAGCCTGTACGCAGGATCAGCAGCATCAGGGCATGCCCTTGTGAACCAGCTTACGTACACAGCGGCGGTGATCAAGCCGGTCAGTTCTTCGATTACTTTGCCAAGGTAGCCTCTAGCCTCTGCCCGCCTCCCACGCCGCTGTCTTTGCTGCTTGCTGCCCGCGCTCGAGGAAGGGGGTTCAGCCGGCCAGCCAAAAAACGTTGCGTGGGAACTAAATTCATTACCGATATCTACCCTTTGCTCCATCCAATCTCACCGGTGCTGGGGCACAACGCCGAGTTCTTGCGCACGTATCTGCATACGCGCATGCGCAATAGATGAAGGCGCTCAAGTTCGGGTGGCGTACGTGTTGCATATGGTAGCCCGCCATACACCCAGTCGACGTACTTCAAACCTTACGTTGTTGCTGATCCCCCTGTTGGTTCCCCACTGACGCTGGCATTTTCACTGTCACGCCCCCCCCCCCCCGCATCGCAGCAGCTAGCGGGCTTACACAGCGGTAGTGGACGTTGGGGTTGCGGTTCTCGTGTCCGGCGTGCACCACCTGCATGTGGTAGATTATTTAGATGATACCGGCGTCAGTGGGAAATCAGCGGGGGACCATCCAGCAGCCAATCCAAACGTTGCGTGGGCTTGCGCAACAAGCAAGTGACCCAGATTTTCAATACCACACGCGCGACGCTTACCGATGCGTGGTGTTGTAGTACTGAGGCGAGCAAGTGGTAGGCACGCCGACGCTCTGCCACTGCCCGCTGGGGCGAGTCCCGGCGGCGGTCCTGAACTGCCGGATGTCGGTCCAGAAGGCGAACAGCTCATTCGCGGGGCTGGTGGTGACGGGCCCGGCCGTGCCACAGACGTAGGAGGAGTTGGACGAGAAGTAATAGGGCGGTGGCGACTGGGGGAGAGGGTTTGGAGGGGGGTTGCAAGAATGTTTGGAAAAGCGGTGGGGTGCAATGAAGGGCGATCGAGGGATGTTGCATTGGAGCGTGGGTAGGGTCGGTGCGTCTAATGCATCACACTAAAACTAGTCACGTCTCACCGGCATGAGGTCCAGCCACATCATCATCGCCTCAATGTCGCGCATGTCCCAGGGCGCCGCCGCCACCCAGCCCGTGCCGAATGCCGCCGTGCAGGTGGCATTGGCGCTACCAAAGGTGCTGCAGTTGCGCGCGATTCGCAGCACGCAGGACGTTGGCAGATTGAGCATGTCGCTGTCCGCTGCAAGGCCAGAAGTAAGGGTTGCACACCATGCGTAGCATGAGAACGAAGCGAGACAGTGCATGCGAACGCGACTAATGAAACGCCTGCCCGCGGCCACCCACCACCCCCGGCCACCCACCAACAGGCCTGGTGCATTGTTGATAACCAAGCAATAACCACCCGGGCTTCCCCCTTGCATCAATTCCCACAGGCGCGTGGCTGTCTCTAAGGAACATCAAACCATGGCGGAATGGGAGGGTGCCGGCGGTTTGCAGAAGCCAGGCGTAACGTACTGTTGTTGTAAAACGTCGCCGTCGGTGGCGGTGGCGGAGGCGGCGGTGATGGCGGAAGAGGAAACAATGGAGGGCTTGGCGGATCCGGGGAGGGGGGTAGAGGCGGATTAGGAGGCTCTGGGCTTGGCGGGCTCAGATTTCCAGGCGGAAACGGCGGGGCAGGTGGCCTGGGGCTTGGCGGCTGTGGGCTGGGAGGACTGGGGGGTGCAGGAGGCTTGGGCGGCGGGCTGGGAGGATTAGGTGGGGAAGGGCGCGGGGAAGGCGGCATCGGGGGCGGGGACGGTGGTGGACTTGGCGGTTTGGGGCTCGGAGGCGTGGGGGAGGGTGGCTTGGGAGAGGGCGGCTTGGGACTTGGCGGCCTAGGCGACGGCGGCTGGGGCGAGGGTGGCCGGGGACTTGGGGGATTCGGACTAGGAGGGCGTGGTGAAGGCGGCTTCGGCGGGGAGGGCGGGAACGGGGAAGGCGGGCGAGGTGAGGGCGGTGGGCTCGGTGGCAGGGGAGGCAATGGTGCTGGTGACGGAGGACTGGGCGGCAAGGGTGGATTTGGCGGCGGGGAGGGCGGTTGGGGGGACGGGGGCGTAGGCGATGGCGGCCTTGGACTGGGCGGCGCGGGGGAGGGCGGCGGAAGGGGAGACGGCGGAAGTGGCGGCTTTGGAGAGGGTGGTGTCGGGCTTGGCGGCCTGGGACTAGGGGGCATCGGAGACGGAGGTGAAGGACTTGGGGGATTCGGGCTCGGCGGAAGGGGCGGGGTGGGTGGAGCAGGCGGAGCAGGTGGCGGGGAGGGTGGGGCCGGCGACGGCGGCACAGGTGAGGGCGGAGGTGGTGGATTCGGTGGTTTGGGGCTCGGCGGAACTGGGCTTGGTGGTCGAGGGCTGGGGGGAGCTGGTGATGGGGGTACGGGACTGGGTGGAGGACTGGGAGGAAGAGGCGGTGGCGCGGGGCTCGGTGGCTGTGGTGAAGGCGGCTGTGGACTGGGAGGTCTCGAGCCTGGCGGGTCAGGTGGAAGTGGTGATGGTGGCCGTGGGCTCGGAGGCGCTGGGCTCGGTGGTCGGGGGCTGGGAGGAGTGGGGCTGGGAGGCCTGGGGCTGGGCGGCTGCGGCGGCTGCGGAGGAGGGTTAGGTGCTGGTGGGCTTGGTGGTGGAGACAGGAGCCGGCACGGGTTGGCAGACGGAGGACAGCTCCTGTATTGCGGCATCGACAGAAGAGGAGTACATGTGAGGCGGCCATTCGATACTGGTCATGCGTGGAAATGCGCTATGAGCCTACAGAACCCGGCGACGGCAGCGGGTTTATTTGCTCGGCAAACATTTCCATAAGCTGCACGCCGTAATGCTTTCTGTGCCTGGACTTGTCTCCTTCGAAGCTTTCGGTGCAGGTAGGTTGCTGCGGCTGGGTGTCGACGCACCACCCTTCCTCCTTCCTGTCGAGTCCCCAGATAAGCGGCTATTCGGACTCGCCTCAAACCATTTGATCCCAACCCAAGAGCGCGTGCACGCGTGACTCACCAGCAAACCGGGTGCATCTGGGCAAACGGATCGAGCGTGCCGCCAAACAGCCCGGTGAAGCCTCCCCCAGGGCCCGTGCAGTGGGTGGGCGACGCCCAGAGGATGGCAGGCACACTGCCCACTGTGGGCTGATCAGCACAGTACCCCCTGAACGTGATCACAGAAGAAAAAGGGGGGAAGCAACCGCGGCGGAGTTGAGAGTGGGGCAGGTCAGTCGATCGAAGGCACAACATGCATGCTCCCATTGCACCCAGGAATGCCCGCCGACGCCCGCGCGCCCTCCACGTGCACCTCGCCGTGTACTCACCACGTGGCGTCATAGTACGGGCTCCCAATGCACCCTGGGGGCACTGGGGTGGCCGTGACCACCGTCCCCACGTATGGATTGGATGGTGTGGAGTAAGCCATCCAGCCGGCAAAGGCGCAATTACTGTCGGCGGCCGGGCAATACCCTTGGTAGCCCTGTAGACGGAGTGAAAACATGGGAATATTTCGAAGAGCCAGGCAGCGGGTTTTGAAGGGAGATGGGGGAAATCAGTGCTTGTATTCCAGCATCTGACTGGGTGCCCTTTGGCGTTCAACTCCTGCGACCACCCTAACGCTCCCCTTGCAAGCAGACCGACAGCCAGCCGAGGCAAAGCCGAAGCAACCTCGATCCCACTGCCCATGATGGTCAAAATCTCCCCCCAGCAGCAGCCATATCCCCTGAAACTTATGGAAGACCGCATGTTACCCATGCGCAGCCAGGTGAACATACTGCCGTTCGCGCCGGCAGCATGCATACACCTACCAGGAGGGGATCCCCGCATCTAGGTAGCGGCGTCGCGGAGGAAGGGCCTCCATACGCAGTTACATTGGTCATGAGCGCCGTTATGTCGTCCTTGCTGCAACGCAAAAACAGTGTGGAGGGCGAGAATGGGTCGATGCAGTAGATAATGCCCATAGCCAAAGCCAGTAGGGCGAAGTGAGCTTGAAGGGGTTGACTGGACGACGCAGATGGCGGCATACATGTGTGCGCCCCGCTGGCCAGTGCTCACGGCCGCGGCAATGCATCAACGCTGCCCCCATCCAACTTCTGCCCCCCAAGGCCCCATTGCTCCTGCCATGCACCGGACACAACTTTCGTGGGTGGCTCACACCAAGCTGCGTGGCAAGGCCAGCAAAGAAACCCCGCCCGCGTCTTTGGATCAGCCACGTGCGCTGACTGGTCAGGACCGGCGTGCAGCCGCGCCGCGAAAGACGCCGTTGCTCGTCCGCTGTGGCGTACCTGAACGGCTCCGCCAGGCTCCAGGCCGGCCCCAAAACACTTGTGCATAACGCGCCAGCTTCATCGGAGCCACAGCAATCGTCTAGGACCGCGACCGAGCAGCCCGAGGGGAGCGTGAACGTCACGGATGCTTGGGCGGCCCAAAAATTCAGGAGCGCGCAAAGCACCACAACTTTCAAATATGCTACCGAAATAATGAGCTGGGTAAGCTTCATTGTTGAAACCACGGCAATAATACTCCACCGCGAACCGGCGAAGAACTGTGCAGCCGAAGTGGGTTTGTGCGGTGGCGGTACCCGTCAAACGCTTAAAATGCACACATGTATACGCATCTTTTACAATGAAGGTCGAAGCTTGAGTCTGGCGCTAGAACTGCTTCATCACAGCAGCATTAGCCTGCCCCAGTTCATTTGGTAAATAGCAATGATTGATACACGACCGATTAGCAGCGCCCAGACATGTCGGTCTCATTATCGTGGTTTGCGCCCATTGTACAGCCGCTCATTGATTGGTCCTCGCCTCTTCGCCCCGATAGCTTTTAGCTTCCAGGACTTCATCCTGCCATCTAAGTGGTATGCTCAAGCTTCAGCGTTATGGAACGAGCGTATACAGACTACGTCCGTCGCGTTATCGCCCGGCGTTTCGGTGGCTTGGGTACTAAACCAGTCTAGGGGCTCATGCTTACCGTGCATATAAGGATGCCATTGAAACTTTAGCATTGCTGTCGCGCGCGGCAAGTGACATCACCGGCGGGCTCTGCGGAATCTGTGCCGTGCATGAATCCTTTGAAGTATTGATATAGCTCCTTTAACTCCAGCACAGCACTTTCCAGGAACGTCGCGGGGAGTGGACGCGGACGAGACCGGCCATTACGATGGCCTCCTTCGGGACTGGCCCTGGTACTAGCATTCGGAACTCACAGAATTGCCCTCGGAAGGATTTTAAGGGGAAAACTTTTGGCATGTGCTGGTCACGCCATTCGGCTCGTCCCAGCGCGGCCGCAAACCGTTCGACGCGAGCCTCGTCCTCGGCTGGTCCAGGGATGCCCCTTGGCCCTGGCGGGCGAAGGAACGTATGGAGCACCAGGGGAGAGGGGAGAAGTACAAGCGCGTGCAAGGTGCGCGGGGCTGCCTGAAATCTTAGCAGGTAAGGGCATGGGTAAGGGTGTATCCCCGAAACGTTGTGGCTGCCTGTCCCCCGCACCCCGCCCGATGATTTTGTACATTGCATGTACGTTTTGTCATACGGCATATCATACGGGGGTAGTAGACAGCGGTCTGCAGTTTCTGCAAAGTATGCAACGGCGGGGTCGGGTGCGGCGGCGGTAGTGGCAGGGGCGGGGTCACCGGCGGCGGCGGGGCTCGCTGGCAGGGTTGGGGCCGCGGCGGGGATGGGGGCGGCGGCGGTGGCGACGCCGGGGCAGGGGACTGTGGCGGAGGTGGAGGCAGTCACGATGGTTGTGGTGGGGCCAGCACCAGCGTGGCCGGCGGCAGCGGCGGCGGAGCTAGGGGCTGTGGCGCGGCCTGCGGCGTGGGTGGGGGCAACTAACAGTGCGGGCGGCAGTAGGGGGCGACGGCGGGGCCGGCGGCTGCGGGGCTGGGAGCGCGAGCGGTGGCGGGTTTGGGAGCGACGGTGAGTTTGGGGGCGGTGGCTGTGAGGGCGGCGGCGGCTGTGGAGCTATGTCTGGCCGCGGCGGGACCGGCAGTGGCGGGGCTGGGGGTGATGGCACGCCTCCTGGCACGCCTCTATCTATGGGCATACAGCTGGCATCAGCAGGCCTGGGCATTTATGGGGCCACCGTGCAGGCGCTGGGCCCGGCTCCGGGCATGGCAGCGTGTGGGGTGAATAAATAGGTAGGGGTGTCCGGGCAAGTGGGGCCTCCGGTTGCGTGCCCCATCCCTGACGCGTCGCATGAGGGGCCGGTCACAACTCTCTTAGCGGGTCTACTGGACTACGGGGGGCGTCCTGGCCAGGGCTGACTGCAAAGCGCGTTAACCGAGGTGGTGTAGTGGACAGCGTCTTTGACGACAGCTATGCAGCAGCGGTGAGCGACGGGAGGGCAGCCCAAGGTACGGAGGAGATCGTGGAGGTGCGGCGTGACGGTGCCTGTGTCGCCGAGACTGATGATTGTGCTTGCATTGTGCACTACGGTCCAGCCCGCTTCACGTAGGGCGGCGGCAAGAGACGTGTGTTGTTCTAGCTTGGCGGCTCGTTTTTCCGGGTGGTCCAGGTCTGAGCAGTATCCCACTTCGATCACGTACGTAGACTTGGTGGCCAGTGCGCAGTGCCTGTGTGTGCCGCTGGGCGGATGGCCGGATCATGCGTAACGAGGGGACGACGAGTAGGTCAGGGCGGAACCTCGCTCTGATGCTTTCGGGGGTGTTGGGCAGGAGCCAGGCCGGCACCCGCGTCCCACCGCTGTGGGACGGGGTGTCCTTGCCGGCATCCATGTATGCGTGTGGGGGGACAGGTAGGGCGCCTGGCCACCGCGTGGCCAGAGCCCGGCCAATTACCACGGCCTGAGCGCCGCAATCGCATGCACCCTAGTCTGTCTTGACACATGAGCCTGGGCAGGTGCGGCGCAGAGACTTGGAGGGCACTCGGCTGGCCCCCCGCCTACCGCAACGCAACAGGCACGTGCAAGCGCGCCCTGACACAGGCCTGATGTGCGCTGCTGCACCAGCTCCAAACCCTTCGCCGCAGCACAGAAGCTTGATGGTACCGTATTTGATCGGACCAGCCCACACTGCGGCAGGCACTCGGGCGCCCGCCCTCGCCCTCTGGCGACACGCAGCTTGCACGCGACTGCGCCCGCTCAACTCACCCGCAGCAGATTGGAGCTGGTCTGGTCTTCACACCACCCCAACCCACCCCCCGCGCACCACCGCAATCCCCCTTCAGGTGTGCTGTCTCTGCCCCCCTGAAACGTTCCCGTTTGCCTGTCCCCCCATGAAACTTCCGTGCTGTGCCTCCCCCAGTGCGAAGCAGGGTTGCACCGTACCAGCCTCGCCGCGTATAATAACGCTGGCGGGCAAAGGCTAGCACGGGATTTCGGGATGTTGGGATGTTGGGATGCGCACGTGGGATGTCGAGTCAGTTCCGGGCCGTCTCGCGGATGCTGATACTCAAAAAACAGTTATGTGTATGACGAGCCATTGAGCGCAACAGGCAGCGACTACCAGCGTGGATGCGTGTGCTGATTGAGCGCGAACGCCCCATTCCCCATGCAACATTTGCGGCCGCACACTCCCCCCCATGCAACTTTTGCTGCCCACACTCCCACTCCCCATGCAACGTCTGCGGCCCCACCCCCTCCCCATGCAACTTTCGCGGCCCCAGCCCCTC
This sequence comes from Chlamydomonas incerta, assembly GCA_016834605.1. Lineage (NCBI taxonomy): Eukaryota > Viridiplantae > Chlorophyta > Chlorophyceae > Chlamydomonadales > Chlamydomonadaceae > Chlamydomonas > Chlamydomonas incerta. The sequence continues at coordinate 28,062 of JAEHOC010000036.1, forward strand.
CCCATGCAACTTTCGCGGCCCCACCCCCTCCCCATGCAACTTTCGCGGCCCCATCCCCTCCCCATGCAACTTTCGCGGCTCCATCCACTCCCCATGCAATTTTCGCGGCCCCACCCCCTCCCCATGCAACTTTCGCGGCCCCACCCCCTCCCCATGCAACTTTCGCGGCCCCACCCCCTCCCCATGCAACTTTCGCGGCCCCATCCACTCCCCATGCAACTTTCGCGGCCCCAACCCCTCCCCATGCAACTTTCGCGGCCCCACCCCCTCCCCATGCAACTTTCGCGGCCCCACCCCCTCCCCATGCAACTTTCGCGGCCCCACCCCCTCCCCATGCAACTTTCGCGGCTCCATCCACTCCCCATGCAATTTTCGCGGCCCCATCCACTCCCCATGCAACTTTCGCGGCCCCACCCCCCTCCCCATGCAACTTTCGCGGCCCCATCCCCTCCCCATGCAACTTTCGCGGCCCCATCCACTCCCCATGCAACTTTCGCGGCCCCATCCACTCCCCATGCAACTTTCGCGGCCCCATCCACTCCCCATGCAACGTCTGCGGCCCCACCCCCTCCCCATGCAACTTTCGCGGCCCCATCCCCTCCCCATGCAACTTTCGCGGCCCCATCCACTCCCCATGCAACTTTCGCGGCCCCATCCCCTCCCCATGCAACTTTCGCGGCCCCATCCCCTCCCCATGCAACGTTTGCGTCCCGAACTCCCACTCCCCCCCTGCAAAATGTTTGCGGCCCACTACCCATGCAAATTGTGCCCCCCCATCCCCATGCAACCTTTGCGGCCCGCACTCCCACTCCCCATGCCACTCTTCAGGTAAATTGACGATATTTAGGTGGTGGTTACGTAGGCCTTATCCTCCGCCGCCGCACCATTACACCTGCAAGTACAACAGGCTGCACGAACCCCCCCTCCCTCCCTCACATATTTTCTGCCCGGTAGTTCTCACTACCTCCTGCCATCGGGCGACCACGGAAACTTCCATGGTCATCAGGAAACTAGCCACCGGTCCGCTGGGTGGCCATGAGGTTCACGCAGCTGTCGACAAGGCAGTCGTCAACAACTTCCGGTGACATGACCCCCGTCACGCTTGCAGAAATCTTCGCCGACGGCTTCAGCATGCCGCCGTCAGTCTGCACGTTCAGGCCGCCGATGAGCGCCAGCCCAGTTCTGTGTACAGGGTTGACGCCTGCTCCCGACGCACTGGTCTCCTCCGTGTTGGTGGATGCCTCCGCCGTGCGGGCCGCCTTGGTCTTGCTCAGCTTGAGCTTATCTTCCAGTTCCATGATGTCCTCCAGTGCGAACTTGAGTTCCTGTGTGTGACAGAAGGACAAGTTCCTGCCCTCAGACCCATGCCCACCACACTCGTCGTGCAACAGGTATATGGTCGCCCACTGACTCACATGGAGCTGCTCTCGTAGCTGGTGCTGGGTGGCGTCGTGCGCACGTCGCTCATCATCCAGGGCCGCTAGGGTGTTCGCGTGTGCAGTGCGCTCGGCATCCAGCTGCGCCTGTGTTAAACAGGCCGCCGCCCAGCACAATGTGCGCGCCTCCCCGCGGCTGGCAATGGCCGTGCAGCAGAACACAGCGGCGGCGGCGGCGGCTGCACAGGCGGCAGCAGCTGTGCAGGCAGCGGCGGCGGCAGGCGGGTCAGTGCAGGCTGCCACTGGCGCGCAGGCCGCCAAGTCCTGTCACATCACGCAGCTTGCCAGCGGCCATGAGCTGGGGCTGCGCCCATACGGCGTCAACAAGCAGATCCGCGAGCGGGCGGGCAAGCCCCTGGTGACCACATGGGCGGCCGGCGTCAATGGCACCATGGAGGAGGCGCTGGCGGCGGCAGTCCGCTGGTGCTATGACAGCTGGGACCAGCCAAGTCCCTGACCAGGCCCGCGCACCGCCCGCCAGAGCCGGTGGCTGCTGCAAGCCGGCCAGCAGCCCCCGATAGAGGAGACCAGCGCGCGACGTACCTGGTTTATTTCGGCTGCTCGCCCTGGCTGGCGGGGCAGACCAACCCCCACCCCAGGTCGTGCCTCCGCCGGCCCCACGCCAGGGCCTGCAAATGTGCCTCCAATGGCTTTGATTGTGCTTGTTACGGCATAGTATGCATGCTTAGGCGTTGTGATGCTGCGTTTGACCCCTGGAGCTGCTTGAGCGAGGGGCGCTTCCCGAAATCCGGCAGGATGGGCTCCCGAAACCCGCCGGACCCCCAGGGACGACGACCGAACCCCTAACTTTGGCGCCCCAGAACTTCCTCACCAGACACCCCCTGAGAAAACTAAAAGCACGTGCGTAATGCTCTCGTTGAGCTCTTTAATTTTGAGCATAGGGCAACGGGACGTGTCGGGGTGGGTGCCCCTGGCGGCGGGGGTGCGTCAGGGCTGCCCGTTGGCGCCGCTGTTGTACCTCGCGGTTGCGCAAGCCCTGCTGGCGTGGTTGCGCAGTAGGGGTCACGGGGTCCTTGCCAACCTGGCCTCGGTTTTGGCGTCTCAGTACGCGGATGATTGTGCGCCGTTGCTTGCAGGATTGCAGGCTGTGCCCGGCTTGCTGGCGGATATGGAAGTGTTCCGGTGTGCGTCCGGTCAGCGTCTGAACATGACTAAAGTTGAACTGCTGATGTTGGGTACCCCGGAGGGCGTAGGGGTGGTACCGGGCGGGGTGGCTGGTCCTCCCTTGCCCCCGGGCTGGCGGGTCGTCCGTTCGGCCAAGTCTTTGGGTGTGCATTTTGGTGACTGGAAGGCCGCCACCCCCCGGTGGAGTTTGCCGCGGTGGTGGGTGTGCTTGGCATGATTGTTCGTATGCCGGTCTCTATGTTTGGTCGGGCGGCAGCGGTCTCGGCGTATGCCCTCGGCAAGGTGCTTTATCATCTGGAGTTTGCGGGCCTGCCGTCCGAGGGGGCTGTCGGGGCATTACTGGGCCAGGTGGCGGCGGTGGTCGACCGGCGCCTGTCCCCGGCCCGGTATATGCCGCTAAACCCCACGCCCGCCCGGTCGGTATGTCCCTGGAGATCATGCAGCTGCCCCCTGTGTGTGGTGGTGTGGGGCTCCTGCCCCTGCGGCAGCATGTGCAGGCTCGGCATGCTGGCTTGGCCGTGCGGTGTGTGTTGGGGGCGTGTGGGTTGCTGTCGTTTGTGCCGCCGTGGACGAAGGTTGCGGTGGCGTGGTTGTGCCAGCGTCACGAGTTGGCTACGCCGCTACGCCTGTTAGTACGGGGGGATGACTCGCGCGTCTTGAACAAGCCAGCTACCCCGGGGAGTGCTCCCTTTCGTCGGGTCCTGGGGGCCATGTCTCGTTTGCCGCCGGTCACGTTGGTGGTGCCTCCTGCGCCGGGAACCTGGGTTTGCCATGTGCCCCTGTGGGCGAATCCGGCGCTGTGTGATCAGGGCCGGACGTTTGAGGTTGCGTTTGCGGACTTGTTTGCCCTGCCGGGACTCCGTTACGTGGGTCAATTGGTGGCCACCAGTGACCAGTTGGAGGAGGTGCGGTGGGCATACCCCCGCCGTGCGGAGTGGGGGGCCGAGTTTGGGCTGGCGATGCTAGAGGTGTATCGGCTGAAGGTGTGGCGGTTGGTGCTTCGACGGTGGGTGCTGCCGTCCCCTCTGGTGGGGCCCGCGTCGGCCGTGCTGGCTGCAGAGCGCTTTGCGGCGGCGGTGGCGCTGCTCCCTGCGGGCTGGGAGGAGGCGGCGCGGGCTGCCCGGCTGGCCCGCGGGGTTGACACTTTCAAGCCGCTCCCGGCCGCCGACGTGCAGTGCGCGGCGGCTGAGGCCCTCACGCAGGTGGTACGGGGCTTGGGGTGGGCGATGGACGGGGGGCCGCCCCTTCTGCTCTTGGAGTATTCCGTGCGCGCGGGGACGGAGATGCAAATGGCTCCGCACCTGGCTGCGCTGCGGGCTAAGCATTTGTTGTTTGTGCGGGATGCCGGTGTGCCGGCGGAGGGTGCGCCGTTCGCGGTTGGGGCGTTCGGCTACACTTTGGCCCGGTTGTGGGCGCTGAAATGGGAGAATCGCCAGAAGGAGGCTTTGTGGCGGGTGGCTGCCAATGCGTGTTGGGCCTTCCCGAAAAATGCCGATCGTCGTGCGTCCGGCATCCGGATGCCCCTGTGTCGTGCCTGTGAGATGGATATGTGTGACGGGGACCGTCGACACCGTTTCTGGGATTGCGTGGTGGCGCGGGCGCTGCGGGAGAACATAGCTTTGGCTATGGGTGCCGTGCCCGGGTCTGGTGAGGAGTGTTTTACGCGTGTTGACCTGTGGTTGGTGCAGCCGCCTGCTGGGCTGGCGCCGCCGGTGTGGGATGTGGTCTGCCTTGCTGCGCTGTCCGCCCTGGATCTGGGCCGGCAGCTGGTGGTCATGGCCGGGTTGCGTGCGGGTCGGGCTTTATCTTCGGCCCATGTCATGGGCATTAGTGTGTCGGTTGTTTCTGATTTCTGGGGTCGGCTGCAGTCCTTTGTTAGCCTGGGAATTCGCCCAAAAGACTGGGATGCGGTGCCGTCTGTGCATGCCCGGGGTGCTGGGGACTGCCTGGTCCTGGTCTTGCCTTATAATGTGGACTCCCCGCCCCCCTCCCCTTGACCCCGCGTCTGGGGTGTGGGCGGCGGGTGCTTGTGAGTTGGGTTTCCGGTGCCTTTTCTAATGCGGTGCTGGTGTTTGATTGGGCGTCGCCGGACTAAATGCCTGGCGTGCCTGTTTTTGCGTCTGGTGCTGTAGACCGCGCTTTGTGCGCTGACACGGTTTGCTATACTTTGCGGGGCTTTGGCGGCCTTACGCTTGGCTTCGACTTGCGAGGTTAGCAGCTGAGACATGGACCTAATGCACGTGTTGGTGGAAGGTCGGCAGACAGCTGGGGGGAGGGTGGTTTCCCTTCGGGCCGGAGATGGTCCCTCCCGACCTGGGTGCGGGGCACCCTTGCTTGGTCGGACTGTCCCTTCTTTGTCATGTTGCATTCATAGGGCAAGATCCTGAGCTTTCTAACCCCCCTCCCTGCTGGCACCCATTCAAGAACGACGTACTAGTGGCGGCCATTCGGGGGGGGGGAGGGGGCGTGAAAGTTGCAACTTTTGCGGCCCCACCACTCCCACCACTCCCCGTGCAACCTCCGAAGTTCGCGGTTGTCTTATAACAAGAGCTCAAGACGGCGTCTTGCATTCGCATTCACTAGCAAGCACTTCGCTAACAATACGAGTGGTGGTGGTCAACAACATTTCGGTGGTGATTACAGAGGGCTACTAAGACTTCGGCACCCACAGGATTCTATCCACGGAAATCCCCCCGGCCCAGCCCACCTCTCGAAAGTGCCCCGTTCTACTCTCTGCCATTTGGCACCCTTGCTAGACATGAACTCATGCGCACCAGCGCTTGAGAGCCCCGCCGTCGACACGCGGGGACATGCGCCGACATGCCCACGCCAGGGCGTGCACATGGGCCTCCCGCGCTGTGTTTTGTGCTTACAACGGCATAACATGCGTAGCTTAGCCGCGTGGTGCTGCGCTTGGCCCCTAGTTCTATCTGCTTGTGGGGCGCTTCCCGAAATCCGCCAGGATGGGCTCCCGAAACCCGCCGGACCCACAGGGACAGTGTGGACCAATATTAAGTAACAATGCAATGAGCAACGAGCCCAAGTTGCATGTGAATATCAAGAAGATACGTGCGGGTGGGGACGTATGGGAAACGTTGCGTGGGGAACGTTGCAGTGAAAGCCCTCGCAGCACGCCGTGGCGCTAGTCCTCTACAGCCGGGGCCGTTAGGGCCTCTCAAGTACTACATCAATTATCACGCGGTCTATGCTCACAGGCAGCGGCAAGGATGCAACAACCGTCCTGCCATCAGTACCTTATAACAAAGCTGACGACCGCACTCCGCAGACATTGTATAAACATGTATAAAATGCACGTCACTACGGCAGTCCGGCACCTCCTGCACCTTGGCATGCGGCCAACCAGGTGATGACGCTCTGGCGCATTGACCTGGCATTAGCTGCCCGCCACGAAACAATTCTCTCGAGCCTGCCCACGAAACGGTACCACGCACACACACAGTAAAAACACGCTGGCAGGCGCCAGCTTATTACGAAGCAGAGCAGGCCATTGTGATATGCATCCTACCTCATCATTTCAAGACTTTTCAAGTACCGAACTACTGACATGGCGCTTCAACTGATGCGTGGGATGCAGCTGGATGCGGCTTATCACCTCTGCACTAAAACACAATATTTGCACAATTACCGTATGTCGCTGACACGTTGCAACTTGCACGCACGGATAGATATGGTATATAAACTCCTGCATGCACTTCACTCTGCAATCTTGCAAATGGCTCTCATCCACACAGCAGTGCAGTACACGCGGGGACCTAGCAACCAAAAACAAATAGATTGTTTGCATGCAGGTTCTAGACGAGGTTCATGAGGCTGTCATGTGGCCAGCCACGCGTGGCGTACGCCCTGCGGAGGCATCAACGCCTCCGACGACCGAGATCCACCGTCACAGCGTCCGGCGGCGCGTTGCCCACTTCTACGCCGGTGCCAGGAGACCGGTCGGACGGCGCCGCCATGAGACCGGTCGGACTGCAGAGCAGACACGTACGCGGTAAGAGGTTGTGAGGAACCCCGACTGTCTTCCGAAGTGAAGCGGATACGGCAGGAACAAACAAGCACTTCACGCAATTGATGCAAGACATCATTAGACTGCCTCGCACTCACCAGCAGCTCTCCTCCTTGTCGAAGAAGGTGACGCGGCACTGCTTGCTGGGGCCATCATAACAGAAGTCCTCAAGCTGCATGGGGGTGAGGGTGAAGCAAGTGGTTTGCGTAACTAGGACGGCTTGTAAGCACTAAGCAGTCAGCAGGTCTACGAAACTGCTGCAATGCACCCCCGAGACCAGCAGGCAAAATGGCTACCCCACGCCCGCCCGGCCTGCCTTGGCTTTGGCTATGGGTGCCGTGCCCGGGTCTGGTGAGGAGTGTTTTACGCGTGTTGACCTGTGGTTGGTGCAGCCGCCTGCTGGGCTGGCGCCGCCGGTGTGGGATGTGGTCTGCCTTGCTGCGCTGTCCGCCCTGGATCTGGGCCGGCAGCTGGTGGTCATGGCCGGGTTGCGTGCGGGTCGGGCTTTATCTTCGGCCCATGTCATGGGCATTAGTGTGTCGGTTGTTTCTGATTTCTGGGGTCGGCTGCAGTCCTTTGTTAGCCTGGGAATTCGCCCAAAAGACTGGGATGCGGTGCCGTCTGTGCATGCCCGGGGTGCTGGGGACTGCCTGGTCCTGGTCTTGCCTTATAATGTGGACTCCCCGCCCCCCTCCCCTTGACCCCGCGTCTGGGGTGTGGGCGGCGGGTGCTTGTGAGTTGGGTTTCCGGTGCCTTTTCTAATGCGGTGCTGGTGTTTGATTGGGCGTCGCCGGACTAAATGCCTGGCGTGCCTGTTTTTGCGTCTGGTGCTGTAGACCGCGCTTTGTGCGCTGACACGGTTTGCTATACTTTGCGGGGCTTTGGCGGCCTTACGCTTGGCTTCGACTTGCGAGGTTAGCAGCTGAGACATGGACCTAATGCACGTGTTGGTGGAAGGTCGGCAGACAGCTGGGGGGAGGGTGGTTTCCCTTCGGGCCGGAGATGGTCCCTCCCGACCTGGGTGCGGGGCACCCTTGCTTGGTCGGACTGTCCCTTCTTTGTCATGTTGCATTCATAGGGCAAGATCCTGAGCTTTCTAACCCCCCTCCCTGCTGGCACCCATTCAAGAACGACGTACTAGTGGCGGCCATTCGGGGGGGGGGAGGGGCGTGAAAGTTGCAACTTTTGCGGCCCCACCACTCCCACCACTCCCCGTGCAACCTCCGAAGTTCGCGGTTGTCTTATAACAAGAGCTCAAGACGGCGTCTTGCATTCGCATTCACTAGCAAGCACTTCGCTAACAATACGAGTGGTGGTGGTCAACAACATTTCGGTGGTGATTACAGAGGGCTACTAAGACTTCGGCACCCACAGGATTCTATCCACGGAAATCCCCCCGGCCCAGCCCACCTCTCGAAAGTGCCCCGTTCTACTCTCTGCCATTTGGCACCCTTGCTAGACATGAACTCATGCGCACCAGCGCTTGAGAGCCCCGCCGTCGACACGCGGGGACATGCGCCGACATGCCCACGCCAGGGCGTGCACATGGGCCTCCCGCGCTGTGTTTTGTGCTTACAACGGCATAACATGCGTAGCTTAGCCGCGTGGTGCTGCGCTTGGCCCCTAGTTCTATCTGCTTGTGGGGCGCTTCCCGAAATCCGCCAGGATGGGCTCCCGAAACCCGCCGGACCCACAGGGACAGTGTGGACCAATATTAAGTAACAATGCAATGAGCAACGAGCCCAAGTTGCATGTGAATATCAAGAAGATACGTGCGGGTGGGGACGTATGGGAAACGTTGCGTGGGGAACGTTGCAGTGAAAGCCCTCGCAGCACGCCGTGGCGCTAGTCCTCTACAGCCGGGGCCGTTAGGGCCTCTCAAGTACTACATCAATTATCACGCGGTCTATGCTCACAGGCAGCGGCAAGGATGCAACAACCGTCCTGCCATCAGTACCTTATAACAAAGCTGACGACCGCACTCCGCAGACATTGTATAAACATGTATAAAATGCACGTCACTACGGCAGTCCGGCACCTCCTGCACCTTGGCATGCGGCCAACCAGGTGATGACGCTCTGGCGCATTGACCTGGCATTAGCTGCCCGCCACGAAACAATTCTCTCGAGCCTGCCCACGAAACGGTACCACGCACACACACAGTAAAAACACGCTGGCAGGCGCCAGCTTATTACGAAGCAGAGCAGGCCATTGTGATATGCATCCTACCTCATCATTTCAAGACTTTTCAAGTACCGAACTACTGACATGGCGCTTCAACTGATGCGTGGGATGCAGCTGGATGCGGCTTATCACCTCTGCACTAAAACACAATATTTGCACAATTACCGTATGTCGCTGACACGTTGCAACTTGCACGCACGGATAGATATGGTATATAAACTCCTGCATGCACTTCACTCTGCAATCTTGCAAATGGCTCTCATCCACACAGCAGTGCAGTACACGCGGGGACCTAGCAACCAAAAACAAATAGATTGTTTGCATGCAGGTTCTAGACGAGGTTCATGAGGCTGTCATGTGGCCAGCCACGCGTGGCGTACGCCCTGCGGAGGCATCAACGCCTCCGACGACCGAGATCCACCGTCACAGCGTCCGGCGGCGCGTTGCCCACTTCTACGCCGGTGCCAGGAGACCGGTCGGACGGCGCCGCCATGAGACCGGTCGGACTGCAGAGCAGACACGTACGCGGTAAGAGGTTGTGAGGAACCCCGACTGTCTTCCGAAGTGAAGCGGATACGGCAGGAACAAACAAGCACTTCACGCAATTGATGCAAGACATCATTAGACTGCCTCGCACTCACCAGCAGCTCTCCTCCTTGTCGAAGAAGGTGACGCGGCACTGCTTGCTGGGGCCATCATAACAGAAGTCCTCAAGCTGCATGGGGGTGAGGGTGAAGCAAGTGGTTTGCGTAACTAGGACGGCTTGTAAGCACTAAGCAGTCAGCAGGTCTACGAAACTGCTGCAATGCACCCCCGAGACCAGCAGGCAAAATGGCTACCCCACGCCCGCCCGGCCTGCCTTCCCACCTTTGCACACGTGTCGGAAAGGATGAAGCACAGCGGCATGCCGTCCGTGACTTCGGAGCGCTCAAGCAGGAGGTTGGGGAACTTGAAAGTTGTATAGGTGTCACCATTATAGGTGTCTTGCGCAAACGCCCAGGAAATGCTTTGACCATCGAGTGTTGCTAGCTTGACCGAGCTGCGGCACTGGTTCTTCACAAACATCTCTGCGGCAATTCAGAACGGTGTGGGTAGGGGGGGAAGGATGTTCAGTGGGACTCACTTAGTGCATCGACTCCACGCAACTGCCTTTTCCTTTTCGCAACAGTCTCTGTGTGCTAATGCCCACATCCCTGCCAGGTGATGGCGCGACATCACGCACCTATCTTCACACGCCCTCTCCCCGTGCCCCACTCCCACTCCCCGTGCAACTTTTGCGGCCCCACCCTCCCCCCGTCATTTCCCACCCCCCATAATCTCCGTGCAACTTTTACGGCCCCACCCCCGCCATGCAAGTTTGTGCACACAACTCACCAATCTTCTTGAGGCCCATATTGCAACACGAGTGGGTGGCGTCGCATCCCGCGATGTTGATCTCGAAGCAGTGCCGCACGCGCGCTTTGCCGTCGGACATTGGACTGAGCGGCGTGCTGGAAACATGGCTGAGGCGGAATGGTGTGTTCTTGACATTACGCTTTTTGCAGGCACAAAAGGGGAAGGGGATGAACCTTTGCGGTGGGGAGGGTGGCACGTTGGGTGCGCGCTGGCCCGGCCTGGCGGGGCGGGGCGGCGGGCGCTTCTTTGACGGCGCGTTCGGCTGTTGAGGTGGCGGCGATGAGGGAGGGGCAGGCGCTGTGCATACGTCGCCAGTCCATCCCGCGCCCCCTGGGCGAGGAACATGCAGGCTCCAGAGGCACTGCATGCATGGCGGACAGGGGGAGCAGCCGAAGACGGGGACAGCAGACAGGGAAGGGCGGGCTCAGTGCCGGGTCACTGGGCACATGGGTGCAAGGAGAGAGGCTCCAAATCACCGCGGTATCCAGCACTGGTCACGCGCAACACGCACGCGTCCACCCCCACCCTCTCACCTCGTTGTCGATATCATCGTTGCCCGCGCAGCCGGCGAACCCGTTCAACGAGTTCGTCCTCGGGGCCGAGCAGCTGGCCTCCACGCCCTGCAGAGTCACGTTGACGCTATTGCCCGCGCGACGTGTGCACGCGCCATTGCCGTCCTTTATGCTGAACAGTAGCTCCTTCTGCGCAAAATCCTCCGCCTGCCAGCGCACCCACTGCAATTGATGGGAGCGGTCGTTTGAGGAGGCAGCCGTCAGGCATGGGAACAGCAGCGTGCATGCATGGCGGGGGCAGCATGCACGGCACTTGGATCATGGGTAGTACTGTACCAGCAGTCGCGAATTGCCACAGATAGGTGTCACCCATACGCCCGCGCACCTGGCACAAGTCGCTCCAGGGGCCCCAGCCATTGGTTCGGAGCGCTCCGCCGGGAACAGGCTCGCCGGTTTCAGGTGATAGGACCGTAGAAAGCTCGTCACCCGGGCATACCCAATCGAGCGTGCCGGCTGCCGCCGGGCACATGGATGGATCGCGCGGGTAGCGGAGGCACACAGGGCAATCTGCAGGAGGAAAGTTGCATGGTGCCAGGGAAGGGCGTGCGTGACACTTAAGGTAATCAACATCGTTATCTACCCCGCCAGGTAAATCAGATAAGGCAGGTGAAGTCAATGACTGCTTGTAAAGTCAGCAAGCAAGCAAGGTGTCCAGCCCGATTGCACCTTCACAGCTGCGGCCACACAGTGCTGCACAGCAGGACTTACACAGGTAGGCTTGCCCGTCAGTGGCACTGGTCCTCCATTCGCACTTGCTCGAGTCATAGTGCAGGTCCTGGACGCGGCGAGGCAAGGACAAGGCCATCGGAGGACAGCACAGCCAAGGAAGGAATTAGTCATGCCGAACACAGCCCGGCTTCCCTGGGTCGAAGACCCCCCACCCCCACCCCCGCCCTACTCACAAGGCAGTTGGCCTGAGCCACGCAAGCTGTGGCCCCAGTGACTTTATCACTGCTGTCGCCCGTGAGCAGGCAAGGGTTAAAGGGTGGCACCGGCGGCGCCCGGATGCCGGGGGTACCGCCTGGCCGAGGGGGCGACGCACGCTGGCCCGGCGGCAAAGGAGGGCCGGGTGGTGATGGAGGCGGTGGATCTTTGGAGGGCCCCGGGGGAGGGATGCACACGTCTCCGCTCCAGCCCACGCCGCCAGGGCGCGGTACTTGGATCTGTACATGGGGATGGGGTGGGGCCGCGAAGTTTCATGGGGAGGGGGTGGGGCCGCAAAGGTTGCATGGGGAGTGGGGCCGCAAACGTTTCATGGGGAGGGAGTGGGGCTGCACAAGTTGCATGGGGGAAGAAGGTAAACATGATGTGAAGGCCAGCGTGGGGGCAAGGCGCAACCATCAACATGTGGCTTGACAGCACTTGCCACGCACCTGCCACAGGCACTCGTTAAAAATCGTTCCGTCGTTGCCCTGGCAACCTGAAAGGAACAACAGACGCGCAGCAGCATGAGCAGGCTTAGACACTAGTACCGCGCTGCTGCTGGATGCAGATGCACTCTGGCATTGCCGTGCGCGGGTTCACACACGCACCTGCAGCGATGGTTCCCTCCGGGTTGAGAAAGTTCGGCCCTGAGCAGGTCGAGCTCATGCCGTGCAGCTGAATCTCAAGCGGCCTCGAGCCAGCGGTGCACGCCTTGTTACCTGACCTGACGGAGAAGGACACGGCCTGCGGCTGCAGGTCGCCCTCCGCCCAGCGCACCCACTGCGTGTATGACGTGGTTGGGTCGGGGTTCACCGGGTCAGGGCTGGGGAGCCAAGCCTCCAGGTTGAAGCCACCCGGCACAGGAAGGCCTCCAGGACCGGACGCGATTGCCAGTCCCTTCCGGTCGGCGGTGCAGATGTATGGGTCCGGCAAGCTGCTGTTGCCACCGGCTGCACTGCCAGTTCCGCGACGTGGGGGCGGCGGCGGTGGCGGCAGGAACTGCAGCGCGCAGATGGAGCCCGGGCGCGGATACGTGAAGGATACAGGGCAGTACAGCCACGAGACGTCATCAATGAACCTGTACTCGCACAGCTGCGAGTCAAGCTGGGATTCCACGCACGTGGCCTGTTCGCCGCATGCGCGGGAGTTATCTGGGGGCACCGTGAGGTCCGTGCTGGGGCCCTCTTGGCGGCACTGCAAAGGCAACGGCGCCTCGGGGGGAAAGGGCGGCAGAGGTGGTGCATTCTGTTTGGGGATCGCCTTGGGTGACGGCGCGGGGCTGGGCGGCTCCGGACTGGAAGGCGGCTCCGGGCTAGGCGGCATTGGCGTCAGAGGAAGGGGTGGAGCCGGGTTGCGTGGCGGCTCGGGACTGGGAGGCGGAAGGCTCGGGGGTGGAGGGCTGGGAGGCTCTGGTGACGGTGGCGGGTTCTCTGGCGGCGGCGGAGGCGGCGGAGGTGGCGGCAACATCGATACGATGGGCGGTGGAGGAGGGGGCGGCGGTGAAGGCGGCTCCGGACTGGGAGGCGAGTCACGAGAGCAGTCAGGCTTCCGGATGGGGCCTTTTGTGAAGCACCCGCTAGGGCGGGAGTCAAAAATCACCAAAGATATGATGTTGTCCAACTGAGGTGGACAGGTACTGGCGGGATCCACGGCCGTGAACCACTGCTCCCAGACGCCGTCGGGGAGGCTGGCGAGCACGCCGAGACTCGCTGTGCTGAAGTTGCCGCATACACTGGAAAATGGCGTTGTGGTCGAGCCAGGGATGTATGATGCGTTGTACGAGCTGGGGCTGGACTCAAACAGCTCAAGCGGCAGGCCCAAGTTGTTAAGCTCGTCCGCAAGGACGGTGTTGACAGCGTCTGCAAACAGCTGCCCGTAGGAAAGCATGTCCGCGTCTGTAAAGGACACCGACGATACGGTGGGTGACGGAATCAGCTGGAGGGTGGAGCAGAGACGGCAGGGCGGCGGCGGCGGCAGTGGCGGTGCGGGCGAGGGTGGCTCTGGTGACGGAGGCCGCGGTGAAACCGGGAGGGGCGGTTGGGGTGGGATCGGGCTGGGCGGCTCGGGTGACGGTGGCGGGGCACTTGGGATGGGGCTGGGTGGCTGGGGGCTAGGCGGGAGCGGCGACGGCGGCGATGGCGGCATTAAGGGACAGGACTCATTGTAGCTACCGTGCAGGCAGGCTTGAGAGCCGCCCTCTGGTACCATCTCGGCGGAAAACGAATAGCCGGCGAGGTCCTCATTGCATGCGATGGCCAACAGTGAGCGACGGTGATGACGACCAGCTGTTGCGCTGGCCAACAGCTGCTGCGCAAGCTCAGCCACCCAGTCTGGCATCAGGTTCTGAACCTCCGCTTCAAGCATCTGGCCGTCAGCCACGGAGTTGAACACTCCGCAGACTGTCAGGAACGGAAGCTCGGGCGGCGAGGCAGAAAAGTTGCCTGGAGACCACTCCTTTAGCTTGAAAGGCTCAACAATGTTAGAGCCCGAGGTCGCGCCTGCGTTGTTGATGCTGTCTGATATGGTTTCACCGGTTTTACCACACACAAGCCCAGAGAACTTCAGCTTGGGCTCCACGCCTGGCGCAAGCGGCGGCTCCATGATCAGCTTTGCACAGACGGCGCAGCGGTCTGGCGGAGGTGCGGGAGATGGTGGCTCGGGCGACGGCGGAGGCGTGCCCGGCGCGGGGCTAGGCGGCACTGGCGATGGCGGAGGCACGCCCGGCGCGGGGCTGGGTGGCTCCGGCGATGGGGGAGGCGCACCCGGGGCGGGGCTAGGCGGCTCAGGCGACGGCGGTGGCGTGCCAGGCGTTGGGCTGGGCGGCTCAGGCGACGGCGGAGGCACACCCGGCGCGGGACTAGGCGGCTCAGGCGACGGTGGTGGCGTGCCTGGTGTGGGGCTAGGCGGTTCAGGCGAGGGCGGAGGTGCTCCGGGTGCGGGGCTTGGCGGCTCAGGCGACGGCGGAGGCACGCCAGGGGCGGGGCTGGGAGGCTCAGGCGACGGCGGGGGCGCGCCTGGCGTGGGGCTGGGCGGCTCAGGCGACGGCGGTGGCGTGCCAGGCGTTGGGCTGGGCGGCTCAGGCGACGGCGGAGGCACACCCGGCGCGGGACTAGGCGGCTCAGGCGACGGCGGTGGCGTGCCAGGCGTTGGGCTGGGCGGCTCAGGCGACGGCGGAGGTGCTCCGGGTGCGGGGCTAGGCGGCTCAGGCGACGGCGGAGGCACGCCAGGGGCGGGGCTGGGAGGCTCAGGCGACGGCGGGGGCGCGCCTGGCGTTGGGCTGGGCGGCTCAGGCGACGGCGGTGGCGTGCCAGGCGTTGGGCTGGGCGGCTCAGGCGACGGCGGAGGTGCTCCGGGTGCGGGGCTAGGCGGCTCAGGCGACGGCGGAGGCGCGCCCGGCGCGGGGCTGGGTGGCTCAGGCGACGGGGGAGGTGCTCCGGGTGTTGGGCTGGGCGGCTCAGGCGACGGCGGAGGCACGCCCGGCGCGGGGCTGGGCGGCTCAGGCGACGGGGGAGGTGCTCCGGGTGAGGGGCTAGGCGGCTCAGGCGACGGCGGAGGCGCGCCCGGCGCGGGGCTGGGAGGCTCAGGCGACGGCGGAGGCACGCCAGGGGCGGGGCTGGGCGGCTCAGGCGACGGCGGAGGCGCGCCCGGCGCGGGGCTGGGAGGCTCAGGCGACGGCGGAGGCACGCCAGGGGCGGGGCTGGGCGGCTCAGGCGACGGCGGCGGCACGCCCGGAGTGGGGCTAGGCGGCTCAGGCGACGGCGGTGGCGTGCCAGGCATTGGGCTGGGCGGCTCAGGCGACGGTGGAGGCACACCCGGCGCGGGACTAGGCGGCTCAGGCGACGGCGGTGGCGTGCCTGGTGTGGGGCTAGGCGGTTCAGGCGACGGCGGAGGTGCTCCGGGTGCGGGGCTAGGCGGCTCAGGCGACGGCGGAGGCACGCCCGGAGTGGGGCTGGGCGGCTCAGGCGACGGCGGAGGCACGCCAGGGGCGGGGCTGGGCGGCTCAGGCGACGGCGGAGGCGCGCCCGGCGCGGGGCTGGGCGGCTCAGGCGACGGGGGAGGTGCTCCGGGTGAGGGGCTAGGCGGCTCAGGCGACGGCGGAGGCGCGCCCGGCGCGGGGCTGGGCGGCTCAGGCGACGGGGGAGGTGCTCCGGGTGTTGGGCTGGGCGGCTCGGGCGAAGGTGGGGGAACTCCGGGCGCGGGGCTAGGCGGCTCAGGCGACGGGGGAGGCGCACCCGGCGCGGGGCTGGGCGGCTCAGGCGACGGGGGAGGTGCTCCGGGTGTTGGGCTGGGCGGATCAGGCGACGGCGGAGGCGCGCCCGGCGCGGGGCTGGGAGGCTCAGGCGAAGGTGGAGGAACTCCGGGCGCGGGGCTTGGCGGCTCAGGCGACGGCGGAGGCACGCCCGGCGCGGGGCTGGGCGGCTCAGGCGACGGGGGAGGTGCTCCGGGTGAGGGGCTAGGCGGCTCAGGCGACGGCGGAGGCGCGCCCGGCGCGGGGCTGGGCGGCTCAGGCGACGGGGGAGGTGCTCCGGGTGCGGGGCTAGGCGGCCCAGGCGACGGCGGAGGCGCGCCCGGCGCGGGGCTGGGAGGCTCAGGCGACGGCGGAGGCACGCCAGGAGCGGGGCTGGGCGGCTCAGGCGACGGCGGAGGCGCGCCCGGCGCTGGGCTGGGCGGCTCAGGCGACGGCGGAGGCGCGCCCGGCGCGGGGCTGGGCGGCTCAGGCGACGGCGGAGGCGCGCCTGGCGCGGGGCTGGGCGGCTCAGGCGACGGGGGAGGTGCTCCGGGTGAGGGGCTAGGCGGCTCAGGCGACGGCGGTGGCGTGCCAGGCGTTGGGCTGGGCGGTTCAGGCGACGGCGGAGGTGCTCCGGGTGAAGGGCTAGGCGGTTCAGGCGACGGCGGAGGCGCGCCCGGCGCTGGGCTGGGCGGCTCAGGCGAAGGTGGGGGAACTCCGGGCGCGGGGCTAGGCGGCTCAGGCGACGGGGGAGGCGCACCCGGCGCGGGGCTGGGCGGTTCAGGCGACGGCGGAGGTGCTCCGGGTGAAGGGCTGGGCGGCTCAGGCGACGGCGGAGGCGCACCCGGCGCGGGGCTGGGCGGCTCAGGCGATGGCGGAGGCGCGCCAGGAGCAGGGCTGGGCGGCTCAGGCGACGGCGGAGGCGCGCCCGGCGCGGGGCTGGGCGGCTCAGGCGACGGCGGAGGCGCGCCCGGCGCGGGCTGGGCGGCTCAGGCGACGGCGGAGGCGCGCCTGGCGCGGGGCTGGGCGGCTCAGGCGACGGGGGAGGTGCTCCGGGTGAGGGGCTAGGCGGCTCAGGCGACGGCGGTGGCGTGCCAGGCGTTGGGCTGGGCGGTTCAGGCGACGGCGGAGGTGCTCCGGGTGAAGGGCTGGGCGGCTCAGGCGACGGCGGAGGCGCGCCCGGCGCGGGGCTGGGCGGCTCAGGCGAAGGTGGCGGAACTCCGGGCGAAGGCGAGGGAGGCTCTGGGCTGGGCGGCGCAGGGGAAGGAGGTGCGGGGCTGGGCGGCTCCGGGCTAGGAGGCGCAGGGCTGGGAGGCTCAGGCGACGGCGGGGGCGCGCCAGGAGCAGGGCTGGGAGGCGCAGGCGAGGGAGGCTCTGGGCTGGGCGGCGCAGGGGAAGGAGGTGCGGGGCTGGGCGGCTCCGGGCTAGGAGGCGCAGGGCTGGGAGGCTCAGGCGACGGCGGGGGCGCGCCAGGAGCAGGGCTGGGAGGCGCAGGCGAGGGAGGCTCTGGGCTGGGCGGCGCGGGGGAAGGAGGTGCGGGGCTGGGCGGCTCCGGGCTAGGAGGCGCAGGGCTGGGAGGCTCAGGCGACGGCGGGGGCGCGCCAGGAGCAGGGCTGGGAGGCGCAGGCGAGGGAGGCTCTGGGCTGGGCGGCGCAGGGGAAGGAGGTGCGGGGCTGGGCGGCTCCGGGCTAGGAGGCGCAGGGCTGGGAGGCTCAGGCGACGGCGGGGGGCGCGCCAGGAGCAGGGCTGGGAGGCGCAGGCGAGGGAGGCTCTGGGCTGGGCGGCGCAGGGGAAGGAGGTGCGGGGCTGGGCGGCTCCGGGCTAGGAGGCGCAGGGCTGGGAGGCTCAGGCGACGGCGGGGGCGCGCCAGGAGCAGGGCTGGGAGGCGCAGGCGAGGGAGGCTCTGGGCTGGGCGGCGCAGGGGAAGGAGGTGCGGGGCTGGGCGGCTCCGGGCTAGGAGGCGCAGGGCTGGGAGGCTCAGGCGACGGCGGGGGCGCGCCAGGAGCAGGGCTGGGAGGCGCAGGCGAGGGAGGCTCTGGGCTGGGCGGCGCAGGGGAAGGAGGTGCGGGGCTGGGCGGCTCCGGGCTAGGAGGCGCAGGGCTGGGAGGCTCAGGCGACGGCGGGGGCGCGCCAGGAGCAGGGCTGGGAGGCGCAGGCGAGGGAGGCTCTGGGCTGGGCGGCGCAGGGGAAGGAGGTGCGGGGCTGGGCGGCTCCGGGCTAGGAGGCGCAGGGCTGGGAGGCTCAGGCGACGGCGGGGGCGCGCCAGGAGCAGGGCTGGGAGGCGCAGGCGAGGGAGGCTCTGGGCTGGGCGGCGCAGGGGAAGGAGGTGCGGGGCTGGGCGGCTCCGGGCTAGGAGGCGCAGGGCTGGGAGGCTCAGGCGACGGCGGGGGCGCGCCAGGAGCAGGGCTGGGAGGCGCAGGCGAGGGAGGCTCTGGGCTGGGCGGCGCAGGGGAAGGAGGTGCGGGGCTGGGCGGCTCCGGGCTAGGAGGCGCAGGGCTGGGAGGCTCAGGCGACGGCGGGGGCGCGCCAGGAGCAGGGCTGGGAGGCGCAGGCGAGGGAGGCTCTGGGCTGGGCGGCGCAGGGGAAGGAGGTGCGGGGCTGGGCGGCTCCGGGCTAGGAGGCGCAGGGCTGGGAGGCTCAGGCGACGGCGGGGGCGCGCCAGGAGCAGGGCTGGGAGGCGCAGGCGAGGGAGGCTCTGGGCTGGGCGGCGCAGGGGAAGGAGGTGCGGGGCTGGGCGGCTCCGGGCTAGGAGGCGCAGGGCTGGGAGGCTCAGGCGACGGCGGGGGGCGCGCCAGGAGCAGGGCTGGGAGGCGCAGGCGAGGGAGGCTCTGGGCTGGGCGGCGCAGGGGAAGGAGGTGCGGGGCTGGGCGGCTCCGGGCTAGGAGGCGCAGGGCTGGGAGGCTCAGGCGACGGCGGAGGCGCGCCAGGAGCAGGGCTGGGAGGCGCAGGCGAGGGAGGCTCTGGGCTGGGCGGCGCAGGGGAAGGAGGTGCGGGGCTGGGCGGCTCCGGGCTAGGAGGCGCAGGGCTGGGAGGCTCAGGCGACGGCGGGGGCGCGCCAGGAGCAGGGCTGGGAGGCGCAGGCGAGGGAGGCTCTGGGCTGGGCGGCGCAGGGGAAGGAGGTGCGGGGCTGGGCGGCTCCGGGCTAGGAGGCGCAGGGCTGGGAGGCTCAGGCGACGGCGGGGGCGCGCCAGGAGCAGGGCTGGGAGGCGCAGGCGAGGGAGGCTCTGGGCTGGGCGGCGCAGGGGAAGGAGGTGCGGGGCTGGGCGGCTCCGGGCTAGGAGGCGCAGGGCTGGGAGGCTCAGGCGACGGCGGGGGCGCGCCAGGAGCAGGGCTGGGAGGCGCAGGCGAGGGAGGCTCTGGGCTGGGCGGCGCGGGGGAAGGAGGTGCGGGGCTGGGCGGCTCCGGGCTAGGAGGCGCAGGGCTGGGAGGCTCAGGCGACGGCGGGGGCGCGCCAGGAGCAGGGCTGGGAGGCGCAGGCGAGGGAGGCTCTGGGCTGGGCGGCGCAGGGGAAGGAGGTGCGGGGCTGGGCGGCTCCGGGCTAGGAGGCGCAGGGCTGGGAGGCTCAGGCGACGGCGGGGGCGCGCCAGGAGCAGGGCTGGGAGGCGCAGGCGAGGGAGGCTCTGGGCTGGGCGGCGCAGGGGAAGGAGGTGCGGGGCTGGGCGGCTCCGGGCTAGGAGGCGCAGGGCTGGGAGGCTCAGGCGACGGCGGGGGCGCGCCAGGAGCAGGGCTGGGAGGCGCAGGCGAGGGAGGCTCTGGGCTGGGCGGCGCGGGGGAAGGAGGTGCGGGGCTGGGCGGCTCCGGGCTAGGAGGCGCAGGACTGGGAGGCTCAGGCGACGGCGGGGGCGCGCCAGGAGCAGGGCTGGGAGGCGCAGGCGAGGGAGGCTCTGGGCTGGGCGGCGCAGGGGAAGGAGGTGCGGGGCTGGGCGGCTCCGGGCTAGGAGGCGCAGGGCTGGGAGGCTCAGGCGACGGCGGGGGCGCGCCAGGAGCAGGGCTGGGAGGCGCAGGCGAGGGAGGCTCTGGGCTGGGCGGCGCAGGGGAAGGAGGTGCGGGGCTGGGCGGCTCCGGGCTAGGAGGCGCAGGGCTGGGAGGCTCAGGCGACGGCGGGGGCGCGCCAGGAGCAGGGCTGGGAGGCGCAGGCGAGGGAGGCTCTGGGCTGGGCGGCGCAGGGGAAGGAGGTGCGGGGCTGGGCGGCTCCGGGCTAGGAGGCGCAGGGCTGGGAGGCTCAGGCGACGGCGGGGGCGCGCCAGGAGCAGGGCTGGGAGGCGCAGGCGAGGGAGGCTCTGGGCTGGGCGGCGCAGGGGAAGGAGGTGCGGGGCTGGGCGGCTCCGGGCTAGGAGGCGCAGGGCTGGGAGGCTCAGGCGACGGCGGAGGCGCGCCAGGAGCAGGGCTGGGAGGCGCAGGCGAGGGAGGCTCTGGGCTGGGCGGCGCAGGGGAAGGAGGTGCGGGGCTGGGCGGCTCCGGGCTAGGAGGCGCAGGGCTGGGAGGCTCAGGCGACGGCGGGGGGCGCGCCAGGAGCAGGGCTGGGAGGCGCAGGCGAGGGAGGCTCTGGGCTGGGCGGCGCAGGGGAAGGAGGTGCGGGGCTGGGCGGCTCCGGGCTAGGAGGCGCAGGGCTGGGAGGCTCAGGCGACGGCGGGGGCGCGCCAGGAGCAGGGCTGGGAGGCGCAGGCGAGGGAGGCTCTGGGCTGGGCGGCGCAGGGGAAGGAGGTGCGGGGCTGGGCGGCTCCGGGCTAGGAGGCGCAGGGCTGGGAGGCTCAGGCGACGGCGGGGGCGCGCCAGGAGCAGGGCTGGGAGGCGCAGGCGAGGGAGGCTCTGGGCTGGGCGGCGCAGGGGAAGGAGGTGCGGGGCTGGGCGGCTCCGGGCTAGGAGGCGCAGGGCTGGGAGGCTCAGGCGACGGCGGGGGGCGCGCCAGGAGCAGGGCTGGGAGGCGCAGGCGAGGGAGGCTCTGGGCTGGGCGGCGCAGGGGAAGGAGGTGCGGGGCTGGGCGGCTCCGGGCTAGGAGGCGCAGGGCTGGGAGGCTCAGGCGACGGCGGGGGGCGCGCCAGGAGCAGGGCTGGGAGGCGCAGGCGAGGGAGGCTCTGGGCTGGGCGGCGCAGGGGAAGGAGGTGCGGGGCTGGGCGGCTCCGGGCTAGGAGGCGCAGGGCTGGGAGGCTCAGGCGACGGCGGGGGCGCGCCAGGAGCAGGGCTGGGAGGCGCAGGCGAGGGAGGCTCTGGGCTGGGCGGCGCAGGGGAAGGAGGTGCGGGGCTGGGCGGCTCCGGGCTAGGAGGCGCAGGGCTGGGAGGCTCAGGCGACGGCGGGGGCGCGCCAGGAGCAGGGCTGGGAGGCGCAGGCGAGGGAGGCTCTGGGCTGGGCGGCGCAGGGGAAGGAGGTGCGGGGCTGGGCGGCTCCGGGCTAGGAGGCGCAGGGCTGGGAGGCTCAGGCGACGGCGGGGGGCGCGCCAGGAGCAGGGCTGGGAGGCGCAGGCGAGGGAGGCTCTGGGCTGGGCGGCGCGGGGGAAGGAGGTGCGGGGCTGGGCGGCTCCGGGCTAGGAGGCGCAGGGCTGGGAGGCTCAGGCGACGGCGGGGGCGCGCCAGGAGCAGGGCTGGGAGGCGCAGGCGAGGGAGGCTCTGGGCTGGGCGGCGCAGGGGAAGGAGGTGCGGGGCTGGGCGGCTCCGGGCTAGGAGGCGCAGGGCTGGGAGGCTCAGGCGACGGCGGGGGCGCGCCAGGAGCAGGGCTGGGAGGCGCAGGCGAGGGAGGCTCTGGGCTGGGCGGCGCGGGGGAAGGAGGTGCGGGGCTGGGCGGCTCCGGGCTAGGAGGCGCAGGGCTGGGAGGCTCAGGCGACGGCGGGGGCGCGCCAGGAGCAGGGCTGGGAGGCGCAGGCGAGGGAGGCTCTGGGCTGGGCGGCGCAGGGGAAGGAGGTGCGGGGCTGGGCGGCTCCGGGCTAGGAGGCGCAGGGCTGGGAGGCTCAGGCAACGGCGGGGGCGCGCCAGGAGCAGGGCTGGGAGGCGCAGGCGAGGGAGGCTCTGGGCTGGGCGGCGCGGGGGAAGGAGGTGCGGGGCTGGGCGGCTCCGGGCTAGGAGGCGCAGGGCTGGGAGGCTCAGGCGACGGCGGGGGCGCGCCAGGAGCAGGGCTGGGAGGCGCAGGCGAGGGAGGCTCTGGGCTGGGCGGCGCAGGGGAAGGAGGTGCGGGGCTGGGCGGCTCCGGGCTAGGAGGCGCAGGGCTGGGAGGCTCAGGCGACGGCGGGGGCGCGCCAGGAGCAGGGCTGGGAGGCGCAGGCGAGGGAGGCTCTGGGCTGGGCGGCGCGGGGGAAGGAGGTGCGGGGCTGGGCGGCTCCGGGCTAGGAGGCGCAGGACTGGGAGGCTCAGGCGACGGCGGGGGCGCGCCAGGAGCAGGGCTGGGAGGCGCAGGCGAGGGAGGCTCTGGGCTGGGCGGCGCAGGGGAAGGAGGTGCGGGGCTGGGCGGCTCCGGGCTAGGAGGCGCAGGGCTGGGAGGCTCAGGCGACGGCGGGGGGCGCGCCAGGAGCAGGGCTGGGAGGCGCAGGCGAGGGAGGCTCTGGGCTGGGCGGCGCGGGGGAAGGAGGTGCGGGGCTGGGCGGCTCCGGGCTAGGAGGCGCAGGGCTGGGAGGCTCAGGCGACGGCGGGGGGCGCGCCAGGAGCAGGGCTGGGAGGCGCAGGCGAGGGAGGCTCTGGGCTGGGCGGCGCAGGGGAAGGAGGTGCGGGGCTGGGCGGCTCCGGGCTAGGAGGCGCAGGGCTGGGAGGCTCAGGCGACGGCGGGGGCGCGCCAGGAGCAGGGCTGGGAGGCGCAGGCGAGGGAGGCTCTGGGCTGGGCGGCGCAGGGGAAGGAGGTGCGGGGCTGGGCGGCTCCGGGCTAGGAGGCGCAGGGCTGGGAGGCTCAGGCGACGGCGGGGGCGCGCCAGGAGCAGGGCTGGGAGGCGCAGGCGAGGGAGGCTCTGGGCTGGGCGGCGCAGGGGAAGGAGGTGCGGGGCTGGGCGGCTCCGGGCTAGGAGGCGCAGGGCTGGGAGGCTCAGGCGACGGCGGGGGGCGCGCCAGGAGCAGGGCTGGGAGGCGCAGGCGAGGGAGGCTCTGGGCTGGGCGGCGCGGGGGAAGGAGGTGCGGGGGCTGGGCGGCTCCGGGCTAGGAGGCGCAGGGCTGGGAGGCTCAGGCGACGGCGGGGGGCGCGCCAGGAGCAGGGCTGGGAGGCGCAGGCGAGGGAGGCTCTGGGCTGGGCGGCGCAGGGGAAGGAGGTGCGGGGCTGGGCGGCTCCGGGCTAGGAGGCGCAGGGCTGGGAGGCTCAGGCGACGGCGGGGGCGCGCCAGGAGCAGGGCTGGGAGGCGCAGGCGAGGGAGGCTCTGGGCTGGGCGGCGCAGGGGAAGGAGGTGCGGGGCTGGGCGGCTCCGGGCTAGGAGGCGCAGGGCTGGGAGGCTCAGGCGACGGCGGGGGCGCGCCAGGAGCAGGGCTGGGAGGCGCAGGCGAGGGAGGCTCTGGGCTGGGCGGCGCAGGGGAAGGAGGTGCGGGGCTGGGCGGCTCCGGGCTAGGAGGCGCAGGGCTGGGAGGCTCAGGCGACGGCGGGGGCGCGCCAGGAGCAGGGCTGGGAGGCGCAGGCGAGGGAGGCTCTGGGCTGGGCGGCGCAGGGGAAGGAGGTGCGGGGCTGGGCGGCTCCGGGCTAGGAGGCGCAGGGCTGGGAGGCTCAGGCGACGGCGGGGGCGCGCCAGGAGCAGGGCTGGGAGGCGCAGGCGAGGGAGGCTCTGGGCTGGGCGGCGCAGGGGAAGGAGGTGCGGGGCTGGGCGGCTCCGGGCTAGGAGGCGCAGGGCTGGGAGGCTCAGGCGACGGCGGGGGCGCGCCAGGAGCAGGGCTGGGAGGCGCAGGCGAGGGAGGCTCTGGGCTGGGCGGCGCAGGGGAAGGAGGTGCGGGGCTGGGCGGCTCCGGGCTAGGAGGCGCAGGGCTGGGAGGCTCAGGCGACGGCGGGGGCGCGCCAGGAGCAGGGCTGGGAGGCGCAGGCGAGGGAGGCTCTGGGCTGGGCGGCGCAGGGGAAGGAGGTGCGGGGCTGGGCGGCTCCGGGCTAGGAGGCGCAGGGCTGGGAGGCTCAGGCGACGGCGGGGGCGCGCCAGGAGCAGGGCTGGGAGGCGCAGGCGAGGGAGGCTCTGGGCTGGGCGGCGCAGGGGAAGGAGGTGCGGGGCTGGGCGGCTCCGGGCTAGGAGGCGCAGGGCTGGGAGGCTCAGGCGACGGCGGGGGCGCGCCAGGAGCAGGGCTGGGAGGCGCAGGCGAGGGAGGCTCTGGGCTGGGCGGCGCAGGGGAAGGAGGTGCGGGGCTGGGCGGCTCCGGGCTAGGAGGCGCAGGGCTGGGAGGCTCAGGCGACGGCGGGGGCGCGCCAGGAGCAGGGCTGGGAGGCGCAGGCGAGGGAGGCTCTGGGCTGGGCGGCGCAGGGGAAGGAGGTGCGGGGCTGGGCGGCTCCGGGCTAGGAGGCGCAGGGCTGGGAGGCTCAGGCGACGGCGGGGGCGCGCCAGGAGCAGGGCTGGGAGGCGCAGGCGAGGGAGGCTCTGGGCTGGGCGGCGCAGGGGAAGGAGGTGCGGGGCTGGGCGGCTCCGGGCTAGGAGGCGCAGGGCTGGGAGGCTCAGGCGACGGCGGGGGCGCGCCAGGAGCAGGGCTGGGAGGCGCAGGCGAGGGAGGCTCTGGGCTGGGCGGCGCAGGGGAAGGAGGTGCGGGGCTGGGCGGCTCCGGGCTAGGAGGCGCAGGGCTGGGAGGCTCAGGCGACGGCGGGGGCGCGCCAGGAGCAGGGCTGGGAGGCGCAGGCGAGGGAGGCTCTGGGCTGGGCGGCGCAGGGGAAGGAGGTGCGGGGCTGGGCGGCTCCGGGCTAGGAGGCGCAGGGCTGGGAGGCTCAGGCGACGGCGGGGGCGCGCCAGGAGCAGGGCTGGGAGGCGCAGGCGAGGGAGGCTCTGGGCTGGGCGGCGCAGGGGAAGGAGGTGCGGGGCTGGGCGGCTCCGGGCTAGGAGGCGCAGGGCTGGGAGGCTCAGGCGACGGCGGGGGCGCGCCAGGAGCAGGGCTGGGAGGCGCAGGCGAGGGAGGCTCTGGGCTGGGCGGCGCAGGGGAAGGAGGTGCGGGGCTGGGCGGCTCCGGGCTAGGAGGCGCAGGGCTGGGAGGCTCAGGCGACGGCGGGGGCGCGCCAGGAGCAGGGCTGGGAGGCGCAGGCGAGGGAGGCTCTGGGCTGGGCGGCGCGGGGGAAGGAGGTGCGGGGCTGGGCGGTTCCGGGCTAGGAGGCGCAGGGCTGGGAGGCTCAGGCGACGGCGGGGGCGCGCCAGGAGCAGGGCTGGGAGGCGCAGGCGAGGGAGGCTCTGGGCTGGGCGGCGCAGGGGAAGGAGGTGCGGGGCTGGGCGGCTCCGGGCTAGGAGGCGCAGGGCTGGGAGGCTCAGGCGACGGCGGAGGCGCGCCAGGAGCAGGGCTGGGAGGCGCAGGCGAGGGAGGCTCTGGGCTGGGCGGCGCAGGGGAAGGAGGTGCGGGGCTGGGCGGCTCCGGGCTAGGAGGCGCAGGGCTGGGAGGCTCAGGCGACGGCGGGGGCGCGCCAGGAGCAGGGCTGGGAGGCGCAGGCGAGGGAGGCTCTGGGCTGGGCGGCGCGGGGGAAGGAGGTGCGGGGCTGGGCGGCTCCGGGCTAGGAGGCGCAGGGCTGGGAGGCTCAGGCGACGGCGGAGGCGCGCCAGGAGCAGGGCTGGGAGGCGCAGGCGAGGGAGGCTCTGGGCTGGGCGGCGCAGGGGAAGGAGGTGCGGGGCTGGGCGGCTCCGGGCTAGGAGGCGCAGGGCTGGGAGGCTCAGGCGACGGCGGGGGCGCGCCAGGAGCAGGGCTGGGAGGCGCAGGCGAGGGAGGCTCTGGGCTGGGCGGCGCAGGGGAAGGAGGTGCGGGGCTGGGCGGCTCCGGGCTAGGAGGCGCAGGGCTGGGAGGCTCAGGCGACGGCGGGGGCGCGCCAGGAGCAGGGCTGGGAGGCGCAGGCGAGGGAGGCTCTGGGCTGGGCGGCGCAGGGGAAGGAGGTGCGGGGCTGGGCGGCTCCGGGCTAGGAGGCGCAGGGCTGGGAGGCTCAGGCGACGGCGGGGGCGCGCCAGGAGCAGGGCTGGGAGGCGCAGGCGAGGGAGGCTCTGGGCTGGGCGGCGCGGGGGGAAGGAGGTGCGGGGCTGGGCGGCTCCGGGCTAGGAGGCGCAGGGCTGGGAGGCTCAGGCGACGGCGGGGGCGCGCCAGGAGCAGGGCTGGGAGGCGCAGGCGAGGGAGGCTCTGGGCTGGGCGGCGCAGGGGAAGGAGGTGCGGGGCTGGGCGGCTCCGGGCTAGGAGGCGCAGGGCTGGGAGGCTCAGGCGACGGCGGGGGCGCGCCAGGAGCAGGGCTGGGAGGCGCAGGCGAGGGAGGCTCTGGGCTGGGCGGCGCGGGGGAAGGAGGTGCGGGGCTGGGCGGCTCCGGGCTAGGAGGCGCAGGGCTGGGAGGCTCAGGCGACGGCGGGGGCGCGCCAGGAGCAGGGCTGGGAGGCGCAGGCGAGGGAGGCTCTGGGCTGGGCGGCGCAGGGGAAGGAGGTGCGGGGCTGGGCGGCTCCGGGCTAGGAGGCGCAGGGCTGGGAGGCTCAGGCGACGGCGGGGGCGCGCCAGGAGCAGGGCTGGGAGGCGCAGGCGAGGGAGGCTCTGGGCTGGGCGGCGCGGGGGAAGGAGGTGCGGGGCTGGGCGGCTCCGGGCTAGGAGGCGCAGGGCTGGGAGGCTCAGGCGACGGCGGGGGGCGCGCCAGGAGCAGGGCTGGGAGGCGCAGGCGAGGGAGGCTCTGGGCTGGGCGGCGCAGGGGAAGGAGGTGCGGGGCTGGGCGGCTCCGGGCTAGGAGGCGCAGGGCTGGGAGGCTCAGGCGACGGCGGGG
Organism: Chlamydomonas incerta; assembly: GCA_016834605.1. NCBI lineage: Eukaryota > Viridiplantae > Chlorophyta > Chlorophyceae > Chlamydomonadales > Chlamydomonadaceae > Chlamydomonas > Chlamydomonas incerta. The sequence continues at coordinate 54,820 of JAEHOC010000036.1, forward strand.
GCGCGCCAGGAGCAGGGCTGGGAGGCGCAGGCGAGGGAGGCTCTGGGCTGGGCGGCGCAGGGGAAGGAGGTGCGGGGCTGGGCGGCTCCGGGCTAGGAGGCGCAGGGCTGGGAGGCTCAGGCGACGGCGGGGGCGCGCCAGGAGCAGGGCTGGGAGGCGCAGGCGAGGGAGGCTCTGGGCTGGGCGGCGCAGGGGAAGGAGGTGCGGGGCTGGGCGGCTCCGGGCTAGGAGGCGCAGGGCTGGGAGGCTCAGGCGACGGCGGGGGCGCGCCAGGAGCAGGGCTGGGAGGCGCAGGCGAGGGAGGCTCTGGGCTGGGCGGCGCAGGGGAAGGAGGTGCGGGGCTGGGCGGCTCCGGGCTAGGAGGCGCAGGGCTGGGAGGCTCAGGCGACGGCGGAGGCGCGCCAGGAGCAGGGCTGGGAGGCGCAGGCGAGGGAGGCTCTGGGCTGGGCGGCGCAGGGGAAGGAGGTGCGGGGCTGGGCGGCTCCGGGCTAGGAGGCGCAGGGCTGGGAGGCTCAGGCGACGGCGGGGGCGCGCCAGGAGCAGGGCTGGGAGGCGCAGGCGAGGGAGGCTCTGGGCTGGGCGGCGCGGGGGAAGGAGGTGCGGGGCTGGGCGGCTCCGGGCTAGGAGGCGCAGGGCTGGGAGGCTCAGGCGACGGCGGGGGCGCGCCAGGAGCAGGGCTGGGAGGCGCAGGCGAGGGAGGCTCTGGGCTGGGCGGCGCGGGGGAAGGAGGTGCGGGGCTGGGCGGCTCCGGGCTAGGAGGCGCAGGGCTGGGAGGCTCAGGCGACGGCGGGGGCGCGCCAGGAGCAGGGCTGGGAGGCGCAGGCGAGGGAGGCTCTGGGCTGGGCGGCGCAGGGGAAGGAGGTGCGGGGCTGGGCGGCTCCGGGCTAGGAGGCGCAGGGCTGGGAGGCTCAGGCGACGGCGGGGGCGCGCCAGGAGCAGGGCTGGGAGGCGCAGGCGAGGGAGGCTCTGGGCTGGGCGGCGCAGGGGAAGGAGGTGCGGGGCTGGGCGGCTCCGGGCTAGGAGGCGCAGGGCTGGGAGGCTCAGGCGACGGCGGGGGCGCGCCAGGAGCAGGGCTGGGAGGCGCAGGCGAGGGAGGCTCTGGGCTGGGCGGCGCAGGGGAAGGAGGTGCGGGGCTGGGCGGCTCCGGGCTAGGAGGCGCAGGGCTGGGAGGCTCAGGCGACGGCGGGGGCGCGCCAGGAGCAGGGCTGGGAGGCGCAGGCGAGGGAGGCTCTGGGCTGGGCGGCGCGGGGGAAGGAGGTGCGGGGCTGGGCGGCTCCGGGCTAGGAGGCGCAGGGCTGGGAGGCTCAGGCGACGGCGGGGGGCGCGCCAGGAGCAGGGCTGGGAGGCGCAGGCGAGGGAGGCTCTGGGCTGGGCGGCGCAGGGGAAGGAGGTGCGGGGCTGGGCGGCTCCGGGCTAGGAGGCGCAGGGCTGGGAGGCTCAGGCGACGGCGGGGGCGCGCCAGGAGCAGGGCTGGGAGGCGCAGGCGAGGGAGGCTCTGGGCTGGGCGGCGCAGGGGAAGGAGGTGCGGGGCTGGGCGGCTCCGGGCTAGGAGGCGCAGGGCTGGGAGGCTCAGGCGACGGCGGGGGGCGCGCCAGGAGCAGGGCTGGGAGGCGCAGGCGAGGGAGGCTCTGGGCTGGGCGGCGCAGGGGAAGGAGGTGCGGGGCTGGGCGGCTCCGGGCTAGGAGGCGCAGGGCTGGGAGGCTCAGGCGACGGCGGGGGCGCGCCAGGAGCAGGGCTGGGAGGCGCAGGCGAGGGAGGCTCTGGGCTGGGCGGCGAAGGGGAAGGAGGTGCGGGGCTGGGCGGCGCGGGCGACGGCGGAGGCAGCAGGCCGCAGCGCGCGTCGGGCGCCGCCGCCAACGGCACCACCAGCGAGTCGCCGGGAGCCACCGTGCCGGGGCTGCCGGTCGGCACGCCGCTCCAGCTCAGGCCGGCGCCGCCGCCGGCCTCCTGGTTGCCGCTGTTGCCGGTGCCGCTGCGCAGCACGGAGCCCGTGGGCGGCGTGAGCAGCGCGCTCTCGGCCACGCCCGTGTCCTCGGGCAGCACCACAAAGTAAGCGCCCTTGGCGGGGCCGTCCAGCGGCACCAGGCTCACAGAGCCGGGCGGCAGCGGGCTGGTGACGCTGTCGTTGCCGTACGCCACGTAGTCCACCACCTTGAGCGTGCCCTCGGCCGTGCAGTGCGACACCAGCGCAATGCCGCCCATGGGGGACACGCCCGCCACAGGCACCGGCAGCAGACCGCCGGACACAGCCAGCGGGCCGCCCGGAGTGGCCACCACCTTGATCGCCGAGAAGCCAGTGCCCGGAAGCTCCGACACCGTAAGCGTCACGCCGCTGCCGACGGGCGGGGGCGAGCCCAGCGCGATGTCATTCTGCAGCAGGCCGCCGGCGGCGCTGTAGCTGTACGTCGCCAGGCTCAGCGTGGACAGGTCCAGCATGGACGGCACGATCAGCTCCACAAACTGCGTGGACGCCGAGCCGCCGATGTCCAGGTAGTGGAACTCGCTGATGAAGCTGTGCGGGCAGGGCAGGCACGCCGGCGGAGGCGCGGGGCTGGGCGGCGCAGGCGAGGGAGGCTCCGGGCTGGGCGGCGCGGGGCTGGGCGGCGCGGGCGACGGCGGAGGCAGCAGGCCGCAGCGCGCGTCGGGCGCCGCCAACGGCACCACCAGCGAGTCGCCGGGAGCCACCGTGCCGGGGCTGCCGGTCGGCACGCCGCTCCAGCTCAGGCCGGCGCCGCCGCCGGCCTCCTGGTTGCCGCTGTTGCCGGTGCCGCTGCGCAGCACGGAGCCCGTGGGCGGCGTGAGCAGCGCGCTCTCGGCCACGCCCGTGTCCTCGGGCAGCACCACAAAGTAAGCGCCCTTGGCGGGGCCGTCCAGCGGCACCAGGCTCACAGAGCCGGGCGGCAGCGGGCTGGTGACGCTGTCGTTGCCGTACGCCACGTAGTCCACCACCTTGAGCGTGCCCTCGGCCGTGCAGTGCGACACCAGCGCAATGCCGCCCATGGGGGACACGCCCGCCACAGGCACCGGCAGCAGACCGCCGGACACAGCCAGCGGGCCGCCCGGAGTGGCCACCACCTTGATCGCCGAGAAGCCAGTGCCCGGAAGCTCCGACACCGTAAGCGTCACGCCGCTGCCGACGGGCGGGGGCGAGCCCAGCGCGATGTCATTCTGCAGCAGGCCGCCGGCGGCGCTGTAGCTGTACGTCGCCAGGCTCAGCGTGGACAGGTCCAGCATGGACGGCACGATCAGCTCCACAAACTGCGTGGACGCCGAGCCGCCGATGTCCAGGTAGTGGAACTCGCTGATGAAGCTGTGCGGGCAGGGCAGGCACGCCGGCGGAGGCGCGGGGCTGGGCGGCGCAGGCGAGGGAGGCTCCGGGCTGGGCGGCGCGGGGCTGGGCGGCGCGGGCGACGGCGGAGGCAGCAGGCCGCAGCGCGCGTCGGGCGCCGCCAACGGCACCACCAGCGAGTCGCCGGGAGCCACCGTGCCGGGGCTGCCGGTCGGCACGCCGCTCCAGCTCAGGCCGGCGCCGCCGCCGGCCTCCTGGTTGCCGCTGTTGCCGGTGCCGCTGCGCAGCACGGAGCCCGTGGGCGGCGTGAGCAGCGCGCTCTCGGCCACGCCCGTGTCCTCGGGCAGCACCACAAAGTAAGCGCCCTTGGCGGGGCCGTCCAGCGGCACCAGGCTCACAGAGCCGGGCGGCAGCGGGCTGGTGACGCTGTCGTTGCCGTACGCCACGTAGTCCACCACCTTGAGCGTGCCCTCGGCCGTGCAGTGCGACACCAGCGCAATGCCGCCCATGGGGGACACGCCCGCCACAGGCACCGGCAGCAGACCGCCGGACACAGCCAGCGGGCCGCCCGGAGTGGCCACCACCTTGATCGCCGAGAAGCCAGTGCCCGGAAGCTCCGACACCGTAAGCGTCACGCCGCTGCCGACGGGCGGGGGCGAGCCCAGCGCGATGTCATTCTGCAGCAGGCCGCCGGCGGCGCTGTAGCTGTACGTCGCCAGGCTCAGCGTGGACAGGTCCAGCATGGACGGCACGATCAGCTCCACAAACTGCGTGGACGCCGAGCCGCCGATGTCCAGGTAGTGGAACTCGCTGATGAAGCTGTGCGGGCAGGGCAGGCACGCCGGCGGAGGCGCGGGGCTGGGCGGCGCAGGCGAGGGAGGCTCCGGGCTGGGCGGCGCGGGGCTGGGCGGCGCGGGCGACGGCGGAGGCAGCAGGCCGCAGCGCGCGTCGGGCGCCGCCAACGGCACCACCAGCGAGTCGCCGGGAGCCACCGTGCCGGGGCTGCCGGTCGGCACGCCGCTCCAGCTCAGGCCGGCGCCGCCGCCGGCCTCCTGGTTGCCGCTGTTGCCGGTGCCGCTGCGCAGCACGGAGCCCGTGGGCGGCGTGAGCAGCGCGCTCTCGGCCACGCCCGTGTCCTCGGGCAGCACCACAAAGTAAGCGCCCTTGGCGGGGCCGTCCAGCGGCACCAGGCTCACAGAGCCGGGCGGCAGCGGGCTGGTGACGCTGTCGTTGCCGTACGCCACGTAGTCCACCACCTTGAGCGTGCCCTCGGCCGTGCAGTGCGACACCAGCGCAATGCCGCCCATGGGGGACACGCCCGCCACAGGCACCGGCAGCAGACCGCCGGACACAGCCAGCGGGCCGCCCGGAGTGGCCACCACCTTGATCGCCGAGAAGCCAGTGCCCGGAAGCTCCGACACCGTAAGCGTCACGCCGCTGCCGACGGGCGGGGGCGAGCCCAGCGCGATGTCATTCTGCAGCAGGCCGCCGGCGGCGCTGTAGCTGTACGTCGCCAGGCTCAGCGTGGACAGGTCCAGCATGGACGGCACGATCAGCTCCACAAACTGCGTGGACGCCGAGCCGCCGATGTCCAGGTAGTGGAACTCGCTGATGAAGCTGTGCGGGCAGGGCAGGCACGCCGGCGGAGGCGCGGGGCTGGGCGGCGCAGGCGAGGGAGGCTCCGGGCTGGGCGGCGCGGGGCTGGGCGGCGCGGGCGACGGCGGAGGCAGCAGGCCGCAGCGCGCGTCGGGCGCCGCCAACGGCACCACCAGCGAGTCGCCGGGAGCCACCGTGCCGGGGCTGCCGGTCGGCACGCCGCTCCAGCTCAGGCCGGCGCCGCCGCCGGCCTCCTGGTTGCCGCTGTTGCCGGTGCCGCTGCGCAGCACGGAGCCCGTGGGCGGCGTGAGCAGCGCGCTCTCGGCCACGCCCGTGTCCTCGGGCAGCACCACAAAGTAAGCGCCCTTGGCGGGGCCGTCCAGCGGCACCAGGCTCACAGAGCCGGGCGGCAGCGGGCTGGTGACGCTGTCGTTGCCGTACGCCACGTAGTCCACCACCTTGAGCGTGCCCTCGGCCGTGCAGTGCGACACCAGCGCAATGCCGCCCATGGGGGACACGCCCGCCACAGGCACCGGCAGCAGACCGCCGGACACAGCCAGCGGGCCGCCCGGAGTGGCCACCACCTTGATCGCCGAGAAGCCAGTGCCCGGAAGCTCCGACACCGTAAGCGTCACGCCGCTGCCGACGGGCGGGGGCGAGCCCAGCGCGATGTCATTCTGCAGCAGGCCGCCGGCGGCGCTGTAGCTGTACGTCGCCAGGCTCAGCGTGGACAGGTCCAGCATGGACGGCACGATCAGCTCCACAAACTGCGTGGACGCCGAGCCGCCGATGTCCAGGTAGTGGAACTCGCTGATGAAGCTGTGCGGGCAGGGCAGGCACGCCGGCGGAGGCGCGGGGCTGGGCGGCGCAGGCGAGGGAGGCTCCGGGCTGGGCGGCGCGGGGCTGGGCGGCGCGGGCGACGGCGGAGGCAGCAGGCCGCAGCGCGCGTCGGGCGCCGCCAACGGCACCACCAGCGAGTCGCCGGGAGCCACCGTGCCGGGGCTGCCGGTCGGCACGCCGCTCCAGCTCAGGCCGGCGCCGCCGCCGGCCTCCTGGTTGCCGCTGTTGCCGGTGCCGCTGCGCAGCACGGAGCCCGTGGGCGGCGTGAGCAGCGCGCTCTCGGCCACGCCCGTGTCCTCGGGCAGCACCACAAAGTAAGCGCCCTTGGCGGGGCCGTCCAGCGGCACCAGGCTCACAGAGCCGGGCGGCAGCGGGCTGGTGACGCTGTCGTTGCCGTACGCCACGTAGTCCACCACCTTGAGCGTGCCCTCGGCCGTGCAGTGCGACACCAGCGCAATGCCGCCCATGGGGGACACGCCCGCCACAGGCACCGGCAGCAGACCGCCGGACACAGCCAGCGGGCCGCCCGGAGTGGCCACCACCTTGATCGCCGAGAAGCCAGTGCCCGGAAGCTCCGACACCGTAAGCGTCACGCCGCTGCCGACGGGCGGGGGCGAGCCCAGCGCGATGTCATTCTGCAGCAGGCCGCCGGCGGCGCTGTAGCTGTACGTCGCCAGGCTCAGCGTGGACAGGTCCAGCATGGACGGCACGATCAGCTCCACAAACTGCGTGGACGCCGAGCCGCCGATGTCCAGGTAGTGGAACTCGCTGATGAAGCTGTGCGGGCAGGGCAGGCACGCCGGCGGAGGCGCGGGGCTGGGCGGCGCAGGCGAGGGAGGCTCCGGGCTGGGCGGCGCGGGGCTGGGCGGCGCGGGCGACGGCGGAGGCAGCAGGCCGCAGCGCGCGTCGGGCGCCGCCAACGGCACCACCAGCGAGTCGCCGGGAGCCACCGTGCCGGGGCTGCCGGTCGGCACGCCGCTCCAGCTCAGGCCGGCGCCGCCGCCGGCCTCCTGGTTGCCGCTGTTGCCGGTGCCGCTGCGCAGCACGGAGCCCGTGGGCGGCGTGAGCAGCGCGCTCTCGGCCACGCCCGTGTCCTCGGGCAGCACCACAAAGTAAGCGCCCTTGGCGGGGCCGTCCAGCGGCACCAGGCTCACAGAGCCGGGCGGCAGCGGGCTGGTGACGCTGTCGTTGCCGTACGCCACGTAGTCCACCACCTTGAGCGTGCCCTCGGCCGTGCAGTGCGACACCAGCGCAATGCCGCCCATGGGGGACACGCCCGCCACAGGCACCGGCAGCAGACCGCCGGACACAGCCAGCGGGCCGCCCGGAGTGGCCACCACCTTGATCGCCGAGAAGCCAGTGCCCGGAAGCTCCGACACCGTAAGCGTCACGCCGCTGCCGACGGGCGGGGGCGAGCCCAGCGCGATGTCATTCTGCAGCAGGCCGCCGGCGGCGCTGTAGCTGTACGTCGCCAGGCTCAGCGTGGACAGGTCCAGCATGGACGGCACGATCAGCTCCACAAACTGCGTGGACGCCGAGCCGCCGATGTCCAGGTAGTGGAACTCGCTGATGAAGCTGTGCGGGCAGGGCAGGCACGCCGGCGGAGGCGCGGGGCTGGGCGGCGCAGGCGAGGGAGGCTCCGGGCTGGGCGGCGCGGGGCTGGGCGGCGCGGGCGACGGCGGAGGCAGCAGGCCGCAGCGCGCGTCGGGCGCCGCCAACGGCACCACCAGCGAGTCGCCGGGAGCCACCGTGCCGGGGCTGCCGGTCGGCACGCCGCTCCAGCTCAGGCCGGCGCCGCCGCCGGCCTCCTGGTTGCCGCTGTTGCCGGTGCCGCTGCGCAGCACGGAGCCCGTGGGCGGCGTGAGCAGCGCGCTCTCGGCCACGCCCGTGTCCTCGGGCAGCACCACAAAGTAAGCGCCCTTGGCGGGGCCGTCCAGCGGCACCAGGCTCACAGAGCCGGGCGGCAGCGGGCTGGTGACGCTGTCGTTGCCGTACGCCACGTAGTCCACCACCTTGAGCGTGCCCTCGGCCGTGCAGTGCGACACCAGCGCAATGCCGCCCATGGGGGACACGCCCGCCACAGGCACCGGCAGCAGACCGCCGGACACAGCCAGCGGGCCGCCCGGAGTGGCCACCACCTTGATCGCCGAGAAGCCAGTGCCCGGAAGCTCCGACACCGTAAGCGTCACGCCGCTGCCGACGGGCGGGGGCGAGCCCAGCGCGATGTCATTCTGCAGCAGGCCGCCGGCGGCGCTGTAGCTGTACGTCGCCAGGCTCAGCGTGGACAGGTCCAGCATGGACGGCACGATCAGCTCCACAAACTGCGTGGACGCCGAGCCGCCGATGTCCAGGTAGTGGAACTCGCTGATGAAGCTGTGCGGGCAGGGCAGGCACGCCGGCGGAGGCGCGGGGCTGGGCGGCGCAGGCGAGGGAGGCTCCGGGCTGGGCGGCGCGGGGCTGGGCGGCGCGGGCGACGGCGGAGGCAGCAGGCCGCAGCGCGCGTCGGGCGCCGCCAACGGCACCACCAGCGAGTCGCCGGGAGCCACCGTGCCGGGGCTGCCGGTCGGCACGCCGCTCCAGCTCAGGCCGGCGCCGCCGCCGGCCTCCTGGTTGCCGCTGTTGCCGGTGCCGCTGCGCAGCACGGAGCCCGTGGGCGGCGTGAGCAGCGCGCTCTCGGCCACGCCCGTGTCCTCGGGCAGCACCACAAAGTAAGCGCCCTTGGCGGGGCCGTCCAGCGGCACCAGGCTCACAGAGCCGGGCGGCAGCGGGCTGGTGACGCTGTCGTTGCCGTACGCCACGTAGTCCACCACCTTGAGCGTGCCCTCGGCCGTGCAGTGCGACACCAGCGCAATGCCGCCCATGGGGGACACGCCCGCCACAGGCACCGGCAGCAGACCGCCGGACACAGCCAGCGGGCCGCCCGGAGTGGCCACCACCTTGATCGCCGAGAAGCCAGTGCCCGGAAGCTCCGACACCGTAAGCGTCACGCCGCTGCCGACGGGCGGGGGCGAGCCCAGCGCGATGTCATTCTGCAGCAGGCCGCCGGCGGCGCTGTAGCTGTACGTCGCCAGGCTCAGCGTGGACAGGTCCAGCATGGACGGCACGATCAGCTCCACAAACTGCGTGGACGCCGAGCCGCCGATGTCCAGGTAGTGGAACTCGCTGATGAAGCTGTGCGGGCAGGGCAGGCACGCCGGCGGAGGCGCGGGGCTGGGCGGCGCAGGCGAGGGAGGCTCCGGGCTGGGCGGCGCGGGGCTGGGCGGCGCGGGCGACGGCGGAGGCAGCAGGCCGCAGCGCGCGTCGGGCGCCGCCAACGGCACCACCAGCGAGTCGCCGGGAGCCACCGTGCCGGGGCTGCCGGTCGGCACGCCGCTCCAGCTCAGGCCGGCGCCGCCGCCGGCCTCCTGGTTGCCGCTGTTGCCGGTGCCGCTGCGCAGCACGGAGCCCGTGGGCGGCGTGAGCAGCGCGCTCTCGGCCACGCCCGTGTCCTCGGGCAGCACCACAAAGTAAGCGCCCTTGGCGGGGCCGTCCAGCGGCACCAGGCTCACAGAGCCGGGCGGCAGCGGGCTGGTGACGCTGTCGTTGCCGTACGCCACGTAGTCCACCACCTTGAGCGTGCCCTCGGCCGTGCAGTGCGACACCAGCGCAATGCCGCCCATGGGGGACACGCCCGCCACAGGCACCGGCAGCAGACCGCCGGACACAGCCAGCGGGCCGCCCGGAGTGGCCACCACCTTGATCGCCGAGAAGCCAGTGCCCGGAAGCTCCGACACCGTAAGCGTCACGCCGCTGCCGACGGGCGGGGGCGAGCCCAGCGCGATGTCATTCTGCAGCAGGCCGCCGGCGGCGCTGTAGCTGTACGTCGCCAGGCTCAGCGTGGACAGGTCCAGCATGGACGGCACGATCAGCTCCACAAACTGCGTGGACGCCGAGCCGCCGATGTCCAGGTAGTGGAACTCGCTGATGAAGCTGTGCGGGCAGGGCAGGCACGCCGGCGGAGGCGCGGGGCTGGGCGGCGCAGGCGAGGGAGGCTCCGGGCTGGGCGGCGCGGGGCTGGGCGGCGCGGGCGACGGCGGAGGCAGCAGGCCGCAGCGCGCGTCGGGCGCCGCCAACGGCACCACCAGCGAGTCGCCGGGAGCCACCGTGCCGGGGCTGCCGGTCGGCACGCCGCTCCAGCTCAGGCCGGCGCCGCCGCCGGCCTCCTGGTTGCCGCTGTTGCCGGTGCCGCTGCGCAGCACGGAGCCCGTGGGCGGCGTGAGCAGCGCGCTCTCGGCCACGCCCGTGTCCTCGGGCAGCACCACAAAGTAAGCGCCCTTGGCGGGGCCGTCCAGCGGCACCAGGCTCACAGAGCCGGGCGGCAGCGGGCTGGTGACGCTGTCGTTGCCGTACGCCACGTAGTCCACCACCTTGAGCGTGCCCTCGGCCGTGCAGTGCGACACCAGCGCAATGCCGCCCATGGGGGACACGCCCGCCACAGGCACCGGCAGCAGACCGCCGGACACAGCCAGCGGGCCGCCCGGAGTGGCCACCACCTTGATCGCCGAGAAGCCAGTGCCCGGAAGCTCCGACACCGTAAGCGTCACGCCGCTGCCGACGGGCGGGGGCGAGCCCAGCGCGATGTCATTCTGCAGCAGGCCGCCGGCGGCGCTGTAGCTGTACGTCGCCAGGCTCAGCGTGGACAGGTCCAGCATGGACGGCACGATCAGCTCCACAAACTGCGTGGACGCCGAGCCGCCGATGTCCAGGTAGTGGAACTCGCTGATGAAGCTGTGCGGGCAGGGCAGGCACGCCGGCGGAGGCGCGGGGCTGGGCGGCGCAGGCGAGGGAGGCTCCGGGCTGGGCGGCGCGGGGCTGGGCGGCGCGGGCGACGGCGGAGGCAGCAGGCCGCAGCGCGCGTCGGGCGCCGCCAACGGCACCACCAGCGAGTCGCCGGGAGCCACCGTGCCGGGGCTGCCGGTCGGCACGCCGCTCCAGCTCAGGCCGGCGCCGCCGCCGGCCTCCTGGTTGCCGCTGTTGCCGGTGCCGCTGCGCAGCACGGAGCCCGTGGGCGGCGTGAGCAGCGCGCTCTCGGCCACGCCCGTGTCCTCGGGCAGCACCACAAAGTAAGCGCCCTTGGCGGGGCCGTCCAGCGGCACCAGGCTCACAGAGCCGGGCGGCAGCGGGCTGGTGACGCTGTCGTTGCCGTACGCCACGTAGTCCACCACCTTGAGCGTGCCCTCGGCCGTGCAGTGCGACACCAGCGCAATGCCGCCCATGGGGGACACGCCCGCCACAGGCACCGGCAGCAGACCGCCGGACACAGCCAGCGGGCCGCCCGGAGTGGCCACCACCTTGATCGCCGAGAAGCCAGTGCCCGGAAGCTCCGACACCGTAAGCGTCACGCCGCTGCCGACGGGCGGGGGCGAGCCCAGCGCGATGTCATTCTGCAGCAGGCCGCCGGCGGCGCTGTAGCTGTACGTCGCCAGGCTCAGCGTGGACAGGTCCAGCATGGACGGCACGATCAGCTCCACAAACTGCGTGGACGCCGAGCCGCCGATGTCCAGGTAGTGGAACTCGCTGATGAAGCTGTGCGGGCAGGGCAGGCACGCCGGCGGAGGCGCGGGGCTGGGCGGCGCAGGCGAGGGAGGCTCCGGGCTGGGCGGCGCGGGGCTGGGCGGCGCGGGCGACGGCGGAGGCAGCAGGCCGCAGCGCGCGTCGGGCGCCGCCAACGGCACCACCAGCGAGTCGCCGGGAGCCACCGTGCCGGGGCTGCCGGTCGGCACGCCGCTCCAGCTCAGGCCGGCGCCGCCGCCGGCCTCCTGGTTGCCGCTGTTGCCGGTGCCGCTGCGCAGCACGGAGCCCGTGGGCGGCGTGAGCAGCGCGCTCTCGGCCACGCCCGTGTCCTCGGGCAGCACCACAAAGTAAGCGCCCTTGGCGGGGCCGTCCAGCGGCACCAGGCTCACAGAGCCGGGCGGCAGCGGGCTGGTGACGCTGTCGTTGCCGTACGCCACGTAGTCCACCACCTTGAGCGTGCCCTCGGCCGTGCAGTGCGACACCAGCGCAATGCCGCCCATGGGGGACACGCCCGCCACAGGCACCGGCAGCAGACCGCCGGACACAGCCAGCGGGCCGCCCGGAGTGGCCACCACCTTGATCGCCGAGAAGCCAGTGCCCGGAAGCTCCGACACCGTAAGCGTCACGCCGCTGCCGACGGGCGGGGGCGAGCCCAGCGCGATGTCATTCTGCAGCAGGCCGCCGGCGGCGCTGTAGCTGTACGTCGCCAGGCTCAGCGTGGACAGGTCCAGCATGGACGGCACGATCAGCTCCACAAACTGCGTGGACGCCGAGCCGCCGATGTCCAGGTAGTGGAACTCGCTGATGAAGCTGTGCGGGCAGGGCAGGCACGCCGGCGGAGGCGCGGGGCTGGGCGGCGCAGGCGAGGGAGGCTCCGGGCTGGGCGGCGCGGGGCTGGGCGGCGCGGGCGACGGCGGAGGCAGCAGGCCGCAGCGCGCGTCGGGCGCCGCCAACGGCACCACCAGCGAGTCGCCGGGAGCCACCGTGCCGGGGCTGCCGGTCGGCACGCCGCTCCAGCTCAGGCCGGCGCCGCCGCCGGCCTCCTGGTTGCCGCTGTTGCCGGTGCCGCTGCGCAGCACGGAGCCCGTGGGCGGCGTGAGCAGCGCGCTCTCGGCCACGCCCGTGTCCTCGGGCAGCACCACAAAGTAAGCGCCCTTGGCGGGGCCGTCCAGCGGCACCAGGCTCACAGAGCCGGGCGGCAGCGGGCTGGTGACGCTGTCGTTGCCGTACGCCACGTAGTCCACCACCTTGAGCGTGCCCTCGGCCGTGCAGTGCGACACCAGCGCAATGCCGCCCATGGGGGACACGCCCGCCACAGGCACCGGCAGCAGACCGCCGGACACAGCCAGCGGGCCGCCCGGAGTGGCCACCACCTTGATCGCCGAGAAGCCAGTGCCCGGAAGCTCCGACACCGTAAGCGTCACGCCGCTGCCGACGGGCGGGGGCGAGCCCAGCGCGATGTCATTCTGCAGCAGGCCGCCGGCGGCGCTGTAGCTGTACGTCGCCAGGCTCAGCGTGGACAGGTCCAGCATGGACGGCACGATCAGCTCCACAAACTGCGTGGACGCCGAGCCGCCGATGTCCAGGTAGTGGAACTCGCTGATGAAGCTGTGCGGGCAGGGCAGGCACGCCGGCGGAGGCGCGGGGCTGGGCGGCGCAGGCGAGGGAGGCTCCGGGCTGGGCGGCGCGGGGCTGGGCGGCGCGGGCGACGGCGGAGGCAGCAGGCCGCAGCGCGCGTCGGGCGCCGCCAACGGCACCACCAGCGAGTCGCCGGGAGCCACCGTGCCGGGGCTGCCGGTCGGCACGCCGCTCCAGCTCAGGCCGGCGCCGCCGCCGGCCTCCTGGTTGCCGCTGTTGCCGGTGCCGCTGCGCAGCACGGAGCCCGTGGGCGGCGTGAGCAGCGCGCTCTCGGCCACGCCCGTGTCCTCGGGCAGCACCACAAAGTAAGCGCCCTTGGCGGGGCCGTCCAGCGGCACCAGGCTCACAGAGCCGGGCGGCAGCGGGCTGGTGACGCTGTCGTTGCCGTACGCCACGTAGTCCACCACCTTGAGCGTGCCCTCGGCCGTGCAGTGCGACACCAGCGCAATGCCGCCCATGGGGGACACGCCCGCCACAGGCACCGGCAGCAGACCGCCGGACACAGCCAGCGGGCCGCCCGGAGTGGCCACCACCTTGATCGCCGAGAAGCCAGTGCCCGGAAGCTCCGACACCGTAAGCGTCACGCCGCTGCCGACGGGCGGGGGCGAGCCCAGCGCGATGTCATTCTGCAGCAGGCCGCCGGCGGCGCTGTAGCTGTACGTCGCCAGGCTCAGCGTGGACAGGTCCAGCATGGACGGCACGATCAGCTCCACAAACTGCGTGGACGCCGAGCCGCCGATGTCCAGGTAGTGGAACTCGCTGATGAAGCTGTGCGGGCAGGGCAGGCACGCCGGCGGAGGCGCGGGGCTGGGCGGCGCAGGCGAGGGAGGCTCCGGGCTGGGCGGCGCGGGGCTGGGCGGCGCGGGCGACGGCGGAGGCAGCAGGCCGCAGCGCGCGTCGGGCGCCGCCAACGGCACCACCAGCGAGTCGCCGGGAGCCACCGTGCCGGGGCTGCCGGTCGGCACGCCGCTCCAGCTCAGGCCGGCGCCGCCGCCGGCCTCCTGGTTGCCGCTGTTGCCGGTGCCGCTGCGCAGCACGGAGCCCGTGGGCGGCGTGAGCAGCGCGCTCTCGGCCACGCCCGTGTCCTCGGGCAGCACCACAAAGTAAGCGCCCTTGGCGGGGCCGTCCAGCGGCACCAGGCTCACAGAGCCGGGCGGCAGCGGGCTGGTGACGCTGTCGTTGCCGTACGCCACGTAGTCCACCACCTTGAGCGTGCCCTCGGCCGTGCAGTGCGACACCAGCGCAATGCCGCCCATGGGGGACACGCCCGCCACAGGCACCGGCAGCAGACCGCCGGACACAGCCAGCGGGCCGCCCGGAGTGGCCACCACCTTGATCGCCGAGAAGCCAGTGCCCGGAAGCTCCGACACCGTAAGCGTCACGCCGCTGCCGACGGGCGGGGGCGAGCCCAGCGCGATGTCATTCTGCAGCAGGCCGCCGGCGGCGCTGTAGCTGTACGTCGCCAGGCTCAGCGTGGACAGGTCCAGCATGGACGGCACGATCAGCTCCACAAACTGCGTGGACGCCGAGCCGCCGATGTCCAGGTAGTGGAACTCGCTGATGAAGCTGTGCGGGCAGGGCAGGCACGCCGGCGGAGGCGCGGGGCTGGGCGGCGCAGGCGAGGGAGGCTCCGGGCTGGGCGGCGCGGGGCTGGGCGGCGCGGGCGACGGCGGAGGCAGCAGGCCGCAGCGCGCGTCGGGCGCCGCCAACGGCACCACCAGCGAGTCGCCGGGAGCCACCGTGCCGGGGCTGCCGGTCGGCACGCCGCTCCAGCTCAGGCCGGCGCCGCCGCCGGCCTCCTGGTTGCCGCTGTTGCCGGTGCCGCTGCGCAGCACGGAGCCCGTGGGCGGCGTGAGCAGCGCGCTCTCGGCCACGCCCGTGTCCTCGGGCAGCACCACAAAGTAAGCGCCCTTGGCGGGGCCGTCCAGCGGCACCAGGCTCACAGAGCCGGGCGGCAGCGGGCTGGTGACGCTGTCGTTGCCGTACGCCACGTAGTCCACCACCTTGAGCGTGCCCTCGGCCGTGCAGTGCGACACCAGCGCAATGCCGCCCATGGGGGACACGCCCGCCACAGGCACCGGCAGCAGACCGCCGGACACAGCCAGCGGGCCGCCCGGAGTGGCCACCACCTTGATCGCCGAGAAGCCAGTGCCCGGAAGCTCCGACACCGTAAGCGTCACGCCGCTGCCGACGGGCGGGGGCGAGCCCAGCGCGATGTCATTCTGCAGCAGGCCGCCGGCGGCGCTGTAGCTGTACGTCGCCAGGCTCAGCGTGGACAGGTCCAGCATGGACGGCACGATCAGCTCCACAAACTGCGTGGACGCCGAGCCGCCGATGTCCAGGTAGTGGAACTCGCTGATGAAGCTGTGCGGGCAGGGCAGGCACGCCGGCGGAGGCGCGGGGCTGGGCGGCGCAGGCGAGGGAGGCTCCGGGCTGGGCGGCGCGGGGCTGGGCGGCGCGGGCGACGGCGGAGGCAGCAGGCCGCAGCGCGCGTCGGGCGCCGCCAACGGCACCACCAGCGAGTCGCCGGGAGCCACCGTGCCGGGGCTGCCGGTCGGCACGCCGCTCCAGCTCAGGCCGGCGCCGCCGCCGGCCTCCTGGTTGCCGCTGTTGCCGGTGCCGCTGCGCAGCACGGAGCCCGTGGGCGGCGTGAGCAGCGCGCTCTCGGCCACGCCCGTGTCCTCGGGCAGCACCACAAAGTAAGCGCCCTTGGCGGGGCCGTCCAGCGGCACCAGGCTCACAGAGCCGGGCGGCAGCGGGCTGGTGACGCTGTCGTTGCCGTACGCCACGTAGTCCACCACCTTGAGCGTGCCCTCGGCCGTGCAGTGCGACACCAGCGCAATGCCGCCCATGGGGGACACGCCCGCCACAGGCACCGGCAGCAGACCGCCGGACACAGCCAGCGGGCCGCCCGGAGTGGCCACCACCTTGATCGCCGAGAAGCCAGTGCCCGGAAGCTCCGACACCGTAAGCGTCACGCCGCTGCCGACGGGCGGGGGCGAGCCCAGCGCGATGTCATTCTGCAGCAGGCCGCCGGCGGCGCTGTAGCTGTACGTCGCCAGGCTCAGCGTGGACAGGTCCAGCATGGACGGCACGATCAGCTCCACAAACTGCGTGGACGCCGAGCCGCCGATGTCCAGGTAGTGGAACTCGCTGATGAAGCTGTGCGGGCAGGGCAGGCACGCCGGCGGAGGCGCGGGGCTGGGCGGCGCAGGCGAGGGAGGCTCCGGGCTGGGCGGCGCGGGGTTCGCTGGCGGAGCAGGTCCACCGCACAAGGGGTCATTTCCAGGACTGCTGAGTACGGTCAAGTTGGAAACCACGACACCAAAGGAGTTGGTTCCATTCGTTGGCACCCATGTCCAAGTACCAGTCGCGGGAGCATTTCCAGTTCCGTTGCGCTGCAGGGAGCTTCCCACTGCGAAAGTGTCGTCCTCCCAGGCATAGATGTATAGCGCCGTGTTGCCTGTATGGAAGTGTAAGTAAGATTGTGTCGGCTTTCTCCCCGTGACCATCATGCCCCCGTGACACGGCCCCTCATGTCACCCACTTCGCACAGCCGAGATCATTGAGCCTTTCATTCTAGCTTCCTGACGCTATGCAACTCACCAGCCGCGAGACCGTCAGTTGCGGTGAGCTGCACATCCACCGGCGACGCTACGCCGGTCCATCTGCCGTACGCCAGGAAATCCACCACTGCCGCTGAGCCCAGCTGGTCAACGACAGGCACATCGCAGTATGCCACTAGCGCCACACCACCGAGTTGGCTGCCTTCCATGGGCACCTGCGTAGCATCACGGGGTGCACAAACGTGAGGGGTGAATCCGCAAGGAAGGGCCTGACCTCAGCAGCACAGATTCCTGCCTAGAAGTTTGGCTTGCATAAAATTGTAAATCCGGTCGGCTCGCCATAATTGATGGTTCGCCATAACTATGACGGCCATGTTAGCCGCGCTAAAAGGCGCACTTGCGGGTCACAGACCAATGCGTATTGAAGGCAGAGAATGTAAGCGGAAGTGCATGTTGTATATCCAAGTGCTCGATTTGCACTGGATAATCGGTTCAACCAGGTTTAAACGAGCGATTGCGGGAACTGTAACGGCCCGCTCGTCAGCGTATACCAATGCGTATGCGCATAACCAATGAAGTAGCAAAGCAGGGGGTTGCCGGCCGGGCATGCATCCGAAAAGGATTTGGATCCAGGTCCGCGTGTCGTAGCGTGTCCTTCCCACGCCTTCCCCGCTTCGGAGCAGCGAGCCCCCGGCCCCAGGCCCCGCCCAATCACCAACACAAACACCACTACCAGTGCTTGCACTATAGCACTACCCTATTTATCAGCAAGCGCACTGACTCGGTACCCCATTCATGTGCACTGACGAAGACGCATTGCAAAAGTTGGGTGGATTTAGGTTGGGATGGTGTTCACAACCCACATGTGACATCCCACGTGTGCATCCCACAATCCTGTCAAGGGTCAAGGGTCGCATCGTACTACTACAGTACGTAAGCTGCGTCGTATTACTGCGCACCTGGAGCAGGGGAGTGACGTCCAGGACGACCACGCGCCAGGCAGGATCGTACTGAAGGACATGTGAGGTGACCACGTACTGTGACAACGATCCAATTGGAATCACCTCCAACTCACTTCCTGGGGCCAGTCCCCCGCCAGGATTGGCGCCTGCCACGCTGACATCGAACGCATAAAAGGCCAATGTCTGGACGGGCAGGAAGGGTGGGGAGGAACACGTGAGTTACGATGCCGTAAACAGTCGCTGCGCACAGCCTGGGCGAAGTCATCGGCGGCCTGAGTAATGCGCTCTCACCAGGGTTTGCAGCGGCGGGTCAAACATTGTGGGCATGATCAGCTCGATTCGCTGTTGCAACGCCCCAGCGCCGTCGTAGTGGAACTCAGATATCATTAAGTGAGGGCAAGGCGTACAGGGAGGCGGCGGCGCTGGGGATGGCGGCTCAGGGCTGGGCGGAATGGGCGAGGGTGGCGCTGGGCTTGGCGGTGAGAACTTGCGCACAACCTGCTGGCAATACTCGTCGCAAAGGTCGTTCGGGTCTTGGTTGCCCTGAAGTTCCGGGAGCAGGCGACAGCACAGGAAGCTTGAAGGGGCACAGCACATCACGTTTCGTGGGGGCAGGAATACGTTTGCAAGGGGCACGCAACGTGGGGGCAGAAAAGGAAGGGCCACGCGGCACGCGCACGACCTGTCCACAAGCAAGAGGTGCGCGCTGGTCAGCACTCACGTCATCGCACTCCTCGCCGTCCAGCGCATCTTGCACGCCGTCACCGCACCGGCGGCAGCCTGTGCGAGCGGGATGGAAATGCGGGCGCACGTGTCGCAGCAGCAGTGTCACACAGCACAAACGCCCCTACCCAAGGCCGACCCAGCGTCTCACCTGGGTCGTTGAAGTCCACGTAGCCGTTTCCATTATTATCTGCGTCCAGCGTGAGGCAGTGGTCGGGAGAACATAAAAAACAGGAATGCCAAATCGCTGCGGCCGGTTGTTTATTGGACCACCTCGCTCTCGGCCCGCCAAAGTCCCCACACCCAGCAACCGCCACCTATCGTCACTTACCGACGCCGTCCGTGCATATCTCCTGCACCATGTAGGTAGTACCACAGGAGGGCGACACAATAGGGGCATAAGCGTGAGGCAGCGGCAATTCTATGTGCTTGGCAGCATAGCCGGCACTGTCCACAAACGAACTCTCTGTGCGGTGGACAGTCGACTGCCCATCTGCTGTGCCTGCCTTCAAAACGGTATGCGCTGTTCCTGCCCGCGCAGCGTACAAGTAAGCATGCCCTGATTGCCCTCGTCGCACCTCCAGGTTCCTGCGGATGCACCCGGTGATGGTACCCAGCAGAAGCGCCTGGCAGTCCTGGTCAAGGCCCTGGTGTGCGTAGAGGGCGGAGGCGGGGGGGGGGCGGGAGGGGCTCCATGGATGAATAGGTGAACTGGGCGCGAGGCAAGGCAACGGAGCGCCAGTGATGAGGCGGCGACTACGGTGGGCGGTTTCGTGTTCCGTGCTTACAATATATGTGTCGGGGTTGTAGGTGGAGGTGGGGCGGGCGCAGGCACCCGGCACGTAGGCAAAAGGCGCAAGCCCAGTCCAGCCGCCGGGGCCGCTGAAGTACTGGTCATAGCTCGTGGTGCCGGTGGGGAGGGGTGTGGGGGCTGTGGAAGGAGAAATGAATGCGATCTCAGGCCCGGTGGCGACAGAGTCACCCGCGGGCGCAACGGTTGCGGTTGTAAGGCCCAGATAGGAGTAGGGGTTGGCCAGGCCCAGCTGCGACAGCATGATGACGGCGCCGCCGCTGGCGGTCACGAAGGCGTCCAGGTCCGCCGCCCGAGCCGTCAGCGCGTCGTTCAGCGCGTCGGTCAGGCCGCCACTGGACAGGGTCCTGCGTGGAACGAATGTTTGCACTAGCGTCGAGACTTGACCGTGCGACGAAGACGTTGTTTGCCCACATAGGACGCTCGAATGCAGCGGCACGTGCAGGACTATCAGGCAGCAGGCAAGGACTCACGAGGAGCTTGGGACCCAAACTAGTCGTGCATTTGTGAACGTTGCGGCGCTGACGTCAAGTGCGGACGTGGCAAACTGGATTGTGATGGCGCTGAACAGAGCAGACTGCAGTAGGTGGCGGGCGTGGGGGCGCAAAGATGGTTGGGAAAGCGGTACAACAGGCACAGAAGACCCCGGGCGGGGGACATCGTTTGTTAGGTAATGAAGTCAGGCGCCGTTGTTGAGAGAATCCAGCATCAGAGTAGCGCTAGCGTATGGCCGCATGCCCAGCATATTGAGATGGCGCTAGGGTACGGCCGCATGGCCACATTTGCAACTGGTAACGACCGCATGCATGGCAGGGACCTGAAAAGCCTTACCGGTAGCTGACTGAGCCACACCATGAGAGAGTCGTAGGCATCCGTTCCAGGGCCGCCTGAAACATAGAATCCAGCATCAGTGGTGTGCAGTGAGCGGTGTGCACCGGCTAACGTTGCGTGGGGGCACAGCACATAAAGGTCACAGAACGCAAAAACTAAAGCAAACAAAAGTTCGCCCGGTCGCGCGGGGTCGGAAGCTTGCCTTGTTGCCTTGTTGCGAAGCGCATGTCACGGGCGCGGGAAAACCTATCCACTTATCACAATATGGTGATGCACTGGACTTATCACGGATGGTCGCACTCCCGCAGCTCCCCTCCCCCGGCCCTGTCCCAGGCCCCCCGGGCACCACTGCAAGCACCACGGCTGGCAGCAGAGCGCCGCTCCTCTGAGCCTCACTACCCGGGCGGATTACTGACTTCAGCTGGGCTGATTCCTGACTTCACGCAACTTCCCACGCAACTTAGCATGCAACTTTCCTGTCCACCCATCCTGCCCACCCTGGCTCTGTGCAACTTCCTGCTCTGTGCAACTTCCCATGCAACTTTCGATGCAGCTTTGGGGGGTGGCGCAAAAGTTGCATGGGGGGGCTAGCCCAAGTACGTTTCACTGCGACAGCAGGGGACCCCTTGTCCCGTTCACACACCTGGGACCAGCGCAAGAATCACAGGCGGTAGTACAGAGGAGCGGTCTAGCGCGAAAGCCAAGGTGTCCGTCATCAGCTTCTGGCAGGAAGACCCCAAGACGCTGCAGCTTGGCGACTGGGTTTTGGAGTCCAGAGGAAGCGTGCTCGCCAGCATCGTGCCCTTGCCCTTACACACATCGATATTGCCCTGGATAAACAGGCATAGAATGCAGCGCCAAAGTAAAGCACCGGTCAAATGGCCCGAGGCAAGCTAGCTAGTGACGGAGGTGTTCCGCATCACAATCCAACGGCCTACAGCAGCCTGCAGATGGTCCGCTCACCGGGGGCGACGGCGGTGATGGATAAATTACGATCGAGATGGGCGGGCGTGGAGGGGAGAACGTTATCGAAGTCTCGTTGCGGCAAAAGGGGTCGCAGCCGTCTCCTCCAAACTCATTCCCATCGTCTGCAAGGCGCAAGAAGGGTTGGTGAGCGTGGCTGGGGGAAAGAGCAAGGTACGTACGAGGCCGCGTGGCCCAGGTGGCCCCTCCACCAGCCCAATACCATGTTGCAATCGTGTGACCTCAGTGTCTTGAGCCACACCCTACAAATATAAATGCTCCCAGAAGATCTTACCGCACTCTTCCCCATCCTGCAAGAAGCCATCTCCGCAGCGGAAGCAGTCGGGGTCATCGTGGTCCACAAGGCCATCGCCGTCGTCGTCGACCCCATTGATGCAGTTCTCGTCCTTGGGTCTACAGGCAGGGGGGCCATGCGTATTCCAGAGAGCGACAGACGAAGTGGCCAAGTCAGTCATCATAGGTAACACTTGGGTCGCTTAGACGCTATGGCAGCCATGATGTGTGCATGCATATGGCCGCGTACAACGCGTAAACCACACAACACCTACATCAGGCAGGTCTTGTAGCTGATCACGTGTGTGGCCTGTGGACGTTGCGCATTGTAAGCACAAGCAAGCGGGGGCCGAAGGGGTATGGGCGCGGGAGGAACCGTGCCTTGATGCCCCCCTAAACAATGGAAAACTTGCGAGCAGATGCTGCGTGCGTGCAGGTGTAGTCTTGCTTGACGAACCTGACTACGGCCACTTCAAGGTAACGGACCCTGACGGAGGCCCCACTTGCCTTGCAGTTCTGTTGCACCCACTGTCCCGTGTTGTTGTCGTATCGTGTGATGGGCTCCGGACACTGGCCCGCTTTGTAGGCGAGCGGGAGCACTGAATGCAATTGCAGGGGTTCACATGGGGAAGTCGGATTACATGGTCGATTCGTCTCCCGATGCAAGTGCTCGCCGTTGAACAAGTGCGCGCCATACCAACGAGGCATTTGGCGTACAGAACAGCCAGCAAGCAAGCATTATGCGGGCTCCTAGCAGTTGAAGCGATAAAAACGTACGCCGCTGCATGACGGCGGGGGGTCTTATTAGGTGGTAGGGGTGTTCCGGCGTGTGGGGTCCCCGGTTGCGCACCCCCCCTTGGCCCCTCCCCCCCGGCATTCTGTGGACTCACTTCCATTCCAGCCCTCGGGGCCGTCCATCCACCCGTGGAAACAGCCTGGGTGTGTAGGGGGTGGTCGTGTGAGCAACGAAGGTAACGCGGGTTCATGTGCTTCTTGCGGGTTACGGTGATCACAACTGCAAGGATGAGCAAACACTCACAGTGGTCATTGTTGTTATCATCCGCCAGCGAGTTGAGCAGCTGAACGGAGGGAAGAAAGCTGACATCTGCGCAAGTGGGCGTTGTTGGCGTGTGTGCAGGGCCGGGGGGGGGGGGGGGGGGTTGAATGCCAGCCCATCCTAAGCCAAACTAGGGGGTTGCGGTGATGATGGATGGAAATGTGCCAGGCAAGGCTCTTCGCCCGTCCCCGTCCTCACAGTACCTGGGAAGTAGTCGGGCGTGGTTTGCAAAAACCTCGGCAAGAAGGCGTAGGGGTTGGGAATGCAGGTCTGGGACAGCACGATCGCCGAACCGTTCAGGATGCTGGGGACGCAAGGGCACAGCAGTAAAAGGGGAATCAGTTTTGAGGGCTCGTGGAGTCAAGGACTCAAGAAACGCACTGCAGGTCTCAAATTACTTTGTTGATAGCACATGCACGGCACACGCTTACTTCAGGTAGGTCTGGAACGCCGGTGCGATCTGGGCAAGCGCCAAGCCAATCTCGTCTGTAATGCCGCCGCGTGTGGCACACCTGAGGCACAGCAGGGGGAGCGTTTGCAGGTAGGTGGACGAGCAGTCGACTTTCTTGCGGCAAGACAGACACCGCGCAGCGACTGATGCTGGGTTTGAAGTGGGCGGCGGCCCTCGAGTGGAGGTATCCATACACACCTACTGATCTGCAGATTCCCGCACCCCCTCACCAGTCCGACGATATAAACACCAGCTTAAACTGGGTGATGTCAGTGGCCAGCAGCGCGGGCCCGCTGGTCACCATGGTCACGGCCTGCAGACAGCAGCAGTCGTCAGCAGGGATGGGAGATTGAAAACGATGTGATTGCCCGCGGTCTTTGGCACGCCATGGCAAGCACACGGCCGCGCACCTGGTGCCCGCCAGCGAGCACCCACGCACCTGGGAACACAGGCGGGAGTCCAGAGTACAGGCGATGTCGACCCAGCCCTGTGAGATAACGCGAGGCAGGGTGCCAGATGTGAGATAGATGTGCCAAGGCTTTGTTTCGTGGCGGTGGGCAGCAGCGGCCTGCCCTCATGAAACGTCCAAAGCATTTCCATTGCGCGGACTATGCGACAAGACGGGCACTTGCCAGGAAGTTCTTGGCAGCAGTGCCATTGGTGCTCCCTAGGCGCCGGCGGCAGCACGTGTGGCAGAGGAGGCACAGGTGGGAGGCAATGACGAATGTGGGAATAATCGGATGGATCAGATTGAGGACGGGTCAGGACAGCAGGACAGAGATGTAGGGACGGCTAGGACGGCCCTGGACGGACGGGCAATGCTGGTGATGCACGCACCTGTGATGAGCAGAATGCCCGACATGGGCGTCACCGACCTCGGGACCGTCACGCCGTACACGATGGCGGACGGGAATAGCAGACCGCACCTGATGATAGGGACAGGGCGGGCGATCACGGGGGCTTGAGCCACGCAATGCAATGCAACTGGTGACCGTGCAGCCGACTGCCAACATCCAGCAGCCGCGCTGCGCCCTCCATGCACCTGGCCACGCACCGTGTCCCCTCGCAGTGCCCCACGTCGTCGCTGTCATCCGTGGTAATGAGAAGGAAGCCCTCGCCGCATGCCTTGGCGTCCGTGCGCTGGGGATTGACGATGGCCAGAAGGCGGGTGGAAAGCTTGATCAGATGGATGGGGATAGCGCGTGTAAGCGAGACATACGCTATTGAACACAACCACGAAAACCAGCACGACGTTCAGCTACTGCCGTATGATGAGCCTTACCGGTGGGCTTGGTGGCGCCGGTGGAGGCGTCGGCGGCGGTGGTGACGCGCACGCCTGCGCAAGGGACAACCAGCGGGCAGCACAATCAACACTGGCGACAGCAGTCTTACTTTGTCAAAGACACCATAACCGCCGATGCGCAACACAGTTGCATGCGCACGATCCACGAGCAAAGGAGCCATGCACGCACCGAGCCAGCAGTGGGCGGGCACTTCCAGCAGACAACAGGCAGCCTGGCGTTCGCGCTGTTTTGAAAGTCCTCAAAACCTGCACGTTTGTCAAGGATTACATGGGAGGAGGGGGGCAGCCAGACAAAGAACGTTGCGTGCGAGGGGGGTTGTGAATACCATCCCAAGCTAAATCCAACCAAACGAGGGGGGCAGGATGGGCAGCAGCAGGCAGCCAGCCAAAGAATGTTGCGTGGGAGGGGGGTTCAAGGATGAGGACGATCATTAGCGGTTGGTGAAGCGCGCCAGATGTACGTTGCGGTAGTCGCGGGGTGAATGAGGATTGAAACGAGTGGGCCTACCTGCTGCCCATTGTGACCACCGTTGCTGCCCCCGTTTTCTAGACTTATCCTCGCCTGACACCGTCCTACGACCCCCCTCAGCTGCGATCCCCGTACTCGCCCATACCCGTCCTTACCTGTCGCCGGGCACAGGTCCGCGTTTTTGCGCACGTATCTGCGCCACACAGCGGAATGGGCGGAGAACAGCATCACATGGCAACGTCAGTTCTATCTTACAGCAGCACGTATCGAGACAATCAAATGGTTCGGGCAGACCCAGTAAAACGTTGCGTGCTGGGCGCATCTCCAGTGAACAGTTGCGGGCGGGCACAGGTGCAGAGAAACTTTCGTGGGCACGGTACCAGGCACGAGCAGCGCGCCCACGCATACACAGATGGCCGCGGCCTTACATGGCCGTGATGGAAGTGGGCCCTGCGACTCGCGTGTCTGGGTAGCAGAAGCGATAGCTAGTGTTGTAGAACTGCGGGAGGCATGTCTGTGGCACCGAGACACTCTGCCAGTTTCCGCTGGGGCGCTGGCCAGAGGGCAGGCGCAACTGCCGGATGTCGGTCCAGAAGGCGAACAGCTCATTCGCGGGGCTGGTGGTGACGGGCCCGGACGTGCCGCAATAGTAGGATGAGTTGGAGGAGAAGTAGTAGGGCGGCGGTGACTGGGGGGAGAGGGTTTGGAGGGGTTGCAACGAAGGGTGAACCAGGGATGTTGCATTGAAGGCTGGGTAGGGTCGGTGCGGTGCGTACACGTATGATGCCAGCTAGCAAGGGCTAGCACGCATGCACACACAAGTCACGTCTCACCGGCATGAGGTCCAGCCACAGCATCATGGCTTCAATGTCGCGCATGTCCCAGGGCGCCGCCGCCACCCAGCCCGTGCCGAATGCCGCCGTGCAGGTGGCATTGGCGTTGCCAAAGGTGCTGCAGTTGCGCGCGATGCGCGCCACGCAGGACGTGGGCAGGTTGACCTGGTCAGGATCGTCTGCAAAAGGAAGGGTTGGGGATCAAGGAACAAGTCAGAAAGTGCAACGGCACAAGGAGATGGACGATAGTTTTTTTTTATAGTTGATACGCGGTTTCTGAAACTTACGTGGGTCGTAGAAGTCTGCCACGGGAGGAGGAGGCGGCGGAGGAGGGCTTGGTGGCAGAGGGGGGTTGGGCGATTGTGGCGGGGACGGGGGCTCAGGGCTCGGTGGTTCCGGAGACGGCGGGTCAGGGGTCGGCGGATCGGGCGACGGAGGCGGCGTCTCTGGAGTAGGTGGATCTGGGCCGGGCGGCTCGGGAGAAGGGGGGCTAGGCGGGGTTGGAGGGATTGGCGGCTGCGGACTTGGGGGGAGGACAATGCCTGGCGAGTTAGGAGGCGTGGGCGGCTGGGGCGGGGGATTGGGAGGTGAAGGAGGAGTTGGGGGTTTAGGCGAGGGTGGCCGGGGCGAAGGGGGCCGCGGAGGCGGGACGGGGGGCGCGGGGCTGGGGGGACGAGGGCTTGGTGGTTTTGGAGGCGAGGGGGATGGCGGGCGGGGTGACGGGGGCGATGGCGATGGAGGTTTCGGGCTCGGAGGCTGCGGACTGGGCGGACGTGGCGAAGGAGGCTTCGGTGGGCCGGGCGAGGGTGGTCGCGGTGAGGGCGGTGACGGCGGCTGCGGGCTTGGGGGTCTAGGAGAAGGTGGGCTAGGCGGGGGACGGGGAGGTGATGGTGGGGGTGACGGGGGGGTTGGGCTCGGTGGGATGGGAGAAGGCGGTGACGGAGGCGCAGGCGGGCTAGGAGGTGGTGAAGGAGGTATTGGCGACGGCGGGGTCGGTGAGGGCGGCCTGGGTGACGGAGGAGGGCTTGGGGGTTTGGGAGAGGGAGGCGCAGGCGATGGTGGTTTCGGAGAGGGCGGAGCAGGCGATGGGGGTTTAGGGCTGGGAGGTGCTGGTGAAGGAGGAAGGGGTGGCGAGTTTGGTAGGGGAGGGGAAGGCGGGGACGGGGCAGGTGATGGAGGCCTGGGGCTGGGAGGTGCTGGACTTGGCGGACGGGGAGATGGTGGAACAGGGCTGGGGGGTGCCGGCGAAGGCGGCGGACTTGGGGGAGCGGGCGGCTTGGGAGACGGAGGCACAGGGGAGGGTGGAAGGGGCGATGGAGGAGCTGGTGAGGGCGGGCGAGGGGACGGAGGCACGGGCGATGGAGGCTGCGGGGGCTTCGGACTTGGGGGCAAAGGCGAGGGGCGAGGCGAAGGGGGACTTGGCCCCGGGCTTGGGGGGTCTGGGCTTGGTGGGGCCGAGACTAGCGGCAGCGGTGGTTGGGGAGGCCGAGGTGAGGGCGGCTTGGGGCTTGGCGGAGCAGGCGACGGAGGTTTGGGTGACGGCGGTGCAGGAAATGGGGGTGCGGGGCTTGGGGGGCGGGGAGAGGGAGGGGCTGGGCTGGGCGGCCTGGGCGATGGTGGGGTGGGGGGTGCCGGGGGCCGCGGCGGTGGCGACATGAGGTTGCATGGGTTGGCCGTATCGGGACAGTACCTGCACACCGGGGGGTACGCATGAGGTTGGGAACTTGCTTGAGATGACTGGCCACGCCGGGCGGCATGCGTGTGGCTTGGGCGTGTCGCTGCGGTCCTGCCATGTCGAACGAGTATGTCTTCCCTGCACACTATCACGGAAACGTTGCGCCCGCTACGCCCGCCCTCGCGGATACCCACCAGCAGGCCGGGTGCATTGTTACGAACGGGTCCAAGGCGCCGCCGAACAGTCCGGTGTGGCCGGTGCCGGGGATGGCGCCCTGGTCGCAGAAGGCGTTGGAGGCCCAAAGCACAGCCGGCACGTTGGCCACGGTGGGCTGGTCCACGCAGTAGCCCCTGCGCGCGGGCAGAGTAGAACCGAACGAGGCCAGAGGGAGAGTGTGAAGGCGGACGCCGGAGGCAACTGCATCGTTTACAGCCGGCCTCAATGGTCATTGGTTTGTGGTGGATGTGGGTGTGTCCACCACCCACGGCTGTCAACAACCGCCACGCTCTCTGTCGTGGCCCAAATGCTTCGCAAACGCACCACGTATTGTCGTAGTACAGCGTGCCGATGCAGCCAGGCGGCACCGGCGTTGTTGTGACCCAATCGCCGTTTGCCACAGATGATCCACTCCTGACCACCGTGGCCCGGGACACGATCGTTAGACCATGATATACATTGGGGTGGCGAGGTATGGTGCAGGGTGGCGTGCGCACGTTCGCATTCGCTAGCAAACACTTCGCTATCGGGTGATGGCAGGCCAAACGCCGCCCGGCAACGGCGGGGGGCGGTTGGACGAGTGCGCAAGGAGCCCAAGAGAGCACGCTGCGACCCCAGCTTCTCACCGTAATGCCGTCCACGCGGCAAATGCACAGTTCGTGTCAAGGAGGGGGCAGTAGGCTTCTGCGACCCCGCATCTAGGTAGCGGGTTGGCCGAGCTAGGGCCGCGGACGGAGGCAAGGCCTCCCACTAGCGCGGTAATGTCGGCGATTCTGCAGGGAGCAGGAGCAGGCACATCGGCGTTGAACAACTGTGGACTAGATGGGCCCGCCAGCCACCTTCACGGCTCCAGCTCGCGCTTCTGCTGTCGCGCGCGCACAGCGATCATGGTAATCACTTACGAGTATGCCTCTAGCAGCGTCCAACCGGCCCCAAGCGCTGCACACTCTGCTGGCGCCTCGTCGAGCCCAGTGCAGATGTCTAGGACCTTCACCATGCATCCCGATGGGAGCGTCAAGTCCGGTGTGACGACCGCGTGCGTGGGGAGCGCGGCCCACAGCAGCACTATCCATGTTGCGATAACCAGGTTCCGTTTAATCATCCTTGCCATGAATAGCGTATGCGCTAAGTCTTTGGCGCGCTCAGCCGCTTTCGTGGCGAAACGAGCGTGCTGCGGCCGGTGCTAGTTCATTCTAATTTAACCATGCCGTAAATAGCATACTGAAGTATTAATATGATGCATCCTGGCGAATGTATAGCTTTGCGGCCCCGGCGGTCGATGGCAATGCGACAAGCCTAAGGCGCCAACCGACACGCCCGAGCACGTCGTCTGGGACGCGACTTACCCGAGTTTTATTCATTCTTGGTTAAGCACTGGGTGTGTTACATTTTCGTCCCTGTCTCGTGAGCAAGCACGCAGGGCTTACGTTCCGTGCTCGGCAAAACCGCCGAGCTCGGGGCACTGATACATTCGCCTGGTCCTTAACACCAGGTAACAAAAAAGAGCCCATCGCCTTAGCCTATGGAGAAGAGCCGTCTTGCTCGCCCGGTCAATATCTTGCTCGTCTACCCAGGCACTGTTGCCGCCGCATACAATTTCATGTATCGATGCCCAAGAACCCCAACGACGGACCACGGTAACTTCGAGGAGACACTGGGGCTACTGGGGCGAAGCTGTGCTCGTCGCGCAGCAGGATTAGTGTCAGGATTGCCGACCCCCAGCCACCGGATCATCTTACGGGCGTCGCATTGCAATCAGCTGTGCACTTAGAAAAAGACATGCAGCTCCGGGATCCCGACGCCCACGGTTTCTGACGACGGTTTCACTCGGCCCCGACGACGACGACACGGCGGGTGAGGAGGATGGTTGTCGAATTGGCGGCCCGCGTCGAGTGTCGTCGAGCCGGCGGCACGTGTCGACGTCATTCGTGCGCCGGAGGGGACTTTCGCCGGGTCAGGCTGGGCCCCCGACAGCGGCACGTACATGCTGGGCGGGCGCCCGCCCCAGAATGAAGGTCGCATTATTGCCCGGCACAATAAGGCGGCCAAAGCTGTAGATAGGCGGCTGGCGTTGGCGGCGGGAGCTGCCGGCGACGCTTCTGGGCGTGCCAGCATGCAGCTCTCTGGATGCATGAGGCCCGCTTGCCGGTGGTCGCGGCGAGCCCGGCGGTGGCGCTTGGGCGGCTGGGTTGGGCTCTGCCCCTGCTGTGGATGGTAGCTAGCGCGCCTACGGGGCCATCTTGTCGTCCACGACGGACTCACGGCCTGGCCCCTCATTCTCGTTTCTGGTACCCCAGTCTTTTTGGGCTCAGCCCGCCGCGCCGCCCCCCGGGGGCTTCGCCCACCGCCCCCCGAAGGCTAAGCCTGTAGCTGCTTTGCTTGTGCCGACGCATAGCGCTGTCCGGACGCTTATTGCATTGCGCGCCCGCCCGAGCGCGCTGTGGGCACCCTGATCCGCTGCGCGGGGCTACGCACGCGGTGCAGTACCGGTAGGCTAGGGCGCAACCAGAACGTGAGAGTGCGATGATTGTGGTGAGCTAAGGCATATAATTGAGGCCTGCATAACACGCAGAACCGACAAGCATGAAAGGCACGCCGACCGTGAAGCACGATGCGCGACACGATGCGTGACGCATGGCAATAACACGAACTGCCAGAGAGACATTTGGGTGATGCACCTTGCAATACTCTGAGGGAAATGAAGGTGATTTGACCTGGTTTGGCGACGGTGCGACAAGGCGAGAAGGAGACGATGACAACCCGCGGAACTAGACCCCGACCCCGACAGAACTCGGCAGACGGGCAATGTCGCTGTGCGGTTGTGGCTTGGATAAAGTGGAGTACATAGCAGAGCGGTGGATTTAGGCAACGGCTGCGTCTTGCGGACGACAGCCCGAGCAAGAATTGTCGATAGCGCGACTGCCCCGCACTCGGCTTATCCGAGCCGCGGTAGCATCTCTTACTATTACTGATTGCATAGGGTGAAGCTGAGGCAGCGCTTCCCTGTGGGGCGCTTGCCGACGCGGAGCCATTGCCGAGCGGCTTGGCCCTCCGGCTACCCTTGCCGCGGCGACGGTCTTTAGGCCGAAGCCAACGCGGGAGAACTGGGAGGCTCACGCTATTACCGTAGACGCCTATTGATAGGCGACCTTAGCGTTTGTGTGCTTCCAAAGTGCGGAGAAAGTCAGGGCGACGCAGCCCGAAGGAATGGAGATTGCGCTCTTGAGCACAGACCTTTCCCGGGACTGTTTGAGCCCCCTGGCGGCTCAAGGGCGCTGTTTTGGTGTTGGTGCGCATTTGGAATAAGCGGTGCTAGCAAGGGGTAGTTCGGGCGCTGCATGGGGCTGCTTGATTGGCTTGATTGGGCAGCTCCGACGCAGCTCCTGGACCATCCGGGCTTTGAGCCCATGCGGGCGCGCGCTGCCAGAAGGTGCCCGCCATATATAGTCGAGGGAGAGCGCCAGACAAGTAACCCGGCACTCCTGTGTAAACGTACCACGAGTAATTGACAGACGAGATTCTGATCATACCGGAAGAACTGACTCCCAGCCCACGTGGGCTCTTCTCCCTGACAGCGAGCCTGTCCAAGTTTCCAGCGCTATAGCGCGACAGAGTCTGAAGGCACAGGCTACGGCCATCGCCTGGTTTCCGAGCGGGCCGCACTCCGTGCCCCGTGCATCGCCGCGTCTGGTCGAATTCGACCCCGCGCGCGACCTCCGTGACCCGTCGACCTCTGCGACGCGGCCCTGCGGTACCTACGTAGCTCTTCTACGTATTTCGGCGGCTACCAGCGCCTGGGCGGCAACAACGAGCCCTGCGAGTCTTCGGGCATCGACAACCGACGCCGACCAAGGCCCCTGGACAGCTCCTCCTTCTCCCCTCAAGGCTCCTGCCTTTTCTCCCCGTAGGCAACGTTTCTCAAGTTCAAGACGTCTCCGAGTTTCCCGTTTCGACGACTGCATCGTGAAGACCGGCGACCCGACATCAGCTCGACGCCGACTGCACTGGGTCAACGCTTCGCGTCTACCAAGGCCTTCGTGAAGACCTCCGGTTCACGCCCAAGCTTCGACCAAGAACAATTGACTGAGTATCGCGATTCCGATTCATTCGCGGCTGTTGAGCCCGAGCAAAGGCTTACAGCAGCCTATTTGTGCATTTCTCTTTCGGGAAGGGAGCTGAGTGAGACAGCAAGCTGAGTGAGACAGCGCCCAAGCGCTCGTTGCCTGGACCTTGTGCCACACTTGACACATTTCGTGCCATTGCTCGTGCAGGTACCTCGCCCCGACGCATTCCCTCAGGTGCTGGCCTTCTGCCCCACCTTCTATACATATCCTGACCGCCAACGACGATTAAGTGGAACAACTCCGGCCTGGTTTACTCTGGCCAACCGTCCGGCATCAACGCCTGACATCATCATCACGCACGTCAAGACCGCCATCCATCTCCCCCAGCGCTCGCAAGCGACGAACAAACAGCAGCGGGCGTCGTCATACGACTGCTGCTGGGCGGCGAAGCTTCGCTGTGTCGGCCCACATCACTGAGCCGCTGCAAAAGGTGTCCCCCCAGCAGCCCGCGGGGGCGCGGCGATCCGTAGCGATAAGCCCCCCGCCCCTGGTCGGCCCCGCCCCCAGGGGCTTCGCCCCCCGCCCATTTTTAACACCCTTGTTGCGTCGGCACCAAACCCATTACTGGCGCTGCTGTGCATGTGCTTGATGGTTGGACGCGGCTGGACACATGGCTGGTTGTGCCTGTGTTGAGGTTAGAGCATTCTCGGGCTGAGGAGGAATATGCTAAGGGCGCAGCTGATACGTCGTTACGGCTGACAGCTGCGTCTTCACGTCTGTTTTACGTCGGAATCACTTCTAAACGTCTTACGTCTCTCGGCTTAGGATACAGATATACGTCAGCCGGCACCATAACGTATATTGGGTTGGTATGGCTAACAACAACAACGGACTCTGCACACTCGAGGCCTTTACCTAGCACTGCCTGTACGGCGTGTCACTGCATGGGGCTCGCCACGGGTTTGCCTAGTTGGCTGACCGGACTCTCCGAACATCAACGGCCTGTACAGAATCTCGGACCTCTATGCACACTCTGTAACTCCCGACTACCGGACAAGAGCAATCTACCCGTGCACGTGATTGAGATAGGATACAGTTCTGACATCCGCCATCTCCACAAGCGTGAAGAAAGATCAGAGCAACACCTGACCTTGAAGCTGCGAAGCGGGGATGGGGATTGTACCGGGAGGGGAATGCAATTATGCAAAGCTGGGTGCACGACAACCATACCAACTGGCTGCCCGCGCCCTGAAGGATAGCTAGCGGCTCAGGATTGGTGCATGGGGGCCAGCGGGGGGCACCCCCTAGATGCGCGTGGCGACCTCGTGCTGCATCCCTCCGTCTATACCAGGGGAACTTGAACTCATGACTGATTGGCTGACTATATCTATGAGACCCCTGGTCTGTACTTGCCCTAGTCAGTTTACACCCATTGCCGGGGTCGGTTACAGGCACAACCAGCCATGTGTCCGGGCCCTGGGCTTCCCCTGGCCGCCACTGCTGGGCCCCGGGCCGCCCGCGTCGCCGGGCCAAGGGCCGCCGCCGCGTGAAATTGGGGCGGGCGAAGCGGCTATGGCCGGGGGGGGGGGCTTAGCCCCTGGAAGCACAGGAATGGCGGGATAGAAGGAAAGCGTCGAGAGTCAGGGGATGAGGGGAAAGGGGAGGCGGACCAGGGGAGTTGAGGGCCAGGGGGTCAAACGATAAACGGAAAACGAACGGCCCCAAGGGGCAGCCCAAAAATAGTAAGACGGTAGGGCCCACACGGGTATGACGCCGGTCTGGGAGAGGGGTCAAATGGCACAGCCTGGTTACCTGCCTTCCGCCAGTCGTCCGGTCCCCAAACTCCGGCTGTAAACGTGGTCCCGGGCGGACGACACGGCCTAGACTGGTCTAGCTCGCGTGAGCATGAGCATGTTACATGGCTTGAAGTCCATGCGGCCCCACTAACTCCTTTGAGTCCGGAGGCGCATTGGTAACTAAACAAAAGGAAGTAGCTAGCGGTTGCGCAGTTCACTAGACCGAAGCGTCGTCACTGCGTGCAAGTAAGCGGCCAGCTTTTGCACTTCCGTGCTAAGCATAGCCTTTTTCACATCACTACCTGTAATACCTACAGCTTGCCTCAAGCTTGCGTATTTCGCGCATTCCAAAAGGACGTGCTTTTCGTCTTCCACTTCTCCACTCCCGCACAGCCTACACACCCGCTGTGCCCTGGCACGGTATTGGCCTCCCGCCTGGGGGCGGTTCACTTCTAGATCCCAGCAGCCCAAGCGAAAACGTATTAGTGCGATCAGATGCTTGTACGCCACGTATTGCCTCATATGGGCTAGCCTCCCTTGCTCAACCATCGCATCTTTCAGTGGCACTCCCATCCACTGTAGATACCTGCACATTTTCACCCCTGGTGTGCCGCCCACGGTGCGCCGTCCCCCACTTTCAGCAAACAATCGTGGATCGGTGCTGAGGCTGTTGGCCTCCCATTCATGCATAAGCTTGCTGGAAAAATCAGTTATTAGCGTCCCAACCGGCAGCTCAGTACGCAGCAGCCATTCACATAACGCGGCCTGGCCCTGTGGCCCTTTTTCAGTCCAGTCATAACCTAGCTTCTTGCAGACCTTATACAGCTTGCTCACCCAGCACATCCCCTGGAAAGCACTTGCTACTGCCGTGCTGACAGCATCCTCCAGAAACGTGTGCGCGAGCGACTTTTCTTGCTTGACAATGCGATGCCAAAAGCCAAACACCAAACGCGCCCAATGCAGATGCATCGGGTGTGCAGCAAATTCAGCGTAGAGCAGCCGGTGTGTCGGCTTACGCACCCCTGCCGCTCTTGCGAAAAAAGACGTCTGTAGCGCAACCATTGGGTCGACCAAGGCTTTCTCAAACATCGTGCTGGCCTTGCGCCATTTGCTCCGCATGGCCCCTTCCTGCGCGCGATCGTAGCCACCGTAGCTGACCCCCTCGAAGAGAGAGTACAACGCATCTGGCCCCCAAATCTCTACACCATAGGACAACACGGATCTCACTTGCACGTCGAAACAGGTGTGCATAACGTCTGGTGCCAGGCAGCCCCTTTTGTCCAGCGCAGCTATCAAACCGAAAGCAGCTCTTTTACCCGCAGCAATTAGCTCCTGGTAGCAGGAATCAAAAGTTGTGGCTGGCCCATAGTAGAGGCCTAGGTACCGTGCGCGCCCTTTCACAGGAATGCTTACGCCCCCGTACCTGAGGGCAGTTGCTTGCACCGCAGACAGCTGTCGGTCTACAGGTGTGCCCGCAAAAACCATGATTTCGCACTTGCCTATATTCACACGCATCCCAAATGCCTCACAGAACTCATGCAGCCTGTTTAGCAGGAACTGCATGCGATGGATGGACAGTGCACAGAGCGTCAGATCGTCAGCATACAGCAGGCAGGCCACACTCTTGCCGCCAATCGTAGGTGCCTCGCCTCTCCACGTGCGACTGGGCAGCTCGTGCCTATCCCAAGCGTCTATGTAATCAGCCAGGGCTTCGATGAAGATCCCAAACAGGTCTGTGCTTTTAGGGCACCCTTGCTTCACCCCTTGCAGCGATGCGAACAGGTTGCTTATCACCTTCACCCGCAGGCAAACCTTCTGATAGCATCTCTCGAGCACCGTCAACATGTGTCCACTCACCCCTCGCTCTGCCAGCCGTTGCCAAAGCACCCATCTGGGTACTTTGTCAAAGGCCTTCTCAAAATCAATCTGGCAAACATACAGGGGTTTTGCCCCGATAGCACTGTGCTTGTGCGTAATATGCCGCAGCGCGAACAGATGGTGGGATGTGCTGTACCCAGCCCTGAAAGCCGCCTGGCAGCGATGCCTTCCCTCTGTAGCGTCGCCAAACTGTGCAAGCCGCGCCTGGTTCAGGGCGGCGTAGCACTTAGCCAGCGTGCCTCCCACTGCTATGCCTCGATAGTTCGTGCGGTCCCCTGCTTCCCCCTTCTTCTTGTACACCGGCGTAAGGTGCGATTCCTCAAACTGCGCAGGAAAATCACCTAGCATCCTAATGCGCTCCATCAGAGCCGTCAGGGCTGGTATAATGGCGTTGACCGTGGTGGGGTTTTCTCCCTCCGTGCGGTATGTGCATTTCTTGTAGCATTCACTGGGCGCCTCTTCTGGCCCGCACGACTTATTGTTACCCATTTTGCCTACCGCATAAAGCACCTCCTCTTGCGTAAAGCTGGTGTTAAGCACCTCATCTGCCTGCCGTGCACGCTCTACCACGGCCGCACAGCCCAAGAGCGTCTGTGCTGATCCTTGCCTACCAATGCCGTTCACATAGCTCAAGATTTCTACAACCCTGGCCTCCGCATCACTGGTGCGCTCGTGCAAGCCTGCATTATAGAGGCCATCGAAATAGGCACTCCACTCTTCAACGTCATCTAGCAGGCACTCGCCTGCTTGCCCTCCCTTCAGCAGCTGCCAGAGCTTGCGAGGGTTAGTACGGCATGCCTCTGCTTGTCCGCGGAGCGCCTGGTGCTCGTAACTAGCCTTGGCCTCGCGCTTTACCCTGTTGTAAACACGCCTAGCCTCCCTTAGGGCAGTGTATTCTGGCCCTTCCCTGCTTTTGCCTTTGGCAGTCGCCGTTAAAGCCAGAACACCACGCCTATGCTCCCCGCAAGCAGCATTCCACCATGGGGCGTCTTGCCCGCCTCCACCTTGCGGCCCACTTTGCCCTGAGTTTCTCCAAGCCTTCATCATGCATCTGCGCAGTAACTGAGCTAGCCGTTCAACCCCTTGCGTGGTACTAACGTCGCTTGCATGGTCGGCAAGCTCACTTTCCAATCTTGCCAGCTCATGCCGGGCATGCGTTCCTTCCGCAAACAGATCGGCATAGCAGTCGGTCATGCGTGTATTGAATTCAATTCTCTTCCTCTCAGACTGCGGGCCTCTCCGTCGCCCATCCCTCCCGATGGTGTACGGGGATACAACCAGTGTAACCGGCTTGTGATCGGTGACACGAGCACCATTCATCTTGTATGGGAGGTCCCACACTTGCAAGTGCTGACATCTGTCTAGCAGACCCGAGGAACATGCATATAAATCAATAGTGCTGCCTCCACCAATCTCTGTCGGGAAAGTCACCTTACCCGTCAGGTCACCTCTGACTCTGCCATTAAGAACGCCCAGCCCCTCGTCGCGGCTCGCGGCACAGGGCTGCCAAAGCTGCTCCAAAATTATTAGTACTATCATCTTCGCATGCGCGCGCTTCTGGAAAGCACGCTGCCGGTTGTACGAAACCCGGCACGTCCAGGTATTCAAGTAGCTCTGTGCAGCTCCCACGCGTAGCACCCCCAAAACTCGTAAGCACCTATAAAATTTTCGCGCTGATTGGGGTCTACTAGCGTGCCCAAGGATCGTTCAGTGTTGCCTCTAGTGTGGGCACGTGTGATGACGGACCGCACACTGACACGGGACCTGCTACGAGGTGTGTTTGCCCGTGTGGTTCTCTAGCCCCGATACCCTTTGAGTGCCGCTGTTGACGGCTGTTCCTACGTGTGTTTAACTAATCGAGATGCGAAACTATGCGGAATAAGATTGCGTTAACGGGTTTTGAGTCACAGTGCCGGCGTGGGAGCCGGGCCTGCGGAGAAGGGTGCCGGCGTGGGAGCCGTGCACTCGTTAGAGGGAGCGGCGGCTAGGGTTGCGGCTCGCTCGTGCTGTCCACTCGCTCGCCGGGAGGCGAGACCTGTAAAGGGACAGATGAAGTGTGAGAGGGCAAGGGTGTCTTGACTCCTTGGCGTCTCCTTCTGGTTTCCTGCGAGGGGAAAGGGCTAAGGGAGGAGCCCTGATGCTGCAGGCGGCTGACCAGGTGCCGCGGGGTTATAGCACGAGGAGGGAAAGCTCCTACGGCGTGAGAGGGAACGTGAGGCTAAGGGAATCGCACGTCACGTTTACACAGAAGTTTCTCAGTCTAGAGCTCTCGGGCTCGGAATCTATCAGAGTGGGTCTCCAGTCGACCTGATCAGTGGCCGTGCTGCACAGCGTGTCGGGTGCTTGGCTTGCGGTCCGGGCATTGGTTCTGGCTGCGAGAGCCCCGCCTTATATACTCCCCCCCCAACCCGTACAGGGCCCCATTCCAGCCGTACACCCGGCCCTGCAGGACCGTACGGCGCCAGGCCGGGCGCCCACAGGTCAGACTTACGAACCCTCCTGTCAGACAACCTCGTCACCGCCTCGTCACCCCGCCTTCTCGTCAATCACTCGCTAATCACTCGCCCCCTTCCAACTGCCCTCGTATACTCGTATACGCTCCCTGCCCTACTCGTCAGCTACCTACGTCTTACTTATTCGTGTTTGCGAATAGGCGGCCCTGCGGAGCGCCCTTTGGCGCGGGCGGGACCGATCAGTGCCCAACCGCTCTCCTGCACTCTTTTCCTGCTTACAGCCCTTCCTTCTCCTCCCCAATATTTCTATTTAATTACGTTCCTAATTATAGCGTCCGTGTGGCTCCGCGCTCCAGCGTCTTGGTCGTCCGTTGCTCGGGCCTGGCTCGTCCGACCCCGTCGCTGCAGCGTTTTCCACGTTGTCCGGCGGCCCTCCGTGGCTTATTTCCACTCCTCCTTGTGCCGTGCGTGTATGTGGAAGTCACAGCTGGGTTGAGAACCTGATCGGACGGGGAAGCTGGATTGGGTGGCGACCTCTTTCGGGTGACGAGCCCTATGCGCAGCACAGCTGTGCAGCTTCGGGGTGTGTGTCGCGTCCGGTCCCCTCGGGCGCCTCTCGTTGTCGCCCGAAGTGGTCCGCCTTACTATCCCTTACTACATACTTCCCCTTGAAACTCCCCATCCTGTTGGGTTTATTCAAATTTGACCGCATTTTTGGTTACAGGTGTGCGTTCAGTTTGCAGCACCCCCGGCTTGCTCTCCTCCTGCTCGCCGCAGAGCCAGTAAACTTTACTACTTTCTCCTACCTCCCACCTTGATACCGCGGTGGCTCACAAAACTCTCCATTCCGCCTCCTCCACCCCGGTGTCTCCACCCCCCACTCTCCAGCGCGTATGGTAACACGTCCGGGGCCCTGATACAATTCCTGTCCTGGCGCCTGTACGCCTGATATGTACGATGCGGTAATTGTTGCTTTTTTATGCGTGCCTCAGAAGCGCACGGCCCGGAGTCCTGGGTCATTTGTTTTTTCTGAATCATCCATCACTCTGTGTCCAGTGCCTCAGAAGCGCACGGCACAGTATCTCAAATTATCAGCACTGCCCGGGCCTTCAGAAGCTTACCCAGGGTCGGCGTTCAGTCGTATTTATTCTGTGCGTGTCCAGTGCCTCAGAAGCGCACGGCACAGTATCTCAAGTTATTAGCACCGCCCGGGCCTTCAGAA
Organism: Chlamydomonas incerta; assembly: GCA_016834605.1. NCBI lineage: Eukaryota > Viridiplantae > Chlorophyta > Chlorophyceae > Chlamydomonadales > Chlamydomonadaceae > Chlamydomonas > Chlamydomonas incerta. Next base: position 93,303 of record JAEHOC010000036.1, read on the forward strand.
GCTTACCCAGGGTCGGCGTTTAGTCATATTAATCCTGTGTCCAGTGCCTCAGAAGCGCACGGCACAGTATCTCAAGTTATTAGCACCGCCCGGGCCTCAGGAGCTTACCCAGGGTCGGCGTTTAGTCATATTAATCCTGTGACTAGTGCCTCAGAAGCGCACGGCACAGTATCTCAAGTTATTAGCACCGCCCGGGCCTCAGGAGCTTACCCAGGGTCAGCGTTTAATCATATTAATTCTGTGTCCAGTGCCTCAGAAGCGCACGGCACAAGTTTTCACACCTTACGCAATCATATTTTTTTGTTGTTGTATGCATCCTGGGGTCGCACAAGTCTCCCTCTTTATTCGTTTCTTATGTTTGCGTGTCAGCGCCCGTGAGTCGCCTTCACATGCGTGTAAACCGGGTCAGACTTTGCCCGGTGCGGGACCTTGTGGCCCTACTTGCGAATCAGTATTATCGTTGAAACCTAGTCCCTTGGCGCATGCGTCACCACCTAGCCCAATCACGCTTCCAACTACGGTATATTACATACGCTGCGGCGTTATCACTCTGCGCACACCACGATAACTTTCAATGAAACATGCGTGCATCACATGCGTGTTGAGCCTAGGTATGCAATCGCTTAGCAACGGTTCCCGTCTACTCCGGCCGTGCTTAACCCTGCTACGCCGTCATCTCCGAGTCGCTGCCGTGTACCGTGTACACGCTGGGCTCGGCCGCCTCCACGATCTGGACCTCGTCATCGATGTCCATTGGATCTGGCGGCGGCGGCCGGTAGGGTGCGGGCGGCGCGCGAGGGCGGCGTTGATGTACCCGGGGGTCAGAGGTGTTGTATTCCGACGCCGCCCGGAATATCCCCAGGAGCGCGCCGTTCAGTTGGCTGAGGACCGGGTGGTCCGAAGGGACCATGCCCCGCACCACCCCCACCGTGTCAGCCAGGACCAGGCTGACCCAGTCGTCGTCCCGCGCGGTGCTGCTGCGACCGCTGCCGATGTCCGTGGTGTTGTTGGTGCTGCCGCTGTCGTAGCTGCCGCTGCAGGTAGCCGCGGCGCTGCTGTTGCTGTTGCCGTTGCTGCTGGTGGTGGCGAACCCGCCCGCGGAGAAAGCCCCGGCGGCGGCGTGGTTACCCCCTTCGCTGCCGTGGCTGCGGTGACTGCCGTGGCTGCTGCCGTTGCTGTGGTGACTGCCGTGGTTGCTGCCGTTGCTGTGGTGACTGCCGTGGTTGCTGCCGTGGCTGCTGGCGGAGAAGGCTCCGCCAGCGGAGAAAGCCCCGCCCCCGCTGCTGTCGTTGCTGCGGTGCGACAGCGTGGCGCCCTTCGGCGTGTTCGGCTCGTCGTAGTCGTCTTCTGCATACTGGTTGCCGCCCAGCCAAGCGGCTGCGCCGGCCGGGTACCAGGGGTGGAGGTGTGGACCGTTGGAGGTGGTGGGGTACACCTCACCCTCCAAGCACGTGAAGCGGGCCGGGACGCGCTGGTACTCATCCAGCTGCTCCTCCAGGGCGTACATTTCTTGTCGAAGGCTGGCGATGTCCTTCATCAGCACCCGGCTCTGCGACCGGGCGAAGTTGGCGCTCTGCTCATGGTCTTGGCACAGGGCCTTGACGGATGCCAGATCTTGTTGGACGAAGCTGAGGTCGTGGCGGGCGTCCTTCAGCTGGCTCTCCAGGGTGTTCGCCTGGTCGGTGGCGTCGCTCAGCAGTCCGTGCTTGAACCGGAGCTCACACTCCAGCTCATACACCTGATGACGTAGCATGGCATTCTCCTCGTTCTTGATCTTCAGTTCCTGCTCGAGTGTCGACACCGACTCTCGTCCGCGTGCCGCGCTCTTAACCTCGCGGAAGAAGGCCGCCTTGATGAACTGCAGGTAGGCAGCTCCCGGGCCAGTCAGGGGGTCGATGTTGTCGTCGTTGTCCAGCAGGACGGGGCCGTTGATGGACGACGCGCCGGTAGAGGCCGCTGGGCTCTGCTGTTGACGGTCTCCATCGGCGGAGTCGTCCTGCTGTGGGTACTGTTGTTGGAGGTCGTGTAGCAAGGCCCACAGCTGCTCGGGCTGGACGCCCAGGGATGGTTGGACCTCAGCCTCTTCTTGCTTGATGCCCGTGACCGGCATCTGGGTTAGTTGGGCGTCCTCCGGTTCTTGTTTGATGATTGGATGGTCGTCCTTGGGCAGCCAGCAGATCCGCGTACGGCGTTCAGACTGCTGCTGGGTTGAACCGGCGGGCGTCACCCGCTTGAGGGTAGAAGCCGTCAGCAGGCTTCGTGTCGATTGCTGGCGGAGCATGTTTGTCCGTCCTGTTGGTGTGTACGGGTGGATTCATGCAAGTGTCCACTGTCTCCGGCAGATTCCGGCAGGTGGACCCTAAGTGCCGTCGTCCAGCTAGAATCCTAGTGCTGCCTCATTGGTTGATAGCGCAGCATAACATTCTCCCCCCCGTCATGGGCGTACCACTGTCTGCGTCCATCTGTAATATCAGTTAGTTGATCCCGCCGGTACCCCTTCTCACCTTGCTGGGTGGGTTGCTGCGGCGGTGGTTATGTACCGGCACGGCTTGCACCTTATTGAGTGCGGGGGACTGAAGCTATAATCTGTCACTGTCCAGGCCTGAGCTGGCAGTCGTCGTGGGCGATTTCTTGTATGTTTTCGTGTGTTTATCCGTCTGTGTGTGCAGTGATGGTGTCTATTTGCGCCGTCGGGTTTGATGTTGTTGTGTCTGCGCACCACATGCATTAGTATAGTGACGTGTGACATGCGTGTGGCGTTGTGGTTTTCGGCCGCCGTCCAATGCTAGTCCTATGTCGCATCAATTTCTAACGTAATTCGAAGCAGGGTTCCCCTTTCTGCTTGCGCTGATCTGGCAGCATAACGTCGATAAAATATCTACGTACGGATTGATATAGAAACGCGATTCATTGTTCGGCGATTCTGATGCCGGAGGCACGGTCCGTTTTCCCAGTATTCGTGCGGGACCTAGTCGTGTCTGGTGTTGCTCTAGGTTCATTCTACCATAAGTGGGGTCCGGCACCATTTGTTTTGCGCGTAAGACCCTAGTCGAGACGGTCAGCAGGCTTCACGTCAAAATCAGTCGCGTCTGCTCCGGTAATTTGCGTGAAAAATCTAACCTAAATATATATCAATACTCGTCACAGCATTGCGCTGCAGGGCCCGGTTGTCGGAGCCGGGTTATTTGCTTGCCCTTGTTAGGGTTGTCGGGGCCACCGTTGTGTTAGCAGTATTCTCAGCTTCTATTACTCGAACTATGGTTGTGCTTGCTAAGAAGGGAGCGTGCGCATGTGCTCCATTGCATATTAATTTGAGTTGAGTATCTTACCTGTTTCTCAAACTACACTTCTCAAACCTAAACTAGTCCTCGTTTTCTTCTTCTACAGCCCGCGGCACCTGGGAGAACTCCGCGGGAACAATGAGTCGCGAACGAGCGACTGGAAATAAACGCCCGTCGCCATCTCGTAAGATTACGCGGTCACCGTTTGTCTGGGCCTCAAAGAACTCGAAACTATACGGGCCAGCTCGGTCCTTGAGCGACTCTAGTTTTCTACTCGTGCCTTTCCTCGTGGGTTGGTAGTAATATACTAGGGTACCTTGGGGAATGTCTGGTAAATGCGAGAACTCGTCGTCAGCTGCGTCCCAAGTTGTGGCTCGTGCCCCGCTGGGCATCCCCTTGCCCCTCCCCAGGCGGCTCCGGCCTGGTGTCTTCGGTGCCCGCGGGTTCGCGGAGCCCCGTCCTGCAGGTTGGCGGGTCGGGGTGTGTGAGCCGGTTAGTCCCCGGGCCTTGGCGGGGGTGGCCTGAGGGGCCTTCGTCGTTTTCACTTTCTTGGGCGTCGGCGCCTCCGCCACTTGGGCTGCTTTTCCGTGAGACGCGGGAGTACCTATGGCTGATCGCTTCTTGTTCCTGTCTGCAGGCTCCTCAGCTCCTTTCTCGGGGATGTTCCCTGTTCGTGTTTGGGCGACAGTACGGCTGCCCTTTCGTCCTGGCGGGTGAGTGGCAAGCGCCTGGTTGACAGGGGTTTCAATGGGCGGCTCTCCACTCCCATCTTCTTCCCCCGTGCTTCCCGGGTTGGCCTGTATCCCGGTAGACTTCTTGGTCGGCGTCCGTCGTGGTCGTGACTTGTGCTGCCGGGCTGCATACCTCTTCACTTGTTGAGCCTTGGCTTTATCCGTATTTTCCTCCACGGTGTTTGCAACCCGCTCCAGGGCCTCCCGTCGTTGCTCCAAGGCGGTGTAATGCCAGTTCTCCCACCCGACTTCGTCCTCATCTGGTATCTCCTCGGGTTCGCGATCTGGTGAGATGTCGGGCAGTTCGCTGGTGGTCGTTAGCTCACGGCCGTATACCGCCAGGCTTGGGGATACCTGCGTGGTGCAATGTTTGGTAGCGCGGTACCCGTACAGGGTTTTGTACACCAGCGTGTCCCAGTGTGTGGGATCGTTCAACGCCGTTTTGCGTAGAGAATCTAGCAGAGTGCCGATTAGGCGCTCCGTCAGCCCATTGCATTGCGGGTGGTATCCCGCCGTGTAGAGTTGCTTGATGCGGTACTGGATGCAGAATGATTTGAAGGCTCCATCCCATTCACCGCCCCTGTCCGTTAGTACTGAGCGTGGCACTCCAAATCGGGTGATCCATTGCTGGAAGAACCCTAACCATACCTCCGTTGATGTCTTGCCCCGTAGTGGTACCACTTCTGGCCAGCGGCTCCAGGAGTCGATGATGACCAACAGGTGTTTGTAGCCCGCCGCCGTCGTGGGTAAGTTCGTGGCTAGGTCCATTTGCACACGGTGATTGAATGGCACTATATCTAGCGGGCGTAGGTTGGGGTCACGGAGGAATTTCTGTTTGCTGCTGTGGCACTCCGGGCACGTCCTAACATGTTCGTTGGCCTGTGCCCGCACGCCCTCCCACCAGAACCTGGCGCACACCAAGTCAGCCGTGCGCTTCTGTCCTGGGTGTCCCATCTCATTATGGTGCTGGCGTATAATGTCCGCCCTCTCTTCTGTTGTCGGGTAAATCCTCAGCTCGTTGTTGCGTAGTACCCTATGTAGCTGTCCATTTTGGTACGTGTAATTGGAGGCACGTTTCTTGATGCGTGCCATCTCCCTTGCTAGTAATCCTCCATCTTGTAGGCTCAAAATGGCCGCACTGACTTTTACCTTGCCGGTCTGCAGGTATGACAACACACTCTGGTCTTCCCACAGCGTGAGTCCCCGGCGTGTGTCTTCTGGTTCCGCGGCCTCGCCGTCAAGGTCGTCTAGGGCCTCCGCACTGTCTAGGGCCTCCTCACTGCCGCTACCTGTACTGGGTGATTGTGTCAGGTCGTCATCCGCACTGGTTTGTGTCTCGGAATCCTTCTCGTTATCCTTGTCTGACGCGCCTGTATCTTCCTCCATTGGCTCGCCCTCAGACGTGGTCTCGCCTTCGTCTTCTGGTTGTTCGGGTTGGTGTCCTGTGGCGTTCCTGGAGTTGACGTGTGGGTAAGTCTTCCGCCAGCCAGCCGAGTGCAATGGGCAATACCATTCACCCTTGGGCGGGCGCCGTATGGGCGGTTTCAGACAATGCATATGCCAGCCCCGCTCGCATGCCCTGTCATCGCACACGAGCATGGTGCGGCCCCTGGTCCCCTTCTGACATACCTCGCATTTCAGCGTCGGGTCGGCATCTATGTCGAGCACGACCCCTTGTACCAACTCGGTGTCCTCAAAATCTTGCAGGAGCTGGTTGACACGGCGGCGCCGCAGTGACAACCGCAGCGGCGGCGGCTCCTCATCTTGCTCGGCCCCTGGTGGCGTTGTGTCTTGGCCATCCGCGTCCTCCATTTGCTGGTCGTCTTGGTCATCTCTGCCATCCTCGTCCGCCTCGTCATCACCGCTGTCGGTACCCTCTCCTTGCTGTCCCTCCCCGGAGTCGCCGTCTCCGCTGTGGCTGGTGTCCATCCCTCCATCGTTCTGTGGTGGGTGAGATTGGGGTTGCCCGCCCATAGGTGGGGCGTTGCCAGCCTGCGGGGGTGGCTGAGGCTGTTGGGGTGGAGGCCCAACCTGGGGTGCGTTAGGTGGCGGGTGGTTGTTGCCGGGAGTTGTTACACCTTGAAGTCGAGGTGTGCGACGGGTTTGAATCGTTGGCAGGGCTGTCTGCTGGTCTTGGGGTCCGGCGGCCCTGTTGCCTGTAGCAGGGGCTGTTTCCCTGTGTCGGGCGTTTTCTTTGTCCGCTTCAAAGTGCACTTGTCGGTCTGGCTTGTTGTAAGTCTCACGCATGCCGTCTGTCATATACACAGGCAGTACGGCAGTCGTGGGATAACCCCGAGCTTCCGGGATGTCCTCCAGACACGCCCTAAGGTAATATAGGGGTGCAGCCGGCGAGCCCAGCAGGTTCTCGGTCCCCAGATCAATGGGCTCCTCGTCCTCATCAACCGTGTCCGTCACCACCATTTGACCTTCTGTTGTCTCGTTGTCTGCATCCGCCAGGTGACCTAGCCTACTGAGTCCGTCCACGTTGCCGTGGCGTTCGCCCGGCCGATGAACCACGGTGAAATCGTACGGCATCAATTTGAAGGCAAGGCGGGCAAGCCGCCCATGCAGGTCAGTGGTGCCGGCGGTGCGGATGTGGCGCACGGCCATGCTATCTGTCTGTAGGATGAAGTGTCGGCCCCACAGATATGGGCGCCAGTGTCGGATGGCCCAGGCTGCGGCATAAGCCTCCCCTTCTGCTGATGACATGTTGCCTTCGCTTGGGTTGAGTTTCCGGCTGGCGTACTGAACTACGTATTCTTTGCCGTGCTCGTCCTTCTGCGACAGGCACGCGCCCACTGCTGTTTTACAGAAATCCGTCTGCACTATGAATTCACGCTCGAAGTCTGGGGCCCGTACGACCGGGTGGCTGGTCAGCGCCGTCTTCAGGTCCTCGAAGGCGTGCTGCTGCGCCGGCCCCCAGTTCCAAGGTATGTCCTTTTTTAGTAGATCGAACAAGGGCTTGGCCCGTTGGCTCATTCCTTGAATGAAGTTTCGGTAGTAGGAGACCATGCCTAGGAAGGCCTTGATTTGGCGCACGGTGCGCGGCGGCGGGAAAGCTTCCACCGCAGCAACGTTGCGGGGGTTTGGCTCTACTGTTCCGGTGTTCCCGTCAAGGGTGTGTCCCAGGAACAGCAACCTTCGGCATGCCCACTCTCCTTTCTTAGCGGATACGCGCATACCCGCTAGCCGGAATAAATCCAGCACAATCTGTACGTCGCGTAGGTGTGACCTCAAGTCCGACGATGAGATGATGATGTCGTCTACCCAGAATGCTGCGCACTTGGGTGGCGGCGGCAGTCGTGCTGCCGCGGGGTCCGGTACCCCTGGTCGGGTAGGTCCGCCGTCCATTAGCACGGGCGCAAGGATTTTTCGCAATAGGGCGGTGAAGTACAGTGGACTGGAGGACAGCCCCATAGGCATAACCCGGTATCTCCACTGGGTGTTGCCTGCACTGAATGCGCACCGCTGCATGCTCTCCTCGTCTGCTAACTCCAGGCTGAAGAACCCAGACACCATGTCGAAGGCGGTGTAGATCCGCTGCTGTCCTAACGGCGGGCTTACTGAATCTAATATGTCCTGAATGTTGCCCATAGGAAATTTCTGCGGCTTCAACACCTGGTTGAGGCGACGAAGGTCTACCACACACCGGAGGCCGCCAGAAGGTTTCTTGATGACGAGCATTGGTGCAGACCAGGGACTGGTGGATGGTTCCACGATGCCATCTGCCCACATCTTGGATATCTCGGCGTCGGCGGCCTCCCGCTCAGCCCTGCCCATGCGGTAAGGGGGAACGTAAACGGGGGCCGCGTCCCCAGTGTCTACCTTAACTCGTACCCAGGTTGTCTTGCCCAGCTCCCTGTTGTTTCGAGCGAACATGTCGTAGTTGCGGTGCATTAGCTTCATGAACTCACCTCTCTCTCCTGGCTGCAGGTCGTGACTCACACGCTGCTCCATCAGCTCCTTCAGTTCCTCGTCTGGTTCCGGTGACTCCAGCTTGGCGCGTGACTCGGCGCCTCTGCGTAGAGCCAAGGCCACGTGCTGAGCTGGCGACAGCTCCTGCACCAAATCGTAAGCAATGGGGTCAGGTGGGGGTAGCCTGGATGGCGTGTCAGTGGGCGCTGCCGCATATGAGGGATATGTCGGTGGCGCCAACGGCTTCCCTGGCTCCTCGGGTTTCGGGTGGTGTAGTTCTCTATCATAATATACCTGCATAGTGGCGGCGGCGATGGGCTGTGCAGCGTTGCTTGTAAACTGGCGTAGCTGCTCTTCCCGGATCAGCTTGTCGTGCTGAATTCGCAAGCGCAGTAGATACCTCTGGTCCGTTTCTAACTTGTCGCGCGCTGCGCTCCACTGTTCGGTGTGCATGTCCCTCATTCCGGCTGCCGTCTCGCACTCGTGGATGTGGAAAGCGTGATGGCGCACTAGGCGCTCTCCGTAGAGCACCCTGCGTTCATAGTGGGCAATCTGGCGGGCGTGGTTGTCTGCCTCAGACAGGTCGGGGTCGTCCCCCAGATCTGTCCAACGCGGATCATCAACAGATGGCTTGAATACGATGTGAGGCCAAGAGCTGGGGTCCCACTCTTCTTTCCCATCCGCCATCATAACATTTACTCCGCCCAAAATGGTAATCGCAGGCTCGCTGCTGGTTGGAGCGACGTTCGGAGGCGGTACGAGGCCTGCAGCTGGATTCGTCTCCGTACTCGCTGTCGTTGGTGAGTCGGTAGCACCTGCGGAACTAGGACCTGGGGGGTACGGCTCCGTCAGGGTGTGTGTGCTTGGCATCCGGCTCCCCGTTTCCTGGGCCTTTGCCCACTTCCGGAGTCGTCGTCCTCTCTCTCGCTTGTCCTCTCTTGTCTCTTCCTGGGCTTCTAGGGCCCACTGTCGGTGTTGATCAGCTAGCGTCTCCAGGCCTTCGCCTAACATGGTGAATTCGGTGTCATACCGGTCGTGAAAGCGCTTCAGGTGTTCGCCATACTTGACCTTGTTTTGGGCCACATTGTACGCCTGCTCCAGGTGGCCAACATGGGATGAGGTCAGCGTCAGCAGTACCTCCTCGAGTTGCCGGGGGTCCTGCACTGGAGGAGGTAAGATCGAGTCAGGCCATTCATCTGTTTCCCACGGCGTGGTGGGCCATGTTTCTGTCGAGTCCTCCCACGCCGATGGCGTGCTGTGTGTTGTGGTTCTGGGCGGTGGCTCGGGAACGCCGGCTACCGCCCGGCAAAACCTGGCGAAATCCTTAGCGCCCTCCATCCTTGACATGCGGTCCTGATCCTGCAGATGCTGGTTGCGGGCTTCTTCTTCTGCGTGTCTGTGTTTCCGCGCCTGGCGCTCCGCCCCCAGCTTGCCAAGGGCTCGGCTCCAGAGCTTGTGGAAATTCTCCATGTGCCGGCCGTAATCAATCCGCCGGGTCAGCAGTACGCGTTCGTTTTCGTAATCCTCGTCAAAGGTGAACACGAGGCGGGCCGGCCGGTGGTCCAGTTCCCGCGGATCTGGCACCGGCGGGCGCAGGTATGGGGGCCAGATCTTGCTGTTCCATTCCGCCGGGCCGTAGTCGGAACCCGTCGGCTGCATGTCGTTTCCAAGGGTCGGGGTGATTATCTTGCTGGTATACGGTAGCAATATCTCCGCCTTTGCCACCGGCTTTCCCCACCCCTCCAGGACTGTCTGGATCCACTCGTACTCGTGCTGCTGGAGCCATTCGTGCTGGCGCGCTTCGGCCGCCTCCTCGGCCCTGGTCTGGTAGAAACCTATCTCGTCCGTCGAACTGGCCTCCATCTGCCGGACGTAGTAGCGTTCCAACCTGTCAAGGTAATTTACAAGTCTTGAATGGTGTAGAGCCCGCGCCTCACAGCATCGGCATAGGTCGGCGTTGGAGGGGTTGTTGCGGTGGCGGAGCGCGGGGTAATGTTTTGGTGTTATTGGCGGCAATGGCATGCCATCCTCGGCGTAGGTACGCTCATAGGTGGTGGGCCGTGTGATGTCCTTGCGGCGCATATTCTCCTCATTCTCCGCTCGCCGCAACGCCCCCATGTACCAGCTAAACCTCTCCTCATATATTCCGCCCTTATCCTCCCCTAGGTCGGCTGCCTCTAGCTGCAACACCCTGAGGATTGAGCCCTCTCCCGCAAGGTTGCTGTTGTCGGCGCTGAACGCGAGGTCGCCGTACCGCAAGGTGAGCGCTAGGTAGTGTTGGGCATATTGTTTGTAGAATTCTGACAGAGGGATGTCGTCATTTGGCTGCGGGCAGGGAGTGGTGCCGCTGTGGGTGATTTCGACGCCCGAACGGTCGGGGGTCAGGGTCTATGCGTTCCGTGCGGCGGAACCCAGTGACGTTGGCTGCTGGGACGCGTTGGGGGCACCCCGCTTCTGGTGGGCATGAGGGGACCTCCTGCGCCCAGTGGAGAGTGTACGTAGCGTGGAGTACCATCCCATCTGAATTTTTCTCCCCTGCCGTCTGCGTCCTCTCGAGTAGGCGGTCAAAGGTGGCTAGCTGCTTGTGGTCCATAGCCAGCTCCTTGTCCGCGTTGTCCTGTAGTTGTTGGTGTCGCTCGACCTGACTGTTGAGCGCTAGCTTGCTGTAGAACTTGCGCCAGTACTCATGGTGGCGTACCAGGTGCTTGCCGTACCGCACACACCTGTCGTAGTGGTACCTGAAACGCTCATAGTTGGAGCTGGGACTCATATCCCCATCGGTGACCACCTTATCGCGGCGCGGGTCCCGAACTGGGGGTGGTTTCAGCAGCTCCCAGGTCGAGTCGTCCCAATTTTCTGCCTGCGGGTTGACTAGCCAGGGTAGAGGCCCTGGCGGGTTATTGGGAACAGCCAGCCCCTGGTCGGGGGCTGTCGTGCCATTGGTGGTACTAGCGGCTCCCTGGTGCCCCAGGTTAACCCACATGCGCTGGAACGTGTGGTGCTCGTACAGATCTTTCACCCGCTGTTCCCGCGCTATGTCCGCTGCTCGCAGGTGCTCCTGTGATGTTCCCGGCCCAAGTCCTCGGGCCGCTGATTGCTCATGAAAACGCTCAAGATCGGCCCAGTACTGCACACGCTTCTCCATGTGGTCGGCGCGTTGCTTGTAGTGCTCCACGGGTACGTCGCTGTAGTATTCTGGCTCCTGCGGTGGCATGGGCTGGTCCAGCGCGTCGCTTACCTGTCCCACGCTCTCCTCGTCTGCGGGTGTACTCTCCCCTTCACTCTCGGGCTGATCCGTAACCTCCCGTTCTGTGTCCTCACTGTGGGCCGCAGGAGTCCCGGTTGGAGAGGGAGCCGGCTGTTCTTGGTTGTCTACCAACATTTGATAGAACTCCTGCAAGTTGGACCGATCTTCATCAAGTTTGGCTTGGGCTGCTTCCTTCCTCTGACGGTGCGTGTCCGCGCTGGTGTGAGCGCCGTTCTCTGTGTGATAGCGTTCCCAGTACTTATGATACGCTACTTCCCTCTGCTGTTGTCGTACCTCGTCTGCGTAGTGCACGACTTGTTGTCTGCATGCTGCGACCGACGTCCCACAGTGTGTATCCCACTGGGCGTCTCGTATTTTAATTGTCGGCTCCGCAGGTGCCTCGTTTGGGGGCGGGCTGTTGGTTTCTTGCAGTAACTGGTGGATGTCGGGAATCCCTGTTTTCTCTTCTGCCTGCAGGAATAACGGTGGTGGCTTCGGTACCACCTGCAAATCGTCGGCTGCTCCTGGGGTTCGGCTATCTGGTGGGCTATGGTTGATGGATGGTGCCTGTGGGGTTTGGGGGTTGAGGTCGGGCACCTGGTACGAGGTCGGGGGTGATTCCGGCCGTGGGAAATGGTCGATGTTGCCAATCATGTTGATTATTAGCTCCGGGGTTGCCGGTGCTTGCTCTGCCTTGGTCTTGTCCTGGTCTGGCGACTCCTGTGGAAGCCCGCGCAGTGCCCAGGCCAGCTCATCTTCCGCCTGGTATTCCCGGTACCTCTCCCAATCTGTGACAGGCTCGCTGGTGGGCAAGCCGTGCATCTCACAGTGCACGTTCAACAACTCCTCCGTTCCAAACTCCATCATCTGGAAGCTAGCCACGCGCTGCAACGTATACAATCCTGCTGAAAGCGGCCCCTCCTCCCTGCTGGCATGTGGACGCCGGCGGGCTTGCTCTACGCTGCTGTTCCCCTCCCCTAACGCCAAGGCGGCGAAGGCAGCCAGAGCCTCCTCGTCCTCATCGTCACTCCCGCCCCCTTCGACGCTACTGCCGCTGCCTGGCTCCGTTCCCTCCTCCTCTAGAGGTGAGGAACCGACTGGGGGATCTGCCGGTGGGGGCTCATCATCACTATCGGAGGAGAAGGGAGGAGTTAGATGTACGATGGTGTGGTGGGTTGTATTGTCGTCCGGTTCACCGTCCTCGTCCTCGCTTGGGCCACCGTTGGACTCCTCTCCCGATGCCTTCTCGTCTTCCTCCCCAGGTTCCGTGGCGGCCCCATCTGCTGTCGCTGCCGGCCATGCGGCGGCGGGTGCGTCAGGGGCCCCGGCCACAGGGTCCCGTGGAGCAGTGACGGTCTGAGTGACAGCCCGGCCCCGGAGATGGGCCGGGCGGCGGTTCATCTCCGCCTCTCGGTCGGGGTTGATGATTACCACGCCGGTCTGGTACACCTCTGGCTCCGAGACATCGCTGGCGTAGCTCATTGCCTGCAAGAATCGGGACTCCATCTCTCGTTCCTGCGGGCCCCGCTCGAAGGTGAGGGGAATGGAGCGACGATCATTGCGGCTGGTGGTGTAAGTCAATTGTCGGTTCTTGTAACTGATGTCAGCTTGCACCGAGGAAAGGTAGTCGTTGCCTAGTAGCAACCGGTAGCGGGGTGCTTCGCTAACATATACCGTCACGGGCATTGCCATGTCGGGCAGCTCCACGTATAGATTGGGCACTTTCCCCATCACTCGTGAGAAACCCCCATCGGCGTTGATGAATGCCGCCGTGGAATCTTGCATTTCAGGCGCCCGGCGGAGCTGTAGCACTTGCTCCCATGCTACCACGCTCACGCTGGCGCCGCTGTCGATGATCGCTTCTATGTCTTGGATTGTTCCGGTACAATCGCGCACCTGGACCCATGCCTTGCAGACCGAGTGGCTTGGACCCCGCGGCGGCTGCTGTACACTGTATACCGCCGCCGCTGCCGCGGCATGGGGCGAGGGCGACCCTCCAGCCACCATCCGGGGTAGGGTGGTGTGTGCCTCATCGATGAGCTCCTCTAGTGCCTCCTGCGCAAACAAGTTCACTGCCGGCGCAGCAGGCAACTGGCGGGAATACGCAACCAGTTTCTGCCCCAACTTACCTATTACCTGCTTGGCACTTACCTGACTGGCGACTGCCAGCGTGAGCGGCACTTTCATTACCTTGTGAACCAGGGTGTCCGTGAGGGTGTTCTCAGCCTCCATGGGGTTAGTGGGAATGGGATCCGTGCGGCCTGACGGATCCCCGTTTGCGCGAGTGCGCCATGTGTTCCGTCCCGGGGACGCAGCGGCAGACCTCGGGCCAGAAGGCGCACGGGTCAGCTCGGTGCGTGCACCCCTGGCTCCCCCACTTACCTGCCTGGCGTCTTGATTGCTTGCGGTGGTCCTTATTCCACGTGTAGGTCCTGCGGCAACACCTGCGTTCTGGGGCATACCTGCTGGTCCCCTACTTACCTGAGTCGGCAACCCTGTTGGAGCAGCGCCTGCACCGGCCGCCTGTGGCGGCGAAGCCGAGCCGTATGCACCTGTAGGAGGGGCCATCTGCGCAGCCGGGGCACGATCTACATCCATTGGCGCGGGCCTCTGGCCCCCGCCGTTAGTTCCTACCAGGGGCACCGGCGGCCGCGTGCCAAAAGGTACGGGAGGGCGTTTGCGTGGCCCGTTGCTGTCCTCGAAATCCCCCATTCGTTTTGTCATGACCTCCCAGTAATCCTCGGGTTGGTGGGCGTAGACAGGGTAGGCACTTACCTCGCGGTCGTAAACCTGGGTTGACCTTACCTGTGGCCATGGGCCATCGTGAGAAGGGTTGCCGGGCGGGTCTAGATCCACGACATCCGTGTGGTAGACCCCATTGTAGGGGTGGTGGTAGTGCGGCGGTGGCGGAGGAAGGGGCATGCGAGGGCCCCGTGGGTCCCGCATGATTGCATTCGCCATGTGCTGTGAGGGTGAAGGTCGGGTTAAGTTAGCGAAATTGAGGGACAAATCCGCCATCTGTTTCTGCAGGCTCTCCAGCTGCGAGGAGAAGTTGTTGCCGCCTCGGTCTGCCCCGCCATTGGGCTGCTGCCCCTGCCGCTGTGCGGAAGGCCGCTCTGGTCGCCGGTCCTCCCATCGTTTGGTGAAGCCGCCGCTGCGTCCTGTCCTACCATCCCGGTGAGTGTCACTACGCGCCGTGTCCCGCGCTGCCGGCGGTGGCTCCTTGAAACGTACCTGTTTGTTCTCGGGAGTCCTGTCTGGCCTGTCATCATCATCCCGATCTCGACGTTTTTCTGCATCATCGTATGAAGGTGGTGGCGGGCGACCGTCATACCGGTCCTTAAACCTATATGTGTCGGAGCGCCCCTCACTGTAGCTGCTGCGACCCCTGCTTTCTGACCGGTTGAACCTGCCCACCCCCTGGCTTATGTAGATGGCCTCTTCAATCGCTTGCTGGAGATTGCGCGGGTGAGCACGGTACACTTCCTCAGACAATCGGTCGTTCAGCCCTCCCAGAAAGTGGTACATGTACTGCACGTTGGCGTTGCCATCGATGCCCAGCAAGGCCAGCAGATGTCGGTACCTGTCGGCATATGACTGAACTTTCTCACCTTTCTCCTGTGCGCAGTTAGCCAGGCTGTTGTGGAGCTCCTCTGGGCGCGGCGCAAACCGACTGATGAAGCTATTGCGGAAGGCGGCCCAGTTAGTGTACGCGCCCAGGACAGCGGCTTCACCTGATTCCCAGATCTGGGCCTCGGTGCCCAAACGGCACCGGGCCACGTTTAGTTTTTGAGCGTCAGACCAATTTAGTGCTTCCCCGTGTTTTTCCAGCGTGGCTAGCCACGCCCTAGCGTTGTGCATTTTGGGGTCGAACATAGGAATGACATTGAGGCTGGAAGCCGTGAGAGCTGGCTCGTCTGCCATGTTAGTAGTTGTGTCCGAGGTTTGGGAGTACAAAGGGTTGTAATGTAAAGTAAGCTGTACTCGGCTACTGGTTGGGCTTACTCGTACCTGTACAAATGGATCTATGCTGTTTTGGTTTGTGTCGTTGTGGGCGTGGTGCTATTGACTCACGCCTGTGTTGCTGTGTTTGATCAATGATGTTCCTGCAAGTGCTGCGCGATACCTTTCCTGGTCCTGCTGACTTCCGACTGCGTCCCAGCTATTTCCAAGATCGTGAGCTCTGGGACGGGACGGGTCGTTTACAATGTGTGTGTCTTGGGGTGCGTGTGGACCTCCGTAGGTACCTGCGGATAATCGACTTGGCGGCTACGTTAGCGAGGCGTGCTACGCCCTGTTGTTCATGGAGTTTTGATTGAGGAGAACTATGATTTGAGATGGCTGGTGAATAGATTGCTGTTTGCCACGGGGACTGTATGCCCGTGGGCGTTTCCCCTGCTATGGTCTAATGAGACGAGGCCTTGCGACCTGCGTCTCGATACCACCCACGCGTAGCACCCCCAAAACTCGTAAGCACCTATAAAATTTTCGCGCTGATTGGGGTCTACTAGCGTGCCCAAGGATCGTTCAGTGTTGCCTCTAGTGTGGGCACGTGTGATGACGGACCGCACACTGACACGGGACCTGCTACGAGGTGTGTTTGCCCGTGTGGTTCTCTAGCCCCGATACCCTTTGAGTGCCGCTGTTGACGGCTGTTCCTACGTGTGTTTAACTAATCGAGATGCGAAACTATGCGGAATAAGATTGCGTTAACGGGTTTTGAGTCACAGTGCCGGCGTGGGAGCCGGGCCTGCGGAGAAGGGTGCCGGCGTGGGAGCCGTGCACTCGTTAGAGGGAGCGGCGGCTAGGGTTGCGGCTCGCTCGTGCTGTCCACTCGCTCGCCGGGAGGCGAGACCTGTAAAGGGACAGATGAAGTGTGAGAGGGCAAGGGTGTCTTGACTCCTTGGCGTCTCCTTCTGGTTTCCTGCGAGGGGAAAGGGCTAAGGGAGGAGCCCTGATGCTGCAGGCGGCTGACCAGGTGCCGCGGGGTTATAGCACGAGGAGGGAAAGCTCCTACGGCGTGAGAGGGAACGTGAGGCTAAGGGAATCGCACGTCACGTTTACACAGAAGTTTCTCAGTCTAGAGCTCTCGGGCTCGGAATCTATCAGAGTGGGTCTCCAGTCGACCTGATCAGTGGCCGTGCTGCACAGCGTGTCGGGTGCTTGGCTTGCGGTCCGGGCATTGGTTCTGGCTGCGAGAGCCCCGCCTTATATACTCCCCCCCCAACCCGTACAGGGCCCCATTCCAGCCGTACACCCGGCCCTGCAGGACCGTACGGCGCCAGGCCGGGCGCCCACAGGTCAGACTTACGAACCCTCCTGTCAGACAACCTCGTCACCGCCTCGTCACCCCGCCTTCTCGTCAATCACTCGCTAATCACTCGCCCCCTTCCAACTGCCCTCGTATACTCGTATACGCTCCCTGCCCTACTCGTCAGCTACCTACGTCTTACTTATTCGTGTTTGCGAATAGGCGGCCCTGCGGAGCGCCCTTTGGCGCGGGCGGGACCGATCAGTGCCCAACCGCTCTCCTGCACTCTTTTCCTGCTTACAGCCCTTCCTTCTCCTCCCCAATATTTCTATTTAATTACGTTCCTAATTATAGCGTCCGTGTGGCTCCGCGCTCCAGCGTCTTGGTCGTCCGTTGCTCGGGCCTGGCTCGTCCGACCCCGTCGCTGCAGCGTTTTCCACGTTGTCCGGCGGCCCTCCGTGGCTTATTTCCACTCCTCCTTGTGCCGTGCGTGTATGTGGAAGTCACAGCTGGGTTGAGAACCTGATCGGACGGGGAAGCTGGATTGGGTGGCGACCTCTTTCGGGTGACGAGCCCTATGCGCAGCACAGCTCATCTCCCAGGTTGCTCGAAGCGACATCACTTAGCCCACTCCAGTTTCTACGCCCTGAAGCATCGACTTCCTCCTTTCTGCTAGAGAGCCGAGCGTTAAAGTCGCCTGCTAACAAGACCTCCTCGTCCCCCATTCGTACAGATGCAAGCTCCGCCTGTAAGGCGGCAATCAAGTCCGTAGCAATCTGGCTGCCCGTGCGGCGTTCCTCCCCTGCGCTTTGATGGAATTTTGACCCCTCGGGTGCTAGGTAGCAAGCACCAAGCAGTATATCGGGCGTCGAGTCTGCATTCGCTTTATTTAAGGCGGAGCCAAACCACTTCTCCCCCGCCCATATTGCGCCTCCTGACCAACTTGCAGGCAGTGTTAACTGCCGTCCTCACATACACAGAAACTCCCCCGGCGTTGCGACAACCTGTGCGCTCCATCGAGTAGCGCTCAAATCCTTCCAGCTCACAGTTACGGCCGTGCGTTTCAGTTCATATAATGATATCATGCGCATCCGTTATGCTTTTGCAGCTAATCTCACTATGCAGCTTGGCAGCCCCGCCCCTCACGTTCCAAAGCAAGAGTCTCAGCTGTTTGCCCCTCGAGTCATGGGGCTCCTACTGCTGGTCGTGCGCGTCTGCTCGCGTGGCGTCTGGGGGATGCGTTCCGCCCAGCTTGCCACGGTCGGCGACTGTCGTGGGGCCGACCTCCGAATCAGCTACCAGCGTTCTATAAGTATCATCTTAGTACTATAGAGAACTCACATATTTTGTTTTCGGCCTATTCGGTGACGTCGCGGTGAACATGCTTCTCAAGTCTGTGCAAGGACCGCGCTTAGATGTCAATTATAGTTGCCGTCGTCTAAAATACATACAAGGAGACTAAAGAAATGCTCCCGGGCTCAAGAATCCGACCCTGGCGAAAGCATGCCGCGCGAAATGTGGTGACAGCCACCCTTGCAAAATGCGACGGGAGTCACACTTTTGCATCCTTATAGATCACATAAGTAAATTCCGGAAGGAGGGAGGCTAAATCTGTGCGAGCGCGGAGAAACACGTGTGGACGCCTTTTTGCCCCTCTCCAGACCGGCGTCCTACCCGTGGGTGGGGCCCTCAGCCCAAAAAAGAGTTCAATGGGCAGGCACAAAAGAGAAAGGCCAGGGCACGTGCATGCATTCCAGTGCCAAACTTCAGATGCTTCAGGCTTACACGGCGACTGCCGGCTGCCCAACCGCTGCCGCACATGGGCCTGGCGGTGGCGCTTGGGGCGCTGCTAGGAGTGTTACACGGCAAACAGGGGCAAAAGCAGGTGTAGGTGTACCCGTGCGCCCACAAGCTCCCGTTCACGTTGCCAGTATCACGTTACCATGGATCCAGAGCGGCTGTGGAACGCTGATCGAACGCCAGAGGCTGGGAACTGAGCCTGTCGCTGGTGGCGAGCTGCAAATCTGTATGCGCGCTCCTCGCTCTCCGGGTCGCCCGGCCAGGCTTCACACCAACAGACAACACACAATGCCGTAGACTAGCGAAGATTCGGGACGGCGCGCACCTGCAGAGCCACCGTCTCGGCGTCCACCGTTAGCCACTGCAAGGAAGACGCTCAGTAATGCGAACAGAGTGCAAAAACAAGGCCGGGCGACATGTGCACAAAACAGGGGGAAGCAGGGGGCAGGCAGCGGCAATAAGCTGAGCAATGGGGCGGTAGGCGCGCAGGCCCATGCAGATGTGTGTGTGTGGGAACGCGATGGTGTGCAGTGACAACAGCACGCCGGAGGTGAGGAAGCGCAGCTGACGCTGGTGCTGCAAGCTGCACGTTGCACGGTCGAGGGCTGGGTGGGTAGCACGGCAGGTGTGTGACGAAGGAGCGCCGGGCTCACAAGGAGCTCCCCGGAGGGCGGTGATGGCTGGCTGGCTGCCGCTGGATCGCCATGTGGGCATCACGACGTCACGGCGTCAGGAACGCCGGCGCGGCACCCAGCTGCTAGGAGTGGTGCTGGGGCAGCTTCGTGCTGGCCAGTGCTGCAGGGGCATGCTGCCTCCTGCCGGCACGTATTACTTGTGTGGTTCTTTCTGATCAATGGCCTTCCCCAGTTGTGACACGAGCAAATTTCACATGGCGGGCCCATAACCACGACAAACGGTAGAGGGGCCCGTACATGGCTCCCTTCCAATGCCTCAACTCTGCCGCGAGCAGCAGCTGCGGCCCTCACGCCCACGTCGACACGAGCACTTGAGGCAAGCACCTCAACCCCTCACAGGCCACTCGATTACGCCTCAGGTCTCAATAAAACTTAACGACGCAGCCAACAAAAAATTCTTGGGCACCGGGACCACGCGGGGTTTTGACCCCATTCCACTTCGATTGCATTCTTCATGCAACGCAACACTTTCCAGCTCCATCCGCCGCCTGCTATCGCTTGCGCCACTCCAGCAGCAATACTCATTTGCACCGCAAGCCCACTCATCGCGAGGCCCGTGAGGCTGAGCAGCTACGAGTGCGCAGCGATGCCAAAACCGCAGGCACGAAGGATTGTGCACAGATCTTCGCAGACAAACTGCAATCCCAATCTTCAACACGCATCACCCGGGATCATCAGGGTCGCACAACAGACGAACACCCTCCGCTAAGTCTATATCTTCTTGTACTATCGTCCCGTGCTTTTCGCGGATCCTTCATGCCCTATCCCCTTCCATGGGACCTCGCACAGCCGC
This sequence comes from Chlamydomonas incerta, assembly GCA_016834605.1. Taxonomy (NCBI): domain Eukaryota; kingdom Viridiplantae; phylum Chlorophyta; class Chlorophyceae; order Chlamydomonadales; family Chlamydomonadaceae; genus Chlamydomonas; species Chlamydomonas incerta. The sequence continues at coordinate 113,016 of JAEHOC010000036.1, forward strand.
CTGCAGTCCCGCAAGGCTCTTCACAACTTAGCATGCGGCTGCCCCAGCTCACCTATGTTTCTCACGTGTCAGTGTTTCCCTCATCTATCACCACACGACCAACCAACACACCGACGTGCACGTTCCATCACGCACGCACGACGCCAGCCACGGGGTTCAATCAAGGGCCGTCCCGCCCGGGGCCAGACAGCCACTTGCAATTGTGTCGAGGCCCGTAAGCCTGCTCCCGCCATACGCTGCACCACGCACCACGTACACACACACACACACACACACACACACACACACACACAAGCACACGCACATATTACTAAATTTTAGGAGAAAACAACAACGAACCTGATACGTGCACACATCAAAGAGTCTCAGTCCGCTGGTCGCCAGGCCTGCGCCACGGCCCTTTTCGCAAAGGGCAGCGGAAGACCCATCAGGCCTCCCGCTGGTGCCCTGGCGAGCCCAGTGGCGACACGCTCATAGCAGTAAGTCATTCTAGTGCGTGCTTAACTGCCTCTCTCACAACTCGTGCACTCTCCCGACGTGTTGCGGAGGGGGCTACACGCGTCCGTTGTTGGATGTAGATATCCGTAATCGCCTGTCGCTGCCTGCTGTAGGTACTGAGGGACAACAAGGAGATGAAGTGAAACGCAAACCCTCCTCCTGTGGGCCGGCCTGCGAACCTCTGCAGATGCAGTAATGCTCGCTCCTCTCTAACGTCGCTGCGCCGCTCCCTGGCTGCTGACCAGCCGGCCAACCCTCCAATCAACTGCTGCACGCGACGCCGCAAACTGCGGCTGGGCTCCGGGTGGCCTGCCCGCGGAGCGCATTGGGCCTGATGCGGCCAAGCCGTTTACGCGGCTGCCTCGGCGGGCTTCTTGAAGGCCAGCTTGGCCTTCTGGCGCTCCGTGGGCAGCTTGACGTTGGTGGCCAGCCCCACCTTCTGGAGCGCCATGATGATGTACCAAGTCATGTCCACCTGTTGGGGTCGCGGGTTGGGGGGAGCGAGGGGGGCAGGAATGCTGATTGACGTGCTGGGTGCGGCAGGGCGTCGCAACTCCCAAACGCAGACGGGTTGAGCAGCCGTCTATTTCTCGGGGTCTGGTACCGCCCCAAAGCAACGTGACAGCCGTCTCCCGACAACGCAATGTTGGGTCTCGTTTGCGTGCGGGTCTCGTTTGCGTGCGGGACACCCATGTTAGGGGCGCGCTGGCATTCCACAACGTTAGCTTTTTCTTGCGCTTACCTGCCACCACTCGAAGCCGTGGCGAGCAGAGAACTCGAAGGCGTGGTGGTTGTTGTGCCAGCCCTCACCAAAGGCCAGGATGCCCACCCACCAGTTGTTCTTCGACAGGTCGCCGGTGTTGTAGTCCTGCCACGTCACAAAATGCAGACCATGTTTCTTCCGAGAAAACCGCCGACAACAAGGACGCGTCGGGTGCATGCCTAGCCTGTCACCCATCCATGGCTACAGGTCCGCCATTACTGCGCATCCAACGCGTCCCAACCACCCACCCCAACCCCACACCCCGCGGGCTCCGGCGGCCGCGGCGGTAGCAGCTGCTCACCTGGTATCCCCAGCAGTGCGAGGCCGAGTTCACGAACCACGTGATGTGCCACACCCAGCACATGCGCAGGGCGCCGCCCCAGACGACAGCGGGGAAGCCGCCGACCTGCGATCGCGCGGCGCAAAGGGAGGCCAAGGCGGCTTTAGGCCTCAATCACTACAGCAGGCGGCATATCTTCGCCGGGCGCGTCGTGTTGACTAAGCCCGCCCTAAGCCCGCCCTCTTGCAAATCCGCGAACTGGCCGCCACTGCGCTCACGCCTCCCGAAACCAACCGCCAACCGCCAACCGCCAACGTCACTCACCAGGTACAGAACGGCCAGCTGCGCGACGACGTGGAAGGCGTAGGTGTCGCGCAGCCAGCGGTAGTACCACTGGCTCTCCAGGTCGTCCGCGTTGGAGCGGTTCGACACGCGCTCCATGGTGGCCTGCGCGTCCGGCATGGCGCGGGGAGGAGCGCGGGCGTTCCAGGTCAGTCTCGCCTCTCAAGTCTCGCCGTCAGGCTCGCCTGAGCCAGCAGCCATACCACGTGCACATGCCAGCGCTCGATTGCCATATTCGCATGTTTGGTCGCACTCGAGACCCATTCGACCAAGGGACTGAGGCCAGACCGGTCGCGCTACTCACGGTGTTGTCCAGCAGCCAGCCCATGTGGCACCACCAGAAGCCCTCATAGGGCGAGTGGGGGTCCAGCGGGGTGTCGGTGTGCAGGTGGTGGTAGCGGTGGCTGCTGCTCCACTCCAGGGGGTCGCCCTGCAGGTGGCAACAAGGAGGCGGCAGCGCGGGATCACCACCGGGGCCCATTCCCTGCGCGAGCTTCCACCTGCCCCACCACCCCTGTCCCATCCTTGGCACTGCTGATCCCCTTCCCGCTCGTCTTGATGTGTGAAACCCACTGCCCTCCGCTGCCTCTCGCGCGCGACTCCCGGGGCCCGCACCCGCAACGCCCATCACGGCCAGCCGGGTGTGTGCGCGCACCTGCACGGCCAGCACGCCGCAGTAGGCCAGGATGTACTCCAGCCACTTGGGCACGGTGAACGACTTGTGGCTGAGCATGCGGTGGTAGGAGAGCGTGATGCCCAGGCAGCCGGTCACGAAGTAGGAGGCCAGGAAGAGCACCACCATCTGCGGCGAGTAGGTGAAGGGCGCGGCGCAGGCCAGCAGGTGCATGCCGCCGATGAAGGCCAGGTAGTACTTGTCCGTGGCGTTCCACTGCGGACATGGAGGGGAGAGACAGGGGGGAGGGGATGGGAGGGGGGGCGAGGTGCGGGTCAGGAGGCGAGCTCCAGGGCGGAATATTGCGCAAGGCCTGCAGGGCTGGCAGCGCGTGCGCGGCCGATACGGGTGGCTCGCGCCTACACGCCGAACCCTCGGCAGCACCGGGGCTAGTCCGCACACAGCCAGTTGGTCAGTCAGCGCACGGCCAGGTCACTCACGTCGCGGTTCATGAACGAGGGCCGCTTGCCCTTGGTGGCCACGTCCGACAGGAACACACGGCCGGCGCCGGGCTCCTCCATCTGAGCAGTCTTGCTGGGCTTGGGCACAACCTGAGGACATGCAGGAACCCACGACTCGTGTTACTACATACGGAAATCACAATACGTACGGTATGGTCAGCAGCAGCTGGTGCTTTGAGCGCAATCCGCAAGACGCTTGCCCACCTGCGCTGTACGCTGCCTGCGAGCGGCCCTCGGTTGCCAACGCGCGTACCTTTTTGGGGTTGATGGGCTTGTTCTTGTACAGCTCGTCGTATTGCTGGCTGTATGACATATCAGCCCAGCGGGCCGCGTCAGAAGCAGCCGCGGCGGCGGCATCGCCCAGCGAAGTGGTGGGCGCCACTACTTCCGCCACCCTGCAGTGCCAAGGGACGAGGGCGCGGCAGGCAGGGGTAAGACTGAGAAAGTTCTGGCAGCACTGCGTGGAAAGTGATCGGTGTGCGTGTACGTGACGCATGCGTGCGTGGCGGCGTGGCGTTTTCGTGTGTTGGTTGGGCCCCACCAGAACGCACGCGACACCTGCGGTCGGAGACGTAACGCACGCCACGACCCAGCACCGCTACCGCAACCTATGAAGGGCGCCCTCTTTGGCCTGCCTGCCTGCGCCTCCTGCACACGCCGGTACATCGACCGCGGTGTTTCACATCCCGGTACCCGAGTGAGGCGTTACGGCACGCTCCACCGCAAGATAGTCCCCGCACCCAAATGACCCTACACCTAATCGGTCACACGAGGCGCGGCGGCCTGACAAGCAGAACGCCTGGCTGAGCACAAGCGGCCATCAGAATGACCGGGCCTATGTACCGCGCGGCCGTCCTACTGTGCGCGCGCGCACGAAATTCGGTACAAAGGACAGCAAAGACACGTAATTGAGCGTGTGGAGCGCGAGGACCAAGCCCCAACGAACGGTCCCAGAGGGCGCGACGCCAAGCGCGCGCGAGCGACGCGACCGCGCTCGTTCTCAGGGAAGGTCCTCCGCAGCTCCAAGCGCCCAGTCAACCTGATAACACCTCCCACCTTCAAGAGCGACGCAAACTAAAGGTCGCGCTCGCGCCACGTCGGCGGAATGTCTCCCACCGACCACTTGCATATAACGCCAACTCACCGCGTGGAAATGTCGCGGTCGTGACCACCTGACGCAATGACCGCTCGCCGCTGCTGAACCAGGCCCAGCGGGCGGAGAACGGGGCGAACCACAGTCTGTTGGCTCTGGCCTAGCCGCAGGCCAGTCCGAGCAGGCAGCTGCAGAGACGCCATCGTTGAAAGCTCCTCTTGTGTAGAGTAAAGCGCCGAGTCAGGCCGCGAACTGGCGTGTCCGGACCTGGTTTGATGGCTGCCTAAAAAACCTCAGTGCTGCGCCAGAGAAACACAAGCTAAAGTGCAAGGCTTACTCTGGTGTTACTGTTGGAAAAGATGCACTGTTTGGGCACTGCTGCAAAGCTTCTGGTGCCAGGCGACCGAGTGTGTTGCAGCAAGCTGAAGTCTAAGCTGCGGGCCCTAGCAGACTGGGTGTTCGGCGTGATTTGGTAATCCGACCGAAATTACTAGAACGGTCAGGGTGCACCGGCTGGTTCCTCGCTCGCGGCACAGGCAGCAACCAGCCCCTCCGGCCGCAATGAGCCGTACACAGAGTGCAATCGAGATCGACCGTTTCGGCTTGCTCCGTCCACTGGGTATGCAATTATTACAGTCTCACATTCAGTTTCAAGAAGTACATGCAGCATTTGCGGGGAGCGAAGACCTGGTCCAGAGGCTCGCGCCAGGCATGGCCTGAGCGTGGGACCGCATTCAGCCCGTTCACTTGCCGCAATTGCACAAGTGAAGTCAAACCTATCACCTGAGAAGATCTAGGTGAAACAGGCTGGGTGCGAATAACCCTTGCCACTGCGGGTGACCCGCTGGGACGGGGGCCCCTTGCGGCGATCAGGCAGGCCAGGGCAGGCCTCCTATCGCCATCGCTGCCCTGGCTGGCATTTGGGAGCCATGTAACACGCCCTGCATCGCCATCAATCAGTTGCAGAGCAGCGCTGGACCAGAGCAAGCGCTGCGCCCACAGTAACGCGACTGCACGGCGCCACGGCAATGAAACGGCGAGGCCCCGGCGTATGGGCGCTTCTTGTCATGTCGCATTCGTATGTTTTTTTACAGGTCTTCAATTTGAAGGTACAGATCAGTGGAATAGGCGGCCGTGCAACCCACCCACAACCAGCCTGGGGCAGGAGCTGGGGGTGGCGGCGGCGGCTGGCGGTGCTCCGTCCAGCGCCGCCGCTTTTGCGGCATTCCAGGAGGGCCTGTCGGCATGCTGGTGGGTCTGCGGTCGGCTTTGGGCCGGCGTAGCCCTCAGGAGGCCGACGGCCTCGCTGGGGGCCTGGGGCCCCTGCCCCCAAGCGCGCGGACACCCGCAGCCCCCAAGCCGCTGGCTTTGGCCTGCGATCTGGTGGCAGCCGTCGCCTTCGGCGGCTGCCGGGCGAGGCCGCAGGCGCTGCTGAACGTGCGAGCAGTCCCCTGGATGCCTGCTTCCGTTTCCTCTCGGGATTGGTTCACAGTAACCCCTGGATGCCGTGGCCAGCCTGGCAGGTGGTGGCGACGAGCCCAGCGGTGGCGCGCTGGCGGCTGGGCCACGCAGTGCTGGTTTCGGCCCATCTGGTGGTGGCGACTGGCAAGCGCGACAGCGCCGGTGTGCCCCGGCCAGAGTGGGGCCCGAGACCCGGTCTGCAGCGTGTTTGTGCGGGTGTGCCGGCGTTGTGCTGTGCGTGCGCTTTTGCGGTGATTCCCGTTCTCGCGGTGTTTTGGGCTTGGTTGCTGGGTTGTCCTCGTTACTCCTTTCTTGGCTTCCCTGCGTTGTCCTCTGCGTCTTGCTCGGGTGTGTGAGTTTGGTGGTTGCTTCGCCTGTTTTGGTGGCGGGGGGCGGTCTGCCCTTATCCCCCCCCGTGGACTCAGGTCATGTAACAGATGGAGTTACACCCTGCTGGAAACCGTGCAATCATGCGTGACAACTCCAGTCTAGGAGACATCTACCGAGACCCACGTCCTGCCTGACCGCGGCCGCTGTACCACTTTCTGGCCGAACCAGCACATGGAGCCAGTAACCGGGTGCCCGTAGCAGTCACCCCCTTTACCCAATTTGGGCATTGGAATGAATTACCCCTTCTTCTCCACACAAACAATAAGACAGCTCGCCGCGTGCACCCGCAAATACATCCCAACGTGCTTCCCATTTAAGCCGGCGCTGCCCCGTGGCCGCAGCCCGCGAGCTCACTGCACCGGCGACACGCGGCTGAGCCCCAGCATGAGCCGCAGCGGGTGGTCGCGCGGCAGGCGCAGCACGCTGCTCGCCACCGCCATGCACACTCTGCTGTTGCCACGCAGCCAGGAAGCCTCCTGCTGCAGCCGCCATAGCGCGGAGCGGGTCGTGTACCACCTGCGCGAGCACGTGCAGGAGGTGATGAGGTTCCAGACATGATGGATTACGACGAGACGATGTTGGGGTGGGATGGTGGGAAAAGGAGGCCTGGCAGCGGCTTAGCGGTGGGAGGCCTATGCTTGTGCAGCGTGGCGGTTGAGCACCGCAGACCGCACCGATGCCACGTGTACGTGTTGCAGGTCCCCGCCAGGCCTGCTCCCCTCCCCTTGCATGCGCGCAAGCGAGGGGTTTGCGCCCGCCCCTGCCCAAACTCGCTCCCTGCCACTCACTCCCGGCGCAGGCCCTCCAGGTGCACGGGTATGTGCGGCGCGAGGTACAGCGACAGCAGCGACGCCGTCTCCACGTCCAGCGCCCCCTTGGCCTCCGCCACGTCAGCCGCCAGCAGTGCCTCGTCCTCGTCCTTGCGGCTCGCGTCCAGCTGTAGCTGCTTTGCCGCCCCCGGCTGCTGCGGCGGCAGCGACGGCGATGGCGCCTGCTGCGCAGAAGGGGCTGCGGCTGCTGCTGCTGGCGCTGGCGCTGGGCCCGGACCCGGGGCGTCACCATCCGCGTTGGAGCTGCTGCCGCTACTGGCGAAATGGAGGGCATTGGCAAAGGTGCGCGCGGTCTTCTGCGCGGATGGCGTCTGTGCACCAGGGGACACGAGGGCACCAGGGCGCGTGGATGACCTGGCTAGATGCAACCGGCGTGGTCAGAAGATACGGGAACGTTTGCGGTGACCTAACGGCGTGCAGGCCACAAGGAAGGCTTTCCGGCAATCATGCTTTCGCTGTGCCTCTGGACATCGGCACGCCACCTTATCACACACCGTCCGCATGGACGGCTACGCCTCCCTCCCCCGCCCCCAAACGCAGACCACACACTGGCACTGTGGCACGCACCGTGGCCGCCTCCAGCGCGCCCGCCACCCCGTCCAGGATCTGCCGGGCAGCGGACACCATGGCCGCGGCGTCCTCGGGTGTGGGCGGCGGGTCGTCCACCAGGTACTCGGCCCTGGGGCGGGGGCAAAAGGCGCCCGATGGCGGCGGTGAAAGCGTTTGCCAGTGGTGCGGGCAGCAGGCGAGAATGTGGCGGAGGTGGCGCGGCGTGAACAACGTGGCGTCTCAGCAGCCAAGTCGCTCCGCAGAGTAGATACAGCGAACCAGCGGCACATGGGCTTCAAGCGACGACATCCCCAAACCCCGGGCATCAGCACTGCACAATGCCTGCCTAAACACCGTCCCACTCACGGCCCACTGCTCACCGCTTGGCCACGTTGAGGCCAAAGGAGGCGGGCAGCACGGCCAGGTCATCCGGGCCGTAGCTGAAGCGCACGCCGCCCTCCAGCATCACCAGCACGTCGCCGGCGCCGCCCTCGGGGCACTGGTAACTGCGGTGGCAGGTGTGAACCAGAGGAGATGCAGGACTGGTCAGGACCGCGGACGCTGGGGCCGCAGAGCGCACGCTGGGCTTTCCCCCTGGGTTTAGATTGGGCTGGTGTTTACAACCCCACCCCCGCGGCTGCTTCTTCCGCAGCGTCCCGCTTGCATCCACGCAGCAGTGCAGCAGCAGCGAGGCCAGCCGCCGCTGGAATGAACGATTCACTGCCATCGCCAACCGCCGCACATACACACACCTCGCCCGTCCATCCCGCAGGTCTTCGCACCTGCGCACCACGGCGGTGGTGCCCGTGCCCCGCCAGCACAGCCCGAAGGCGGCGCCCTGCTCCATGGCCGCGCGCACCAGCAGCCGGTAGCGCTTCTCAAACACGCGCAGCTGCGGGGAACACACAAGTTTAGAGGTCGTCACACGTTGCGCTGTGACACGCACGCAACGCATGCGGGCTAGGCACCCAAGCACCGCGCGCGGTCGCCAAGGCGACCGCGCGCCGCAGTAGCACCCTCCCGGTGTGGCCCCCGCAGCCGCTGCTCACCTGTATGGTCTGGCCCGGGAACAATATGGCACCCTCCAACGGGAACAGCGGCAGCCCCACCAGCCCCTCGCTCAGAGCCGACAGCGCCTTGGCCGACGGCACCTCCTCCTGGTCGCCCACCTCCCCCGTCCCCGCCGCTGCTGCCGCCGCCTGCTGCCCCGTGCCGCCCGCTGCCCCCGCGGATGCGCCGGTTGCAGCCGCTTTGGCAGCGGTGCCCGCGTCTGCGTCGTCGGCTGCGCGGCCGCCCGCAGCAGCACCAGTACCAGCACCAGCCGCAGTAGCACCAGCAGCAGCACCAGCAGGAGGCCGCGCCAGGTGGGGGTCGACCACATGGTGCGGCGGCGCGGGGTCGGCGGGCCACCAGTAGTAGGGGTTGTCGGGGGCGGCGGGCAGCGGGCTGAAGGGCTCCAGGCCGGTGGCGGGCGGCGAGATGGCGCCCAGAGCCGCGCCCTGTGGTGGGTGCGGGGGGAAGGGCGGAGGTCAGGCGGACAGGCGGCAAAAAGCACGAAGCGGGTGACGCGGTGGGGCTTGGAACTGGTTCGCGTGCACGTAGCGCTCCGAATGCCGAATTCCCTGGAGGATTACAAAACGCGCGCACACAGACGGGGCGGGTTCCACCTCTCGTGTTATCTAACACACGGGGCGCCTCACCCGCAGCGCCACGTGCTGCAGGTGGTCGGTGCCCAGCACTACCCGCGCCAGGCTGTCGCACGCCGCCGCCGCGAGTCGGCCCGCCGCCGCCGCGGCAACAGCACCTGCCGCGCCTGCCGAGGCCGACGCAGTGGCTGGAGCCGCCGCCGCGGCCACCGCCGGGGCGGCAGGTGCTACGTGCTGAGCCCGGGGAAAGAACGCAAGAAGGGCTGAGCCGCTGTTGTGGAGCTCGTCGCCAACTGCGGCGTATGGGGGCAGAAGCGCCTGCAGGCGGGCTGCTACTGCCGCCGCGGCAGCGTCCTCGCCCTCGTCCGCGCCCGCGTCGTCGTCGTCGGTATCGCTGTCCACGTCGCACCCGGCCGCCACGGCAGCAGCGGTGTCGGCACCCCGCTGCTGCTGCGATGCCGCCTTGGATTCAGCTTGGGCCGCCGCGGTGGCGGGCGGCTTTCTCCGCCTGCCGGCACCACTGCTGCTGCTGCTGCTGCTACTGCTGCTGCTGTTGCTGTAGTCAGTGCGGCCGCTGGTGCTGGGGCTGCCGGCGTCGTCGCTGCCCGCCTCGCTGATGCTGGCGGCGGAGTCGTCCCGGTTGAGCAGCATGCGCTGGAAGGGCCCCTCTGCGGTGAGCGGGGCGCGAGACGTGCACCGAGTGAGCACACAGAGGTTTGCCACAACACAAATATGCAGCAGCTGCAAACGCCACGGCTACCCAGCCGCCACCCGCCCGGCCTTGCTCACCGAACTCCGCCGCCGGTATGCCGCGCCCGCTCCGCCGCCCGCCGCCACCGCCGCCGCTGCCACCGCCGCCGCTGCTGGTCCCGCCGCTGCTAGCCGCGCCGCCGGCCGCAGTTCCGCGCGTCGCTGCCTCCGCCGCCGACAGGCTCACGGCAGCCTCCGCTGCAGCTGCGCGCGCACCCTTCAGACCCCCGCCGCCACCGCCGCCACCTGCACCAGCTGCCGCACTGTTCGGACTAGAGCCACCACCGCTCCCAGATCCGCTGCCGCTGCCGCTGTTGCTGCCGGTACTTCGCCCGGGCCCGCCCACCAGCAAGAGGCGGCGATCACGCGCAGACTGCTGCGCCGCCACGCCCGCGCCCACGCAGGAGCCAGGGAACAGGTTCTGCGGAGTCACGTGCGGGTGCAACACATCAATCCACGATAGACGTTCTTCCTTTCCTTGAGAGCATTGCGTGCCTCTTCCTCTCCTTGCCCTGATGCAAGGCATGTCCCCCCGTATGCACTGTTTCGCGCTAAGTTTGGCTTTTGCTGCACTCGCCACTATCTGTGCGGAGCACCAGACCGGGCCGCCTCGCCCCCTCCCCCCTCCTCATCCCCCGCCCATACAAACACACACGCCCTCGGTGGCCCACCTCCAGCCTGCTCAGCAGCTCGGAGCCCACCCCGTCCGCCGCGGTCAGCAGCAGGAAGGCCGGCGGCCGGGTGCCGCGCAGCGCCTCAGCTAGGTGCGGCAGTCGCGGCAGCGAGGACTGCCGCAAGAGGCCGGGGTGTAGGGCATAGAGGCGCGCAGGTAGCGGCATGGTGAGCGCGGGGCTGGAGCGGAGGAATGTGCAGAGTGCAAGGTGGGCCGCGGGCAGAGGCCAAGCGCGCCAGCCACGTGCGTGGGCGGCAATCAGCATGCTCGAACGCAGCTGGTCCCCGCCGCGCCGGACTGGGGGATGCAGTCCTGCCATTTCTCCACACGCGCCTGCCCTGGCTGCCGGCGCCCTTGCCCAGCGGCACATACGGCGTCCCCCCCCAGTGCACCTGTACCGCTTTTCCAAACATCCTTGCCCACCCCCCCCCACACACACACGGCGTCACGCACCGTCTCGCAGTGCAGCACGTGCGCCTCGTGGTGGGGCGTGTGCGCAGCCGCCAGGGTCAGGTGATACGGCTCCGCCGCGTTCGCAGCCGCCGTAGCTGCAGATGCGGCGTCTGGCCAAGCTGACAGCGATGGAGTGCAGACGGGGTTCTCCGTTTCTGCACTGCTGCCGCTGCTGCTGCTGCTATTGCTGATGTCGGAGCTGGGGCTGGCGCGGCCGGGCGGTGCGGTGAGACCCAGGCTGCGCCGCTCATCGGGCAGCCGCAGGCGCGAGCTGCAGCCTGTGCATGTGGTCATTGTCGGGACTCCATGTCACGACCCGCCAGTCAGCGCAGGTGCGGTCGCTTCACGGCCCTGATGCCCCGACGCCCCGATGCACACAATCCGGACTCGGACCAGACTCCCTTCCCTGCTACGGCTTCCACTCTTGCAGCGTGCAGCGCCCAGCGCCCAGCCCGATCCCAAATCTTGCGCGGCGTGTCCAGAAGCTACGTAGTCACTTTGCAGCCTCTCGTACCCACCCACCCACCCTGCTCTGGGGGTGTTTACAACCCACCCTGCTCTGTATTGCTGCACTTGCATTGCCTGTCCCTTGTCTAGTTCAGCTTGGTTTAGCTTGGGATGGTATTCACAACCAACCAACCAACCAACCAACCAACCAACCAACCAACCAACCAACCAACCAACCAACCAACCACCCACCCACCCACCCACCCACCCACCCACCCACCCACCCACCCACCCACCCACCCACCGTGGGCCCTTCCGCGTGTGGCTACAGGTGGGTATAGTGTGTGATTAGCGCAATAGGCTGGGTCGGGCTGGGTGTGAGCGCGCGGCGAGCCTGGGTGACGCGAAAACGCCGAACGGCGTTACTTGCTACTGGAGTCGACGACCCAAGATGCCGGCGACGACTAGATGAACAAGACTGAAAACCGCCAACAAGAACACGAGTATACCGCTCTCCTCCGCACATGGGTTTTGGGTTGGCAATGGTTGATTTGGGAATTGGAGAAAACTACCACCCACCCACCCACCCACCTAGCACCGGTGTGTCGGCGCCCAGCTGCTGCCGCAGGGCTGCCACCGCCGCCGCCGCCGCGGGCCTGGGTAGCCGCAGCGACGTGAGCGCCACCACCGCGGAGGGCGGCCGCTCCACGCCCAGCGCACCCCGCAGCGCCAGCAGCGCCAACTGTCCGAAATTCCAGTCAAGTTGGGTCGCGCTCGGTCACGGCCCGCTGGAGCCATTACTAGTTGGGGCTGTCAGTGCGGCAGAGACACACCCCATGCCCTTCACGCCCTGTCCCCTCATACACAACTCCTGGCGTTGTGGCGCCCCACCTTGACAGCATCCTGGGCAGCCGCTGCCGTCGACTCGGCCGCGGTTGACGCGTCCGTGGCTGCCCCCTCGCCAAAAGTCACGGTAGCTGAGGACACCACGACGTCGCCCTCGCGGACGCTCACCACCCCCACCAGCTCCGCTGCCGCACCGCCTTCCGCGGCTGCACATGCACTTGCTGCCTCCGATTGGCCCTGCGGTGGTGGTACAGACGGTCACCGCGCGGTGAACGACGATAACAGGATGGGTGTGCGATTCCTGGCCGTTGCTTCTTACAGCCCAATACATCCATTTTGTAAGAGTTCAAGAACATACCTGCATGCCCCGCAGGAGCGATGCTCGCCACAGCGGACGCTGCCGACAGCGCAGCGCGTGCCCGAGCATTCTGCCAAACTTTCAAGCCTTTACAAATCCATGAGGTCGAAGAATGCGTTTTGAGCCAATGTATGGGCTGCAAAGGCAACCTTCCGGCTTCCGCGCTTCAGCTGGCACAGTCTTCACTCTTCAGCATTCAGGCATAATATCTGAGCCTTCACTTCTTATGTGTGTCACAAGCATTGCCTCAGCACGCAACTTTCGCGAGGCTGGATGCAAGTGGGGCCATGCGCACGGCCATGCGCGTCTGGGGCGGGCGTCGCGCCGTTATGATGATTTGAGCGCTTGGGGTGGGAGTCAGGGTGGGAGTGAGAGAGATTGGCAGGCCCGCGTCGGGTGCAGGTAAGCGGGCAGGGACCAGGGGACACAGGTGCGCGTGGCGTGGCTGCCAGAGCGGCCCAGGTGAACCCTGCGGCCAGGTGACGGTGCCGACCCGACGGTCTGTAACCGGCAATCCTCCCACATGGCGGTTCCCGCCATTCCCGCCACTCCCATTCCCGCCATTCCCATTCTCGCCCCCTTAAAAGGCCGCGCAACGCGCCCTAACCCTCAGAACCAATACTACTCGCACAGCCCAACAACCAACGATGTCCCGCGCGAGCGCCCCAAGACCTACAGCAAGGTCCTGAAGCGCGCGACTGCCAAGATCGCCAAGATTGCCGCACGGAACCCCTTCTACATCTGCAGCGGCAACCCGGCAACCATGAGCCCCCCCACCGCCCGCCGCTTTGGCCGCAGCTACAAGAACCCCTACTCCTCCTTAAAGTCGCGCTACGGGCTGGAGTGGTTCAACCAGCTGAGCCACATGATCAAGTCCGGCGGCCCCAAGAACATCAAGGCCTGGTTCCGTGAGGCCAGGGAGGGCAGTGTCATCTGCCACGTCCTCAGCCCCGTCGGCTGCCACACGTGGCCCAAGGTGTGGGCTACCAAGCTGGAGGCGGAGCTGCAGCTGGGGTCCATGCCCTCCAAGCTGCACCGCCGCGCGCTGCACCAAGGCACGTGCCGCAGCTACAAGCTCTCCATGGGCATCACCGGCGCCACCGAGCTGACGGCGGCGTTCCACCGGAAGTACCCGGACGCCGTGTTCGAGTTCCGGAAGGCTACGGCGGCGGCGGGTGTCTACCGCGGCAAGGCGGAGGAGGCGGCGCAAGGCTGGTACCTCGAGGCGTGAACGTGCGGCACGCGTGTGGCCTTCCCTCGGCCTTAAATTGGGGGTAAATACCTCGGGTCGGGTCGGGTCCGCTGGGCCGAGGCATGCGGCATGCGGCATGGCATACTATGTACGTGCGGGCCGGTTTGCAAAATGTTGGCAGATTCCGGATCGCATGGCCGACTTGGGGCCAAGCGCAGCCGTCGCTATACAGAAAATAATTGAATGGTTACTGCTTGCGATCGCTTACACGTACGATTCTCTCGCGTCCCAAACTACGCAAGCTGTCGAGCATCTTGAACGAAAGAAGGCGGGACGGGTGAAACATGCCTGCCAACATTGAAATAGGTCGCAAATAAGCCCAGGAGGTGGACGTGCAGCGGAAATCACCTTGGCCCTCCCTCGTAGAATGCCCCAATACAGCATCCGCGGGCACGAGGTGCACTTTCCGCACCAGCCCTATGGCGTCCAGCTTAGCTTTATGGAGAAGATGCTGAGGACGCTCGACGAGCAGGGCAATGCGTTGCTGGAGGCCCCTACCGGATGCGGCAAAACTCTGTCACTGCTTTGTGCCGCGCTGGCTTGGCAGGACAAGCGCAAACGCGAGCTGCAAGAGCGAGCAGCCGCTCGCCTTCGGCGCCAGGTCCACGGCGGCGACAGCGTTGCTGGCCCGACGGGCACGGCGGCGCCGGACGCAGCTGCTGGAGGCGCCGGCGGTTCGCGAGGGAGCGAGCGTCGGCGCGCCCGGGACAAGGCCGGCGGCAAGGCTCCCGGCACGGGTGCTTACGGCGATGCAGATGATAGCCTGTCCGAGGATGACGACGATGACGACAATGATGGGAACGGCTTCAAGTCGAACCCTGCAGGGGGCCTCAAAGGAGACAGCGGAAAGGCGGGGAGCTCGGCACTGCAGCAGCCGCAGGAGCAGCGCGGGGCAGGTGCCTGCGGCGCTGGGGACGAGGATGAGGGCGAGCCGCCCAAGCTGCCGCGCATCTTCTTTGCGACGCGCACGCACAGCCAGATCGCGCAGGTGGTGCGCGAGCTCAAGCGCACCGCCTACAAGCCCAGCATGGCCATCCTGGTGGGTGCCGGGGGCGAGGGCCGGTGAGAGGGATGGAAAATTGGAAACGGAAGTTCATACCACGCACGTGCGGAGGTGATGCCGGGCCGATTGGTCATCGAATGGGGCGAATACACAAGTGAGACAGAACCAGTTCGAGCACCGGCGTTGGGTGAAAGGGATGGGGGTGGCTTGCGGAAGCCTCTTTTACACGCCGCCCCGACGACCCATGGTCCCAGAAGACTGACGCGGGTCCGCTGCTCGACCACAGGCGGCCAAGCAGCACTACTGCATCAACAAGGCAGTGCTGCGCACCGGTCGCGTGGACGAGGAGTGTGAGCGCCTGGCGCGGGAGGAGGCGTTCCCCTGCAGGTTCCGGAGCAAGGCAGGCGGGAAGCAGCCCGTGCGGGTGGCGGTGGCGGCGCAGGTGGGGCGGGGCATGGCCTCGCGTGGGCCGCCGGGTTGCGCACCATCCGTGTGAAGCTTTAACAGGATCGGTTGAGGGTGGCTGGGCGCTCGGCTTCTTGCCTCTTGCATTGCGTCAAGTGGGCATGCATTGTACCGCCGTGTTGCTTCCGGCGGCCCCCCCTTCTGTTTCTGTGTCTTGGTGACAGCAACGCGGCACGATCGCGTTGCACCGCACCCCACCCCACCCCACCCCCAGGTGCACGACATTGAGGAGCTGTCGGCCTCCTGCGCCAAGGCCAAGACCTGTCCCTACTTCACCGCGCGCGACCTGGCGCTGGGCGCGGAGCTGGTGTTCTGCCCCTACTCCTACCTGCTGGACCCCGTGGTGCGTGCCGTACACTGACGGTGTGCGTGTGTGTTGTTGTTGCGGTCACCGGCCCAAGCGGCGGGGCTCCAGAGCACGGGGTTGCGGATGGCGTACCGGCGGAGGTGTTGGCGGCCGACGGCACTGCAGCCGCGGGGCGCAGCACTGACATCACCCCAACGAACTCAGGGCAGCGTTAGTTCAGTGAAGGATTGGGCTTGGGGCCTGATGCCTACCCACGTTCAGTTGCGCCCGCGATTTCCTCCTGGCATCCCACCTTGAACCTGCTGCGCCGTTCGCCGCCAGGTCCGCGCCGCGCTGGGCCTGGACGTGGGCGGCTCGGTGCTCATCTTCGACGAGGCGCACAACATGGAGGACGTGTGCAGGTGGGCCGGCGGCGGGGTGCGGGCCTGTCGGGCTCTGCCCTGGCATGTCGGCGCTTTCTCCTGCATTACTCGAGATTTTTCAGGAGCTAGCTCGCTGACTTGAATGGCCGCAACCAGCCCACGCGCGCACACGCCCTTCCGCTGCGCCCGCCGCCCGCTGGCGCAGGGAGGGCGGCTCCATGGATCTGGACCTGGACGTGGTGCGGGAGGTGGAGGCGGCGCTGCGGCTGGCGGCGGCGCTCACGGCGCGCCCGGAGCTCTACGAGCCGCTGGCGGAGGTGGGCAGCGCGCAGGGGAGCGGGGGCGGCTGCAAGAGGGCTGCGGCAGGGCTGCCGGGATCTCGCAATCGGGCGGTTTGGGCCGTGATAGCGGAGCATGTTTACTGGCGGCTAATGGCATGCAGGCCGCATGCGGAGCTGCAACAGCGCAGGAAGAGCTGCCCGGGTAGATCCATGGCATAGGCCCTTGCACCCGCCTTGCCGAGTCGCACCACGTCGGGCATGCAATGCACGCTCACGCCGCCCCGACACCCCAACCCTCAAATCTACCCCACCGGTCAACGGTTTGCATGCCTCCACGCCTGCTGTCTCCCCTGCTGCACTTTGCTTACCATCCTTGCAAACCCCCAAACCCCCAACCTACCCGCGCCAGGCCTGCAACCGGCTGGTGGGCTGGCTGGCGCGCTACGAGGAGCGAGCGGACGGCATGTCGGCGGCTGGCTTTGAGGAACACGAGGCGGTGTGGCAGGGGCCCAGGGTGAGCAGAACCGTGATGGCGTGGGGTCTGAGCACATCCGGGTGCTGCAACCAAGGGGCCGGCGGCGACTTAGCCGAGTATTCCACCTGACCGCGACGGTGTGTCGTGTCGCCTGATGGTATGGGGGTGGTCTGCCCGCCCAATGTGCGCAATGTGCCGCGTGTCAGGCGCTGTCCGCCCTGGACGAGATGGGCCTGTCGCCGCACATGGTGGCGGACCTGTGGCGGGCGTACGAGCAGGCCAAGGCCTTCGAGGAGAAGGCCGCCTTCACGACGGGTGCGCGTTGTGTCCTGCTCGCGAGGTGCCAGGGAGCGCGTGCACGTGGGCGTGTGCAGGGCCGGGCGCTGTGCCGCCGCCTGGCCCTGCACGGATGCGCCTGTGCGCTGCTAAATTCACCGCACCCCTCCTCTCGTTCCTCCTCCTTCCTGATCACAGAGGGCGACGCCGCCAATGAGGCCATCCCCGCCAACGTGCGGCGGCCCGGCGCCGGCGGCGGCGCGCTGGGCACAGTCGGCCGGCTGCTGACCGTGCTGCGCCTGCTGTACGCCCCCGCGCCGCCGCCGCCCCAGCCGCTGCAGCCGCTACAGCCCCCCCGCCCCGGCGGCCACATGCACCCGCACGCGCCGCATCCCCACCACCAACATCCCCACTACCAACAGCAGCAGCAGCAGCGCCACGCGCAGCCGCCCCTCCCAGGCGCAGCCGTCGCAGGGTGCGGGGCCGCGGGCGCGCTGGCCACTGGCGGCGGCTTCATCCCCTCTGGGCCGCCGCAGGGCGGGTCCGCGGGGCCCAGCGGCGGGGCCCGCATGCCGCTGCCGCCGCCCCCGGGCCCCCACCAGCAGCGCGACAACAGCGGGGACTACCGGGTGGTGGTCAAGCGCTGGATCGCGCACGGCGCCAAGGACCGCCGCAAAGCCAGGTGGGCCGGGAGGCCGGGAGGGCGGGGGGTTGTGTGCGGCTACAAGCTGCTGAGCACGATTTGAAGCGGGGTGGGGGGGGGGTCGTAAACACATAGATAAGGGGCAGGCAGGTGCAGTTTGCGACAATACAGGGCAACGGTATACTCTTGCGTTTCGGGTCGAAGAGCGTAGACGGGGCGAGGTCGGCGCGCCGTTGACGAAATGCCACCCAGGCTCGGCTCGCGCACAGCAGAAACAGACACGCAAACACGCAAATGCGAAACACACGACTTACCTGGCGACCAGGAAGATGACCCCGGCGCCAGGCAGCAAGCGCCGGGCCAGAAGAGCGACATGTGGTTAAGGGGAAAGGCGAGGTTCGAAAGGGCGGGGCACAGTGAAGGGGCCGAGGCGCATCGGCAGGTAGAAAAGGGTATACAGCACAAAGTATATCACGCACGAGCCTGGGTGGCAAAAGAGAAAGGTGGGGGCGTCAGAGCGGGTTAAGAGGCAGGCGCCGACGGCATGGGGGCGGTTAGTGGCGACAGGATGCAGCAGGCCGCGTGCGGGCCGCGTACGGCTCCCCACAATCGCTGCCAGCGGGGGGATCCGCGGGGAGGGCGGGCCAAGTACCCGGGGCGTGCAAGGATGGGATCGTGGTGGGGATTGCGATGGGGCAGTCACGGTGCCAGGCAGCCGCACTGATCGCCTGCGCACGCCTTGCTACCCCACGACACGCACACAGGTCCCGCTTGCGCGGCGCTGCGGGCGACGACGAGGCGGCCGCCGCGGCTGCGCCGGGCCCGGGCGCGGCGGTGTCGCTGTCGCTGTGGTGCTTCAACCCGGCCGTGGCGTTCCGGCACCTGGCGGACAAGGCGCACAGCGTGGTGCTCACCAGGTGGGGCAGGGCTGAGAGGGGGGGACGGTGACTAGCACCAAAGTTGGCGGCAATTTTACACCAATGGGGCGCCGTCAGGAACGGTTGCACTAACGGGCGTGGGCGGCAAGCAGAGACCTGCAAACATGGGAGCCCACCCCTCGCGCCATCCCCCCACACGCCGAATCCACCCCCACCGCCTCTCTGCCCCACCCCCACCGCGCCCCTCGCACAGCGGCACCCTGGCCCCGCTGGACTCGTTCGCCAGCGAGCTCGGCACCGAGTTCCACGTGCGGCTGGAGGCGCCGCACGTGGTGGACATGAGCCGGCAGGTGCGTGCGTGGCGGCCCGGGGTAACACTTGGGAGCCTGGCGCGGCGAAAGTGGGGTCGGATACGCTCGGGACAGCTCGGTAGTCGAGCACCTTGAAACACGGACAAGCATCCAATGAACGCAGTAGTCGAGCACCTTGAAACACGGACAAGCAATGTGCGCAGAGCGTATCCGCGCCATGATGTCGCCGTGCCGCGCAGGTGTGGGCGGGCGTGGTGCCGCGCGGCCCGGCCGGCGGCGCGCTGAGCGCCACGTTCAAGGAGGCGGCCACGTTCCGCTTCCAGGACGAGGCGGGCGAGGCGGTGCTGAGGTACTGCCAGGTGCGGCGGCGGCGGCGGCGGCGGCGGCGGCGGCGGCGGCCGCCGTATCAGGGCCTGCGGGCGGTCAGGCGGGTTAGGCTTTAGTAGTAGGGTTGTAGGGTCGCTGGCCAACGCTGCAACGGACACATCGGGTCAGGTTCACCCGCACGGCCCGCATCCCTGTGGCTCACGCTGGACGTTTCCTCCTCAACACCGTTGCCGCCCGCTGGACCCGCGCCCTGCACCCGCCGCCGCCAGGTCATCCCCGACGGCGTGCTGATGTTCGTGCCCAGCTACGGGCTGCTGGACAAGCTGGTCACACGCTGGAAGGTGGGGGCGGCCCGGTGTGTGGAGGCGGGTGGCACACGCGGACTGGCGCGGGGCCTCAAGAGCGCGAGGGACGGTCGCGGGCATTCTAGCGCACGCTGAGGCACGCATGCACCCGAATCGCAAAGCGTTCGGTAACAGGCACGCGTTCGCAAGCAGGTATTGAACGGACACGCATCACGCCACGCTCCCTCCCCCTTACCCCGCGCCTGCTCCACAGGCCACGGGGCTGTGGTCCCGGCTGGAGGGCTGCAAGACGCTGGTGACGGAGGGGCGCGAGGCGGGCAAGTCCTTCGACGAGTCCATGGCCCGCTACTACGCCGCCGTGCGCAGCGGCAGGGGCGGCCTGTTCATGGCCATCTGCCGCGGCAAGGTGGGGAGAGGGAGCGGGGTCAGGTGACTCCAAACCCAAGGGGCGGGGTTACGAGGCCCGAACCCTTGGTGCGTGACGCGGGTTGGGTTCCGAACTGGCACACGCCCCATCTCCAGTTGCGCTGCCCTCCATGTGTGTCTCCACCGCCAGGCGTCCGAGGGCATCGACTTTGCGGACCAGCACGCGCGCGGCGTCATCCTGCTCGGCATCCCCTTCCCCGCCATCAAGGACACCAAGGTGCGGCGCTGGGCCCCTGTTGAGGCCCGCCCTGTCCAGCCCCTTCGGCTGCTGCTCCTCCTGTGCGGCGACACCTGCACGCCCTGTGGCTGCACCACGGGCGCCGGCAACTGCCCGCCATTCCCCGTGCGGCCATGCCGGTTTGCGTTGCTCACCTGCACATCCGTGCTGCTCAGCCCCTCGCCCACCGCACTGGCCGCTTGCCTTGCTCTGGCCCCCTCCACCCCGCCGCCGCGAACCCGGCCTCTCCAGGTGCGGCTGAAGAAGGAGTACAACGACGCCGGCTCCGGACCCGCTAGCGGCCGCCCGCCCTCGCAGCGGCTGCTCAGCGGCGACGCCTGGTACTCGCAGCAGGCCTTCCGCGCGCTCAACCAGGTGGGGCGCGGCCACAGGAGCGCATGTGCACGGTCCCCAGGGCGCAGTTGTTGTTTGTTGTCGGTGTTGTTGCTGGGCAAGTCCTTATTAGCGCTTTGGCCTCGCCGCGCCACGTGCCACCACCCCGTCCGGCCGTCCCCTTCCCTCCCCTGCTGCGCCAGGCGGTGGGCCGCTGCATCCGGCACAAGTACGACTGGGGCGCCATCATCCTGATGGACGAGCGCTTCAGGGGCTCGGGCCGGCAGCAGCAGCTGTCGCGCTGGGTGCGCGCTGCGGTCAAGGTGAGGCAGGGCGGGGCGGGCGCGGGGGGGGGGGGGGAGGTCGCGCAGATGCAGGTGACGATGCATGGTTTGCGCAGGGTGCCGACAGGACCCGTGCGTGCTATTTGTCGCAACTGCAAGCGCCTGAACCGATGCACGCTGCCGTGCTGCCTCGGCTGCCAGGTCCATGACACATTCGATGGCAGCATCGCGGAGCTGTCCGCGTTCTACCGCTCCCTGGCCGCCGACCCGCCGCGGCCGCCGCCGCCGCCGCCCGTGGACGCGCTTGCCAGAGACGGCAAGGCTGCTGGCGGCAAGGCTGGTGCAGAGGGCAGCGGCAAGGCGGGGGCCAAGGCTGGCAAGGGCGGCAAGCCGGGCATCGAGCTGCGGTATGAGGAGGACGTAATGGGGCGGGGCGGGCCGCCCGGCGGTACATCTGCAGCCCGCGGCGCTACCGGCAGCCGCCCCTTTGAGAAGTTCCGCATGGCGGGCGGTGGTTGCGTGGCGGCCGGTGCTGAGGCCGGCGCCGAGGCGGTGGCTGGAGGCAGTGCAGGCGGCGCCGCAGCGGCGGCGGGCGGCAGCGCATCCCGCCCCATCACGGCATACTTTGGGCAGGTGGCGGCGGCGGCTGCGGTGGGGGAAGTGGTGACCGCTGCAACGGGAGCGATGGACGGCGCGGCGGGCTGCTGTGGCGGCGGCGGCGGCGACACGTCATGCAGCGGAACAGGCCCCAGCGGTACACCCGGGAACCCTTGGGGTCAGCACAGCGGCCACATTATGCCGCCGCCACAGAACCAGGCATGGCAGCAGCAGCAGCAGCAACCGTGGCAGCAACCGTGGCAGGTAGCCCCGGACCGCGGCAGCTGCGGACCTGGTGCCGCTGCCCAGCCGCCCACGCAACAGTACCACGCGCCGCCGCCTGCTCACCAGCCGCACCAGCACCAGTTGTGGCAAGCGCCTCCGCAGCAGCACACCTGTCAGGAGCCGCTGGCGCCTCAGCAGCAGCCGCAGGTAGGGCCTGAACCAGGAACGGGAGCAGGACCGGCGCCGCAGCATCAGGGCTGGCAGCGGCGGCCGACGCAGTGGCCGGCGCACCCACAGCCGCACCAGCACCAGCAGCCCTGGTCGGATACACCTGGCCCAGTGCCCCAGCCAACGCATGGCTGGCAGCCGCACCAGCAGCAACCCCAACACCAGCAGCAACACAAGCACGTGCAGCAGGTGTCGCAGCAACAGCAACACAAGCACGTGCAACAGGCGCGGCTGCCGCTGCAGCAGCAGCAACAGCAGCAACAGCAGCCCACACCTGCACGAGACGGCTGGGGTCAGGTGGCCGGGCCGCAGGGTCCAAATCAGGCATGGCCGCACGGCCCGCAGGTGCAGCCGCAACAGCCCCCTCCAAGCAGCATGGGGCCCCCCGGGACGTGGCACGCGCCATCCAGGGGCAGCACGCTACAGGGCAGCTGGCGGCAGTCGCACCCGCAGCCGCAGCAGCAACAACAACAACAGTGGCAGCAGGGCGCACAGCAACAGCAACAGCCAGTCCAGCAGCAGTGGCTGCCGCAACAACGCCAGCAGGCGCCACAACAGCAGCAGCAGCATCCACCGCAGCTGCAGCAGCACGCAGGCGGTGCTGCAGCCGCGGCCGGCCGGTCGCCCGTCCCTGGGCCTTACGGGAGCGGCGTGTCGCCATGTCCGCAAAGCGGTGGACGCAGCAGCTTTGAGCCGCCGCCGGCATCGCCGTTGTGCGCTCAGATACCACCGCAGGTGTCTCCGCTGCCGCACGGCAGCACGCCGCCGCCAGCACAGCACTGGCAGCGGCAGCTGCAGGGGCCGCAGTACGGGCCTTGCCCGCCGCCGGCGCACGTGCAGCCGGCGGCCGTCACCCCGCCCCCACACACCGTCGAGGCTGTCGGCATGCACAGCGGAAGCGCGGCGGGACCCAGCTCCTGCCACGCCGCGCCCGCCGCATCAGACGCCTGTCAGCAGCCGAATGTGGGATGCCATAAGGCGGTGATGCACCAGCACCACAATGTGCACCAATCGCAACAGCAGCAGCACCAGCAGCAGCACCAGCAGCACGCGGGGCCGCCGGGCGCAGCAGGGATTGGACATCTGCATGGTCCCGGCGGCGGGCCGCAGCAGCCGGGCGGTGGCGGCTGGTCAGGGCAGGCGTGGCAGCACCATCCACCACAGCCTGCGCAGCACTGGCAGCAGGCCCCGTGGAGCAGCGGCGCGCCGGCGGCAGCTCACCCCCACCAGCACCCGCACCAGCACCCGAACCAGCAGCCGCATAGCAGCTTGGTTTGTACCTCGGCGCTGCCAGCGGGGCCTCCGCAGCCGCAGCCACTGCAGAGCAGGAACCCCAACGTCCCGCCGCAGCAGCGCCACCCGGACAACGTGCCGGGGCCGCAGTGCGGCACGTGGGGCGGCAAGCAGGGTGGCGGCGCGGCCACAGGAGCAGCTGCTGTGGCCGGCATGGTGGGCGGGGCAGGGCCAGATGCTGCCGGCGCCGCGCGAGCGCCAGTGGTGCCGCCAGGGCGGCCAGTGAAGCGTTACACGTCCAATCGGCTGCGTGAGGCCGCGGATAAGCGGTCGCGGCTGCAAGAGCGCAGCGGCGATGCAGCCGCCGCGGCTGCTGGGCCACCGGGGCAGCATGGGCCCAGCGCTAGCGCACACGCAGGTGCAGGGGACGCATGGGATAGCTTTGCAGATGCCGATGATGAGGACGACTTTGTGTGAGTGTAGCGTTTGCTGGATGGAAGCGGTCGGGGCACGGCACACGGCCCTGAAAATGTTTTATACCGTAGTGGAATCAAGTGTGTGCTGGGGGGATCCACCGCGGCAAGCCGCAGTGCAGGCATAGCAAGCAGGATGAAGGTTTGCACGCGGCGGCACGGAACGCGTGGACTGATAAACGCTGGTTATGTCCTTGATGATAGCATGGCGTGTGTGAGTGGGCTACTAGCACATGAGTACTTGACGAGGAGCAGCAGCAAGGCACAAGCGACACAGAGAAATTCGACTGCTTTCTCCCAGCAGCTCCCAGCACGAGAGGGTGACGGCGTGACACAGCAGGCGGCTTCACGTGATCCTACGAGAGCAAGGTTGCCCTGAGCTGGGATGAAACAGCCATCTGACAGAACTCACAGAAGTTGTGCACACGCCTCGAATGGCGTCCATGCGCCACATGGGACGTTACATTATCTAACGCAAAGCCGCAAGCCAGTGATGATGAGCACTTCGGCTTTGACTATCCCCGTGCTCAATCATCAGTACTTCGCGCGATGCGCCTGCCCAGCGTTGAACAAGAAGAGGTGTCTTTCCAGCGCGGCTGGAAAAGGGGGCTGAGTCCCCGTCACATCTTCTGTCTGAGGCCGAAGGTGTTGCGACACTACCTCATCTCCCGGACATAGCCGGGGGCGGTTGGTACAGGCACAACCAGCCATGTGTCCAGCCGCGTCAGCTATCAAGAGCACCTATCAAGCAAACGCTAGCCAATAGACACCGGCCGGCCTTCACATGCTATAGGCATTAACAAATACTATACTTGCGCCTTGCGCCCGCCCAGCGTTGAAAAAACTAGTGCTCGCAAGAGGCCAACACCCCAACAACCATCGCCTCTCTACCACCTGGGGCCTTTGACCACGACCCCCAACCCCCGTCACTGCGCCGCTCACAGCCAGCCAGCGCGCATCGGTACAGTAACCGCATCGCACAGCCACCGCCTCTGTCTCTGTTGGCGCGCAACGGCTTGCTGGGTGCGGGGAATTCATCTGTCACGACTGGGGCATGCCAACTCTCGCCCTTGTCCTGTTCCTATCACCACCCAAAATCCCGTCACCGCGCCGCTGCTGAGCCGCCGCATGGCACCGAAGCCCCTTATTTGCCCTCTGCTGGCACGTAGGTGCCTGGTGGAATGCCAGTTGCAACCTCACTCAGCCGCCACAGCTCCTCTGCTGCCGCCGTGTCGCGCGCCTCGGGACTGGGCTCGGCCTGTGTGGAACACATGTCACGAGCATGGGTGGTGCAGGATCAGACTACGTGGCGCGTGGCTGTGGGCTCCCGGCTCACCCGCCTTGACCAAACGCCCAACACTTGAGCAGAACCGTACCAGCGCCCGAAATCACACTGCCCATCGTGTTCCGCACCTGCTTGCCGCGCGAGAAGTAGCCGCCGCGCACCGCCCCCTCCGCCTCGCCCAGGCACACAGCCACCACCCGCCGTGCGCCCTCCGGCACCGACACCGTGATGGGCAGCAGCGGGAACACGTTCTGGGCGCGGAGGCAGCAATTGGCGGCAGCGTGTCAACTTGAGGGACGGCAACAGTGAAACGGGACCGGCATGGGGATATCAAACACATCGTGTGGCTGGGTTGCGGCTGCCCCATGCCAGTGAGGCTGGGGCACTGCACAACGCATCGTTTGTACCACCACAGATGCCGTGATACGCGCTGCCTCGGGGCCAGCCCCAGTCGTCCCCCCTCCCCAGCGCGCAGGCGGCCCACCTGGTAGACCAGCCGCGCCAGCCACGGCGCGTCCCGGCCCAGGCTGGTGCCCGGCACCCAGCCCGGCGTCACGGCGTTAGCGGTCACGTGGGGCGGCAGGCGCGCAGCCAGGCCAGCCACGAACCACAGGTTAAAGAGCTTCGACAGGCAGTAAAGTTGCATCCCCGACAGTGGGCAGGGTGGTGGGGGCGGCGTCGCCCAGGGGGGCGGCGGCACGCTGGTTGCCGCTGGTGCTGCGGGTCCAACGGCTGCTGCCCCGGGGGCGGCGGCGGGCGCGGCGGCGGGTGCCGAGGTGGTGCCAGCCGTGCTGAGGCGCGGAAGCCACTGCGGGCTGGCTGTAGCTCCGCTGCCACCCGGGTGGATGTCTGTGAGACCATGCGCGCCGCTACTGCCGCTGGCGCTGCCGGCGCTGGCTCCCTCCGCGCCCTTCACCTTGCGGTGGAGCTCGGAGGACACCACAACGACGCGGCCCGCGGGCGCCGCCAGCAGCGCCGGCAGCAGGAGGTGGATGAGGAGGAAGTGGCCCAAATGGTTGGCCTGGACGGAACGAGGGTTGGGCAGCAGTAGGGCGTTTGTTGCTGGTTGCTTGGCTCAGTGGCGTGCTACCAACACACCCGACGGATGGCACCGCCGCCACCCTCCCCCGCCTGCCCCCTTATGCCTGCTTCAGCCGGCACGCCAGCGCACACGCATACCCCACCTGCAGCGTGAGCTCCTGACCGTCCACCGTGCGTTGCAGCGGCGCCCCTGACGGCGTATTGCTCATTACCCCCGCGTTCGCGAGGACAACGTCCAGCTTGGGGTGCCTGGCCAGGAGAGTCTTTGCGCCGGCGCGAACGCTAGCCAGGTTTGCCAAGTCCATGATGGCGTAATCAACGCTCCCACCTGACAGCGTGGCTGTGGGCCTGCAGTGTTGGGCCGCACGGCACTAACTTAAACATGGGCGGTGAGGATGTTGCGCGACGTCAAAACTTGCGCTTACTGCAGCAGCGCCACAGCTTGTTCGGCTTTCGAAGCATCGCGACATGCTAGAATGACGTTGTGGCCTTTTGCCAGGATTTGCTTCGCGGCCTCAAAACCAATTCCGCCATTCGCGCCTGTAATCAGCACGCGGCGTGCTGCTTGTGCTGCGGCCATGTTGATTTTTATAAACAAGTTGTACCGTGTTGCCTCCCGCAGCTTGCCGCTAGTCGTCGAGCGACCGCGCTGGATCCGACGTCCATGGCATCGGGAGCCTCTCCCAGGCTCCCACTGAGTCCCCTCCCCCAGCTGTTTAGCGCCCCCCCCCCAAGCCATGCCATACCTCAGGGTACAAGCCGCCTGGATCAGTATATAATTTTGCTAGCCTCGCCCAAAGAAGGGAATGCAACTGTGCCCGGCACGGCGGCACCCTTGGCGGCACCTCGCTATTAGCGGGAGGGAGTCGGTGTCAACTTGCCCCTGCAGAGCCCCCCTGTTTCACATCCCTGTCGGTATAAGTGTGCTATAATCCTCTCACATCGCAGCACCAAGCATGCGGCCAGTGCCCGTATCATGTAGATGGCTTTGGGCCCCCGGCGTCTACACAGCGTAGGTGACCCCTCCCGCGCCTTCTACACCTCGAAAATTTTTCCTAGGGGCACGCCCCCAAATCCCCCAAACCATCTACGCTCCCTGTCTAAAAGACCGCCAGACCCGCCCAAACCGTCCACGCTCCGTAGATGCCGAAACCCAAACCCAAAATTTTTTCTCCGCCTTCGGCGGATATTGGGCAAATGACTACAGCGTAGATGGAAGATACGAGCACTGAGCATGCCTCACGTGGGGAGCGCCCCGGCACAGGGGAATGCCTGCACCAGGCACGCATGGCTGACACGCCGTGTTATCAGAACAGGGGCCTAGCCATTGCTGGCGGACACGAATGATAACTGGCCGAAGATGCATGAATGAAATGCGATTTGGTGAGGCTGCATATGTTTCCCCGAATCCCCGTACGTCGCGCCGAGCCCGCGGTGGTCTGAGTCAGGGAGGCATCCCCAGACTTGACCAGGAGCCCAGCAATCGGCATCCCCGGCGCCCACCGCTTAGTGCTGTAACCTTGAAGTAGAAAACTTCGGAGACATCGGGCAACTGCAATGGGAGTCACGGTGCGAAACGGCGATCCAATACTGTATGGTTCGCCCGCCCGCCGGTTCGGCATTCCCTACTCCTCGACCTCGCAAGCGAGGGTGCTTGTATGAAACCTGCATCCGGTGATTGCCAATAGTACTGCCTCTAGATATACACTTAGGTCAGGTTACAAAGTTGTTTTTCTTAGGCTTACGCGCGCAGAAGTGATATGACATCTAGATGCCACTCGCATGCTTTCATTGACTTATAGCAAGATAGCGCACCTTCAAGGCTGCCAGGCCTACAACATTTTTGGCAGTTTTGCTTCGGCCGGGGTCCCCGTTGTCGCGAAAACGGCATCGCATGGTACTTTAAAGAGGAGAAGAGCCTTGTTGGCACAGCGCGCCGACCCAACAAACAGCGCCAGGCCTGGCGAGGAGCCATGCCTGCATGGGCCTTGGCGCCGGACGCAAATGTGCTCGTAGTTGGGGCCGGCCCCGCCGGGCTAGCAGCTGCGGCGGGCTGTTGTGCAGCGGGCGCAAATGTAATCCTCCTCGAGAAATGCGCTGACCTCGGCGGGTGGGCTGCGCGCGAGGACGCGCAAGCCGCGATCAACAGTGAGTGCGGCCACATTATCTAATTCATCCTGCTCGCTCTGCATCCGGAGATTACGGAGAAACCAAAACGCGTGCCAAAAACCGTGCCAAACCCGTGTACTGTGCCCGCTGTGCCCGCCCCGATTACAGCGCCGTCGGCCTCGCTGCTGTTCTCGGACGCACGTTTTGGTGCCAGCCTTCCATGCGAGCCCAAGGTGCGGATAGGCAGGGGCTGGGACAGAGGGCTAGTGCGGTGCCTCGGCAGTGGCAGGGGCACAGGCGGCAAGGTGCACGGGCGGCATGACGCGATACCGTGATGGTTGCAGCCACCGCACACCCCTGTACGCTACAGGCTGAGCACGTCAGGAGCTATCTGTCCGCATATGCAGCCCATCACGGCCTCCTGCCGCACATCCGCTTCTCGTGCCACCTCATACACCTGGAGCACTTCCCACCGGCTGCACAAAGCAGCACGTGCGACGTTGACCCGCGCGCACACATCAGCGGCGGGCCGGCGCCGGGGGCTTCCCCGCCGCCTGAGGCAGGGCAGGGAGGCGGGAAGCAGGCGGGCCCCAGTGACTCTGGCGAGCAGGCGTCAGCAGGAAGCGCATGCAGTGATGACAAGCGTGCGCATCAGCGCGAGCGGCAACCGCCGCGCCAACCAGCACGCAGGTGGCAGGCGACATTCTTTGACGCTGCTCGAGGGCGAATCTTTCGCGGCGGCGCGGACGTCGTTGTCTTGTGCTGCGGTCACAGCGCAGAGGTATGCCTGACTACGGCGGTGGCGGCGGCGGATGCGGGCTTGGGAGCCAGCAGCTGCGCTGCTCAAGGGACCACTGCGGTGCAGCTTGCGGCGGCGCTTGCGGCTGAAGCTGCAGCCGCTCCGGTGGAATCCGGCAGCGTGCACGTGCGCCTGCCATCGGAGGTGACACCAGAGCATGTGGCGCGGGCATCTCAGGTCACCGTGCTGGGCCGCAGCGGCTGGGCTACCGAGTCGGCTTGCGCTGCGGCCGTGCTACGCGGCGGGTCGGGCACGAGATTGGTTGCTGGGTCAGCAGCGGTTTCAGAGCCGCAGCCGCCAGCCCACGCGCAGTCAACCACGCTGGGCGGCGGGGTGTTGTTGTCCTCTGCCCGGCGGCGCGCGCTGGCCGCCTCGCTGCAGCCGCACTACGCCGCGCCGCAGCCTGGGCCGCTGGGCAAGGCGCTGCGGGCGCCCGCCAAGCGCCGCTTCTGGGCGCTCGTCAAGGACAAGCTCAGTCTGGGGCGAGGAGGCGGAGGCAGTAGCAGCGGCAGTAGCAGCAGCACGGGAGAGCACCTGGTGCTGTGGGCGCCCAGCCTGCATGACCCCCGCTTCATGCCGTTCCTCAGCGCCCCGCTGCGCCAGGCGCTGCTGGGCGGTGTGAGCACGGCCGGAGGTGATGGCGATCTGGTTCTGTACCGTGGCATGGTCCACCCGGACGTGCCCGGCCTGGCGTTCGTGGGCCTGGAGGCTCACGCCAGCAGCAGCCTGCTGCTGCTGGAGCTGCAGGCGCAGTGGCTGGCGGCGCACCTGGCGGGTCAGCTGGCGCTGCCGCCGGCCGCCGCCATGCACGCGGACGTGGCGGCTCAGCGCGCGTGGCGGTCTGGCGCGCTTGCGCACCCGCTCATGTCGGCGGGCTGCTCGCTGGCGCGGCGGCACGAGCAGTGCTGCCTGGAGCAGCTGCTGGAAGACCTGAGCGGCGTGGTCGCAGTGTGCGACCTGGATCGCAAACCCGGCAAATTTGGGTGTTTCGGCAGCAATTCCGTGGAAAACGGCGCCGGTTCGCTGGGCACAAGCGTTATGGCTCGCGCCAAGCTGACGGCGATGTACCAGGCGACGGGCCGCAGCGCACACCACTGGTGGCAGCTGTCGCGTCGCACGTCATCGGAGCTGCTTGCGCGGCCATCGCCCTCGTTGGCTTCCGTGGCTGTAGCGATTCCCGCCGGCTCTGTGACGATCAGGCGGCGCTGCAGCATAGAGAGCACGGCGGCAGGCGGGCCGGTGGTACTGATACCGGCTACATCAGTGCAGGGATACGGCAGCTCTCGGGCCAGCTCTTCCCAGGGAATCGTATCCGTTCCGTCGGGCGCCGCCGCTGCTTTTGCCACCGGCACAAAGAGCTCAGCAGTAGCATCTGGCCCGGGCGGAGGCCAATCGCTAGCAGCTGCTAACACGGCGGCGGGGCCTAGATCGGGCCGGGCGGAGTCGCGGCGCCACTCGACTGACTGCGTCTCTGCACCGGCAGCGCCAGCCGCGGCTTCGGCGGGCGCGGCAGTCGCATCTGTCTCTCCCAAGCCACACACCCTCACCGGGTATCCGTCCTCGTCGGCGCTCATGCAGCGCCGAGTCTCGGGCGGCCACTCGGGCGCGAGTCCCTTTACCACCACCACCGGCATCGCCTCCGTCAGGACCTACGACACCGCGCCTGTCGCCGCCCGTCCGGCAACCGCCGTGCCCTTTGGACGCCAGTCGCTCGACCTCGTGCGCCGCATACCAGCGCCCATGGGGCCAGCAGCGGTGGCTGCCGCGGCGCTGGCCGCCCGCACGACCAGTGCAGCCAGCCTCATCAGCCATGCGCCCAACACGATGCGACGCCGCTCGGTGCTGATAGTGCGGGAGACTGCGGTAGTGGCCGGTGGGGGTGCCGGGGCCGGCGCTGTGGCTGGCCCTGGCACGAGGCAGCCGGGGTCCAAGTCGCAGTCGCAACAGCACGCGGTCATTGCGGCGCGGCAGCTGGCAGCGGCTGCAGCGGCAGCTGCCGGCCGGCCGCATAGCGGCGCCTCGTCGCTCGGTCCGGGGCCCGCGTCCAGTAACACTCCCTTCACGACGGAAGCGTTGGAGCACGTGGTGGAGGGCGAGGAGGAGGCGGGCGACGGCGGTAGCGCGGAGCTTGGCAAGCTTGCTAGCGCGCGGGTATCAGCAAGGACGGCAGCGAGGGTCGACCGCGTTGCAGCACTAGCGGGCGTTTCGGTTCCTGGCGGGGCCTCACGGTCGTCTGTGGAGTCGCAGTTGAGGCGCGCTGATGCGGCAGCAGACCAGCTAGTGGTTACCGGCGACTCCCATGCATCAAGCAAGTGCTCGGCAGCTGCGGCGGTGTGGCGGCCGGCAAGCGATCGCGGCATGGCGGCAGTGGCAGAACCCGGCGTCGGCTCTGCGGTGGCGGGAGCAGTAACGCGGGCGCCGCAGGTGCGGCGACCGCCAGCGAAGCGGCAATCCCGTCTTCGCAACACCGCTGGTGCAGCGGACAGCAGCAGCGCTGGCGCCGCAGGGCCACAGGCGCTCCACTCGCCATCCGCGGCCGCGATGGCCGGCGCCGGCGCCTACGCGGCGGCCGCAGCTGCGGCAGCGGGCTCGCCGTCGCAGGGGACCGCGGTGCCGGCGCTCGATGGAGTCGGAGCCGCTGTGCCCATCTCGCGCGCCTCGCCGCAGCTATCGCCAAAAACGGCCGCGCCGACCAGCCGTCCTGTGACGTGCGACGTTGATGGTGGGTTTGGCTACACCAGCGAAAGCGCATGGAGTGCCACAACCCGTACGGCAGGGGGCGGCACCGCCACCGGGGCTAGCCATGAGCACGAGCGCTACAGCGCCGCCAGCGCAGCCACGTACTCCGCCGCTACCGCCAGCAGCGCCGTGCACCATCGTGCCTCACCCTACGCCTCTGCGGGGGCACGCTTAGTGGGCGGCGGCGGCGGCGGCGGTGGTGGTGGTGGCAGGGGCAGCAATGCCAGTCGCAACAGCCAGCACTCGCACCGCCGCCAAGTCGGAGGCGCACAGGAGGACACGGCCGACGCGGAGGGTGAACAGCTGCACCACCCGCACAGCTCCCACAGGAGCACGCTGGGGGCTGCGGTCGCAGCGCTGGCAGGCGCCCCCCGGCGGCTTATGGCGGCGGCGGCGGGGGTGCGCCGCGCTGCATCCTCCCGCCGGCGCTCCATCGACAGCGCCGTCCCTCAGTTGCCGCGCGCTCTGCACCTCTCTTTCGCCTCGGTCACGCCGCCTGATGTCCATGCGCCTGCGGCTGCTCCTGAACTGGAGCCTGCACCCCTAGTTACCAGGGCTGGCGGCAACCGAGGCGGCAACCTGCCGCCGCGCGCGGCTAGCACTGGCGCGGCCTTTGTGGGCGCCGGGAGCGCCGGCACCGCAGCATACGCTGCACAGGGGCCGCGTCGACCTGATGAGGCAGTGTCGTCCGCGGCCGGTGGACAGCGTGCGGGCTTGCACCTTCCCCGCCGGCAGCTGGCCCGGCCCGCGCCACCGTTGGCACAGTCACCAGAGCCCGAGCTAGGGCTGCCGCGTCGCGCGAGCAGCTTTGCAGTTGGCGCACGGCGCTGGAGCGTCGCGTCGGGCGCAGCTACAGCGCCCCACCTCCATCCACACGTCGGGCAGGCGTACACGACCGCAGGAGCCGCAGACCCGCTAGAGGGGGAGTCGGACACTGACACCGGCGACGACGATGACGACACTGCTGGAGTTGCTCCGCCCACTGGAGGCAATAGGGCTACCGCCAGCTTGCGCGGCCTGGGCGGCCTGTTCAGCTCGGCGGCGGCCGCCCTCGGCCTCGGCGGCGGCAGTGGAGGAAGGGGTGCCTCGGGCAGTGTGGGCGGCGGCAGAAGCAGCGCGCACACCGCCCGCGCCGGGCTCAGCGGCCGGTCGTTCACGCTCGCGGGGCGCCGTGCGTCCTACCACATGCCCGTCCACCCAGCGGTAGCTGCAGCCGCTGCGGGCGGCATCGGCGCCGGCGGCGCTGGCGGCAACCGGCCCTCGGCCTGGCACGGCAGTTTCACGGTCAACGCTGCTTCGCCCGCGACCGCGGCGCTGCTGGCGCAGACGCGCAGCTTGCGCATGCCGCCGGACGCTGCCGACATGCAGATCTATCTGCAGGCGGCGCAGCAGCCCGAGGCAAAGCACCGCCAACAGCACAGCCAGAATCCGTTGCTAGGAGCGAGCCGCGGGCACCGGCCGCAGCAGCAGCAAGCGGCGCCGTCTGCTCGCAAGGCACCGGCATCGGCCCGGCGGCACGTGTCCTCCAAGGCGCTGAACCTGGCCTCGACCACCGGCGTCGCGGTGAGCGTGCTGATGGACCTGATTGAGGATGACGGCCTGAGCCTGGGGGCGCTGCAGCCGGCGGAGCCTGAGGGAGGCAGCGGCAGAGGCGAGCATCGTGAAGAGGCGGGTGGTGGCGCCGCGGCCACCACAGCTGCGGCGCTGCTGCATCAGCAGGAGAATCAGGCCGCCACGGCCGCCGCGGCGCTGCTTGCAGGCAGCGCCAGCAGCGCCGGCGCGAGCTTTGTGAGGCGCCGGCGGAGTGTAGACGCCACGGTCCAGACTGGCGCCGCGGCCTTGGGTGAGTGGAGTGCCGGCGGCGCTCCGGCGCAGCTGACGGCTCCCGGCGGTGCGCCCAATGACGCCAGGATCTACTCAGGCGCCAGCGCCACGGTTTCGCCGCGGAGTAGCACCATAGGTTCTGGCCGCGGCAGCGCCGCCACCCCGCGCCGCTACAACCGGGCCCTGGCGGTAAGCGTCGGCGGCCACTCGAGTGCCGCCGAAACGGCGGCAGTGGTTGGGGCTGCGTTGGTGGACGCTCCGGCTGCGCCGCCTTTGCCCAGCGCTGCCGCGAACAGCGCCGGCCGCAGGCGCCGGCTTTCGGACATGCTGCCGGCTGTGCTCGCAGCCATGCTGCCTGGCGGCGCCGGCTCCCGCCGCCGCGCCTCCGCCGCCACTGGGCTCTCTCCAATTGTCAGCAGCGCGGCGTTTGTGCCATCACTGACCTTGGACGTAGGCTCTGGCGCTGCAGCATCCGCTGCTTGCACCAGTTCGCGGCCGTTGCGGCTGCTGCCCACCAGCGCCACTGGCATCGCCGAGCGGCCGGCATCTGCTGCTGCCTCGAGTGGGTCGCGTCGCCGGGCCAGCGTTGATGTGCCATCGACCAGCGCCTCCTCTCAGGCGCACGCCAGTGCAGGGCTGCATTCTGTGGTCACGAGCATGATGCAGCTGCCGGCACCCCTGCAGAAGGCACCGCTCCCAGCGGTGCATGATGTGCACATGCGTTCGTCGGCAGACGCAGCACCACTTGCGCCGCAGCCGCCACAATCGGCGCTGCGATCACAGGCGCCACAGCCGCAGCCCGCGCTGCAACGTTTCGGCGCGCGCCCTCCACCCTCGCCCGCGGTCCACGCCACCAAAGACGCAGTGGCCTCTGGCACGGCCGCGTCAGCGGTGGCAGAGTGCGCAACCCAGTGCGCAACCCAGCCGGCACACAAGCGCGTGAGCCCCAGCGGTAGCAAACATCCAGCGCTGCTTGCGCCACAGGACGACACGCATGCACAAGCTCCGCCAGCAGATACAGGAGCCGGCGGCCGTTGCGCCGCAGTGGAAGACGCCGAGCCACTGCCCGCGCAGGCGCACGGCTGGAATCCCGCCGCCAGTCGCAGCCTTAGCAATCGCCGAGCAACGCACCGCTCGTGCTCAGAGACCGGCACCTCGGGCACGACTACCGCGCTTGCAAACGCCGCGGCTGCGTTGGCAGTGGCGAGGGAGACTGCGGCTGACGTGGATGGGGAGCTGGATCATGCGGCACGCGATCTTGAGGACGGCTGCAGCGGCAGCACTGGCGCCCGCGGCGGTGAGATGGCGGGTGCGGCGCCTGCAGCAGTGGCGGCGGCGCAGCCTGCGGGCAGCGTAGGACAGAACGGGGCATTCCAGGACCTGCGGCAGGCAGCTGCGCGGCAGCTGCACGAGCACGAGCAGGCGCAGGCGCACCGCCGGCGCGGCCTAGATCAGACGACCGTCGCAAGGGGCGTGGGGCGGCTGTCCTTTCCGCTGCTGCCCGGTAGGCGCCTCTCCGCGCCGATGGCACCGGGTGCGGCCACACGAGTCTCCCCGGACGCTGCTGGTGGCGCCGCGGGCGCTGCAGTAGCTTCGACTCAGGCGGCGCCGCAGGTGCGCCCCGCGCCGCTCTCCAGCACTGCTGCGCAACGAGGTGGTGAGGTGCTGTCGCGCAGTCACCGACCGCAGGCGGCCGTGCTGTACACGGAATCAGCCGGCACGCAGAAGCCAGCGCTGGGCACCAGCACGCCACTCAGCAGCGCCGGCCCCAGCACCACCCCTAGCGCCGCCCCCAGCGCCGCCGCCAGTCCCGCGCGCGGCAGCGGCTGGGCGGCCGGTAGCCGCCGTGTGAGCCTGAAGCATTTGATGTTTGGAGCCGGGCCTTCCTGGCAAGGCGACAGCTCAGCCAGAAGCGGCGGTGGCACCACGCACGGTGCCGCCGCCGGCCACAGTGGCGGCAGCAGACACAAGTCGCTCGGGGGCGGGCTGCTTGCGGAAGCTGCGGAGGCTGCGTTGTTGCCGTACTCCCAACGCATGGGGCCCAAGCGTGATGCACGCGATGGCGGCGCCGCCAGCGGCGGCGGCACTGCTGCGCGTCAGCAGAGCGCTGGCGGCGGCGCTGCCACCCGGGTGGAGAACCCAACGAGGCAGCCGGGTGGGCGTGCCTTCATGGGCTTCGGGTCGCCGCCTACGGCAGCACCGATGCGCGCTGATGACGCGGCCGCCGCGCGGACACAGCCGCCTTCAGCGGCGCGGCTGCCATCGCCCTCGGTGCCGCAAGCAGCAGCCGGTGGAGTCAGCCTTCTACACAGCCCGTCGTCGGCACCCATCATAGCGCTCACTGCCGCACGTGTGGCGGCTACTGGTGCCACCGCTGCGGCTGCGGCCGAGCCTGACGTGGTGCTGCTACAGCTTCTCGCTGACGCAGATGCCCCCACTTCGGAAGCACTTGCGTGCGATAGGGCCGCACCCGGCGGGCCTAGCGCCGGGCGTGACTCTGGCTGTCTGGCGCAGGGCCATGGTGCCCGGACCTTGCGTGCTCGGGGTCAGACGACTACCGATAGCGACGAGGACGAGGAGAATGAGATGCCATTACTGCGTGGAGTGAGCTTGCTGGCGGAGGCGGAGGCGGTGCAGGTGCAAGAGGCGGCGGCGAAGGACTGCCGGCATGCCCGCGGCGTGCCGAGCCAGCAGCAGTCACCTGCGCCACGCCTGATGCCATCGCAGCAACCATGGCAGCAGCTGCACCTGCAGGACAGCAAGGCAGCCGTCGACGTGGAGCGTATGCTGCTGTGCGCCTCGCCTCCCCTATCTGCTGCAGCGGTCATCAGCCAGGTTGAAGCTGCAGAGGAGGGGCCAGGCGAGGCGCCTCCCGCACCGCCTGCAGCGGCCCACGCGCGTCTCGCCGTGGCGTGGAGCGGCGATGGTTGCGACGGCCTTGTTGTCATTGACAAAGATGTCGATGGCGCCACGGTGGGTGATTCCGCCGCCATCGCCACGCTTCCCACTGGCGCGCTCACAACCTTAACAGCTGACGCGGAAGCGCGCACCACGGAGTTTGGAGCGACGGCCGCAGTCGGTGCACCCTCAGCGACAGCGCACGCAAACACCTGCAGCATGGGCAGCCAGCCCCTCGCCATTCCTCCTGCGACCGCGAGCGCAGAGGCAGGAGTGGTGGCACAGAGTTGCGTTTCTGTCGGCATGAAGACAACGCAGCAATCGAGCACCAGCGCCAGCATCAGTGCCGTGGCCGGCTCACGCGCCGGGGCCATGAACACCGCGCCGCAGTCGCCCCCGGCGCGGGCGTTGCCTCGGGCGCAGCCGTCCCAGTCCCGCCTTACTGCTGCGACGTTCCCTGCCTCCCAGACCTGCGTCAGCTCCGCCAGCCTCACCTCCTTCACCGCCGTCCGGCCGAATCGTATCGTGCCTGCAAGTTGCGGCTCAACGACGGGCAGCGCAGCAACGTTCCCGACAGCTGCAGCGCCACCGCTGCCGCCGCCGCCACCGCCAGGCACCCCAGTCGCTGTTCGCGGTGGCGGGCTGCCTCTGCTGCAGCGCCTGCTGCCCCGCAAGCGCCCATCTATGCCGGTCCTGCCCAGCACCGCCGGCCTCAGCGGCAGCAGTACCACGTCGCGCATCGCCGCGGTCGCGAACGCCCTGTTCAGCCGCACGCAGGCCGGCGCGACCACGGGCGGAGGGCCTGGCCCCAGGGCTGCCGCGGGCGGCGTCATGAGCACCAGCGCGGTTGACTACCTGCCGGATTTGGCCGCCGCTGGCGCGCCCGCATCGCCACTGCCGGAGGCGGATGCAGGCGCTGGAGCTGGAGGCAGCTACAGCGCCAGCTACCGGCCCAGCGGCGTGGGCAGCAGCCTTGTGGGCGCGGCGGGTCGCGCCAGCTGCGGAGACCTGGTGGACCTGGACACAGCGGAGCTCGAGGAGACAGCAAGGTTGCTGGCGATGAGGCCAGCAGGCGCTGATGCCGCGGCGGCGCTGTCGCCAGGCCAGCGACGTGCGCCGGTCATCCGGCAGCAGCCGCGGAGCGGCGCTGGCGCCGCCGACCCCCCGGCTGCGTTCAGCCCGGCCGCGGCCGACGCCAACAGTCTGGCTGCGGCAGACTCGCCCGGCGCGCCCGTGTGGCGGAGCGGTCCCTCCGCGTCAGCGGCCGCGTTCTGCCGCCTAGCCGGCCCGTCTGCCAGCTACGTCTCACCGTCTTCGGTTGGCGCCGTGCCCGCCACAACGGCTGCGGCGAGTCCGGCAGCCAGCGGAACCGTGAGACGCAAGAACTCGGTACGCCGCTGGGCGTCGCAGCTGTCGTCGGGAGCGGCCACCTTCCGCATCAGGTACGAGTTGCAGATGCTTTGTCTTTTGAAAGACATCCTTTATGACATACGGCATGCGGGTTATACCCAGGGTTTTACCTCGCCCTTGCTTGTGCTGATTTGTTGGGTTTGTGCCTTGCACCCTTTCGTTGCCTCGCAGGAAGGTGGCGTCGGGGCTGTTCGATTTAGGGAGCCCCACATATGCCGCCCAGGTGGCCGCTGCGGCCGCCGCGGACCCAGGCCCCGCCCGCACCCAGACCATCAGCGGCAGCGGCAGCATCGCCGCGTTCATTGGCGTCGTGCCCAGCGGCACCGGCACCGGTAGCGGCACCGCCGGTGCTGCCAGCGGCCCAGCAAGCCACATGCCGCGGGACGCGCTCTCGCTAGAGGCAAGCATAGCAGCTCTCAAGTCGCACGTGGCGGCACTGCCCGTGATGCCGGCGGGCTACGCGCAGCGGCTGCACGCGCGCGCCAGCACCAGCGGCGGCGTGCCCGGTGGGGCCAGCCCCGGCAGCCCTGCAGCCGGCTCGGCCGCGGCGGTGGGCACGCTCTCGACGCACGATGAGCTCATCCAAGCCGCACGGCTGTGGCACATCCGGAATGACAGCCGGGCCGGCTCCGCAAAGCACCACACCGGCGGCTCGCAGCAGGGCCGGCCGGAGCTGCAGCAGCAGGGCTCGCTGCGGTTGGCGCACGCCAATAGCTCGCAGCCCGGCATGCTGCTGAGTGCGCTCGCGGCCTCGGCCCCTGCGGCAAGCGGACGCGCGTCTTCGCGACGCGCCAACACCGTTGATGGGGAGCTGGCGCCAAGCACTGGGGCTGGTGCCAGTGCGCTGTCATACGCAGCCGGCGACGCCGCTGATGCAGCGGCCTGGGCAAACCAGCAGGCTTTGGCAAGTCCGGCGACTGGCGAAGCTGGCCCGCCAGCAAGCGGCGGTGACGAGCGGCGCGGCCCGCCAGCAAGCGGCGGTGACGAGCGGCGCGGCCCGGCGTGGGCTGTGCGAAAGGCCAGCCAGGCCCGGCAGGAGCAGCTCGTGAGCGAGGTGGGTGATGGATGGTGCGTGGCCATTGCATTCCTATGGCCCATTGCGGGTTCTTGAAATGCCAGTGCACCCAATCCAGCTGCAGGTGCACAGCTGGGCTAGGCTTTGGTGTTGTGGCCCACCCAAGCCGCGTTCTGACCTGGGGTCTGCTCCAAACCTCACGCACACCTGCACCCGCAGATTACAGCGAACCTGAGAGAGGCGCTAGCGAATGGTCGGCGCGGAGGAGGTGCCGCCGCTGGCAGCCGAGCAAGTGGGCCGGGCAGCCGCATTGCCGGTGCCCTAGTTCGCGTGGGCGCTGCCGTGGATGCCACAACAATGGCACCGCCTGCTAGGTTCGGGACTGTCTTCGCATCTGCGCCTGTCGACTGGGCTGCACACGCGATTGATGGTGATGCGGAGACGGAGTGGTAGAGATCTGTTGACACTGGAATCCAAGGCATTCATCGCCAGGGTATCTTGGCGTACAGTTGCGGGAGTTACGAACTAGGAGACACGTGATCCATGGCAGCACTAGCTTGACCACAGATGCAGAGGGGCAAGACCTCCTGCTCAATTTTGTTACCCTGGCACGTTCATGGGTCTATTCATTGGCAAACTTGATGTGAGGAATGGCTCGCAGGACTGGCTATCAGCTGATGAGAACAGATTGATGCGTGGGTGCTAGCAACCAGCTACGGCAAAGGAAGGCATTTTGCGGCAGCCTGAAGCGCATCGGTTTTGGTTATTGATGATGCGTACGGTAGATGGCACCGTGTGATGGGGCACCCGGGCAGGATGGTGCAATTTTGAGGAGCGCAAGGCTAATGGAGCCATCACCGAGAGATGCTATGGCGCAGTAATGTGAAGATTCACGGCTACGGTATATGCAAATGCAACTTACAGATGGATGCTGACTGCGAACCGCCGCTTTGAACTGCATTGGTCAGTCAATGGCGTCATTAATTCATGTGGTGCACGAGGCCTGCACCGCGATGCGAACTGCGAAGTCTCGGCACGATGGGGAGGTCGCTATGGCCGTGAGCCCGTGATTGGCATGCAGCAACAGATGCTTAGGATGGCAGGTACTGGTCCACGCGATGAATGTTGTGGGGTGAACGTGAGTCATGGCATTTTCAGGGATAATTCGGGGGGAGGGGGCTGTCGTGTGACGTCGTGACTGCGGTTTGCCGCTGCTGCATCCCCCCCCCTGGGGGTGGCTCTGCTGTGTGTGCTGTGCTGAGCGGTAGGTTGTTGCCGATGCCTGTCGGGTGTCTCAGTGCGTGTGACTCAGCGTGTCAAACCCGGTCCTGCATGGGAGCCGCTACCGGCCCAGCGGGGGTATGCCGGGCCAGCGAGTCCCTGACTCGCTGGTTGTGTTGCCAACAGCGCAAGCTAGCAGACTGACTGTGTCAACCAACCCATCGCGAGCATTAGCCTTGTCCGTTCCTTCGCCTCTCAAACTTAGCATCCCGCTAACTTAGACTGCGTCAGTCGGCCTCGCGCCAGCAGCAGCAGCCAGCCTCCGTGCCTGAATCGCCCATTATTGGTCGTCCCCGCGTCGGCGTCCAGACTTGATCACCCTGGTACGCGGCGGGCATCGGGACATTGGTGGCCATACGGGGTCCCTACACTCTAGGACCGCATATACATACGGCGCATGCCACACAACCAGGTTGTGAACACCAACTAACTAGACAAGGGACAGAGGGCGTGCGTTTTCTCTGCTGGGGTGGCGTTGCGAGGTGGAGGTTGTCCAGGGATGAGGTTGTCTACTTCTTCTGCTGCATCGCGCACGGGCGTTGGTAGGGGAGGGAAGTGTAGGGGGGGGGTGGCCTGGGTTCGGGGGAGCGGATGTTACTTAATTTTTTCCGGAACTGGGTGCCGCGGGGTGCTGCAGAGCTGTACGGAGTGACCATGATTGAGGCGGGGTGGCCATGGGGCCAGGCTTTCAGCCGAGGGGAGATGAAGTCGGCGATGTAACAGTTGAGCGCGAAGTCTCTGGGCTTCACGGGGTGGCGCAGGTCGCCGCAGGGTGGCACTGGCGCGGGGGGACTCCGGGACTGATGCGTGTTGCACTTATGCTCGTGATCAGTGTGCCTGGCCCCACAATACTTCTGTATGCTGTGCCTGACCCACGAAACTCTCTGTGTGCCGTGCCTGGCGCCTTCTGTGCTGTGCCTGGCCCCTTCTGTGCTGTGCCTGGCCCCTTCTGTGCTGTGCCTGGCCCCTTCTGTGCTGTGCCTGACCCGCCACCAGCGCCCACAAACGGGCCAAAGTGCAAGCGAACGCGGAACGCCCCGGCCGCCAGGGCCTCATCCTCTGTCGACACGCCCGCATCACGCACATGCAGGAGGTGCGGCGTAAAGCGGCCAGATGTGGAGCCACTTGCATCACAGTCCCCCACTTCACGGTATACTCCAGAAGCATGAGGGGCGGGGCCCCCCACCTGCACCCACTCCAAACCCCGGGCCACCCCAAACCCCGGGCCCCGACGAATGGACCCCGGTTCCCGGTGCTGCTGGCACACACCGTGACAAAACCCCAGAGCCCAAACGGTTCTGTCCCCGTGCGTCCCAGCACCTTTCAAAGAGCACAAGACACGAGAACGCTCACACGCCGGGATGTACCAGCAAATGCCACGAACTGTCGTGCGAACTTTTGGGAGGAACCCGTTTTCGTCGTGCAGTAGTATTTTACAGGGTCTGCCTGCATGTATGAACCTACTGCTGCCCACCCGTGAGCGCGAGCGCAGAAGTTCCTGCCAACCCTTGTACCAACTGCTCGCCACCAGGCTCCTGATGCGAGCGAGAACTCTGATAACCTCGCATGCGCTAATTTCCAATTTGAAAACACGGGCTACCACTGCTTTGTAATATCCATGGTCGCTACTTCACGCACAGCAGCTGGATGAGCTGCATTGGCACATCATGCCACTGCGCGAGGGCCGAAAGCCCCCCGATAGAAATAGACGGGCGCCGCTAAACGTTCTCGTAATCGGTGGTGGGCCAGCAGGTCTCGCGGTGGCAGCAAGACTCGCGGAGGAAAATTGCATCGTTTTCGAGGCCTCTCCCCAGCTCGCAGGCTGGGCCTCCTCCTTAAACCCCGCTTCAAGCCTGGGTGGTAAGCTTACTATATGACATCATTTAAAGCAGAAAGCTGTCCGGGGCGACGCACCCAAGTGGTGCGTGGCCGCCGACACTTTCCTCGACTGGCGCGTGTGAACCCCCCCCCCCCCCCCCCCCACAGGCCAAGTGAAGGAGTCCTTGGTCTTTGGCGGCTTCTCATGCAACAGCGCTGCAGAATCTAATACACACAACCTTACGGTGAGAACAGGCGAGCCTTTGGGGTCTCCATAGTCAGGGCGTGCCGCGTGCGTGCACGAGCCCAACCCCGGCCCATTACGTCCCACCCGCCTCGATGTGACAAAGCAGGCAGGAGATGTGGTGCGGAGCTTTGCAGACTTTGCGAACCGCCATGGCATCGCTGATCGGGCTTGCACCGGCTGTCGGGTCACACGGCTAGAGCTTGCTGCGCCGGACGTCGGGCGCGGTGCCGACGGCGACAGGGGCAGCGGGCTCGACAACGGCTCACCATCGCCTGCTGCTGGCGCTTCACCCAGTGCCGACGCCGACGCCGCCACCACCTCGGTGCGCCTCGGGTCACATGGCGACGCCCTCGCTGCGGCCGACGCCGCGAGCGCTCCCCTTCCAAAGCTGCCCGCAACCGCGCTGGGCACCCTGTTGGCAGCCGGCGCCAGCAGGCGCTCGGCCGCGCGACGCAGCAGCTTCGATGCAGTGGCTGCTGCAACCAGCACCCGCAGCTCACCAGGCCAGCGTGAAAAGCGGCAGCTGCTACAGCAT
The DNA here is from genome assembly GCA_016834605.1 of Chlamydomonas incerta. NCBI lineage: Eukaryota > Viridiplantae > Chlorophyta > Chlorophyceae > Chlamydomonadales > Chlamydomonadaceae > Chlamydomonas > Chlamydomonas incerta. The sequence continues at coordinate 155,431 of JAEHOC010000036.1, forward strand.
TCGCCGCAGCCGCCGCAGGCGCAGGCGCAGGCGCAGCAACAGCCCAGGGGCCGGTGGCTGGTCACGTATGTGGACTTGACCTGGGGCACCACCGGACGCATGTTCGCTGACGTCGTGGTCGTCGCCACCGGGGCACCCCGGCCCTCGCTGCCTCCGACGCCAATCCAGACGTGTGCCAACGACGTCGGCAGCGGCGGCTCCTGCTGGTATGCACCGCCGGCACTGGTAGTAAGCGGTGGAGCAGCTGCCGAGGCGGGGGTGGAGGCGGAGGCTGGGTCGGGGCGGCCCGCAGCGGCGGCGCCGGGAGAACGCGGTACTGGCGCCGCGAGCAGCCCCGGCGCTGCCGGCACCCCTGTCCGATGCTTGGCGGCGCAGCAGGTGACCCCTACGGACTTGGCGCGCGCCGCGGGTGTCACGGTCGTCGGACAAGGTAGGTGTGGCGATGCCGGGGTTTTGGCTGGTAGGACTCGCATGGTAACCCTAGCCCTAGGCGCAGGCACAGCGCGCCTGTGACTGCACGCTCTAGTCAAGCACGCCGAAGGGCCCTGCCTCCTGTTATGCATGCTGCCATACCCCCTACCTCCGTCATACATGCTGCCACACCCCCGACCTCCGTCTTGCATGTTGCCAAACCCCAGGTCTGGCTGCTCGTGATGTTGCATGCGCGGCGGCGCTGTTGCGGCACGGCGGCGGCGTGTCGATCCGGACCACAGAGCTCGGGAATCATTTGCCATGGTCGACATCGCGGCTACTGGAGGGCTCCGGTGCGCTGGTGCACAGCCAGGAAGGCCTGCTGTCCTCTGCCCGGCGGCGCGCGCTGGCCGCCTCGCTGCAGCCGCACTACGCCGCGCCGCAGCCCGGGCCGCTGGGCAAGGCGCTGCGGGTGCCCACCAAGCGCCGCTTCTGGGCGCTCGTCAAGGACAAGCTCAGCCTGGGGCGCGGAGGCGGAGGCAGTAGCAGCGTCAGTAACAGCAGCACAGGAGAGCACCTGGTGCTGTGGGCGCCCAGCCTGCATGACCCGAGCTTCATGCCGTTTCTCAGCGCCCCGCTGCGCCAGGCACTGCTGGGCGGTGCAGGCGCGGCCGAGGGGGATGGCGATCTGGCTCTGTACCGTGGCATGGTCCACCCGGACGTGCCTGGCCTGGCGTTCGTGGGCCTGGAGGCTCACGCCGGCAGCAGCCTGCTGCTGCTGGAGCTGCAGGCGCAGTGGTTGGCAGCCAACATGGCAGGTCGGCTGGCGCTGCCGCCGGCCGCCGCCATGCGCGCGGACGTGGCGGCTCAGCGCGTGTGGCGGTCCGGCGCGCTTGCGCACCCGCTCATGTCGGCGGGCGGCTCGCTGGCGCGGCGGCACGAGCAGTGCTGCCTGGAGCAGCTGCGGCAGGACCTGCATGGCGTTGGGATAACGTCACACGGCGAGCCGCCGTTGCCCAGCCCTGCCCGCACTGGAGGCAGCAGCAGCAAGCACCTGCCGGGCGGGCCCAGTCGCAACTCGTCGCCAGCGGTCCCAGCGTTCTCGCGCCGGTCAAGCCGGGGCCGCGGCAACGACGGCCGCGCATCCCTTGTTCCGGACGGCGCGTCAGCTGCTGCCAAGTCGCCTTACGCAGTGGCATCCGACGCCCCGAGCTCTGCGGCGCTGTCGCCGCAGGATGCAAGGGCTGCTGCGGCGGCAAGCAGCAGTGCAGAAGCAGCTGGTGGGCAGGCGCGGGCGCCGCACGGATGGCCTGGCTCGCCTGCTGCGGAGTTGTCGATGTTGCTGGATGACGCTGCGAAACGCATGGCTGTGGAGGCAGCAGAATTGAATAGCGGCGGCGCCCACGACGCCGAACCTACCAGGAAGCAGCAGCGGCCTGCTGCTAGGCCTGACGCAGCGATGCGAGCGCCATCTCATACCTCGGCACACGAGGTCTCAGGACCCGTGGCCGTAGGGCCCACATCAGCCGCAGCGTCCGCGCAGCCGCCCTCCCTGCTCAGTCCTCGACGGACTCAACGGCACCTGGCAGTCGTGGCCGAGGCCATGGCGGCCGCGGCCGAAGCCTCGAAAGCCGCCGCCGCGGCTGTAGCAGCTGCTACAGCCTCGAAAGCGGTGGCTACGGCAGCGCCTGCTTCCGCGCAGGCACGCGAGGTGCATTCAGCCGCGGCAACCGGGTCGCCCACTGCGCCCACTGCGCCCGCATCGCCGCGGGCATTCAGGTCCTTCCGTGTGGGCGGTGCTGAGCAGCCGGCGGTGCAGGTCCTGCTGTCCCTCAAGAGCCACCAGACAGCACCCGGCGAGGCGTCGGCGGGCAGCGGCCGCTACGGTGTAGGCTTGGAATCCGCTGTCCTGAACGCCAGGGACGTGCTGCGAGTGGGTGCCGTCGCAGCACGCAACCGGAGGAGCCAGCTGACAGCACCGGGCTCGCCGTCGCCTGCCGCTGCCCCCCGCCGTTCATCCAAGCGCGCGTTGGGCTGGGCGCCGAGCTTCAGTCGCCTGAGCCACAACAGCAGGGACGAGGGCGATGGCGGCTGCAGCAGCAGTGGCGGCGGCGTGGACGCAAGCTACTGGGGCGGCTGGAGCAGCGGCGGAGGCAGCGGCAGGGGCGGGCGCAGCGGCAGGGGCAGCGCCGGAGGCAGCGGCGGCGTCGGGGCTACTGGAGCTCCGGGTGGGTACATGGAGATAGTGGGGGCCGTGCAGCAGCGGCTGCGGCGCCAGGCGCCCAGGCCAGAAACGGACAACGGCGGCGGCGCGCCCCGAGGCAGCGCCAGCGGCGGCGGCCGATACAGCAGCGGCAGCGGCAGCCGGCGTAACTTGGATGTGGCGGATAGCGGTCACGGTGGAGCTGTTGCAGGCGCAGGCTCTTCTGTTGTCGACGGCTCAGCGGCAGCGTGCGAGCGTAGTGGGCGCCTGCCCGTATCTTCGGCAGTTTTCTTCCATGCCACGCTGGGCGCTGCGGCTGCCGCTGCGGCTGCTGTGAGCTCGCCACCCGGCGCCACCAGCAATGCCTCAGACTCGGAGGCAGGGGCCGACAGCGGCAGTCGAACGCCATCCGCGCCTTGCCTGCCGCCTCACGTGCCACCGCCGTACGTGCCACCGCCTCACGTGCCACCGCCGTACGTGGCGCATCGGGCCCGGCGCCCGCTTTCTTCGCCACCGCCGCCGTCGCAACCGGCCTCACCTCGGGCTGCCGCGGAAGAACCGGGCCAGGAGATGGCGCAGCTGCATACGCGCCTGGCCTCTGTGGCGCAGCCATCTCCACAGCATGCAGCCGCCGCCGGCGATGAAGACGACGCGGCCGAAGCGGGAGCGGTTTCCTGTGGCACAGCTGATGATTCAGCGAGTCCGTTGCAGACAGACGCCCCTGACGACGCAGGGAGCGCCAGCTGCGACGCGCCAACAAGCCAGTCCGCAGGCGCTACCACGGGAGCTGCGGGAGCCAGCGCTGCAGGCGCCACCGGTCACGCGGCTTACGAGGCTCATATGGCGGCGCAAGCCGCTGCCGACGCCGCTGCGCGCTATGCCCTTTCCGTTGCTTCAGCATCGCCGTTTTCGACCGCAACTGCGCCGCCGTCACCCCCGCGCACCTGGCACCACCAGCTGTTCAGGCCGCGCCCCACGGTCTTAATGAACCTGGTTGCGGCACAGCAACGTTTGACACGAGCGATGCCTGCTGACGCGGCCATGCCGGCGGCTGCCAAAGTAGCGACGGCGGCGATGCAGTCCCCGCCGGCGCTTCGCACTGTGAGCGTGTCCGCAATCATTCGGGAGTTCCAAGGCCGGGCGCGACAGCGGCGGCCGCAGCCCTCGGAGCGGTCACTGCTGCAGGGGCGGCTGCTGAGCGAGTCGGCGGCAGAGCAGCAGCCTGCACCAGAGCTGCTCCCGAGTGTGCTGCTGATGACGCAGTCGTCGCAAGGCCGTGCCAGCAGGGGCCCGCAGGATGCGCCGGATACGGCGTTCGCAGGACCTTCCACGCTGGCGGGCAACTTGGGGGGCAGCAGCAATGCGGCATATGCGGCACGTCCCGTTGCGGCACATCCGGTGGCCGTTGCGGACATGCGTGGCGGCGGCGGTGAAGCCAGCACGCTCATGCTGCTGACGGCGGTCACGAGTGATCCCGAAGCAGCAGTTTCATTAGCAGCAGCAGCCTCTGAGGGGCAGCAGCTGCTGATCAGCAGCTGCAGCTTGGTCACAGCGCCATCGCTCACCAGCCTGCAGCAGCAGCAGCCTGAGCCTGAGCCCGCTGTTGGCAGCACTGCAGCTGCCGCCATGCACTCACCAGGGGCTGCCCTGGGAGACCAGGCCAATGCTAGCATGCAGGGCAGCGGCAGCAGCGCACCGCGTGTGCATGCTGTTGAAAGCACCGCTACGCCAGCCAACAGCTCGGCAGCTGACGTGCAGCCCAGCTCGCCACCGAGGCTCCAGCCGTCGCTAAGCTGCAATCCGCACCCCCGGCCGCGCGGCGCCTCTGAGCCACTGCTCAAGCTGCCCGACCTGGCGCAGCCGCCCGCCCTGCAGCTACCGCCCCGACCGCCGCCGCCGGCTCCTGCAGGCCATGCAGCAGCGCTGTCAGAGCGCCCGACTGCTTCAGCATTCTCCTCGCCCGCTGCCGCACTGCCACCGCATGGCCGCCCATGGCCGTTGCCCGGATACGCGTCAACTAGCAGCGGCGCCAGCCCCGCGTCGCCGTACCACGGCATCAGTGTGAGCAGTGCCAAAGCGGGCCGGGTGACAGCTTCAAAGCAGCCCTTCGCGCGCTTGTCATCGCCAGGCGTCGCCGGCGGCACTGAGCTGGATGCCGATGACGGCCCGCTGAGCCCCACAACCCGCCGCCGGCAGCTGGCAGTCCAGTTGGATTCGCCAACGTTGATCCAGCTTCGGCAGCTGCTGGGGCTGGGGCTGAGCGAGAGCAGCGGGCCGCTGCCTCTGCTACCTCTACCCGAGGGCAGCACCAGCGGGGCCCTGGGCGCCGGCCGGCGGGGCCGCAGCCGCAATGGCGGAGCCGGCGGCGGGTTGCTGTCTCGGCGGGGCAGTCAGCAAGACCTGCAGCAGTTGCCGCAGCAGAAGCAGCGGCGCGCGCCCGGACTCAAAGCCTACCCGCGGCGGCAGCTGTCCTCGCCCACGCTGCAGGCATCGGCTGGCAGCGCCAGCGGCTGTTCCTCGTCCGGCGGCGGCAGCCCTGCTGTCGGCATGAGTCGCGAGGCGCCGGCGGCGGCGGCAGCATCGGCCGGGGAGGCGGCATCGGCATCGGCGGCGGCATCGGCAGCCGCGGCGGCAAGGGCGGCGGCCACGATCTCGGAGTCAGGCGCTGTGGTTGGCCTGGATCTGGACCTGGATCTGCCGGCTGCCTGCAATGCACCAGCACCGGCTATGTCGGTGGCGGCGACCTCCGCGCCGCTGCCTTGCGTTACCGCTGCTGCCGCAGCTGCGGCGGGTGGATGCGCCGGCGTGGGCCTTGGCTGCATTGGCGCTTCTTCAGCAGTGCTGCTGCCGGATGACGGCTGCACAGGCGTGTGGGCCCACCGCATTAGCGCTTGCAATTTGCCCGGCGCAGCCGCTGACAGCGGCGGCAGCGGCAGCCCCAGTAGCGCGCGGGCATGGCCGGCAGCCGCCGCCGCAGCAGCAGCAGTAGCAGCTGTCAACGGCAGTGGTGTTGCTGGCGCAGCTGCTGCCTTGACAATGCCCGGCAGAGGCCACGCGGCAGACATGGGCAGTGCGCCGGATGGCGCATCCGAGGTGAGCGGCAGGATGGGGCGAGCACAGGTGTGAGCCCATGGGGCCAAGTGCAGCTAGCGCATCACTTCCTTGCACTTCCTTGGGAGGCGTGACTGTGACCAGGTGGCTGTGTGTCCATGTGCACCACCTTCACGCAGGTCCTGCCGACTGGTGCTCCTGAACCGGCGGTTTCTGCAGCAGGCACAGCTGTCGCAGAGGCGTCCGAAGCTGCAGCCTCAGATGCCGTGGCCCTCGATGCGGCAGCCGCAGGCGCCGTAACCGCCGAGGCCGCAGCTGCTGCGTCCATGCTCTCAGCGTCTGCTCTTTCAGACACGGCTGCTGCCGCAGCTGCGACGGACGCTGTTACGGATGCCGCTGGGGCCAGCAAGTCTGCGGCGTCATCGCTGGAACTCTCGCTGCGGACGCTGGTCGTGGACCAACTCCGTAAGGACGCGCTGCAGCAGCAGCAGCAGCAGCAGCAGTCGGCGCATCAGGGGATGGCTTCCTGGGACTCTCCACTGCCTGCACCGCCGCCGCCCTCGCCAGCGACCACGCGGCCCGGATCTGAGACTACTGGGGACCCAGCCGCCGAGGCTGAAGCTGGCATGGGTTTTTTCGCCACGCAGGCCGCAGCAGCTCCGGCTGAGCCAGCCCTGCACCGGCCGCTGACACTGCCGCCTGGGGCGGCGGCAGCACTGCGACTGCCGGGCCTAACACGCACGCCGCCCCGCCTCGTCGCGACTGCTTGCGGACCGGTGCGCCAGAGCGGCAGCAGTAGCGCCGTCGGCGGCAGCGCTGGGAGTGGCGTTGGCGGCAGCAGCAGCAGCAGCGGCGCAACCTGGACCGCTGCCGCTGACGGCACCACGGCGGCGCTCGCAGGTGCGGCGACACCGCCGGACGTAGGTAGTACCGCAGCAGTGCCAGCCGCCGCGCCGGCCGTGGCGAAGTCCCAGTGGGCGCCGTCAGCCATGGTCGGGTCCCTCGGTCTCACAGCGCCTTCCATGGCCAGCGGCAGCGCTTCCCATTCGTCCCCGTTCACAGTCGCCGCAGCACCGACGGCGCCGCCCTTTGACCGCCACAGCTGGCAGCCCATGCGGGCCCAGACGGCTCTGCCTGGTCAGCGGGAGCTCGGGCAGCAGCAGCCGCCGCGCGAGGCCCACCAGTGGCAGGCCAGGAAGGCGCAGAGCTCGAGCGGTGCACTTCCCGGTGGCGCCGCCGCGAGCGAGGCAGCTCCAGTCGCAGGTGCAGCAGGGTCGCGGGGCAGTGGCGCGCGGCGCGGCTACTCGTGGGGCAGCGGCGTCAGCTCACATGGCAGCAGCAGTGGCGGCGGAAGCTCTCGCGGCGGCAGCAGGAAGGTGCTGTTTGCGGGAAGCACTTCAGAGGGCCAGCAGCAGGTTGCGGCAGAGGCGCGAGCCTCCCTTGCGCGAGCGATGGCTTCTACAGCCATGTTCACGTCCTCTCGCCGTATCCTGCCCGTGCCGGAGGGCTGCCAGGTTGGCGTGCCAGCTGCCACCGGCTCCATAGGCTATGACAGCAGCAGCGTCAGCGCGCCACTGCCTGTGTTTGGTAGGGGCAGTAGTTCGGCAGCAGCATTCCACCGCCGCAGCTCGAGTGGCATGGACAGCATGGGCGGCAGTGGGTTCAGCAGCTGCCCGCAGCTCCTCCCACCAAAGGCATGCAGTGCAGTTGCAGGGCCGTCGCAGCGCGGTGGTGGCGCGTACGGTAGCAGCGGCGCTGGCACTGCTACGGCCACTGCAGCTCAGGGGAGCAGCAGTAGCAACGCCGGCACACGGGGCGACAAGTCTGCGCCACTGCGGCGCCGGCAGCTTTCGCTGTCCAGCCTGCTTGCAGCGGCGGGGGTCAACAAGGCTGCTGGCCGTGCCAAGGAGCATCCCTTGCGCGGCCCGTCCGGCTGCAGTAGTGCCGAGGCGACCGGGGCTGCCCACTGCCGCCAAATCCTGATTAGCGCCCCGCGGGCTCCTGTCAGCACCCCGCGAGCTCCTGTCAGCACCCCGTCCCAGCAGGCCAAGGCCATCCCTGCCGCCAGTCCGCGTCGGAGCACCAGCGGCCCCCTGCTCCTGCGTGATGCGGTCGCGACACTGTTTGGCCAGCAGACTCCAGCGCCCGGCATGCTCCCGCCAAAGGCCGCCAGTGCCGGGTCTGCTGTTGCTCGTGCTGCCGTGGGTGCGCCCGCAGCACCAGGCGTGCCGTACCGGGACGCCGGCCTGGAGGCAGCGCTCGCCGTGGCGCGGGGCTGCACAGCGTGGCTGCCAGATGACCGGCGCCATCCTGCCCGCCCCGACTCGCACGTGGCCACAGGTGCGCCTCCAGCAACTGGGCCTGCAGCGTCTGGAGCCGCAGCTGCGGTTTTGCAGGAACGCCCCGCGCAGCCGGCAGCGCTTCCCGCAACCACGGCGGCAGTAGCGGTAGCGCTTCGGCCGGCGGCAGTAGCAGCAGCTGCAGCCGCACCTGGTGCAGCTGTCGCGCTGCTGCCCGCGCAGCCGGCGGGCTGGGGCCGGGGCACCAGCATCAGCATCCGTAGCAAGAGCCTGCTGCACAACTCCAGCACTGCGTCTGGCGCGAGCCCGACTGCAGCTGCGGGCGCCTCGGGCACAACCATCTCCTGGCCGCGCTTCCTCGCGCCCACCAGCACCGGCCCCGCAGTCGCCACGCCGCCCTTCGCTGCCGCTGCTGCTACAGCCTTGACGCCACCGTCTGGCTCAGCCACCCCCAGGAGCTGCAGCCCGCGCTCGGCGTTCTGCCTGCCCGGCGACCTGCGAGGCTTCCACTCCGACCTGCTGCCCCTGTACCCGGACAGCCCTCCTGCCAGCGCCCCGCAACCCCACCAGCAGCCGTCTGAGCTGGGCCTGCCCGCCACGGTGCTCACGCCCAGCGGCGCGCCCGCGTTTTGCATACGGCTGCAGCAGCGCGGGCAGCGTGGCAGTAGCAGCATGGGCGAGATGCTGCTGCCGGTTTCCGCCCCCGTGGAGCTGGGCGGGGACTTGTTCGGGGAAGCAGCGGACACGCTGGACCGGGTCAGCTTGGGCCAGGGGGGACGCAACGCTGCGTCGCTGTTGGATTCGATGCTCGGCATGCGTGGTGCTGAGGAAGCTGCCACCGGGTCTCGCAACCTCAGCCTCAGCGTCCATGGCGGTCGGGGCGGCAGTGCAGGCGGTGGCGACCGCACACGGCATGACTTGGACCGGCTGCAGACCGGCGGCGCCACGATGGGGGCCGCGGTAGCAGCAACTGCCCAGCAGGATAAGAGCGTGCAACCGCCGCAAGCGGGACATGCACCGGTTGCTCTGTCAGGGGCCGGCGAGGGGAGTAACACGGCTACAGCTGCCGTCACCAGCACGGCCATAGCCACGGGCGCACTGGCAGCTGCCAGGCAGAGCACAGACGCCACAGCGGCACCGGACGCGGAGATCGATACAGACCCGTGCCTCATCATTACCCTGATGCACATGAGCCGTGGCGGCCCGGACAGCACTGCGCATGCGAGTGGCGCAGCAGCAGTCGGGGACTCCGCATCGGTGCTGCTGGGGGGCGTCCTGGGCACTGCAACTGGCAGCGGTGGAGCCGGCGGTGGCACGGCGGCAGCGAGTGCGGCAACCGCGGGCCCAGAATCCCACTTGCTGTCGTCAACAGCCGCCGGCTCGTTCGACTTCGCAGCTGCAGCTGATGCGGCGACAGCGGTGGCTACCGCGGTGGCGGTGGCAAGGCCGTTCGGCCGCACAGGCAGCACCGGCAGGTGGCGGCCTGCAGCGGGCTTGGTAGTGCCGTCGGAGATGGATGAGCACCGGCCCCACGATTTGGAACTGGTGCTACCATCCACGCCTTCGTCCATGCGCGGCGCAAGCGCGCAGGCAGCAGTGGGTTCTGGAGGGACCGCCGGCACTGGCAGCGTCATGGCCGCCACTGGGCCCGACAGCTCGCTCATGGCGGCCACGGCCTCGCGAAGAGCAGCGTCAGGGCCGGGAACTTACCCGGCGCTGCTGAGCGCACAGCCGCAAGCGCGGCAAGCCGCAAGAGGCCTAACAGCAACGCCACAGCCCGAGCAAGCGGGAGCGCGTGTTGCCCGGGTCGACCCTGCATCCGCACAGCTGCTGCCGCAGGTGCAGCGGCAGCTTAGCCAGCCGGTATGGAGCACCTCGCTACCGCCGGAGCTAGAGCGGCATACGGAGCCGCCGCCGTCACCGCCGCTGCTGCGACACCAGTTTGACTGTGGCGAGCACCCCCGCGCTCCTGGGGACACAGCTGCTGCCGCCAAGCCACCAAAGCGAGGGCGCGTGTGGTCCCTTTTCGGTGCATTACGCCGCCACGCTCAACGAAAAAAGGACTAACAAAGATAGCACAATACTGCGGTTTGGTGGGGGGGTTGCATCAGCTATTGCGTCGCAACTGGTTGTTTATGTTGACAATGCTTTAGCAGGCTAGTGTCGCAGGTGGAATGAGGCTGGGGGATAGGAAAGCTATGAGGGGGGGGGGTATGCACCAAGCTTACCAAGGTTAAACTACGGCGGCATGAGTCCATTTATTGCGGCTGGTATGGGTTGCATGTGTGGGCGTTTCCAATTGATTGCTTTCCGCACCTGACTCAACCCGCATGTGGGATTGCGTGGGGCTTTACCAATGTCCGTGTTCTTTGATCATGCAAAACCAAAAACGTATGTGCGGTCGTTGCAAACGTCAGGAGGCGAATGCGGAAAGCAATGGTTGGCGCAAGGACGGAGTGGTGCATGCCATACCTAGGAACTCAGCCTCGGGGCAGCACGGTCCACGCACCTATTTGGAGGTCCGCCCCGAGCAGAGAAAGTTTCATGGAGGCAGGCTAGGCAGGCAAGGGGACGTTTCATGAGGTTCAGGGTGGGACCGGCTGGGTGGACGCCTGGACGGTCAAGCTGGGTGGACAGAACCAGCCCTGGGTGGGTTGGTCGATCGTGTGCGACGGAGCAGGGCACCGTCGAGCTGAGACTGCGAGGTGCGAACGGCACAAGCTCGCCTGCCAGTCCGCGACGATCTTGTATTTGCATACGGTGCCTAGACTGCAAATCTGCAATAGAAGAGTGATGCGCTTCGTGTGTCGCTTCGAGGACAGTCTGAGGGCCGAACGTTGCCCCGGGGATGCTGCACAGAGGGACAGGTATTGCGCGGTGGGAGCCAGGGGACCAGCACGTGATTTGGTGTGGGTGTTGTGCAACTGGGGGCGGCTGGGCGGGGTGGACAGGCAGGCCGCGTAACCTGATGTGCAGCGCCGCCGGTGGCATCCTCCGGCGAGCACAGCGAGGCAGGAGCCGCAAGGGGTGCCCGCACATGTACGGTACACGAGAAGTGATGCGGTGGACACACACCGGTTTTAATGCACGGTTGGTGGAAGGTCGGCAGATAGCTGGGGGGTGGGCGGTTTCCCTTCGGTCCGGAGATGGTCCCTGTTGAACGTGTATGGTGGGGGACTGCGGGGCACCGTGCTTGGTTGGACGGTCCCTCCTTTGTAACGTCGCGTTCATTTCAGAGGAACGCTTGCAAGTGTGGATTCATACCCAAGTTCGTACCCGGCAGAACTTCTCCCCTTGTCTGCCTGCGTCCCTTTCCCAAGAGGAAGACGACACGGCCGAAGGAAGGGAGGCGGAGCGGCTAGAGAGAAACCGCGCCGCACGCTGACCTGAAGGATCAATCTCAGCCATGATCCATTGATCCTCCGCTGCCGCCCCCGTCTAGCGCAGAGGAAGTGGCTAGTCTTCTCCTGTCTTCTCCAAGCCTCAAAAAGATCTGTGCAGCCGGTCCCCAAACAAGCATTCCCTGGCTGGCTGTTCCACATCATGTACGGAACGCAGCAGCCAGGCGGAGCTTGTAGGTTGGCCGAATGCCCCGAACCCGGCCAGCAGCGCGCTGCTGGCACCGTGCCACGCTGGGGAGGCCTGGGGACAGTGGGGAGGCCCTGTCTAGGGCCCTGTCCGCACCGCACCGCACTGCACTTGGTCAGCGGGGGTGCGTCAAGGCGGGCTTTTCAGCATTTACATTACATCTGGGTACTGTCGAACCCCCGTCGAGAAAAAGTATCACTGTGAGGTTTGCCCTGACTCACCTGGCCTGACATCGGGTGAAAAGGCGGTCGTCGGGTTCCGACTGCAAACCAGTCGGCCGCTTCGCATGCATTCTTCCGCTTCCAGCACTCCAAGCATGATAGGGTCTGTAAGCAAAGCACTGCCGTCTATCGCTTGCCACATGCAGTACGGCAAGGGGTCAATTCAGATGATGCCATGACGCTTTCCCCTGGCTTCACAATGCGCGAAGTACCAAAATCGCAAACAGTTCAAAAATGCAGGACACATGCAAGAACGCTTGCTGACCCTTTCCCACGCATACGCCTAATATCAAGCGGTTTTGTGGTCGCGGGTGCCAAACGCAAAAAGGCGATGGACGACGAGAATGTCTCGCTTGTAGATGTTATCGTTGTGGGTAGCTCAGTGGCTGCCGGTGCAGTATGTGCTGCTCTGGCAGCACAGGCGGGCGTGACAACTTTCAGCATCGCCGCCGGACGCCCTGCGTTAGAGGACGAACGTGACCATCATGTACCGCTCTTCAGCATTGCTGGGCAAGGTAGGGCGAAGCACGGTCGCCGCGCAAAGATTTACATGGCGGTCACCACAAGTCACCACAAATACTCTTTACGCCGATTGCAGGAGGCTGTATTCGGACGAATGAAGGCGCTTCGCGTGCAGGCGCTCACAACGGAGCTCAGGTGAGAGCGCGAAAAGGCTAGACCGAATAGCCCTTCGGTTTGATGCCATCTTGCGCTGACTAGTCACAACGCAAAGCGCTACTTTGCGCGAACTGGTAATGAGCGTATGTGCCGTCGAACGAGACTCATGCGTCAGCCGAGCTGCCGCATGGCGGACAGCGCCACCGCGCAGAATCAGAATCGTTACTGTGCACGGTGTATCTTAAACAGGGCGACGACCATGGCCAACAACGGCCGGGTTTCGCGGACACGGCGGCGGCCCCTGCAGCCTCTGGTGCTGCCACCTCCGACGTGGACATCCGCCAGCTGGTGTCGTTGTCGGTCCCCGCGGCCCACAGCTCGAACTGTATGCCAGCGTGGCATGCTAGGTATCGAGACGTGCGAACAGGAACAGAGATGGAGCTGAGGTCACGCTTTGTAGTCATAGCAGGTGCCAGCCTTGATGCCAGCTTGAATGTCCCCGACGCGCTGACGTGGCTGCCGGAAGGCGCCAGGCCGCAAGTACCGGCTGGAGGCACTGCCTGTCGGGTGCTGCCGTCGACAGCTGCCTCGGCGCCGCAGCTGCTGGCTGCCGCGGGGATCACGGTGCTTGGAAGCGGTAAGCTGGCGTCACGGGAATCTCCGCATGGGCAGTTCTGGGTGCGTGCTCCGTCGTCGGAGTGCAGTTTACCCAGTTACGGTACCAGTTACCAGTTAACCCAACGCCTCGGCACGTCCCGCTGCGTGGCCGCCGTGCTCGAACAGGTGTGGTCGCCAAGGATACTGCTTGCGCCACAGCTCTGCTGCGAGGTGGCGCCAGCGTCCGGCTGGTGTGCCCGCCCCGAGTGTCGCAGCAACTGGGAGTTTCTGTTGTCGAAGGCACGGCGCTGCTGTCCTCGGCCCGGCGGCGCGCGCTGGCCGCCTCGCTGCAGCCGCACTACGCCGCGCCGCAGCCCGGGACGCTGGGCAAGGCGCTGCGGGTGCCCGCCAAGCGCCGCTTCTGGGCGCTCGTCAAGGACAAGCTCAGCCTGGGGCGAGGAGGCGGAGGCAGTAGCAGCGGCAGTAGCAGCAGCAATGCAGGGGAGCACCTGGTGCTGTGGGCGCCCAGCCTACACGACCCGAGCTTCATGCCTTTCCTCAGCGCCCCGCTGCGCCAGGCACTGCTTGGAAGCACGGCCGAGGGTGATGGCGATCTGGCTCTGTACCGAGGCATGGTACACCCGGACGTGCCTGGCCTGGCGTTCGTGGGCCTGGAGGCTCACGCCGGCAGCAGCCCGCTGCTGCTGGAGCTGCAGGCACAGTGGCTTGCGGCGCACCTTGCGGGTCGGCTGGCGCTGCCGCCGGCCGCCGCCATGCGCGCCGACGTGGCGGCTCAGCGCGTGTGGCGGTCCGGCGCGCTTGCGCACCCGCTCATGTCGGCGGGCGGCTCGCTGGCGCGGCGGCACGAGCAGTGCTGCTTGGAGCAGCTGCGGCAGGACCTGCGCGGCGCGGGCCTCGCTGCGAGCCTGGCCGCCGCCGCTGCGCCTGCAGATGCTCCTGCGGCAGCCGCCAGTGGCACCGCCAACAGAGGCGGCACGGAGGACAGCTGCACAAGCAGGGCAATTACCCCGGAGCAGCAAGTTATCGCAGGCGCACAGCACTTGCCGCAGCCGGCCAACGCACCTTCGCCTCCTAAAACCGCCGACGGCACGGTCCCGGATGGCAGGAGCTGTGGTGGTGCCAGTGCCACGACAGGCGACGATCTGCAGCAGGGGCTGTTGGGGATGCTGGGCGCGCGCCTCAAAGACGCAATCAGCTCAAGCCATGACGCGCTTGTATCTGGGGCTTCGGAGCCGCTGCCGCGCCTCTGGGTGTTTCCGGCTGACGCATCTGCGACGGGGCGCAGTGACGCAGCCACCGGCGGTGGGGGCGTCAGAGTGCCGCGACCGGTAACGGCAGGCGCCCTTGATGACATGAAGGATGCCGACCTCGGTGTGCCGGCGACGCCTGGCATGGGGGGTCATGGCAGTGGCGCCGCCAAGGCCTCGTACGCTGCTGGCGGAAGTGGCGCCCTCAGCGTACGCACCGGCGCACAGCACCGCTCGGAGGCAGGCGGCATCGGCCCCGTCATAGGCGGGAGCATAAGCCGCGCGGGCGCCGATAGCACCGCCCTCAGCTCAGGCCAGCTGCTGCTGACGTCGCCAGCTTCGCCGCGAGGGCTGCCCCGCGGCGCGAGCCCGCGCTCCCAGTCTTCCGCGAAGCCTGTCGGTGGAGGCGTCAATGTGTACGACAACGGCTTGTACGGCACCGGGCCCGACGTCGCCGCTGGTACGGCCACTGACAGCACCGTTGCCGCGTCAGTGGGCATGCCGCTGGCCGAAAAAGCAGCAGCAGCAGCGGCAGCAGCAGCAGCAGCAGGTGTGGCTGCCGGCGGCAAGTCGGCTGCAGAGGTGTGGGCGCCGTCAGCTGTGGCGGCGTACGCAGCAGCTGCAGGCTCGCCGCCTGCAACGGCAGCAGCCCCAGCTGCCGCTTTTGCAACGCCCGCCTCTGCTTCACCACAGCCCTCGTCAGCAGGCACCGGTGCCCAGCAGCGCAGGCCGCCAAGACGGTCCCTCTCCATGCCGAACGCCCAATCCGGACTCGCTGTTGCCACGCCGCACACCACCCGGTACCACCCGTCACCCCTCAATCCGGGTTGGGGTGCCGGCAGCACCAGCATTGCACGAATCAGCACTGCGAGCCTGGCCGGTGGCGTAGCCGCCGGCGGCGGTCTGCTGGGATCGCCGCGGCGCCAGGGTCTGGGGACACTCAGCATGAACATCGGCCGCAGCCCCTTGGGCACGCCTCGCAGTCGCGCCACCTTCGCTGACGGTGCTGACGGCACAGCCGCTGGCGCTGGCGCCGCCCCCTGGCGGCCCGACAGCTCCGCTAACGCGGTTGATGCCGTGCAGTCGCAACTGGAGGCGCTGCGGAGCCACCTGCGCAACCCGGCACAGGTTCCGTTCCCGTCGCCAGCTGGACCCACTACGGGCGCCGACGGCGCGGCCGCGCCGGCGCCAGTGACGCCATCAAAGCACGTGTCGACTGCCGCGGGCGGCTTCCTCGCAAACATGCTCTCCTTTTCACGGGCCTCGTCAGGCCACAGCGCGGCGGCTTCGCCGCGAGTAGCCCCTGGCGGCCCCGGCGGTGGCGTGGTGGCAGCGGCGCCTAGCCCTCTGACTGCACAGCTTGCGGCTTCCAGTAAGCCCCTGGGGGCGCAGTCGGCGTCGCGGCGGCGCCTTGCGGCGCCCGACCTCCCCGTGCTTGGGGAAGTCAACGAAGCCGGAGAGCAGAGCGCCCTGGACGAGGCCACCGCGGCAGTGCTGGCGGCGGCCGAGGCTGCCGCCAAGGGCATCCGCCGCCGCCTGCCGCCGCGGCGCAGCCAGACCGCCTACGACCTCGGCGCTGGCTACAACGACGCTGCAGTCGCGCACCTTGCGGTGTTTGGGGCTGGCGTCGGCGCCACTGGGGCCCTCGCATGTCCGACGTCGCCGCAGGTGTTGGTGGAGCCACTCAAGGGAGGCTTCCGGCCCCGGGCCACGAGCAGCGGAGGTACGGCATTGGTCCCACCGCCACCACCTGTGGGCGCCGTGGCAACGCCGGACGCTGGCCCCAGCCAGGGCGGTGCTCCTGCGTCACCATCGCCGGCGACGCAGTCCGCTCGTGGCTCCTTCATTCACAATCTCCTGCGTCGCCGGCCGCCACAGCGCACCGCCTCCGTGGGCCCAGCGGAGTCGTGGCGGACGCATGCGGCGTATGCTGGGTCCCCCGTGCCGTTGGGAGCGTCTGGCAGCGGCGCCGCCGCCGCGGCAGCGGCGGCGGCACGCACCGCAATTGCGCAAGCCATGGCGGCGACGGCAACCATGACGGGCTCTCGGCGGATTGCTGCTATGGGCCCTGAGCCCGGCCTGCTGCCGTCACCGGTGGCTCGAGGCAACGGAGCCACCAGCGCCGGCTCACACCGTGTCAAGCGCTCCGCAACAACTAGCTTTCTCGGCGCCGGCTCCAGCACGGGTGGAGTGGCGATGCAACCCCCGGCGTCCGCAGCTGCGTCGCCAGCTGTGACGACCACGGGCGGGGCTGACGTCGAGTATGAGCGAGCTGCCGCCGCAACGCTCTTCACTCCGTGCGCGGACTTTGTGCTGTTGCCTCGTGCAGCGCCGGCGAGCGCAGGCCAGCGCAAGGCCATGCCCCTGCCGCCGCCCATCAGCGCCAGCGGCAACAACTTGACAGCGCTGAGCCACTCGGCTGCGTTGGCGTATAGCAGCACCGGCGCCAGCAGCAGCCACGCCAACAATGCACTGATGAGCGGCAACGGCGCGCCCGTCCCCGGCGCGGGAGCGGCGCTGCATCATACCTCGCCGCGCACCGGTGCTTCTGGCGCCGGAGCCGGAGCCGGTCCAGGAGGCGGGGCTGGGGCTGGGACATACAGCTCCAGCCACGCGGACGGCGGCACTTTTGAGCTCCTGGTGAGCGGTGGCGGCGGAGCCGGAGCCGCCATGTGCTGCAGCGCCAGCGGCAGCGGGGCGCACGGTGGCGGCTCCCAGGTCATGCCAGGCGTGGGCAGCGCGGGACCGTCCCGCATGGGCATGGGCATGGGCGTGCAAGCCTTCAGTGGCGCCGGAGCCGGCGGTGGCGGTGCGGCGGGCGGCCTCAGCCGCAAAAGCCTGGGCAGGCTGGGCGCCTCGCTGGCGAGCTTGATCTCAGGAGGCGGGTCCGGCGGCCGGGATGGGGCGGGCGGCGCTGGTGGGGGCGTCAGCAAGCACGACAGCGGCAGGTCGTTGGGCGGACTGCTGGGTGACGCTGCCGAGGCCGCCAGTTTGCCGTACACGAAGCGCATGGCGGCGGGCAGCACCAGCGGTGGCAGAGGCAGAGGCAGCAGCACCGGGGGCAACGCAAGCAGCGGGGCCTCACCGGAGCCGTCGCTGCACATTGGCGCCGCCAACCAGAGCAGCCCCCGGCCAATAATGGCGCCGGGCTCACACGGCGCGTTCGGCGGCGCATGGGCGGCCAGCAGCTCGCGCCCTGCTTCGGGTGCGGTGTTTGTGAGGAGCAACACAGGTGGCAACAGCGGTTGTCTGCATTCGCCACGTGCGGAATCTCACCAGGAACGTGGCAGCATGCCCATCGTCCTGGCAGGTGCTGCCGGCAGGCCCAGGCCCCACATCGGAGGAGAAGCCCTTGCGCCCAGCTGGGGCAGCGCCGCCGGGCCCGGCAGCGTTTGTGACCGGCCGGCTCTTGTACGCGTGGGAGGAGATGCGCTGGGCCCAGATGCGTTACAGCTAGAGGGCTTGGCCGCAGACGGAGCCGCTCGGGTACGCAACCGGAGTGGCAGCACAGGGCCATGTGGAGCATCATCCGTCGGCGCCGGCAGCCGGGGCGCTGGGAGCAGTGCCCGCGGGGGTAGCGGAGGTGCAGATGCGGCAGACGACGACCCAGATGCGGCGCTGCTACTGTCGCTTGAGCGGCTGCCAGTGGGGCAGCAGCGCCATATGGCAGCGCCGCGCGTGCCGCAGCCGGGCCTTGCATCTGCATCGGTAGCCGCCGCAGTCGCACCCAAGGCAGTAGCAACCGGGGCTCTAGGGGTCAACGGCGCCGACGGAGCCGAGCCGCTTGCCATCCTCATTTCCGCAGCACCGTCGCCCCCCGCCTCCACTGCCAGCTCTCATCCCACCTCCATGGTGCAAGAGGCAGCGGCCGCCGCCTTCAGTTCTGGCGTGGTGATGCGAGCACCATTGGCCGCAGCAGCTGCTGCTGGCACCCGCTCTGGCACGGCCACGGCCACCGTCACCGATGCTGCCATGCCGGCATCAGCTGCAGCTGCTACTGGCTCTCGCCATGAGCCCCCAAGTCCTTTTGCCGAGGGAGCTGGGCCCACTCTCGACGAGGACGACATCGATGCCACACTGCTGCTGCCGGTCAACGATGAGGCCGCCACCGCCTTCGCGGGTCTGCCGCAGTCATCAAAGAACCTCGGCTCGCCTCTCTCCGTGCCCCTGCCTCGGCCAGGCCATGCTCGCGGCACCCCAGGCGCATTTGGGACCGCTGACGCCGGGGCCACCGCCGCCGTCGCGCCGGCGCAAAGTCACCGGCACACGCTGGGTTCGATGACGGCGGAGCCCTCCCCAGCGCTGCCCCAACGGTGGTCGATCGCGGGCTCGGCCTCGCCAGCAGTCGGCCGCACGCTACAGCAATCGGCGTCGCAGGTGCCGGACACGTCGCCCATTGCGCAGCAGTGGGCGGCGCGGCACACGCCCTGGCTGCTGATGGCCAGGGGGTCGCGCACCAACCAGCCGATCGACCCCAACCACCAGCGGCACGGCGAGATGCAGGGCCCGGCGCAGCCTGGTTGCTTGCCAACGCACGTCAAGGAATCCCAAAGCCTTGCGCCGGCCATACCAGCTGCTTTGGGCATCAGCGACACGCTGTGCTTCGCCTCGGAGCCGCTGCCTGCGCCCATGCTGCCCCCCGGCCACCGGCAAGCGCAGCATGCTACTACTGGCATTGCTTCCGGGTACAGACTGGGCGTGCGCACTGGTGAAGGCGACAGCAATGGTGACGGCATCAGCCCAGCCGGCAGCGCGGATGGAGAGCACAGCCCGAATGGCAGCAGTGGTGGGGTCGGATTGCTACGGGCGACTGGCGTGGCACCCGCCGGTGCGCTGCGCGGCAGCGATAACGCTGACGTCACAGAGCAAGGCCCGCAAGGCAGCGGCCTCAGCTTTGTGGTGGCATTGGCCGCGACGGATGCAGGTGCCACCAAGGACTACAGGGGCGGCGCCAAGCAGCATCGCCCACCACCGCGCAGGTGTGGACGGCTGGGGTGGACGGCTGGGCTGGACGGGACACGCGCTTGGTGGGCTCCTGGGGCTTCCTGGCTCACGTGGATCCCGAGCTGGTTGCCGTTGGGCGTGAATCGCGGTCCCGGGATGCCTGCGACGTGATTGCACTTTTTCTTGTCATTCACCGTCCCCGCCCTTTGCACCTTGCACCCTCCCTCGTGCGCAGGTCCATCACGCTAGACCCCCTGGCGGCCGCAGCACCCGGCTCAACGGCACATGCTGGCGGCAAGCTGCCCTCGCGCCTCAGCTCGCCCAACCTGGCGCTTCAGCTGTCGCCGCAACTGCAGCAGCGCCTAGCCTTGGGAGGCGTGCTGGGCGCCGGCAGCGGTGCTAGCGGTGCTGGCGGCGGCATTGGCGGAGCACCCGGTTCCGCCTCGAGCATGAACCCGCAGGCGGCCTGGAGCCCCGCGGGCTACAGCCCCGGCGGCACCGCCGGGCCCCACACAGCCTCCGGCATGCTCCATGTCTCGGGCAGCGTCGCCTCCGCCAGCAGCAAGGGCCTCAGCGGGCGGCTGTTTGGCGGCGTGGGCGTGGGCGGCGGCCCGGGCTCTGCTGCATTGGGCACCCTGGAGCCTGGCCCCACCTCCCACGGCTCGCATGGGCACGGGCACTCGCACGGGCTAAGCCCGTTCCAGATCCAAATGGCAGCGTCGCTCCAAAGCCCCATGATCAACGTCGATGAGGAGCTGCTGGCAGCTGCACGGTGGTCATCCGCGCGCCGCACAGGCATGGCAGCCGCCACCGTCGGAGCCAGTGCCGGCGGCGCCGGCAGCCCGGTCGTGCACGCGCTCGGCGGCGCCGAGGGCAGCGGCGGCGCAGGCCACGGCCTATTCGGGGGCCTCGGGGCGGGCAACAACGGCGGCGGCCGCGGCGCCAGTGGCGTCACTTCGCCTGGCCTCGCCAGCCTAGCCAACCACTCGTCCGGCGTGCTGCTGGCAGCGGGAGGCGCTGGGGACAGTGGCGTCGCAGGAAGCGGCTCGCTGTCGGGCGCAGGGACGGGCGTTGTGCCGGGCGTGGGCGGCGCTGACGAGCGGCGCGGCCCGGCGTGGGCTGTGCGACGGGCCAGCCAGGCGCGGCAGGAGCAGCTCGTGAGCGAGGTGAGCGCTTGGTGGGCGGTGTGGTACTGGGCTGCGCAGGGGCAAGGTGGGTGCGCTGTTGCGGCGCACACGGCTGATGCGATGCCGCCATACACAGGCCGCATCCGTTGCGACTATCGTGCCGACGCGTGCGTGCGCTCCTTCAGGACCCAGACCCTTTGCCAACGGTCCCTGTTTGCCCAATGGCATGCTCGCAGGTGTCGGCGCGGCTCCGTGAGGCCCTGAAGGCGCGCCTGGGCGCTGGCAGTGGCGGCGGTAGCAGCACCGCGGGTGGCATGGGGGTGCAGCAGCAGCACCACCAGCACCAGCAGAGCCCGCTTCACCACCTGTCGCCGCGCGAGTGCAGCATGAGTAATGGGGCGGTGCTGACCGCTGTAGATGAGGCTGATTGAAGAGCCGGCATTTGGGAATTGTGTGCGTAGGCATGCCCACACCGTGGAGAACCACTAATCTTGACGGAATTCACCAAAACGACACCAACAGCTCAACCAAAGAGGTTTTGGTAGCGACCCGATACAGGAACAGGCGTTTTGCAAACAGGCCTCCGTCGTTCGGCCCCTGTTGGGGGGCTTTTTGAGTTTTGTGAACATGGATTACAAAGGCGGCATAGTATGGCCTCCCATGAACGTTTTGCTACAGTAGTAGCGCTGATTCATCCCTCCTCGTACTACGGTGGATGGTGGCCTTTCCATGGCTGGCAGGCTGCATGTGGGATTTTTAAATTATTGGAATATTAAATTGATGGAACAGACCCGCACGGGGGGAAACCTGCAAACGCTGACTAGCGGCATTGAAGGGATGTCGGGTCACACGTTGGAAATGGGGATTGATGCCTCTGGGGGTTCTGGGCACACTTCCGTTTTATGGCTTTGATTGCCGGTTGCGCTGAGACACGCTGGAAAGGCGTCGGTCAGTGCGTACTAAATGTCACTGATATTATTTAGACCTGAATCGCCCAGAATGTCGTTGAGCGTAACAACTGAGCGAACGGAGAGGGGGGAGTGGGAAGAGTGACAGGCAGTGTGGAGGTTTGAAGAAGGGTTAACGCCCCGGAAGAGGCAAGCGAAAAGGGGAGGAGAGCCGAGAAGGGGACAGCCAGTGGCAGTTGAGCCACGGGAGGCCCCTGGCCAGTGGGCCCATGCTTGCTGGAGCAGGCAGAATGCTTTAAATGCCGAAGCGCACAGTGAAGTTGCGGTTGCAGCAAACAGCGCCATGCGGGGCGGCGTCATAACGTATTGTTGTACAGCGAGATGGCAAGGGTGCATGGGGCTGATGAGCTGAGATGCTTGGGGGCTGTCCTCTAGTAGCTGCAAGGTGTTGACTGGGCGGGGCGAGGATGTCCCCTGGGGCCTCATCTCCCCGCAGGCGGGTGGATGAAGTGGGGTGGTACAGGGCGCGCTGCACAAGCAGGTTTAGGGCTGCCAGCTGCGGCAAGAGATGGATACGGTATCGCGTGCTGACATGCTTCCTGCTTCCAGTGGTGGCAGGCCTTGCGTGTCCCTGGACCGCCAGGCGCAATTGAGTAGGCTAGGCCGCGTCATGCTTTGGTTGCTTCAAACTTCCTTGCGGGTTTTGGCACGCCGCAAGCACGCTTGATTGGCGCAAGAAGATCTGTCAACAGTGATATGACCTTGAATTCAAGATGTTACCCATGTTACCCATGCAGCAAGTGATTCAACGGCAAGAGACGGCAAGTGGGCGCTTACCACATGACCGCTTGACAGGGCGCCGTTTCGCTGGCTGGGACGTCCAGGACAACCGAGGATAGGGACAGCGGAGGACCGGCACACGGCCGATGATGGCGACACAAGCAAGCGGAAAGCTAGTTATCCTCCTGATTCACTTGCCCCCGTGTGACCTGCATTCTTTGATTACATGCGGAGGCCGGCGGCCACGATATGCATAGCCTCGCTGCTTGCAATGTGTGCGATGTGCCCCAGGGGCCCAGGGGCACACCGGGCCTGGGGGCTGGGGCGCAGGCAGTTCCTCCCTTGTACGAGAACGAGACGGGATCGCCCCTGGAATGCTACCCGATGCAGAGCGAACCCTCGTTTTTGCAAGAGCAACGCGTACCAACGCGGCAGCAGCCAACATGCGGCTCACCAGCGTTTTAGCAGCCTGTCGTTCTGTTCTACCACGCCGCTCCCGCGGCCGCTGTTCCTGTGTCGCGGCCGACCCCGCGGCCGGCATGGCGACGCGCCGCCGCCGCCGCCGCCGGCATGGCGACGAGACGCCGCGGCCGCCGCCGCTGCCCAATCGCAAGCCGCACACCCACAGGAGTAGCGAGCGTGCGCGGCGGCGGTTCCTCCTTTTGCCCTTTCTTTGTTTTCTGAGAGAGCGGTTACAAAGAAAGAAGGGGCAGAGCACAGCAACACAGACACGGGCACGCAACCTGCAACGCCCACCCCTGGAGATGATGACAACGGCGCTACCGGCGGAAGTGATGGTGGATGCCGGCGCGCGCCCCCGGCGGAGCGCAGAGCGCGGCGGCACCAGATACAGGCGGAGTCAGGGGCTGCCGCCGGCGCTGCCGATAGCCTGGGCTGGTATCCACAACCCCACCACCACCAGCACCACGCACCACCAGCACATTGGGTGAAGTCGGTCCTGTCGCTGGATGGCGGTCGCTCCATGCGGGAAGAGGGAGCATGGGCAAGGGGAGTGTGACGCTGTGCCTGGTGGTGCGGGCGTGCGGCCTGAGGACACCCCACCCCAGACCAAGGAATGGTGAAACGGCCGCGGCACCAGGTGGAATGAAGACGTGGCACACATCCGGGGACCGTGAGTCCGTGACACAGCTGAGGCCGGGGACACGGTGAAGACAGGGGTACGGCTGAGGACGACCGGGCGGTGGTCTTTCATAGCTTGCTGATCTACCGGCACCCATCTGTGGACTCTGGGCATGGCGCCCGCGTCGTTGTCGGTGTGCATGGTCTGGTGCTAGGCATGGTGCATGGAACTCAAATACATACATGTTCGCTGGTTAAGCTGTGAGGAGGATCACATAATTGAGTTGATAGTGGAGCGTAAGAATCTGTGGCTAGTAATACCGCCACACGAGGCTATCCAGCAACCCATCTGGGACGTTGTATGCCTGGCTGCGATCTCTGCCATGGAGTACGGTAGGAGGCTATTGTTGCCTCCAGAGGGGAACAAGGCAAGGTAGAAGAAACAGCGATTAGCAGGATTAAAACGCAAGTTATAGCAGACTTTTGGGAGCGTTTGCAGACGTATGTGAGCCTGGGCATCAAGCCAAGGGGGTGGGACGAAATCCCACCAGGCCACCCTTGGATTGAAAGAAGGGAAGACGGGAGTATGTGGATCAATAAGCCGACTTTCATTACAGTTGAAGAGGAAGGAGATTGAGTTTAGAAGATGGTGGCGCTCCCATGGGAGCAAGGCCTACTAGCCCAAGGCGCAGAGTAGGCTGTCGGCGCTGCAGGTGGCGCGCCCCTGAGGTCTAGAGCAGGGCGTCCGTACTAGTACGTGCTCGCTGGCTCGTGAGCTGCGTCAGCAGGTCCCTCCTGTAACCAATGCAATCTGTGAGTGCCTTTACGGCTTTACAGAAACCGACTTTAGGTACGCGCACAGCTGGCGGATGTACAAAAAGGGGTTTCGGCAGGGGGGGGGGGGGGTAGAAAATAAAGTGCCGCACCCCATGCCCCGAAATCCCCGGGACCCCCCTTGAGGGGACGACCGACCCCCCCACGGCCAAAACCGTGTCGTTTAGGGGTTAATAACCCTCCATCTAATACCAAAGTGGTGCCAATCGACTCCTCTTGACGAGCGCTATAACGCTATGTCATTGGCGGCATGTTCTGAGACTTCGGCATCCACAGGATTCTATCCATGGAAATCCCCCCGGCCCAGCCAACCTCTCAAAAGTGCCCCATTCTACATTATGCCATTTGGAACCCTTGTTAGACATGAATTCATGCGCACCAGCGCTTGAGAGCCCCGCCGTGTCGGTGCGCATGTGTCGACATGTGGGGACATGTACCGACATGTCCACGCCAGGGCATGCAAATGGGCCTCCCACGCTGTGTTTTGTGCTTATTACGGCATGGCATGCATAGTCCAGCCTCGCGGTGGTGCATTTGGCCCCTGGTGCTGTCCGTGGGGCGCTTCCCGAAATCCGCCAGGATGGGCTCCCGAAACCCGCCGGACCCCCATCACTGTCGTACTCGCGGGCTCCCTTATCTGCCTTGCCGCGTCTTGTTGTGGCCCCTGCTTGTCACTCAGCGCCCGGCCATCGCTTTGTTGCACACTGTTCGCATTACGACCGGTCTCCGTCTACGGCGCTCATCCGTGGACGCTGGTCGCATGCTTGCAGGTGGGAAGCTTCACGCGTTTTGTGGCGTCGTGCTCTGTCTGTGTGGTGCTATCGCCTGGCCGGGCGCCCGGAGCGTGAGGACTGCGCGTCAGCAAATGATACAGCCTCCAGCGCGCTTCAATTCGGTACAGTACTCGCGTCGATTCCGCCGCAGCTTCTGTCTCTGTTCTCGCGCACAGGCCTGCTGGGTACGGGCTATCATCTGCCACAACTGGGGCATGCCAATTCTTATCCCTTATCCTGGTCCTACCACCGGACCCCCAGGGACGATGACCGACCCCCCAACTTTGGCGCCCCAGAACTTCCTCACCAGACACCCCCTGAGAAAACTAAAAGCACGTGCGTAATGCTCTCGTTAAGCTCTTTAATTTTGAGCATGAGGTAACATCCTGAGCTTTCTACCCCCCCCCCTGGTTTCGGCGTGGGGTTTCGGCGTGGGGTTTCGGGGGAGGCGAGAACCCTAGCTAAAATTAAGCGCCTCATCGCACCACCAGTTGGGGGCCATCAGCCCACCGGCCTGCCGGACGCTGGTCAGATGTTTAACAAGCAAAAGGTGCTATCGTGACTTGATCATTGAGCGTTGACTTGGGGGTCCTGCACCTGCGTACATGTCCCTGCAATGACCAGAAACCATGTCTGCCCCGGCTGGGAGCCTGGATGCCTTCCGCAATCCCGTGTGAATCACCACGTCCTCGTGCACGTTATTTGGGTGCGCGGGCGCTAACCTGGCCGGGCTGGAGCTACCCGATTGAGGCTCGGACCGACCACGAAGGCCCCCGGCTGTAAACCCGGTAATTGACTGCGGAGTCAACAAGGAACTAGACAATGTACCTGCCCACGTGGAGAATGATGCGATGTGATGGAGGCTGAGTAAAACTGACTTGCAAAAACGGCAACGTGTCTTGTTTTTGCCAAAATGCATCGGCTTGGATGAAACTTCGCCAGTTCGCACAAGTTGTAATTCAACTATATGCACGCGTGTGCTTACCGATAGAAATTTAGCTCGTGTGAAGGGCTCGTTAGACGAAGCGGCACAGACAATAATACACCGCCAGCTCACAAGGATTTTTTCATCGCCACGAGTACCCACATATCTTGACACTTGATGGTTCAAGCTAGGGAAGCAATGTGGGATTTCGCGGGACCCTAATACCCGCGGTTGGAAAGTCCAATCACCCAGACCGGCCGCGGCCCGAGCCGAGTTTGCCCTTTAAGGGCTGGCCCAATCTAATGGTGATTCAGGAATCACAAGCAACGCGTCCACGACCCAACCTGGCGGCGCCTGTGGAAGTTTGTGTCCTTGGGGGGGGCTCGGCCGGCCGCGTGGCCTGCGCTGCCCTGCGGCGGGCCTGCCCCGGACTCAAGGTTACCGTACTAGAGCAAAGTCCTGCCGGTGAGTGCGATGCAGGATGCTGCGTGTTCTACGTTTGCGGGGAAGTTCGACGACGGTTGTCTGACGATTTCTGGTTGGGGTGCGACACAAAACTTCCCACGTTAGCAATACAGTTCGTGAGACCCGTTCGCAGCGTAGCGCACGCCCGCTGGGGCCTCCAGGGGTCATTTTACGTTGTGTTAAAATACTACACACCGTTGCCAACTGCAGCCGGGCGCGATGGCGCGGCTGCAAACGCGCCAGAGAGGGCGCATACTTCGCTCATCCAGGAGCACGATGTGCTCATGGTAAGTTTGGGATGATCTGGGAGTGCCAGCTCTGCAGGTTCGGGCCGCAGCGTTCCGGCGCTGCTGTGGCGCCGCACAACCGTCTTTGACGGAGTCGTGGCTTACGTCGTGCCCCCGCTTGCTTCAGGGCCGCGACTTGCAACAATCAGAGATCGACAGCCAGGCCGTCATCATGCATGGCTGCCGAGTCCGGCATCTGGTCCAGTTGGCGCGGGACCCGTCGTTAACATCAGCACCGCCCGAATCAGCGACAGCGCTGCAGGGCACCGCCGGCGGTGTCGCGCCACCAGAACACCGATGGCTTGTCATGTACGATGACCTTGCGGCCGGCGGAGGTGACAACGGGACGCGCCGGGAACTTTTCGCGGACTACGTCGTGGTGGCCACGGGCTTTTCCTCGGACGCGCGCGACATGGCGGCAGAGGTGCGTACCTGTGCGTACCGGGGGCCCTGTGTACTTGCTGGAGAGGAACAGCAACATGCTGCTTCCCCTAGAGACGAGTGGCGCGGTCGCGTTATTCAACGTGGCGGGTTGGCTGGGCGCGTGTCGAAGATTCGCGGTTACGGTTACGGTTGCGGTTACGGCGCCGACACTGAACTTCGCCTTCCGGAACGGGCGGAATGCCCATTTGTAGCGCGCATTCGAGTTTGTGCAGCCTACCCGGTGAACCTATTATTGTATTGTGACTGCCAAACTTTCACTGCACTGTGTGGTGTCCTCTAACCCACGCTTTACGACTTCTGGCCGATCGACTGCAGGCGCTTGCTTTCTTGTCCGACACGCCCTGCAAGCTGCTCCACGCCCACAGCGCCACCGCAACCGACCTCCTTCACAGCGGCGACTTCGTGACCGTCGTGGGCGATGGTACGTTGTGGCTGTGTGTCAGGAGAAAGCGACGCCGAGCTGCGCATTGCCTGGCACACGCGGCCGTGCAACACCCAACCAAACGTTGTGGCCGGTTGTGGTCGCCACCCACTACGCAGGTCCGGACGCAGTGGATGCCGCCAGCTCTGCCGCGCTGCTGCTGGGCGCCGCATCAGTGCGCCTGGTGGTGCCGCAGCATCGGGTACGTTTCGACTTCGGGATGCGGTGCCTGCCGTCGCACGAGCAGGGGTGCGCACAAGGGGTCACATCTTTGAACGTCAACACCGTATCCATCGCTGTAATAGCGTAAACGAATACGTCGTGTGGCCCCTTTCCCGTAGGTGGCGCCGCTCGTGATGGACGGAAACCAGCTGCTGTCCTCCGCCCGGCGGCGCGCGCTGGCCGCCTCGCTGCAGCCGCACTACGCCGCGCCGCAGCCGGGGCTGCTGGGCAAGGCGCTGCGGGCGCCCGCCAAGCGCCGCTTCTGGGCGCTCGTAAGCGACCACCTTAAGCCCTCAGCTCAGCGCTCCAATGCGGACCAGGGGCATGACATGCCCGCCGCCACCGCCGTGCCGCCCTCACCCTCGCGGGCAGCGCCTGCCAGCGGCGCGTTCTGGCGGCTGCGCCGCGGCAACACCCTGTCGCCTGCGGCGGCCGCGGCGGCGCCGCCGGCGGCGGCCGGCAAGCCGCTGGTCCTGTGGGCGCCCAGCCTGCGCGACCCCCGGTTCATGCCGTACTTGGACCGCAGCCTGAGGGAGGCGCTGATGGGGCAGCTTGGCGACTGCAGCAAAGGCGAGGGCGAGGGCGAGCTGGGCATGTACCGTGGGTTGGTGGCCCCCGACGTCCCCGGCCTGGCGTTCATCGGTTCCCAGCAGGTAAAATAGCTGTGCCGCAGTGAAGCTCGGCTGGTGTGTGTTTCGGGGGGGCCGGGGTTCAAATTGCGTTCCAACGCCGCAAGCAGGTGCGGTTGCTCTCGTTCGGTGGCTGCTACCTTATTCGGCGCCTCCCTTCCACAGGGCACAAGCGGTGAGCTGCTGGAGCTGCAGGCGCAGTGGCTGGCGGCGCACCTGGCGGGTCGGCTGGCGCTGCCGCCGGCCGCCGCCATGCGCGCCGACGTGGCGGCTCAGCGCGCGTGGCGGTCCGGCGCGCTGGCGCACCCGCTCATGTCGGCGGGCGGCTCGCTGGCGCGGCGGCACGAGCAGTGCTGCCTGGAGCAGCTGCGGCAGGACCTGCGCGGCGCGGGCCTCGCTGCGAGCGCGGCGCCTTCTGCTGTGGCCTCAGCGACCGCAGGCCACCAGTCTGCGGTGTCAGCTACGTCCAGTCGGCTCCCCGACCCAGTGCAGCTGGAGGCAGTTGTCGCGGCGTCAAGGGGCGCGGCCAGCTCTGCAACAGCGGGGGTCGGCGCATTGCCGGCAAATCCCGCGCCTCTGGCGTTGCTCGCTCAGGAGGAGCGCGAGGAGGAGGATGGGGAGGAGTTGGACGAAGAGCTAGAGAACACTTTCGGCGTGGCGTCGCCGCCGTCTTTTATCTTGCACGCCGGTCGCGGTGGCCGGCGCGGAGCGAGCACCATTGCAAGCCAATCGCACCGTGGCGGGCGCCACTCACAGCAGCGGCGCAGTGACAGCTGCGTCGATGCCGGCACGCACAGCGCGCGCAGCGCGGTGCTGGGCGGCAGCGCCGAGCGCAGCTCCGCCGCCAGCGCCGGCACCAGCGCCTGCGGCAGTCAGGTGCTCAGCGGCAGTGGTGAGCGCACCTCGGCGGGCAGCACCACCAGCAGCGCCAGCACCTTCTTCGCGCGCCTCAGCAGCCGTGTGTCCTGGTTCAGCTCCATCACGGGCGGGGCTGGAGGCGGCGGCGGCCTGGGCAGCAGCCCGCCCCTGTCGCCCGACAGAGCCCCCCCGACCCCAGCGGGCGGCGGCCAGATTGCGTCCAAGTCCCCTCCAGCCTCCCTCACTACCCTGACGTCCACGGCGGCAGGCGCCCTGCCAAGCCTCGCCTCGCCCACCTCGCCCCCAACCCTGGCTGAGCGCGGCGAGGGCTATGGCCGAGCTGGCAGCAGCATCAACGCCAACAGCAGCACCGCCACAGCCATGGTAGCGCTGGTGCGACCAGCCGCGCGGACGCGGCGGGGCGCCTCGGCCGCTGCCGCCGTACCTGCAGCTGCGCTGGTGCCGCCGTCTGCCGGTGCGCGTGCGCGGACGGCCATGAACAGCGCTGCGGTAGCTGCTGCCGCGCACGCGGCAGCAGCGCGTGCGCGCGCCGTCACGCAGCAGGTCGCAGCGGCCATGCAATCATCAGCTGCTGCGCGTGGGCGGGAGTTGGGGCTCGGAGCTGGTGTTGGCGGTGCCGGCGATGCGTCGCTCGCACCAGATGGTCGCACCTCCGCCCCGACACGGCCTGCGCAACGGCATCCAGTGCAAGAGCAAGGCGAGGATGAGGACGCCGCGGAGAGCGGCCCGACACGCCACACCTACAGCGGGCCCTTCCACACAACCGCCCTCGCCGGGCACCACAACAAGGCCAGCGCCAGCAGCGAGCGCCGCCAGGTGCAGCAGCAGCATGAACCGGACGAGCGTGTGCTAGGCTTGACGGGGCAGCTCACCGTGCCGGCCCCGCCGGTGGCTGCACTGCAGCAACAGATGGCGGCTATGGCGGTAGCGGAGGCGGCCGTGACGCCCCTGCCGGCGCCGCCACCGGTCCGGCTGCCTCCGCCGCTGCGCTCTATGACCCCAGCCGCAGCATCACCAACCACTTCGGCAGCCGCGCTCAACCTGGGCGAAAGCTTCGCCCTCGGCCACCGACACGGCAGCTCCAACTGTCAACTGGACCCAAACGGCGACCTGCTGCCGGCTGCGCCGATGCCCCGCCTCGGACTGCCTACTCCCCATGCTGTGAACGTCAACACCGTAGCACGGCGGGAGGTGCGTGAAGCTGGAGTAGACGTTGACACGGAGGACGCAGTGAGCGCCTCCACGTGCGCCTTCACCTCGCCTACGGCCGCGGCCGCCTGCACGCAGTCGCAGTCGCCCAGCATGGTGCTGACCTGCGCCACCTCCACTGGCGCCCCGTCGCCCCGGTCCTTCCGTGTGCTGCAGCGGAACGAGAGCAACGGCAGCAGCGGTGTGCCACCCGGCACTGCTACGGCTGCCTGGCATGCCGCCGGGGGTGCCAGCGCAGCTGGGGCGACGCACGCGTCGGTGCTAGCTGCAGCCGCGGCTGAGTCTGAAGCTGATGGCAGCACCGCCAGCGGCCACGGCGCCTTCGCTTCCGGCCTGCTCGGGGTGAGCGGGCGGCGCCTTCTGGGGCCCGTCACTGCTGCCCTGCGGCAGCGGCAGCAGCAGCAGCAGCGACAGGCGCACCCACAGAGCCCATCGGCGGAGCCCAAGCTACTGCCAGCAGGTCGGGAGATCGAGGCGGTGCAGTTTGCGGCCCTGCCCCCACCGCTGCTGCTGCAGCTGGACGAAGCGGATGATGCCTGCGGCAACAGCGGGCCCAGTGTGCACAGCGGCATCATGCCCGCCGCCGCCTTGCCAGCCGCTGGCAAGCTGCAGCCGGATGCTGCCTTCACTCCGGCGAGGGCGGCAGCGTCACCCAAATCGGTGTGGTCACCCAGGGGCTCATCGCTTGCCCAGGCCCTCGGCACCTGCCTGCCGTTCGGGCAGCCCAAGAAGTCGGCTGCCCGTCAAGCGCCGGCAGATGCAGCGGCGGCTGTTTGCAGGCCGGACGGTGAGCTCGCCGTCACGAGCGCTGCTGCCCAGGGCGTGGTGGTGGCCCCGGAGTCAGGAGGCACGGGCTGCGCGGCGCTTGCGTCGGGCTGCGGTCTTGCGAGCAGGCGGCCAATGACCATTGGCGGAGCGGCAGCAGGTGCCGGCCATGCCGGCGCTGCCGCTGTGCGTGCAACTGGAGCCCCCGGGACCACGTCCAGCCTTCCAGGCCCCAATGTGCTCGTGTCCCGCAGCAGTGTCACAGCGCTTGCAGATCCGCCGCAGGAGGGCACGCCGGTTGCCGAGCTGATAGACGAGGCGGAGCGCAGCGCGCGCCGCATGAGCCGCCTGATGCGGCAGCGACGCGCCGTCAGCAGCACCGGCGAGGATCCATCCGAAGCGGGCCCAGACAGCAATGGTACCAGTGGACACGCTCTTGCAAGCGTCCGCCCCGTGACTCGCTTCAGCTACAATGGCGCTGGGCCCATGAACGGCGGCGCTGGACAACCGCTCGGGTCTGGTACGAACCTGCGCCGCGGTTACAGCAGTGGTCTCTGGGGCGTCGGCGGCAGCCACCGCACCAGCGGCGGCGGCGCTGGCAGCACGGCTGCCATGGTGCCGCAAAGCACTCGCCGCACCAGTGGCGGCGGGCGCAGCAGCAGGGCAAGCAGCGGTGCCTTCCGCGTCAGCAACTGCGGTGGGGGCAGCCTTTACGTGAGTGGTCCAGGCGGCGGCGGCAGCGGCGGCGGCAGCGCCGGTGGTCCGTACGGCAGCGGCGCAGCAGCTGACGGCAGCAGCGGGGTGGACTGCGCCGCAGATCTTAGCATCTGGGGCGACGGCGCAGCCCTAGACCTGATGACGTCGCAGATCGAGGCCCTGCGCACCCACCTGCGCGACCCTCGCGTTGTTCCCTTCCCGTCGGTGGGCGCCGCATCACCACCGATCGCGTCACCGTCGCTGCCGGCGCCTCGCTCCTCACGGCCCTCGCCGTCGCCATCACCGCGGCTGTCCCAGGGATGGCCACGCTCGCCTTCCTCAGCCGCTACACCAGCAGCTGCCATTGGGGTGACCGGGCAGCCCGTTCCGCCTGCGTCGATGCCGTCGCCTCCAATGCAGAAGCTGCTGCACACCGCGCATTCCATGCCGGACCCGCAGCTTGGGGCCCCTCAGGGGCCCCATCAGATGCAGCCGTATCCATCGCCTGGGGCGCCAACAATCGCCCCGGAGCCATTTGCGCGTCGGCGGCCCGTCCTGCGCTCCCATCCTGGCCACCCCGAGCGGCAGACCGGCGGCGCGCAACAGCAACCCTCGGCCTCTGCTGCACAGGTCCTGCTGCCACAGGCCCAGGTGCCGCCGCGCCGCCAGGCCACTCTACCGATAGAGGCGCTGACTTGGGCACCGACATCGACACCCTCGGCTGCAGTTGTGGCGGCGGCCTCGCGGTCCCTGCCCACGACCCCGCAAGCCCCACAGCAGCCTTGCGACCCGCAGTTGGCCTCGGTCTTCCAGCGTGTGTTTCCGCCTGTGGCCTCCGCGGGCGCCCTGGAGGCCCTGCCATCCATTGGCTCGCGTGTGGCCCCGGCGGCCACCGCGGCAGCTGCCGCCGCAGTGACTGCGGCCGCTGCGGCGGCCAGGAATGATGCCGCGGACTGGACGCCATTTTCGTCGTTCCGTAACGCAGCCGTACTGCAGCAGCCCGAGCTCGACAGCACCTGCCTGGCGACCGCCGCGTTCATCAGCCCTGACGGCGACGAGCCCGGTCTTGCGGCGACGCTAACTGCAGCGTCCTCTGTCGGCAGCACGGCCGCAGGCGCTGCAACACCTGCGGGCACCAGCGACGCGGGCTCGCGGGCCGTATGCAAACGCCGCTCCGTGCCGGACCTTCGCGCGCTGCAGCGGCTGTCCACCATCCCTGAGCACCGCCGCAACCAGCCGACCAGCGCCAACAC
This sequence comes from Chlamydomonas incerta, assembly GCA_016834605.1. Taxonomy (NCBI): domain Eukaryota; kingdom Viridiplantae; phylum Chlorophyta; class Chlorophyceae; order Chlamydomonadales; family Chlamydomonadaceae; genus Chlamydomonas; species Chlamydomonas incerta. The sequence goes on from JAEHOC010000036.1 coordinate 188,329, forward strand.
GCTCACCGAGTCGGAGACCGAGACCGGCAGCGGCATTGCGGGGCCCGGCGCGGGCGGCGGCGGCCTGACGCGCTCGTTCTCTGGGGGGATTTCTTTCACGTGCGGGGCCGGGGCCGGCGCTGCAGTGAGCAGCGCGCGTTCTCACAGCTTCAGAAGCTACCTGGGCCTTGGAGTTGAAACGCAGACCGGCGTTTTAGCAGCTGCAGCAGCAGCGCCTGCCGCTGCCTGCAACAAGACCAGCACCGGCTTGGCGGTCGGGGCTCCTGCTGCTGTGCGTGCGGCGCCCGCAGTGGCTGCTGACCAGGAGCTAGGCGGCCCAGGCATCACCCCTGGACAGCCCTCGAGCAGCTTTGGTGCAGCAGGTGGGGCCCTTGGCGCCCATCAAGCGGCCGGCGGTGATGCCACTAGCGCTGGCGTCGCTGTTACTTGCCGGGTGGCCGGCATCGCGCACCACGCCAGCAGCGGCACCGCCCAGGGCAGCATGGCTCCCGCGGCCCAGCCTACCAAGGCGGCGCCGCCCCAACTGGTCAGCCCGGTTGAGCCGGGCACTCCGGGCTCATCAGGTTGGCCGGCAGCGGTGTCGCCGCACCTGCCGCAGCTGCCGCTGGCATTGCTGCCCCCGCCCATGGAGCCAATCAAGACATTGAACACTGCAGCTGCCTCCGCTGCCGGCGCCAGGCTAATTGACGAGCGCCCGGCAGGACAGCGGCAGCCGGCCGGCTTGCAAAGAGTCGGCTGCAGCACACCTCCCGGCACGAGCGCTGCTGCCTCCATGCTGCTTCTGCTGCCGGAGCTGCCTCCTGGTGACGGCTACTACTCCAGCTACCCCCACACGGTGCCGAACACGCCCACGGTCCTGACGCCGTTCAGCACCGCCGCGGCGCCCTGCAGCCTGCCAGTCTGGCAGCCATCACATTCGCCGCAACTACAGCCTTCCCAGGCGCCACTACAACAGCGGACTTCTCGGACGTCGGCAGTTGCAGCTGCGCTTACGGGACTCCTGAGCAGCGCTTTTAGTGGGTCGCTGGCAGCCGGTGGTGGCGGTGGCGGCGGCGGCGGCGCTGTCCCTACCGCCAACACAACCACGCTGCGACCACGGCTGACCCGCCAAAGCACGGGCGGCGCCTCCATGGCTAGCCTGTTCCGGTTGGAGCACAGGCCGAGCGGCATTGCTGCCAACGCTGTCACAAGCGGCCGGCGTGGCAGCGGCGGCGGCGGCGCGCACTCCCGGAGCGGCGGCGGCGCCGCCACCGGGTGGCTTGACAGCCGGACGTCAGCGCCCGCCGTTCACGCCAGCCGCAGGTTCCTCCTCGGCATGCTGGGTGGAGGTGGCATCGGCGGAGCTGGCAACGGCGCAGGCAGCGGTGGCGCAGGTGTTAACAATGGCGTTGGCGGCGGGCTGCTGAGCGCGGCCGCCGAAAACGCGGTGCTCCCGTACAGCAAGCGCCTGAGCTCGGGCTTGTCGGGCCTCTCGCCGCCGAGCGTGTTCGCGGCGCCCTCGATGCTGCCGCCAAGCTCGCCGCTATCACCGCCGCTGTCTCCTACCGGGCCCAGCGCCGGGCCCGCATCCCTGTGTGACGGCGGTGCTAGCAGGCGCAGCCTCTTGCCGCCGCCGCAGCAGCCGCAGCGCTCCTCTGCCGCTGCAGCTCCCGCCCATGGCGCACGCACCAGCGGCCCGTCAGCCCCGGCGAACCGGGGCCGGCGTGCCACCGTGCCGGGCGCGGGTTTTGGCCGGCAGAGCTGCCTGATGGAATTTGATGGTGATGACGTGGAGGAGGCGGAGCCGCAGCACAACGGAGGCTTTCCGGAGTCGGCGGCCGCTGCAGCCGCCGCGGGCGCAGCTGCGTACGACGGCCGGCGCTCCGCCCCGCCACTAGCGCAGCATGGACACGAGCCGCCACGCTGCCACATTGCGGCCGCTGCCACCATAATGAATTTCCAGGGCAGCGGTCAGACCGTGCCGACGCCGAACAGCAGCATAGAAGCTGGCGGGCCAAACCTGACGGCGGCTCAGCGCGCCCACCACACCCAGCATGCTGCGACGTCATCCTTGTTTGGGGAGGAGGAGTCCTGGCCCAACGTGAGCACCGGTGGCGGTGTCTTCATGCTTTCGGGTGTGTCTCCAGATGCGCAGCTGCAGCCCTCGCTGTTGGGCCAGGCGCAGACTCTGGCGGCGACCGCGGCACTGCCGGTGGCGCCCCTGCCGCCCGGAGACCGGCTGCTGTCGCCCTTCCAAGCGGCTGCCACTAGCGCGCTGCAGGGCACAGCAGGCGCAGTGCTGCAGAGCACGTACGCACAGGTACAAGAGCTGCCGCAACACCGGACCAGTCACGACTTTGGTTTCAGGTGCTACGGCAACACTGAGGCGATGCAGCCACCGGACGGCGCTGCCTCAAGCAGCTGCCAGGCGCCGCGCTTCAGCCTGGGCGATACCGCGGACACCAACCTCCATTCCCTCCTGGTGCCACCGCCAGCCGACCTGTCGCCACTGCCGCCGCGTGCGCTGCCGCTGCGCCGTGCCACAATGGGCGGCGTCGGGGCTGCAAGCGCAACTGGTGCTGTCGGTGGCCCAAGTGCCTGGAGCAACTACAGCAGCTGCGGCGGTGGGCACCCGAAGTGCCTGCTGCCTGGAGTGGGAAGCCTGGGGCCGTTTACGCCTGGGCCCTTCCGCTCAGCTGCTAGCTGCGGGGCCGGCTGTGGAGTCGGTGCGGATGGCTCGATGGCAGGCGTTGGTGAGGAGAAACGCGGCAGCCCTGCGTGGCTCGTCCGGCACGCGAGTGAGGCACGGCAGGAGCAGCTTGTCACTCAGGTGAGGCGAACGCTCTTTGAGAGTGGGCCCCGAGCAAGCGAGTGCGCGTCGGTGTCACCAAGATGCGCACATTGCAACAGCACCCCACACGGCGACTGATTAATGATTTCTGCAATTGTGTGCTTCCCCTACAGATCTCCTCCTGGCTGCGAGAGGCGCTCAAGCAGAAGAACAGTGCTCAGTAACAACTTGGGATGAGCCTTGGGATGAGCGGGGGTGGGGATGCCCCCTCGGCAATGAGTGGGCATGTGCGCGGGGGCGCCGTGTCACGGGCGACGGGAGGGGGACAGGGGGGACGCCAGACCAAGCTCTAGCAAACGGGGGGCCGGGAGCCTTGCATACGCATACTGACGTATACAAATATCGGATGCTGCGGACTGGAATTATTCGGACAGCGCGTTGATTACGATGTCAGTCTTTTCCAACCAGGTGGCGCACTCGCTTCACGTGACGCAGTGCATGAGGGCCGCGAGGCTTGCAACACAAGTGAAGCCAGACTGGCCAGTTTTCTGGGTGTTTGGGGTTTTGACGAGGGTTGATAGCGCCGAGAAATAGAGAAACAGGGGGTGTTGCGCTAGCAGCGGCTGGGCGTTAGGTAGTTTTCTGGCCGCGGGGTTACTGCTGGTACTGCTGCTTGGACGCAGGGCATCTAGATGATACAATACGGCGGGACTGCTGGGGGGCTGCCATGGCGGACTGGGGTTGTGGGGCTAAATACTGCAGGCTACGGCTGTTTCGAGTCGTCCGTGTGGGGGCATGCGGAAAGACAATACGCATGTCCCTCAACGTTACGCAATACGGTACATGCAACAACCGCAGCGTATTTGCACCGGCTTCTACGGGTCTCTTTCATGTGTCCGTTTGAGTTGGCGTGGTGGGGATCCAGGCAAAGGTGTTGGCTGTGCGGCACGGTGCGCAACTCTTGGTGGCTGCTGACGCGTGGGAGTGCTTCTTGGTAACAATGTACAGGTTGTCCCAAATTAAGCACGCGCGCGTGCGGCTGTACAGTTCTTTGGCTTGCACTTCCGAGTGTCCATCACGAGGAAATCTAGAACACGTGGCAAAAAGAATCAACACATGTAATTGCACTACCGGTGATGCAGTCTCCCAGCACACCTCGACCATCAGCCACCGTGTGTACGCCAAACACACGAACGAGTGAAACAGTAATGTTGCATGCCTGTTGGGCACGGGAGGCAAGGGCCAACGTCATCCTTGCGGGCGCACTGGCGCAGTACGGTACACACCGCTTTCCAGATCCTCACAGGACTATCAGGCAGCAGGCAAGGACTCACGAGGAGCTTGGGAATTTCAACAGCCTAGCCCCGTTTCAGCCAGTCAACTAGGACAGTAGGGCACACATGTACAGGTCCCTGTCAAATATCTTCAACAGAGCAAACCATAGCCTACCAAGTTGCACCCACCCCACAATGCCATTCGGCCATGCCCGCCGGCCGTCCATCCGTCACCAAATCAACGCCGTCCCTACACGAACACACGTCAGTTTGGGCTGCGCCTAAAGCAGACAACCACCCGTAGGGCTGGCGCTGCACAGCCCTTCAGACGACGGGTTGAGGCCGGACGGCAAGAATGAATAAAAGGAAATTGCGCCGTCAGCTCTTAACTACAGCTGCGCACACATGCACCTCATCAGTCATCACCCGCCATTGCCGCCATCTGCCAGCTGCGCTTCTTAGGCCTGTTCAGCGCCGCCGGCCAAGGTGTGCCGGCCGCCACACAGGCACGGTAACGGCGGTACCGTGAACACAATCCAGCGTGAGATAAACCTCGGGGCCGCAATCAGCAGCACTGCTATGGAATGCAAATGCTCTAATAAGATATGGCATTTCAAGCAGACGTAGCCAGAGACCACCAGCCTGCGGGCAAATACGTATACAGTTCGCGCCGGTAACGTGGGCCCTTGATGCAAGTATGCTGCTGCGTTCAGTATTGAGTAACCTAGCGCACATTTGTTGCTTGCGCCGCCGCCTTCTTTGCGAGGGCCTCCCTCAGCCACGCCGAGACCTGCACAAGCATGGCATAGCGTCAGCAAAGACCACGACCACCTGGACAGGGCTACCTGCCGCGACCCGCACGTTTCCGGTGCCGACGTCAGCAGCCCCACCCACGGGACAGCGTGCCGCACATCCCCCAGCCCCACCACCACATGGCTGTGTGTGCGTCCCAGCCCAGCCACATCAGCACAGCCAGCGCACCTGGTTGACCATCTGCTCCTGCCGGGCCCGGCTGGCCTGGATCACTTCCCACGCGGGGCCGCCGCGCCGCACGCCGTCCTCCATCGCATCCCCGACATCGCCCAGCAGGGCTCCGGTGACGCCACAGCTACTTATGCTGCCATGGGTGCTGTGTGCGCGCTCCCCGGCTTCGCTGATGCCAGCAGCTGCCGCATTCAGCCAGGTTTGACAATGGCCATCAGTCGGCCCTGCCTCCGGCTCCACCCCTGCCTCAGCCCCTACCACCTCCGCTGCCCCGCCAGCAGCGGCAGCCAAGGCGCGCGGGCCTAGGCCGCCGGGCCCGCTCACACTAGCGCCGCGTGCGAACCTTCCGCCCGCCGCCCGCACCATCCCGAGAGGGACCTCGCCGCTCACGACAGCTTGGAGCGCGTTGGTGCTGCCAGCAAGCGCTGCCAGCGCATGCGCACTGCCAGACCTGAGCGGCGAGCTGGGGCCTGAGCCCTCGGCCAGTGCCATGTTCCGCATGCGGCTGTGCTCCCGCCCGGCTGGACTGAGCGGTGAGCGTGGCGAGGTGCAGGAGCGCCGGAACGCCCGGCTGCTGCTGCCGCCTGCAGCCGGCGGCGGGCCGCTGGCGGGCGGGCCCGGGGCGTCGGCCACGGTTTTGACTTTGATGCTGTGCCGCGCGAACCAGTTCAGTGGTAGCGAAGGAGCGGCATGCGGCTGTGCATGCGCCTGAAGCAGCGGCGATGGCGCCCGGCTGGGCCGCGGCGACTGCAGCGGTGAATGCACCGGCGACGGCAGCGGCTCCGACAGCTGCGGCCGCTGCGACGAGGGCACAGCCCCCTTGTCCTGCTGCTGCTGCTGTTGCGGAGCTTGGCTGCTCGCGGCGCCGACGTCGCTGCCGACCGCCGACATCCCCACCATGCTGAGCCGCTCTCGCCCCTGCGCCCGCTGCGTCAGCTGCCGCCTCATGTCGCGCTCCTGCCGCTGCGCGGCGCTCCAGCGTGCGGCCTCCAGCAGGTCGTCGTGCATGTCCTGCAGGCTGGGCGAGCTCATGCGGGGAGCCGACTGCAGGGCCTGCTGCAGGTGGCTGTGGGCGGGGTTGTGGCGCAGCATGATGGACGCACCGCTGGCCAGCGCGCGGCGACTGGCAGGCACTGAGGCCACCGGGGAACCTGCGCTGCCGCCGGGCGAGGCCGCGGCGTGGCCGCTGCCGCCGCTGCTGCGCTGCGACTGGTTTTGGGAGACCAGCGAGAAGGCGTCGGAGGTGGCGCCGTCACGGGCGTCGCCGCGGCTCGGTGCGTGCTGGCCCCTGCAGCCATCACGGACGCTGCCAGGCGCAAGCACGTGCATGGCCGCCAGGTGGCTCAGGGCCGGCGGCAGCACGCCGCCAATACTGCCATGGCCGCCCTTGCCCAGGCCGGTCGCAGAGCGCCGCGGCGGCATCACAGTCGGCTGCGGTGAGGCCGCCGGCGGGCGCACCAACGAGCCCATTTTCCTGTACAAGTGCAGACGCAATGTGTGTTCACTAGCAGTCTTCACAGTGCTATGTGGCCCATAGCGTTCTAACCCTCCCTACGCCCAGGCATACCCACTAACCCACCCGCCCTTTGTTCGCTTACTTCAGCGTTCCCAGCATCCGGCTTGCGATGCCGACGCCGCTCGCAGCCGCCCCCACGCCGCCGGGGCTCCCGCCGCCCCGCCCAAAGCTGGAACTGTGCACGGAGGACAGCAGCAGGGCCGCGTTCATGGAGGGCCGGCCGGGCGCGCCGCTCCATCCGGCTGACGGCGGACCTGCGCCAGCCCCATGAAACCCATGTCCGTCGGCGGTGCTGATCAGCGAATCCGCGAGGCCGACAATCGTTGCAGGGCAGCGTGGCGCGAGCGACAGGCGGCGGGCAGAGGCGTAGGCCGACCTGAAGGGCGACGTGCCGGGCGTGACGCGGGCGCTGCTGCCCACTGGGCTTGAGCGGTCTTCTAGGGCCGCGTTTGCTGACTCTGCTTCCGGATCCAGCAATTCAAAGTCGTCCGTGATATTGTTGACCGGCACGGGTTGTTGGAGAGGCAAGTCGGCGGGCGGCAGCTGCATGGGAAACGGCCGGGACTGCTGCTGGGCTGTCGCCAGCGGAATGGCACACCCGCTGCTATGGCTGCATTCGTGCGACCGGCTGGAATGGCTGGGCACGTGCGGTACCCACTGCGGCAGCGGCAGCGAGATCGCATGCTGGTCCGCCAGCCCTGCTGAAATGCGGCCTGTGGGAGACGTTCTTTGGGAGGGCGGCAGCAGATGCGTGAGGCCGAAGATGTCATCTGCCTCCTCTAAGCCATGCTCCTCGAAGTCGCTGCTGCCGTCCACCGCTGCCGTGCGCCGTGCTGCGTCCCCCGCGGCCAGCAGGTCGGCAACCACGCCCCCCCGAACCGAGGGCAGCTGCAGCACAACAGATCCCGACCCAGAGCTCCCGTGGCTGCCCCCGCGAGTTCGCTGCAGCAGCTGAGGCTGCTGCGACGGCGGTGCGAGTACAAACTCAAGCTGAGGTTGGCGCGAGGACGAAACGGGCAGTGGCGATGACTGCGCGGTGCCAAACACATCCACGCCAAGGACGGCTGCGCCGATAGGGCCGACTGGACCCACGGTCACATCGAGCTCGTCCAGGGCCTGGCCCTGCTGCCTGATATGGCCGAGCTGTTGCAGCCGGCTCTGCAGCTGGGCGACATCGCCGCCGCCGAAGTCGTGCCCCCGCTGCTCACGGCCGTCCCATCCCATGAGGTCAAATGCCTCCGCATCGGAGATGGCGCTGGGCGGGCTGCTGCAGGCTAGGCGCACCCCCTGCACGCCCTCCATGTCCGCTTCCACCGAAATCTCCTGCAGCACCGCAAGCGGGGCGGCAGGGCCTGCAGCGCTGGCTTCAAAGGGCCCGCTGGACACGTCCGCCTCCGTGCTAGCCGCCAGTAGATACGCTTGGTCGCCCGAGAGGCGGTGCAGCCGCACGGCCCGCGACTCCACGTCCTCATCCGCTCTGCCGCGTGCGTACCCAAAGCACGGGGGTGCAGAGGCGCGAATTCGCTGGCGGGCTGCAAGTCCCGTGACGCTCACGACCGCAAACCTCGAGGGCAGAGAGGAGTGCCCGCTGGAATCAACCGCAGCGAACGTGGGCGGCAGCGGCTGTGGCTGCACTGCAGCCGTGGCAGAGGCTGCGCTGCCAGGCCGCAGCAAGGCGGCAGGAACCGTCGCAGGGGCAGGCGCGGCCGAATCCCGACTCCGCCGTGCAGCCGGCAGAGCTGCCGCTGGCCCCGCTGGTATAGCCAGCGCTGCAGCACCTAGGTCTGCAGTAGCCGATGCAAAGCGCATGTTGCAAAGCTCCGGCTGTAGCATGGACACCGGGTGCAGAGATGCCCCCCTGTCACCTTCTTCCATCAGGCGTGAAGACGCGGAAACGATGTGTGTGCCGCTCAGCACAGCACAGCTGCTGAGTTCGCCCATTCTGTTCGAGTTGGCTGCGCCGCGGCCAAAGCTGCGGGGTATGCGCTGGCTGTAGGGCAGGGCTGCGTTCCGGCAAGCCTGGGCGAAAATGCCGCTTGTCTCTTTGCTGCTTGCAGCCCCGGGTCTGGCATTGCTGCTTACCGCTCCCGTGGCCGCACGCTGCAGCACCAGCAGCGCTGACGAGATCTGCCTCCGCAGGAACTTGGGTCGGCTACTGCTGCGGCCGCTGCCGCTTTCCTCCTCAGGGATGGCACTGGAGGCCGCTGCAGCCACACCACGCGCTTTTGGGGCCAGAGCACATGCCTCGCCTGGGTGGCCCGACATGCTTTGGCTCGGCAGTTGGGCCATGCCACCAGCGCTGCTGGTATCTCTGGGGCACATCACCTCACTTGCAGAGCAGCGGCCGAACAGCTCTGGCACTGTAGCAGCACCACTGACTGGGCTTGGCAGCACGTGGACCGGAAGCGCAAGGTGTGTGAGCCGCCCTGCGCCAGAACGCCACTGATGGTAGCTGGTCGGCGATGCTGTGGATGACAGCCGCTGCTGAGATTGCTGGCCGTATGTGTGCCTCGCTGGCGTCGAGGGCAGCACGAGGTGTGCGAGCGGGTCTGTGAGCCCTGCAGCTGCCACGTACATTGACCCAGCTGTACTTGACGCCATGCCGGCACCTCCGATTGGTGCCGTCGCCGGCGAGCAGCCGCCCCTGTCACCTGCCGCCCCTGCTGGCCCGACAAGCAGAGGCCTGCCCAGCGGTGACACACCCAGCGGAAAAGCCGTGCTGCCGAGCGCCGAGCCGTCACCGGACACGCGCAGGACCGCGCTCGGCGGTGAAGGCAGGGCTGGCAAGTCACTGACGTGGTTGAAAAGGGATGGCAACATGCTGCTGCTGCCGCCACAGCCGCCGCTTTCACTTGCAGCTGGGGGCGCCAAAAAAGGTGAAGGCAGCGCTGAGAGGCGGTTGACGCAGTCGAATGACTTCACCACAGCTGCGCTTAGCGGGTAGCTGTGTCGCGGAGGAGATGCGCCTAAGGCGTAGGTCGCCTGCCGGAGCTGGATGGGAAGCGGAACAGGGACAGGCGGGGAAGACTGCACTCCCATGCCCTGCTGTGGGGACTGCGGGAGCTGGGCTGCGGTTGGCGTTCCAGGCGGCGCCTCAGGCGCGGTCGGCCGAGTCCCGCCGCCCACGGACGCAAGTCGGTGCAACTGCCGCCGCGACGCACTTGCGAGCGCCGTGGCAGCGGCAACTGCGCCTGACCGTGTGCGCTCCAGGAGCGATGGCGTTTGGTTGCCGTGCAGTTGGCTGCGCGATAGGCGCGGCGGGCGCTCCAGTGATCCGCTCAGTGCTCGTTGCTGCTTAAACGAGCCTGTTGCCGCCTGTGTAGCCATCCCCGCGGCGAGCTGCTGGCGGCTGCAGTCGGGGGGCCGGGGGCTGCGGCGCCAGATGCCGACGCTGCCGGCGGCGGGCTCCGTGTCCTCAGGAATGCAGCTTTGCATATCTGACTTTCTGCATATTGTTGCGGGCTCGCCTAGAGCCAGGTTGGGCGCAGAGGCGCGGTGCTTGGGCAGCGAACGGCGGGTTTTGCTTGGGCTAATGGCCCCAGCAGCGACCTCACTGCTCTTGTCCATGCGCTTGCCGCCACCTCCACTGTTCAGCAGGCTGGGTGTGCGGCTGCCACGGGAGGCAGCAGAGGCGGCCCCAAGTCCAATTGACGGAAACGGGAACGCTGCAGGATTCTGCAGGTGGCTGCGCAGCGCCTGCATTTGCTCCGCAAGCTCCTCTACGACGCTTCCGCCGCCGGCGCTGACCGGATCACAGCGATCGAAGTGTCGCCCGCCACCGACACTGAATGACCCCACTTGGAATGGGCCTGTGGTCGGTACAGCATTTTGCATGCCGGCCTCTGCGCAACCGCCGCAGCTTATGCCATTAGCCTGGCTGGACAGGAGGTTTGTGCTGGGAATTTCATCGGCATGCTGTTGCTCCGTGTCTCCGACTATCACCCCGGCACCACACCCGCTGGGTGGAAGCCAGCTTGCCGTGCCCCTACGGCTCCGCGAGGTGCTGGCTAGGGATGACGCATTTGAACGCTGCCGCAGTGCAGCAAAGCTGAGCCCCAGTAAGCCGCCGGACACGTGCGCCGCTGTCATGCCGAACCGCTGCGAGCTGCGGCAGAGCGGAAGCGGAGAGGGCTGCCCGGAATAGGCAGCGCCATCCATCGAGGCTAGCCGGTCCGACCCCTGCAGGCTCATGCGCATCGGTGGCGGCAAGCTGGCAGCACCCATTGCCGCAGCAGCGACAGGCAGGGCGCGGCTGCTGCTGCTGGCCGGCGCTGGGTAGAGGGCTGTGGCAACGGCGGACACATACTTGGCCCGTGCATCGCATGCAGCCGAAGCCTGCCCGGCACCGGGGTTGTGCCGCGCGCCGCCGCGGACGGATGCGTCCGCGTCCGATTCTCCGTCGCTGAGCGGCGTGCAGATCACCAGGCGAGAGGCGCTGCACACTGCAGCAGTTGAGGCGACAACACCAGTTGCGCCTGACGCGGCCGGATTCAGGCCAGGCCCAGACGTTGTGCGGTGAGGAGCCATGGGGGTGCGGCCGCATGCATCCATCGCGCCAGACGCAGGCGCGGCGCCTGATGCTGTGCATAGGCTGCTCGGCAGCCGAGATGCCAGCTGCCTACGGCTGGCGCAGGCGCGACTGCTACTGCTCCTGCAGCTGCCATCGTGCAGCGGGTGCTGCTGCCCAGCCAGAACGTCCTCCAGCACGGAGGTGGGCAGGCCGCTGGCAGCTGCCATCCGCCCTAACCTTTCAGCAAGCGGCGACTCGGAGGCCGCAGCACCTGCCGCAGCGGCCGCTTGGCGATCGAGCCTGGTGGTGCTTGCCGCACGAGCGTGTGCAGCTGTCGAGCTCCATAACGATCGGATAGAGCTGAGGCTGGAGCCCCGGCGAGCGGCCCTGCGGTGCCCGGCGATGGCACGCGGGCTTTGGCCGGCACCATCCAGCACGGAGGCTGTGCTGCGGCGGTCCGGCCACCTTACCACGGCGGCATCAGCAGGTCCAAGTGCACGAGGGCCGGAGCTGGCAAGGGGACCAGCTGCGCTCCAGCCTCCCGCCGCCCCCGCCGCCGCCGCAGTGGCCGCAAGCGCGCGACTCAGCAAACTGCCGACTGTGCCAGTAGTGATGCTGCGGCGCGGGGCTGGCCGGGTGGGCCCAGCCGCACCTGGCTGAACCCCATGCAGCGGACCACTCAGGGTGTTCCGCGTGGCAGCGTTCGCGAGCCAGCCTGCGCCGATTGCTGAATGCGACTGCGAATCTGGCGTCGCATGGACCGCATGTTCTGCTGCACGGCCCGCTGCCTCCTCCGCCACCTCCGCCTCAGAGACGGCATCGTCGACGTGGCGGAAGCGGCTGCTGGCGGGCCGGGAGGCCGCCGGCCGGGCTGCAGCACCGGGTGCTGGGTCACGCCGTCGCGGGGATGTGGGGGCTGACGCTGCAATCATCCCGCGGCTGCTGGCCGTGCGGTAGCGCGCGATGAAGAACTGCGGTACCGCGGGAGACATGCTGCTGGGTGGCGGTCGGTCAGCGGGCCTGGGGCCTGCCTCGGCTGGTACTTGAGCGTGCACGGTGAAGGGGCCCTCGACGCCTGGACTCGTGCTGTCGTGTGCGGGCAGCCGAGCGCCGATGCGCTGGCTGCGCGACGCCTGCTGCTGCGACCCAGTCATCAGCATAGCCCCTTCCTGGGCCGCACTGATGGCACTGCGGTTAGAGCCGCCACCAAACCCAGCACGCGGGCTGGTCAGGTCTGGCATGTCCATGCCGTCGCTTCTCAGCGGCAGGACAGGACGCGGCTCTGGCAGTGGCCGGAAGGCTCGTGCCTCTGCCTGGCCGAGGCCCCACTGCGTGCCCATCGATGCCTGAGCCGCCGCAGCGAGGCCCGCGCCGCGCAGATCCTGCCGCAGCTGCTGCAGGTAGCACTGCTCGTGCCGCCGCGCCAGCGAGCCGCCCGCCGACATGAGCGGGTGCGCCAGCGCGCCGGACCGCCACACGCGCTGAGCCGCCACGTCCGCGCGCATGGCGGCGGCCGGCGGCAGCGCCAGCCGACCCGCAAGGTGCGCCGCAAGCCACTGTGCCTGCAGCTCCAGCAGCAGCAGGCTGCTGCCGGCGTGAGCCTCCAGGCCCACGAACGCCAGGCCAGGCACGTCCGGGTGGACCATGCCACGGTACAGCGCCAGGTCGCCATCACCCTCGGCCGTGCTCACACCGCCCAGCAGCGCCTGGCGCAGCGGGGCGCTGAGGAACGGCATGAAGCGGGGGTCGTGCAGGCTGGGCGCCCACAGCACCAGGTGCTCTCCCGTGCTGCCGCTACTGCCGCTGCTACTGCCTCCGCCTCTTCGCCCCAGACTGAGCTTGTCCTTGACGAGCGCCCAGAAGCGGCGCTTGGCGGGCGCCCGCAGCGCCTTGCCCAGCGGCCCGGGCTGCGGCGTGGCGTAGTGCGGCTGCAGCGAGGCGGCCAGCGCGCGCCGCCGGGCGGAGGACAGCAGCGCCGTGCCTTCAACAGGCTCGACACATGCGGCGCTGTTAGCAACTCTGCTCGTCGACTGCAGTAGCGATACATCTTGACCATGCCGTAGCAGAGCGACGGCGCTCACCACATCCCACGCGTGTGGCCCTGCACGGAGGGCCGGGTAGAAGGGGCAGCAACGGCACAGCCTGAGCCTACTGACAGATTAAAAGTTAACGTGTCCGCGCGCGTGTTGACTTATTGTCCAAAGTTGTTGGTGATACGGTACCCAAACGCACCTGCGCCGATAACACGCACAGAGCTGGCTGCAGCAACATGCGCTGCGGCAGCCGCGGCGGCTGCCAGCATCCGCGCAGGCTTTGACGGCTGCGGCGACGGCTGCGGCGCGCTGGTCACGCAGCCGCTGTGAGCCCCAGACCCGCCCTGCTGTTTCTGCGCACCCGGGTGGTGCCCCAGCGACAGGTCAGCGTCTAGGGGCAGAATGAGCTCGTGTCCCGCAGCAAGGACAACGAAAGGTGCCGTGACCGCGGTGGTGTGGCCATTTGATGTGTCCTGAAAGGTCGCGCGCCACCCGCCCATGTGCATATGCTGGGACACGGGGTCGGTGCCGGGCATTGAGCCGACAGGCTGACTGCTGCACGGCGACGCCGCTTCTGCCGCCGCCGCCGCCGGCAACGGCAACTGCTCCAGGTGGACGAGGCGGTGGTGCCGGTAGACCGGTGTGCCGGCGTCGAAAGAGGCAGTGCCGAAATCGCCGAGCCAAGGTTGTAGTTTCAGACCCTGATCCTACGTAAGTTTCAAGAGTAGCAGACGTCACTGGCGCTGTGTGGCCGATGGCGGAAGGAAGGACTGGCGGCCAGGTCGGGCTGGGTGGTGTGCGCATGCGGGAGTAGTTGAGCGGACGCGTGAGCAATCTTCCGCTCCGCGCGTGCCAAGACAGCTTCTTACCGTGGGATCCACGAGCTCCGCAGATGTGAGGACTCCTGAGGAGCGCCCGCCGTCGACAGGGTCTGCGAAGAAGGAAAGGCCTTAGGATGCGAGATGGTCTGGAATGCCTACCTCCCGATCGCAGGAAATCCAGTGAGCCCACCTGAAATAGTTTCACTCGCATGACCGTACTGACGCAGTCCTTGCTGCGGCGCCTCTTCAAAGACAATACTTGGGAGCCCAAGAACGCGGCATGCCTGTGCCACGGCAATCTCCGTCGGCCCATTGTATCCAATGATTAAAACTGCATCTGTTGCTTGATCGGTGTGCGAGCTCAGGGCGGCCATGGCGCCTCGCCAAGCGCACTCGCACACCGTTGACTCGTTGTTTGAGCTAATTCACTGTGACGTGACTCAAGTTCGGCACACACATCATTGTATAAGGTTTGGAGAATGGGCAGCAAACGAAAGCACTCCATTCTCAGCAGTAACTCGCGGCGGCACCGTGCGAAGAAGACAAGCGGGCGACGGTCGCCGGTGGTGTGAAGTCGGGTTCCGTGAAGGTCTAGCGTGAACAATGTAATTACATAACACAAATTAGCCTCCCCAGGGCAGCCGCAGGGTCATTGGGCACGAACTTCGCAGCGCTGGATCCAGCCAAGCCGCGACAGACGCACACGCTTTGAGCCGCTGACGCTCGACCCTGTGCTGATATGCGTATGCAGGAGAGCTATTCGCTCTGCTCTGTGACACTGTGGCGATTGGTCGCCCGTGCCGCCGTGGTCGCCCGCGCCCGCGCCCACGCCCACGCCCACCTCCGTCAGCGCCATCCTGGTCGCAAACCGTGCGCTCCATTAATCCTGTAAACTCTGTACTGGGTATTGATTCCCCTCTACTGATGTAAAGTATCAAAGCGCCTGCGCCTGGACCAAGCTTTTACGCACCATGGCACGGCGTACTCCAGATGGCAGATGCTGTCTTCGGACTAGTGCTATGCACCGGTGGCCTGACCGTGCGCTAGCAGCTGAATGGACATCCACACCAGGTCCCTTGCAATGCCAGTATGTGTGCTCTTGTTTTGCAATTCCGAGCCTGCCCCAAGCGGCACAATCCGCCACCGTGGCCATCGCCTATTGGATACACTTGCATAATCCAGATGCTGCCTGCCGCCAGCAGCACGCTACGCAGACATGGGCCCTGAATGGTTCAGATAACGGGCTCCAAGGGCCCTAGGCCCCTAGGCTCCAAGGCCCCTGCGCCCGTGTTGGTATACCGGGATCCAGATTGAGGACAGTCCTTGCCCCCGTGCTACATTCCTTGTTCGGAATACGGCAGAGCGACCGCATGCAGCATCAGCTTGTGCGACACATCAACTGACAACAGCTACCAAGGGATGCGCATGAATGGCCGTCACCATGACGCACCTCATGCGGTGCTTTCTCAAACAGCATGGTCTGCGTGCACACCGTGCTTCTTTTTATTCGTGTGCAGCGCACGACGCATAGTCCCATCCGACCCCCACCGTGTCTGTCCTGTGCAGCAGCAGACACCCTCGCGGTCTGTGTGCGCCGCTAATTGTCCATCGTGTCCTTGAGATCGTACTCAGTTCATGTCATAAGCTTTCAAACGTAAGCATCAAGCATGCAGTTGCCAAGAATAATGGAGGACAAGAAAGGAGGAAAAAACGAAAACAAGAAGTAAGCCGGGGCACCCTGCCAGACACGCAAGGTGCAGGTGATCGTAAAGACAGCAAAACTACGTCTATCCATGCCGCGTCGCCTAAGTACCCCAGAAAGCGCCAGACGCGGGCGCTGGTCCAGATAACTCCTCCGCCGCCACCGCCACCGCCACCGCCACCGTAGGGGCATCTGCCCTGTCGACGCCGTGCCCGGGGGACTCGAGGGCAGCCGCTGGCTGGTCCCAGACCCGAAAGAATGCGCTGGTACTCTTGCTGCTGGTCATGCCAGCCGCCAGCCTGCCAGCCCCAGCGCCATCCACAGGTCGACCCCGCGCCGACCCTCCTGCACCAGCTCCCAACGCGGCGCATGCGCTGCCCCCGGCGGTCGCGCCGAAGCTGCCATCCGCGCGCGCCGGCGTGCGGCGCCCACCCGTCAGATTAATGGCCTCTGCCGCGTGGGCAGCTGGCGAGCTGTTGTAATCGACAAGCCCTGTCCCAGGCAGGCCGTGGACAGCAGGCCTGCAGGCGGGGCTGCCTCCGAGGGAGGAGCGGCCCTGCCCGATGCCGGCGCCCACGCTGCCGCCTGCTGCGGCGTGCGCCCCGTCTCCACCAGCGCCCAAGTGCATGCTGTCGCCGTAGTCGCTGGCACGGAACCGATCGCCGTAGGCGCCCGGCGACGCCTGCGCTGAGGCCGGGTACTGGGCTGCGGCAGCGCCGGACGCGGGCGAGCCGAGGCGGCTGCGCACCACCAAGGCCTCGCGCAGCCACGTGGAAATCTGAGGTGCAAGAAAGTGGAGGCATTCAGGTAAGGCACACAGGCGAGATTGACCCGGTGCTGGTCAAGGCAGGCAACCATACAAAGCCTATCAAGTCTACCAGCATGCGGTTGCTGCAACCTGCTCACCTCCTTCTCCAGGGTCTCCTGCTTCACGCGGCTTGCCTCCCGCACCACCTGAGCGGGGCTGCCGCGCTGCCGCGCCAAGCCACCCGCTGAGGCCGCGCCCTGCACCTGCGCCTGGTGCGGTGGCTGCGAGAGGTGGTGATGTTGAATCCGGCGCCCGGACGCCGCTGAGGGCGACTGTGTTTTGCTGTCATGCTGCGGGCGGCGGCCGGGCGAGCCGGTGGCCTGGGGCACCAGGTGGATGGGCGTCAGGTCGGGCGATATGGCCGGTGACGCGCCCCAACGGCTAGCCCTGCCGTTTCCAGCGTGACTGGCGCCGCTGGCATCCATCGCGCGGCCCGGGTATGTCGGAGTGACGCCGTTGGGCTGGGGGCCCCCTGGCTGGCTGGCTGGGGTCAGCCGGCTGGCAGCCCCCGAGGCCTTCGGGACAGCAGGTGCCGGCTGCGGCAACTGCAGCCATCCCTCCAGTGAGCCGCCGCCAGCCGCACCGCCGCCAATGCCGCCATCTCCAACGTGGACTCCCATCTCAGTGCCCCAAGCATCGGCTTGCGATGCGGCCTGGTCAAACGTGGGAATCGGAAGAGATGCGTGCGTCGACCACGCCTGCAAGGCCTCACTGTCCATCACCGCCAGCGCACCAGCTGCCGCCACAGCCGCCGCTGCCTGCGGCTGCGCCCCCACCGCTGCGCCGAAGCTGGAAAACGGGGAAGCGAACTGGTTGGCAGGTGGTCCCGCCTCGCCCCGCTCGGTGGTGGGGCCGACAGGGCGCGAAACCCACGATGGCGAACCCGAGGCAGACTCCAGCAGCCCACCGTGTACCACAGGTGAGGCACCCGCAAGTGCGGGCGAACCGGCGTGGGAGCCGCGGGCGTGGTTGAACAGCAGGTTTGCGGCACCGCCGGCTGCGCGGCCGCCGTAGCCACCTCGTTGGCTGCACTCGAGGGCGGTAGTGGACCTCGCCGCGTAGCCAGCGGGCGAAGCCGCGACATGGTTGGAGCCAGCTGACTCAAGCACCAGGTGGTGCGACGAGATCCGCCCCGAGCCAATGACGCCGGCACCATCTGCTGCGGTGGTGCTGTCCATGGGGGTGGCGGCAGCGGACGACCCGCCCGCACCGGTGCTGAGCCGCTTGCTGTAGGGCAGCACCGCCGCCTCCGCGGCCTCGGCGAGGAGGCCGCCCAGCGAGCGGCGCTTGCTGCTGTTGTGCCGGGAGGTGGGCCGCGTGAACATGGCGCCGATACCCGCAGCGCCGCCGGCCCAGCTGATGCGCTGTCGCCGGCCGCTTCCGCCACCCGCGGCCGCGGCCGCAGTGGCAGTTGTCAGTGTGTCCACAGCATGTGTTGCTCCCGGAGATGCCTCCGCATGCTGCGACCCGCCTGTCTTGCTGGCTCCGTAGCCCTCCCACGCCGCAGATAGGCCCGCCCAGCGCGCGGCGAGCGTGTCCGCCGTGACAGAAACTGCGCTGCTGTGCCCGCCGTCGCCTCCAGCGCTCGTGCGGCCGCTGCCACCCGTAAGCCCGCTCCAAGTCTGCCGCGCACGCTGCATGAGGCGCATGCCAGGCGACAGGGCCGGCGGCAGCACGCCAGCAGCAGCGCTGGTGGTGGCGGAAGCGCGGGCTGAACTACACGACGTCATAAGGGGCGCAGGCGACGAGGTGCGCTCGCGCGGTGCAGCTGGATGCGCCCCCGGCAGACCGTCGCTTTCGTACGAGCGTGGTGCGGCGCTGGCGGCCAGGTAGGCGCGGGCTGGGAGCGGCCAAGCGCCGCGCAGAACACCAGTGGGGGCTGAGGTGCGCTGCGGCGTCGTGGGGAGCGACTGGGACGCTGAGCGCCCCAAACGCACCGCGACAGAGTTGGCCTGAGGTGCCGCTTGCATCGCAGGTGCAACTGAGGATGGGGCGGCAGATGCCCGATCCCGGGAAGGCTTTGGGACCGGGCCAACGGACCGAGCGCTGGGCAGTGGCGACGTGCCGATGTGTGCCGGAGAGGCGCACTCCGAGGAGAACAGGGTCTCCACGGCGGGTGAGACACACAGCGTTGCAGCGCTGGCAATGACGGGTGACAGCCCTGGTGCTCCTGATGCTCCCGCAGCCGATGACGACGCAGCAGGCGCCGCTGAAGTCGACGCGCCCAAAGCACCTGGGGCGTCCCGGCTTGGATCGTCGGTCAGACACGCCTTCCCTGGCCGGAGGTCGAGGGTCGCCTCTTGCCGCTCTGTGCCTGGCTCCGCAGACGCTGTCACTTCCTCGTCAACAGCGGTACAGATGGTGAAGCGCAGCGGGCTTGCGTAGGATGCTGCTGAGTTGGAGCGTGTGCCAGCTGAGGGGCCGGTGCCGGGCCCCGTGGATGGCCCAGTTGAGGACCCCTCGGTGCCGGGCCCTTCAGCGCCCAGCAGCGCGGCGGTGGCCACGCTGGAAAGCGAGGCACTGTGCTTCTCAGGGATCGTGGCCAGGCGGCGATTGGGCCCGGCAGCGCCGCCAGCGGCGCCGCCACCACCGCTGAGTGTTAGGGAGCCCAGGATGGCGCGCAGGCCGCCCGACGCGCTGTTGTGCGGAGCAGCGCTGACACCATCGTCGCTGCTGCCGCTGCCGCTGCTGCCGTCGCTGATGTTGCCTGAGTTGGCCGCACCGGACTCCTGGGCCGGTGCAAACGGGGCAGAACTTGCAGCCGTGGCCGCCGCCCCGGCAATCGCACGGGACTGAGAGCCACCAAGCGATGTGGTAATGGCATCGCCTGAGCAGTTGAGGGCCTGGTCGGCGCTGACAGTCTGCACAGCATTGGTGCCGCTGCTGGCTGCCCCGGCGTGCGTGTGAGTGGGGCTGCTGCGCGGGCGTGGGGCCATCGGAGCGGCCGGCAGCAGCAGCTGCAGCTCTGGCAAATCAGCCGCGAAGGCCAGCCTATCCATGAGTAGCTGGGACGGGCGCGGCAGCAGGGCCTGCTGCTGCTGCTGCTGCTGCTGCTGCTGCTGCTGCAGCTGCTGGATGAGAGGCGCGGTCGCAGTGCTGCTGCTCCAGCTAGCTGCTCGCCTTGCCTGATAGCGACGCCCCGCATCACCAGCCACCCGGCTTTCAAGGCCTGCGGGTGCAGCAGAAGCTGCCCTGATGGCCAGGGGGCCGCCAGCGGGGTTGGGCTGCAGCGGCTCAGGCGGTGTAGCTGCAGCTGTGTTTGCCGAGGCAAGCCGCTGCGCAACCGCCAGGATCCCACAAGCGGCAACAGCGGGCGACGGGGCGCCCAAGGGGAAGGCCGCCATTACGGAAGCAGTGGCATGCCGTGCGCTCTGGGTGCGGCGAAGTTTGTCTCCTGCGGTACTGGTTCCGGACGTGCTGCTGCCCCGAGATCCATCTCGGACGCTGCCGCCACCTACGCGCTCTGCTTGGCGCGTGTGGGTGTTCGGTGGGGCGCTGGTTTCATTCAGCTGGCGCGGAGCGGTGTGGGTGTGCGACCTGAAACCGCTGCTGGAGATGGCAGCACCCGCACCGGCCGTGATGCGGCAGTAGTGTGCCACGTTGCTGCTGCTCTGCGCCGGCGACGGCCCAAGCGGTGAAGCAACCGCCGAGACAAAGCCTGCGGACGAACCGCGCGCGCCGCCACTGACGCCGGTACCGGCTGCCAGTGGCGTGTACGACACGGCGCGTACGTAGCCCGCCCTGGCGCTGGTGGTGGCGCTGGTGGCGCCGGCTGCCTTTGGCTCGGTGCCTGGCTCTTCCCCGCCGCCGGCCGACAAGCTGGCATGGCGGCGTCGCGGGGCCGCCGGCGGCGCCATCGGGTCCATCGGGGCCGGGGGGCTGGAGCCGGCGGCTGTCGCCCCGGCGGCGCCGGAGGCGCTGAGTACTAGGGCGGTGCGCACGCGCCGCAGTAGCCGCCGGTCCGGCGGCTGTGGCCCGGCATGGACGCTTGACACGGACAGCTGCGCGGGCGAGCTTAAAGTGATGGGTGCGCTTTGGGTGCGCGGCCGAAGCCGGTTGGGCGGTGAGCCGGCGGCCAACGCAGCCGTCGAAACTGCTGCAGCCACACTGGCAGCGATCGTGTTGGGACTGCGGTAAACGGGCGACACCGCAACGCGAGAGGCCGGTGAGTCGGTCCCTGCGGCCGCCTGCACGGTGGCTGGTGGCGTTGTGACCACATTGCCCGCGGCTCCAGTGGCTCCAGCGGTGACAGCCTCCGCCGGCGCCGCCGATGTCACCGCCGCTTCGAGCCACGGCCCGTTGTCTGCGGGTGCCGCCGCCAGGGCTTTGTCACTGGGCCGGCTGCTGCGGCCCCACGCTGAGAACCAAGACATAACGCTGGCACGGCTGTTGCGGCTGCTGCGACTGCTGCTGCGGTCCCCCGCGCTACTGCTGCTGAACAGGCTTTGGTTGCTGGGGCGTTCGCTGCCCGCCGCGGAGCTGCGAGCGGCACTGCTCCGCCCATCTGAACTTGCTTGGCCGTGTGCAGGCAGCGCTTCAGGGCAAGCGCGCCCGCCAGGGCCATAGGCGGCGTTCGCGGCCGCTCGTAGTGCCGCAGGCGCTGAGGTGCGCTGTGAGGGCGGCCGGCGAAAGCTGGGCACCTTCCCGTGCTGGGTGCTGCTGATGAGGGGTGCGGAGCGTCGAGAGCCCTCGCCCGTCTCCCCTGCGCCCATCTCCGTGGCGCCCGGCTCCTGCGCCGTCAGCCAGTGCGAGTCCTCCGCAACCGAGTCCAGCACCATGTCGCCGCACGCCGCATGCTGCTCCGTCCGCAGCACGGTGAGGCTGCAGGCCGATGCTGCTGCAGCGTGACCGCGGGGCCCAGGTGCGGGCGCGCTGCCCACGCTGCTGCTGCCAAGGTCGCGCAGGAGCTGCTCCAGGTAGAGGCGTCGGTGCAGCCGCGCCAGCGAGCCGCCCGCCGACATGAGCGGGTGTGCCAGCGCGCCGGACCGCCACACGCGCTGAGCCGCCACGTCCGCGCGCATGGCGGCGGCCGGCGGCAGCGCCAGCCGACCCGCAAGGTGCGCCGCAAGCCACTGTGCCTGCAGCTCCAGCAGCAGCAGGCTGCTGCCGGCGTGAGCCTCCAGGCCCACGAACGCTAGGCCAGGCACGTCAGGGTGGACCATGCCTCGGTACAGAGCCAGATCGCCATCACCCTCGGCCGTGCTCACACCGCCCAGCAGCGCCTGGCGCAGCTGGGCGCTGAGGAACGGCATGAAGCGGGGGTCATGCAGGCTGGGCGCCCACAGCACCAGGTGCTCTCCCGTGCTGCCGCTACTGCCGCTGCTACTGCCTCCACCACCGCGACCCAGGCTGAGCTTGTCCTTGACGAGTGCCCAGAAGCGGCGCTTGGCGGGCGCCCGCAGCGCCTTGCCCAGCAGCCCCGGCTGCGGCGCGGCGTAGTGCGGCTGCAGCGAGGCGGCCAGCGCCCGCCGCCGGGCCGAGGACAGCAGGCCTTGCTCGGCCATGTCTGCAGCGATCTGGCCTTGCGATCCGGACCCGCAAACAAGCCGGATTGACGAACCGCCCTCGAGGAGCAGCGCTGCGGCACAAGCTGTGTCCCAGGATTCCGGACCTGGGTGTGTGAAATGGGAGGAGTGTTGACAGGCCGTCATGTTTTGCACTGTATCCGGCGGTCTGTGCCGCGAAGCTTTCATCACCAAAGGGCCTCGCTCACCGTCTCCAATGATCGTAACACCGCCAGCGCTAGCAAGGATGGACTCCGCCGTTGCTTCCGCCACGTGTGCCACACGGCAGCATGCCGCATGGACCTTCGCCGGCAGGCGCTGCGGTGGTAAGTGAGGCGCCGTACTTAGTACTGGGGCAAAGTTGCAATTGGAGGGAAAGGAGCACGCCTCCCAGATTTACCTGCTTCGTGAGCTCGGCGGCCTCGTGCGGGGTGAGCGGAAGGGGCCCTGGTGACGTGATAACAACAAAGCTCGCCCGCACTTCAATGTGCTCCGTTGCTGGGCTGTCATGCACCGCCGCCGCCGCCGCCGCCGCCTGAACGTCTGCCACCGCCTCAGCAGCTTGCACCTGCTCCACCCGACATTGCGCCACCCAGCGAGCCTGGTGCAGCTGCTGGGGCTGCACGAATCCGAGGCTCAGCAGCTGTAGACGTTCCGAAGGCAAGCGTGCGTCAGCCGCCGGTGACACCTGCAACCGGGAGCAGCCGCTTAAGGTGAGGTGAGGCATGTACATGCACGGTCATGGGCCTCCACTCACGGGCATACAAACCAGATCATAGGGCAGGGCATGGCCAACCCGCGACTTGGGTTGGCGCCGGGGTTGGGGGCCGTGACGAGCTTACCGTGTGTGCGCCCAGTAACGCGGTTTTGTCGGACGGCGCTCTTGCAGGCACCACTGCGGAACCTGAATAGACGAGGACATGCATATGTATCACGACTGTAAGTTTGTAGCTGGGCTACGTTGGCGGGGGCGGTTTGGCTCAAGCGCTGACAATGACGTACCTCCCCGGGGCAGAAACCTAGACGTCGCGAAGTTATCCGTTCGCACCTTTGTGTGCTGTATCCGAAGAAGCATCCCGGCAGCCGGCGGCAGCAACCAGCGCCGTGAATGGCGTCTTTGTTAGTGCGTTGCAGACCGCGTCCGAGCAAAGGCCGTCCCCGACCACGAGGACATCCACAGTGTGTATCCGTGGTAGCATGGTTGCGTGCCGATGCGCGTCCGGCGCCCGGCTAGGCCTTTTGGCCCCGATGTGCTTCGGAATCGAGGTGCCAAGGCTATCGCGATGCCGGCGCGCTGCACACATCAAAGTCCTCGATAGAGCAGATGAATGTCATGGCTCGGGTGTGTGCAAGCCGGGTAGAGTTGGAGGCGTGCGGTTGCCCGCTTCCTCTCCCTGAGAGGGGCTTACAGGTGTCTGGATGCGCCTAGTGAGTAGTCTCGTATCAAATTAATTCAAGACATTAGATGTCGCAGCTGGTAAATCTCGAGCTCGGGTTTTGCAGAAACTGGACACGCACTTGCATTTTTTTGGTCACTTCCTATCCCAGCCTCCTTCCAGCAGCACGCTTGTCAATAAATGTATGTGTTAGCGCAATATACAGTATGCGAACTCCAAGTACACGAAACTCGCCATTCCAGGTCTCACTCGGCCGTGAGGTGCCCTGTCGAGCGCGGTTGGAGACGGCAACCGGCCCGCTCCCGGCTACCCAGAATTGACCATAGTCTTGGTGCCCCGTCATACATATACACATCAAGTATGCTGCAGCGTGTAGCAATTCCTGGCTCCGCTGGT
Source organism: Chlamydomonas incerta (assembly GCA_016834605.1). NCBI lineage: Eukaryota > Viridiplantae > Chlorophyta > Chlorophyceae > Chlamydomonadales > Chlamydomonadaceae > Chlamydomonas > Chlamydomonas incerta. Next base: position 212,044 of record JAEHOC010000036.1, read on the forward strand.
CAATGGCGAACAATGCCGCGTTCGGAGAGCAAGGCAGTGCTGATGGCGCATTATGTCGCAAAGAGCTGCTGAGCCAGGGCTCGTTCCCCTACGAGCGCGCCCTCCAGCACTGGGAGGATGCGGCGGGTGTGCGGGGGCGCTACAAGATGTACGCTGCGTGGTGTACAGCAGCTGTTTTTAGCTAACGCGTGTATGATCAGGACGTACGCGAGGATGGATTGGCAAGAGACTGCAGGCGCATGCGTGGTTAGGATGTACGTGGGGATAGAAAGAGGCTGCGGGCACATGCATGGCTAGAGCGTGCGTAGGGATGGAAAAGACGAGGGGTAATGCCAGTGGACGCATGTAGTAGTTGGCAGGCGTACATTACAGGACCGTTGCGCATGTTAATTTGGGGGGTATGGGGGGCTTGCCCCCCAGAAAAAATTTTTTGAAGGTAATAGCCGCACCGCAAGGCAAATAATCCATTACCCGGATAGTAGCCAATCTGCAAACCCCCAAAACGAAAAAAAACACTGCAAGGCACCCGGCATCCGGGTTCACCTCGTCTGACCACGTCGCCTGCGCTATCCCGCTATCCCTGAGCTTGTCTGACGCTTAATTGACAGGTAGCAGGCGAAGATGTGTAATGAGGTGTATGCGCGCAGCTGGAGGTAAGAGGCGGAGGACACGGCGACAAGCCGACCAAGGGCTGTCGACATTCGGAGCGCATTTCAGCGGCCGATCTGGGCCGATAGCCCTCTCCGCACTACTCCCATCCCCCCCCCCCCCACACACACACACCAACGCATATCGAGAAGGCGGTCTTGTCACTGGACGGCCGCTGATCCATGCGGTGTGTGTGACTGTGTATGTGAGTGGAGCGAATGGTCAAGAGGGGCGTGACGGTAGTGCGGCTGTGCGCCCTAGTGGTTCTTCCCAATCCATAAGGCCGCCGTTTTGCAACCCCAGTCACAAGAGTCCCCCGTCCAGGACCACAACCTAGCATGCAAGGACAAGAAGAACTCGTCCCATTCCAAAGTGGCGGCCTAGCCGACGAAGGCGTGTGAAGGCGCAATGAGTAAAGCCAGGTAAAGCTGGTTGTAAGGTTTTGCAGCGGCGGAGGGGGCGCTGCCACTCCTAGGCCAATGACTATTGAAGCGCGTGCCAGCGTACAGACAAATGTTGTGCCGTTGGCAATCTTCAGCGCATGCATGTTTCAATGGTTGGGGAACCGTTGCATTCCCCCACGTGTCACCACTCTGTCACGCGGGTCGCCCTTACAGTGCTGGTCACACACCATCTTCTACTCGCCGTACACCCCTAAGACGCCAGTATTTTTATGCTGAGGGCACTGGAACTTCAGGACCACAAGTCCGCATGATAGTCCCGTGCCTTCAGCGTGCGCGCACCGTTAGCACTTCGCTAACCGTGACGTCGTAGCACACAACCCCTTGTCGCACGTGCCTTCCATGCAAGGCCGGCGCCATCTGCGGTCCCTCTATGCGGCTCATGGCCCTCGCTGCCCCAACCAACGAGCTGCAACTGCTCCTAAAGCGTGTGTGCCATGGTAGTGCAGCGCCTGACGCACGGGGCGCCTAAGGCAGGAGGCCCCCACCAGCCAGGCTGCAAGCCCAGCAACCTCGCCCCATCGGCACGCAATCCTCCGCCAGGTCATTACGATCTCCAAGCCTCAAATTGGGTCCTGGTGAATGCGTCGGGGGCCTGCGGATGTACGCGACGCGGTGCTGGCCGGGTGCGGGCAGCCCGATACGCAGATGATGTCCAGCAAGGCAGCCAGTCCCAGTGGGTGCGTCCGCCAGACCACCTGCCATGCCGCATACGCAAAGAAGAAAGTTGAAGCCGAACTCGTGACAAATTTGCAGGCAAGAGCGTCAAGCAACCCCAAGGCTAATATGCGTTTGCAACAGCGCACTCACCGCGCGGCGGACGGTTGGTGGCCCACGGCAGGCCAGACGACGCCCGACGGGACTGTGAACATGTCTTCAAGCCTCCACATCCGTCTTCATGTCCCTACGCCGCTGTGTCCTGATTGCTGCTGCGACTTCAGCTGCCGCTCGAGCTCGTGGAACGCAGTCATGCCGACGGGCGCGGCGGCGTCAGGATTGTCAGCCTCGATTGGCGGCTGACCCTGAGTATCTCCCTGTCGAGACAAACAATACATGACAATAGGGGGTGTAGATCATCTCAGAGAATCCTGGACATGTGCAGCATCACTTTGTAGGGCGGGGTAAGCGGTCTTTCAACAGGGGACAGCGCCGCCCAAACATCCCTCCCAACCGTGGCCCCGGGGCTGCTGCGGGCACGCAGCTGCGGACCTTGCTTTTGGCGACAGCTGCCTTCCAACTGGAAAGCTGCTCCATATAGATCTCCCATACGCAGTTGTTGCAGCCGCTCTGCATAGCCCAAAACAATAGGCTTCACATGCGGGCGCATCTTGATACGATTTCGCGCCGTCGCTCGCACCTGGCAACAGTCTTCCGGACCAGGCTCCTGAGGCTTGGCTGGTAGAGAAGCCTGGCTTAGTCCTCTGCGCGCGAAATGCCATAACGAGGTACGCGCTTGCGCTCCGCAAGCCCCGGTCTTGTGCAAGGTTGCAAGCATCTTGACTTGAGCAGGTGCGACTATTATACACTTGTACCAGTGTGTTATTAGGCGCGAAATTTTCACAGTGTCTGAGGTAGGGTTTGATCCCGCCTGGCCCGAGTGCGCCTGGTAGCCCATTCAGGTCCATGCGCCTCGCAGCCTGCCCGTACTGTTCCCCGGGCGTCCCCAGGCATCCCGCGCAGTCCCGCGGCGCGAACCGGCTTCACCCCCCTGGAGTCCGACCCCTTCATTCACAACTGTTATATCGGTCGTTCGACTTAACGCGCAAGGTAGCCATGTGGGATATGCAACCGGGGGTTCTCCGTTGCTTCTAGTGCTCGAGACACGCGCTTGGTCTGTCATCTGTAGTTGGTCTGGCACAGGCCTGCGCTACAGACTACAGATGACAGACCAAGCGCCTGTCTCAATGCAGCCTCAGTTGGACAGAGCCAGGGCGGGACCGGGGGCTTGCGTGAAGCCGTTGGAGGCACACATGCCCGATGCATCGCCAGCATTCGAGCCGCAGGCCTTATGCGGGGGCCAGTTTAGAAGCCCGTCAAGGCTGTCCAAGGCTGCCTTGACGTAATGACGTTCATTACGTCCTTATTGCAGCTGTCAAGCACGCACGTCTGAGTTGGCATACCAGGGGATGACGACGGGGCCGAGCCGCATGGACTGAGACACATAGACAACCAATGTGATACAAGAAAGATGGCAATACTCCGCTTGCGCACCACGTGCACGGTGCACCCGTGCCTTCTCTCTCTGGGACATCAGCCAAGCGGAATCCAGGTCCACAACCGATTGATCAATGCATGACTACCGTATATACCCAGTTCTTAAATGCACCAGTGACACGCCACGTAACCGTGTCGCAGAAATGAATGGCCCGCCTACCTTCACGGTTAGGCCAGGTGAGCATCTTCGTATGAATGGCCTGGGGGGGCCCTGATTGGCCCCTACCGTATAAAGCAACCTCCCTGCTTTATAGACTCCTGCACAGCCCGCATGCATGACCACACCACTACCCCATTCCAGTTGGATCCGCACTTGGTATCGCAACTGGCCTTGGGGCTTCTTTGCATGGACATAAGTAAACACTGTCGAACGCCCCCAGACTTCGGCTCAAAGCTCATCGCCTCACACGGCAACAAAGATGTATACGGATGGGAAACGGAGAGGCCGTTTCGAGGCGCCAAGGCCGCACCTGGCCACGAACATATGCAAGCATCACAACATGCTCCCCTGGCCCCGCCGGTTCTTTCAGGGGCCTCCCCCACACCTCAGTTTTGGTCCACAAGTACAGCGCTGCCACGCTCACACGAAAGCCTGGGGCTTGCTTTGTGTCGTGCCTTTGTGCCTCTCGTGTTTGCAGACAACTACACACAGCAGCCGTCAGGCCCCAGCATGTAAACCAGCCACCCCAATGAAAATCGACAGCGGCAGCCATTTGCAGCTGCAGCGCTGCGCCCCCCACAACAGTCGAGGCACAAGCACGACAATATCCTCACGCACATCTCCGAACAGACTGGAGCGCCCTCAAAACATGATACGGCGGCGCCTCAACCTACACAATTCGCTAGGGCTTTAGGGCGCTTATGCAGGGCCCACCTTGCTAGCGTTCTTCTTCTTCGACATCACAACCGCGAGCACGACAGCGCCAATCAGCACCACGCCGCCGACCGCGCAGCCGACGGCGATGCCGATGACGGCACCCGTGCTCAGCCCGCTCGAGCTGCTAGGCGCGGGCGCGGGCGCCAGGGTGGGGCGCGGCGCGGCGCCGGGCAGCGGGGCGCTGGTAGACACGCCGGCGGTGGCCATGGCCTTCGTCACCTGGTCCTGGACCTGCAGCACGCTGGTGGAGAAGGTGTTGAAGGCCGCGAGCTGGTCGGGCGTGAGCGTGAGCACGCCGGCCAGGGGCGAGGTGGTGTCGGCGATCATGCGGCGGCCGGAGGAAGAGGAGCTGCTGCCGCCGGCCAGGACCTGGATGGGGACCTCGGCCATGGCGTACATGACCACCATGCCGTCGATGAGCAGGTCGGGGACGGTGAACCGCGGGTCCAGGGTGACTGCGGGGTGAGATGGCGGGGAGGAGGAGGGACGCGACGGCGCGTTCGTCAACAACTTGCTCACGACCGGGCGACCGGGGAGGGGACGGGGGGCAGGAGGACGCCAGCACCAGCAGGTAATGGTCAGGCGTGGCGGCTGCGGCACTCTGCCCCGCCCTGGCCTGGGCACTGTAGGCATCAACCGTCCCAAAACCCCATTGCCGCTGTCCCCGCCCCCCACCCCCCGCCCTCCCGATGGACTCACGCAGCAGGCTGGCACCGTAGAAGGCCAGGCCGGGGGCGTAGTCCAGGCCATAGTCCAGGTAGTCCTCGTTGTCGTGCAGGAACTCGATGATGGACAGCAGCACGTCCTTGGTGATGAACTCCCGGCTGATGTTGGTGACGTTGAAGCCGTAGTCGCGCAGCAGCGCCTCCTTCAGGATGATGCCGCTGTGGTGGTGGGGGGAGTGAAGCCGAGGGCGGCGGCGGGGGCGGGGAAGCGCGGCAACGTCAGCCAGGTAATGGGGGGGGGGAGACCTGTAGACCGGCCGTTCCCAGCCGTGCGCTCATCCGGCGTCTCGACACGCACGATGCACAACCCGTGACCCCCCAGCCAGACGCCCGCTCACCTGTTGGTGACCAGGAAGCGCTGCATGACGGGCCAGGCCAGGTCGCGCAGGGCCGCCAGCGCCAGGTCAATGTCCTTGGCGGGGATGTCGGTGACGTTGTCGTAGCACAGCGCCAGGTGCATCACCACGCCCACGGTCTTGTCATAGGCGCCGACCCACCAGTTCATCACGGGCGGGATCTGCGTGGCGATGACCATGCCGGCGCAAGGCGCAAGGCGCAAGAGGGGGCGAGTCAATCAACATGTTGATTCTGGGCTTCGGCGCACAGCCACCACCCACCGCAGCAGGCTCACTGGCCCTCAGCCGCTCCGCCTTTCAGCGGCATCCTAACAGGCTCCCTTTCCACCCCCTTTCCTCCACCGCCACCCCCCTTCAAGCGCGCCCGAGTATTCTGGTTCCCTGGTTATTGCTGCACATTATCCTTGTACGTCCCTTGCCTAGTTCTGTTGGTGTAGCTTGGGCTGGCATTCACAACTCCCCCCCCCCCCCCCCGGCTCACCGTCTGCATCATGTTGCCCACAAACGGCATGGTGCCCAGGCCGGCCAGGAAGGTGTCATCGGTGGCCAGGGTGCCCGTCAGGAACTGCTCCAGGTCGGCGCTGGCGGCGCCGCACACGCCGCTGGTGGCGGGCAGCGTGGAGGGCGCGCCGGTGTCGGGCTGCACCACGTTGGCCAGCGTGGGCGCGGCCAGCGTGGGCTTGAAGTCGGGGTACATGTCCAGCGCCTGCAGCATCTCCGAGATGGCGGGCTTCAGCTTGGCCAGGCTGCGGGCATGAGGGGAATGCGGGGGAGGGCGGGGTGCAAACGGTTAGGAGGAGGAGAGGGAAACGGGGATGGGCAGGAGGGACGCCCGCGCTGACACAGGTTGGCGAGGAATGCGCCTCCTCAGCCGCGCCCAGCCCCACTCACTTGGACTGCATGTCCTGGAACGCCTTCTTCTCGCCCGAGGTCATGGCCACCATGGCCTTCTCAAAGTCGCCCGAGCCGCCGGCGGTGTTCGCGTCGAGCGCCGCCTTGGTCATCGCTGACAGCACGTCGATCATGTCCACGGCAATGTCCTGAAGGCTGATGCGGCTGTCCAGGGACACTGCACGGGACATGCGGGAGAGGGCAAAGCCAGAACCTCACCCTCCGCGAATGTTTGCAAAACCCGCGTGCTGTTGCGTTGCGCTTGCTCTTGCCCCGAGCTACCTCTTCAGCCAACATCGCCCCGTGCGCCCTCGTTCCGCCCTTCCCCGTCCCGTTTCACGACTTTTGCCGGCCCGCCGCTGCCCACAGGCCCGGCCCCTGCTCCCAGCCCCAAACCAGCCCCAAACCAGGCCGACTCACACAGCTCATCAATGATGTTGAAAAAGTAGCCAAAGATGCCCCAATCGTCCTCGCTGCCACCGTCCTGCCAGTTGCCGCCGCTGTAGGTGTCGTTGCCCCACCAGTCGCTGGCGTTCCAGGTCATGTTGGACCAGTACATGTCGGTGTAGTTCAATGAGGGCGAGGGCGAGGGAGAAGGCGAGGGCTTGGGAGAGGGAGAGGGAGAGGGGAAGGGGGACGGACGCGGGCTGGTCGAGGCGGTTGAGATTGCAGTGGCGTTCAGGCTGGCGGTGGAGTTGGTGGCCGTGCTGTTGGTGGCGGTGCTGTTGGTGGCGGTGCTGTTGGTGGCGGTGGAGTTGGTGGTGGAGTTGGTGGCGGTGCTGTTGCTGGTGGAGTTGGTGGAGTTGGTGGCGTTGGCGGCGTCGGCCATGAGGCGGCGCCCGCCACGGGTCATGTCAACGCCAAGCAGCGAGCGGCGCAGGCCCGACTCGACGCCGAGCATGCTGTCGCGGACGGCGCCCATGAAGCGGGACAGCAGCTGCCGGCGGCGGCCGCCGTAGACGGTGACCAGGCCGCCGCCGCTGCTGTAGGTGTAGGTGCCGGCGGTGGAGCAGGAGGACACGCCGTTGATGATCACCAGGTTGCCCGAGCAGTAGGTGCCGGTGGAGGTGGAGGAGGTGCTGGTGGAGGGCGAGGGCGACGGCTTGGGGCTGGGGCTGGGCGAGGGGGACGGCTTGGGGCTGGAGCTGGGGCTGGGGCTGGGCGCGACCAGGCTGCTGGTGTCCAGGCCCTGGATGTCCATGCCCATGTCGTCGCCGCCGCCGCCAAACAGGTCACCGCCCACGGCGGAGAACAGCAGGGACAGCACGTCCGAGCCAGCCTGCGTCCCGGGGGTGGATCGTGGGGATGGATGGATGCGATGTGAGACGACGCGACAACACTCCCAACAGGAGCAGCACGGCACGGTATCCGTCGGCCTGCGACCTTAGCTAACATGCGCAGGTATGTGTGCACTCACCGCGTCCGAGGTGAACAGCTGCATGAACTCCACGGCGCCCAGCAGGTTGTCGCGCGTGATGAAGGTGCCTGCGGTGTTGGTGTCGAAGCCCAGGTCGTTGTTGATCAGGTCGCCCAGGAAGGAGCCGGTTGACGTCTTCAGGAAGGCCTGGCCGGTGGGCAGCAGCAGCTTCTTGAGGATGGTCACCGCGGCGTCCGCGGTCTGCGCAGAGGCGAGAGGGACAGAGAGGGAAAGGGGTAGGGGACAGGAGTTAAGGGGCGGCGGCAGGGACTGGCAGGGAGGGGTTGACAGTCATAACGGCTGATGGATGGGCTCTGCCGTTGTGCGGAGCGCAGGATGCGTTCTGGAGGCGGGTCGCGTCGGGGAGGCAGGGTGGCGAGGCTGAGATGCGGCGGCTGTTGCTGCGAGCGTGGAACTCACCGCGTTGGAGGTGCCGTTGGCGCCGCACAGCACGGCGCCGATGAGCGGCCGCATGGCACCGTCCCAACGGGTCGCGTACCAGGTGGCCACGGCGGGCATGGTCGCCATCACGGCGCCGAGCGGGGGGAACATGTTAACGGCGCTCTGTGGAGGGAGGGGGGGTTGAGCGCGTTGTCAGGAGGCTGTCAAAAATGGTCGGGGTGTGGGCGTGCCGTGACGCCCGCGAGGCCGTTGGCCCTCGGCCTCGTGGCCACCTCTACGGCGCCGCGGTTTTGACCACCGGCAACGCTGCATTACTATTCTTGCTGCATTACTATTGCACCCCCGGGCGAGTCGTTAGTAGTTCAAGGACGGCTGGCAGACGACGTGGGCCCCAACACTTCGACGCAAAGACGGACACGCCAACACATGCGCCCGTGCGACTGCTTACCCTGAAGACAGGATCTGCCGAGATATTAGATGCCAAGAGGCTGCCAATGAACGAGGAAGGCTCGGCACACTCAGCAGCTGAGCGGCGCTGCACGGGCTTCACCACCTTGCCCACGACCGCCATGTCGGTCGCCGGACCGAAGGCACAAGGTAGCATCTCGGCGCACTTGACGCGGGGGCGCTTTGGGCAGCACCGAACGTACGCGCGACCGACTGCTGAAGGGAAGCCCGCGAGCGCGCCGGCGCCGGCCTCGATGCAGCCCCAGCAGTCGCCACAGGATGCGCTAACATACGTGGAGCCGTCAGGGCAGGCCCGTGACCAGCTGCATGCCTCGGTGACCAGGCACGACGCCAAATCCGTCATGTTTGCTGTGGCCTCGGGGGACTTGAGGCGGGTTAGCAGGCGTACCGTGGAGGTCGGCGCTGCATGGGGAGTCGCTCATGCAGCCGGGGCCCGAGTGATCAGGGCCCCTGCGTCAGCTATTTAGGTATCTTGTTTTGTTGTTCCGATTCACGGAACAACGGCAAGTCCCGCGCCCTAGGGCGCGCTGGTCGAACTGCTGTGCGTCGACTTGTTTTCCGCCGTGCTTTCGGCTACTCGGCAAGGTCTTTCAGACTGCACAACTGACCTCAGTTAGTTTACATTCGTTCGCGCTCAAGCGACGTCAATTTGCTCTCAAGCAATACAATGCAGCCGTTACGGCTGATCATCGTGGCCCTCGCGTGGGTGGGGGCCCTAGCTATGCAGCCAATCCATATCAACCCGTTGGCTCAGATCGCGGCGTTGCAACATCAGATCCAGCAGCTGCAAGCGCAGGCTCAGGCCCAGGCGCAGGCGCAGGCACAGCCGGCGCACGCTCAGGCACAGTTTGCGCAGGGGCCGTTTGCGCAAGCGCAGTTTGCGCAGGCGCAGTTTGCGCAAGCACAACAGCAAGCCCAGGCGCAGGCACAGGCGCAGGCTCAGCCGGGAGCACCAGCGAACGGGGGTCCGCTCACCCCGGACCAACTCAACCAAGTTTTTCAAGCCTTTGCGCAGCAAGCACAAGGTGAAGAGCCGGAAATGCGTCAGTTGCGGGATTTTTTCGCTACGCCGCGTACCTGCCGTTCACCTGAGCATGCCAAAGTTAGGATGCCGGCTAGTGTGTGGGATAGCCTGCCTGATGAGATGACGACGGAAAACTTAGTTATGCATCACCACATGGATCATCCGATTGTGCAAGCTCTGGACCGCGCGCAGAGAAGTGATAAGGACCGGCCGGGCTCTTTGCTGTATGAAGTGCCTATCTTGCTCACTGTTTATTCGGTGGTTGGAGTACTGCTTGTCGGTCTGAATTTTATGCGTGCCCTACAGTTGCGCTGGAGAGACAGTGGGGACGGCCGCGCATCGATTGTGGTTCTTGCGGCGTTGGGTACATGCATGTATTTAGCCAAGTGGATCGAGAGTTTGGTTTGGGCACGTATCAATGTCATCAGCCAATTCGTGCCTCTGTATGGGTCCCCGGGGGGCCGGGAGGCTATGGTTTCGTTGCACCAACGTTTTTTCAGCCACGCCACACAGGCCGCGGGTGATCCCGTGACAGCAGATTTCCATCGGATGGTGGCCCAGGCGCAACTTAAGGCGTCCATTAAGGCTATGGCAGAGAAAACTGTCAAGAGCAACGGTGGCGGCGGCAGCAAGCCAGGTGGGCCCAAGCCGGGCTTCACCAAAGCGGGTCGGGGTGGCGGCCACGACAATGGAGGCGGACGGGGTAACGCCCGCCCGCCCGTGCCCCCGCCGCCCGCGACCGCCGCAGCGAGCGGCGGCAACCGCTGAATATGGAGCCGCTACATGGCCGCGTGTCGGCAGCCTTGCCGGCATGGCGGGCGATTGGAGCGGACTCGCTGACACTACATGTGATCAAAGGTGGCGTACCTGTCGAGTGGTTGGGCGATAAGCCCCCAGCCCCTTTCGACCTGCCCAGTTTCAGCGTTACCCCAGAACAGCAAAAGTGGTGGTTCGGGACGGAGGAGCCAAGGTTGCTGCGGTTAGGTGCAATTTCGCGCGTGCAAGACGGTGCCAAACCGGCGCATATTGTGAACGCTTTTTGTGTGCCCAAGGCTGGCCCTAACTCGTGGCGGTTAGTGGTGAACCTCAAGCGCCTGAACATTGCACAGCGTGCCCGTACGTGCAGGTATGAGTCGTTGCGGACGCTACAACGGATGGGGGTGCGGGGCTCGTGGGCAGTCAAGGTGGACTTGGAGGACGCTTACTATCATATTCCGGTGCGGGAGTGCGATCGCAAGTTTTTCGTGTTTCGTTTCTGTGGAGTGTTGTATCAGATGGATGCGCTGCCGATGGGCTGGCTCAACAGCCCGTATTGGTTCACCAAAATCATGCGCAACGTGGTGCGTTTTTGGCGCGACCCCCATGCATGTGCGGAGCGGCGGCGCGGCAGAGCGACACCGCCCATGCCGCCCCATCAATTCTACCCGTCCGGGCGGGCCCCGCTCCCGCACCGGCGGGGGGTGAGAGTGCTACCGTATTTGGATGATTTCCTGTTTTTGTTTGCGTCGAGAGAGCAGGCGCTACTGGGGGGAGAGTGGATCCGGCGTGTCATTGAGAGTCTGGGTCTAACGTGTCACCCGCGCAAATGTGAGTGGGAGCCCACGCAATCCGTGTATCATTTGGGCATCACAGTGAATCTAGCGGAGGGCCTCTTCGAGGTGCCGGCGGAAAAGCTGGCCAAGCTGCGCCGCCTGGCGGTGGGCCTGCGGGTTACCGCCAAGAAAAATCGGCGGCTGGTGCAAAAGCGGGAGTTGGCAAAGTTGTGTGGCTTCGCTCAGAGCGTACGCCTGGCCCTCACGCCGGCGCCCTTGTTCTTGCGGAATTTGTACGATGATGTCAACCAGCCTGTGGGTTGGTCGGGAAAAGTGCGTCTGTCGCGTGCGTCTATGCGTGATTTAGATTGGTGGGCGGACATACCCGCGCAACACTGTGCCTTGGAAATTTGCGTGAATCCGTTGGGGCACACGTCCCACGCCCGCTTAACTTGCTTGGAGGCACACATGCCCGATGCGTCGCAAGCATTCGAGCCGCAGGCCTTATGCGGACGCCAGTTTTCCGCCGACCCGGCATTCGCGGCATGCGCAACGGCACACCCTGCCAGAAGGGCCGCCAGGGGCAGAGCCCAGCGATACGACATTCTAAATGTGATCCTGATCCAGCCCCCAAACACTAGGACCTTGCAAGTGCCACTTGTGGAGTCCGAAACGTCAGGAAGGTTGGGCCCATACTGCTTCTAGTTTGGGGTGTGAGCGGTAGTGTTTGAGTGTAGCATAGGGTTGCTGTGATCGACCGGAAGCGAAACCTAGCCAGCCAGTTATGGGGTTTTTGAAGGTCTAGTCTGAGGAACATCGAACCCAGCCTCGCGCAGACTCGACACCCGCCACTGAACTTAATATAACCTTCAACATTGTACACCTCCCTAGCTTTTCTGCTGCGAGATGTTGCTGCATACATTCTTTTGCTTTGACCCTTGCGCCGCCACCGGGCAGCCTCGTGCTGCGTGAACATTGTAGATAATGCCATGGGTTATCAATTTGTCCTGGGCGACGCAGGGCCAAGCGCATCAGGACTTCGTCGCGCCTTCTCGTGCACTGCGCATCGTGGCGCGCCTCGAGGGGTGCGCTCCCGTGATCTCGGCCGGCTTTGAGCCGTGCCGCCCAGCTCTCTCTGGCCCCCACGCCCCATGTGCTAGGACGTGGCTGCTCCTCGTGGCGACAGGTGGGCGTCATAGCGATCAGCAGCCTCCCCTGCGGATGGAGCAGAGCACGGCGCCAGTGTACCGTATTACTAGCTACGGCTTGTCCCGCCCTACCTCCAGGGGCTCTTCCCGGGCTCTTCCCGTCCGCGTGTCGCCACCTGTGCTGCGCCTCCCCACCTAGACGCCTGCTCGCCTGGGGGGCCGCCTGCCTCGACCACCCCCCGTTCCAAATCCCCTTCCCCCTTCTCAACTGCGCGACCATGCAATCGCCTGACGCAGTTGGTGGACTAATGAACGCTCCCTTGCGGGCAGCCCATTGGACTCCAGAGTGCGCCTCCACCCCTCTTGCCGTCCCCTCACAAGCTGACACGCGGCGCTGGTGGCGGCGTGGCGCGCTTCGCGGTGCTGCCGCCCGCCGCCCCCGCCTCCATGTCCCTGGACGGGAAAAAAAGGACGGGAGCGTGTCCTCTGTGATCACCACCTCCCGCAGCGGCGTGCGGCTGCAGCTGCGACAAGTTGTAATGTCGAGGCACTCCAGCCCGCAAGGCACGACCCACCCCTAAGTCAAGGGCCAATGCGTTTCACCGGGGGGACCGCAACCCACCCTGCGCGCATACTATCACCATAGTGCTCTGGCATAAGTCGCTCTAGGCCTCTACCGCAGTCCCGTCCTCCCAGAGTCCCACTAGCAAGCGCTGGCGCTGCAGGCACTTCGCCACAGAAGTCTTGATGGGCGTTGCAGGCGAGTCCCAATGGTCGCGGCTTTCACCAGCGGTCTTCCGGCAGAATGCAGAGGCGCTCCATCCGCACGCGGTTACTTCACTGATGGGCCCTTTCCGGAAGCGAATTGGGATGTCTGGGGGCCTCTCCTCCCTTCTCCCACATGTCACTGCTGCCACACGCTGCTTTTAGGCTTCCAGATTGCACACACGCCTACGATGACCTGATGCGCTCATCAACACGACCGCGGGAGCCGCCCGCACACAGTCTACCGCACACAGTCTACACTTCCACCGGCAGCACCCACTGGAGCTACCCTACCAGCCAGACTCTACTTCCCCTTTTTCCCGCTCTTGCCATCTGCGCTATCCTGCTTGCTAGCCTCCTTGCCCTTGCTGTCCTCCTCCTTGTCCTTCTCCTTGTCCGCCTTGCCGCCCTTGCGCCGCCGGGCGCCGCCCTCGGCGGGCTCGTCGCTGCCCGCCGCCGCAGTCGCGTCAGACGCTGCAGCTGCCACCGCGTCGGAGCCCTCGCCGGCGGTGAGCGCAGCAGCCTGCTGCTCCTCCGCCTCGGCCTCCGGCTGCTCCTCCGCCCACCTGCGCCGAGCGAAGTTTGGTGTCAACTCCACGGACGCACCATGTGAATTCAAAGCCCAAGCGCCGCTCACGCGCGCTTACGCGGCCCGCGCCCGCGCCCGCGCCTCCGCACCCACCCCCGCACCCGACCCTTCCCCCCCTCCCCTTGTGCCCTGCCGCAGCCTCAACCCCCCACCCCCACCCCCCGGCCCCCAGCAGCCGCGCCACCCACCCGAACTCGTTGGCGCGGGTCTTGTCCACGCGGTAGACCCAGCGCTGGTACAGGTAGACCAGGAACACCACATCATCACGGAACACCGACAGCCTGCGGTTTGTGTGCGTTGTATGTGAGCGAGTGCATGTTAGAAGGCGCAAGGCAAACAATGGTAGCACGCACGCGAGTGTGCTGCACGCGGATGTGCTGCATGCGCTGATTAGGTTAATCAAGGTCGGTCAGGCGCGTGTTTGGTTGCCGAGGGCAGTTTGCGGGGGCTGGGCGGGGCGTTGCAAGCATTGGATGGCAATTGGTGCAGGGCTGGGCGAGGGCTGTTGCGGGTGTGCATAAGTCTGCTTGTACCAGCAACACGCTGCAGCTTGCAACATCGACTGGACCAACGCACCTGTGCAGCAGGGGCATCTTGATGACGAACGCGAACAGGTCGTCGATGATGGTGTTCAGGAACTTGTAGGTCATCTGGCGCCAAGGCAGGTGCGCCACCGACTTGAGCTTGTAGTTCAGGTAGAGCTGTGGTGGGCAGTTCGGGGGTTCCATGCGTGATTCATTGATACGGTGGCATGATGGTGGCGTTTCTGGGTCACCACGAACCACGCATGCCCGGCTGCCAGCCACCCGCCAACCCGCCCAACCCCGTGCTCCACCCCTGCCCCGTGCATTGGTTTGGGACTAGCTTGGGCTGGTGTTTATAACCCCCCCCCCCCACCTGGGGGCACATGAGGATGAATCCGAACATGTACACGGCGCCGACCAGACTGGACAGGATCCAGCTGTACCTGTGGGGATCCATGGCGGTGGCGGTGGCGGGGCGTGAGAGCGGCGGCGCGCGGCACCCCCCCCCCCCCACACACAGAGGGCATGCACCCCATCGTCCGTCCCAGGCTGCCAGGCACCAAGGAATGCTGGACAGCTGAGCGCAAATGACGGCAGCGAGTGTGCTTGCATCACGGAAGCGGATGCAGTCAGACCGCGCGCCACGCACCAGCTCTTGTGGCTCTTGTACAGGAGCGCGTAGATGGAGTAGCCGATCACCAGCGGGTACAGCGCGTAGGACAGGTACCTGCATGGGGAGTTGCAAGGGGGTGGCGTGATGTGTGAATTCTAGCCCAATCTAATCCAACCAAGCCCGCCTGCGATGTGGTGTGATGCGGTGCGCCGGTGCGGTATGGCGTTAAGATGGCCAACGTTCGCAGCCGTGCCAACGCCGCCAGACGCTCCAGTGACCGCCCAACCACCACCATCACCACCAGGCAGGCACATGGTTTGGGCGCCCGCTACCGAATGCGCGTGCCAACTCCAGGCCAGCCCCCGTCAGGCGCGCGCGCGCCCCGCGGGCTGCCCGGCCCCCCGCCACGCCGCGCCGCGCCGCGCACCTCATGGCGTCGGCGTCGTACTGCTTGGTCTGCTTGTTGGAGTAGGTGGCGCGGTCCTTGAGGGAGATGTAGGGGAAGCGCTCGCGGTTGAAGGACACGTCGAATGCCTTGGTCACCTGCGGGCGACAGCAGCAGCGGCAGCGCAGGGCAGCAGGAGGTGAGGACGGCGGCACGGCGCGTGGGGCGGGGGTTGGGGGCTAGGGCGGACGGCGCCAGCGCCGCGGATGGAGTGGAGCTTGCGTGCCGCTTGCATGCCGCCTGGCACGCACACAGCGCACACGGGGCCTCCACCTGCCGACCCGCGTTCGACTCCGCCGCCGCACTGCGCTGCACGCTGTGCTGGGCGCCCGCCGCCTGCTGCTTCGCCCCCCCCCGCCGCAGCCGTGTGCACAGCCACACCGCGCCCCCCTACCCACACAGCCGCCCCCCCTCGCACCTTCCACAGCTCGATGCCTGTGCCCAGCACGCTGCTGAGCAGCACCACGAAGGAGGTGTCGTTGTCAAACAGGTACAGCAGGATCACCACCTGCAGGGCCGGGGGGGGGAGGGCGGGCGGGTCCGGGGGGGAATTCGGGGGTGGTGGTGCAAAGATGGTAGGATACGTGGGCAGGGTAGACAGCAGGCGACGGGCGAGCGTACAGGTGGTGGCGTTGTTCTGCAGCTGCGTTCATCCTCCTGCCCACTGTGTGGTACGTACCCATTCAGGCCAAGGCCCCCGGCCAGATCAAACACAGCAGCCCTGGAGACGCCCCCCACCAGCCCGCCCGCCTGCCCCGCCCCGCCCCGCCCCGCCCCGCCCCGAGCCGCGCACCTGGCAGAAGGCGTTGATGAGCACGGTGCGCGCGGACAGGCCCTCCATGGACTTGTTGTTCTTCCAGAAGCCGATGTCGTTCTTGAAGGCCAGCAGGTCAAACACCGTGTGCAGCATGCTGACGATGAAGGTCAGGCCCTGGGGGACAAGAGGTGTGTGTGTGTGGGGGGGGGGGTTGGCGGCTCGGCGGCGGAGAGGCGCGAGGGCGGCTGCGCCGTGCTACGTCAATGGCGGTGGACACAGCGGCATGACCGCGCAACGCTGAGCAGCGACCCGCAACTCGATTCCGCCGCCTGGACGCACGAGCCACGCTTGCCCCCGGTCCTTCCCGTTGTGAACCGTTCCGCTTTCCTGTCAACCCAGTTTGTTGGGACTGGCCTCGCATCAACCCCCTCCTCCCCCCAGCGCCACCCCCCACACACACACCAGCAGGTAGGGGTTGCCCTCCAGGAAGATGCGCTTGATCTCGTCCGACTCGCCGTCCTGGCTCATGCCCATCTTGACCTGCATGTTGAACGACTGGTCCATCTGCGGGCAGAAGCGCGGCGCAGGGCGTTAACGGGCCGGAACGGGAGCGGAGGGCTGTGCAAGGTCACAAGGGGGGCGGGCAGCGATGCCACGGCCGCGGGTGCGGCTGGTGTTGCACAGACAGCATGCATCCCACCCCCCAACCCCACGGCTGCCGCGCCCGGAACCCAACCCCCAACGACCCACAAACCCAGGGCCCCTCAGCCCGTCAGCCGCCATGTCCGCGCCCGCCCGACCACGCCACCCGACCCGACCAGACCAGACCACACCGCGCACCTGCCCCAGCAGCTGCCACCAGACCATGGACACGTAGCTCAGCTCCATGTGGACCTCCACCCGGTCCAGCGTCTCGTTCACCTAGGGGGCCCAGAGCGGGTGGAGGAGGGCGCGCAGGGGTAGGCAAATCAGCAAACGAGACGCGCTCTTGAGCACGTGGGCGCGGCATGACCACGGCATTTGGGTTGAGGCCGCCTAACCCTTTGGCCCGGCCCAACCCTCCCTGCCTCCCTCGGTTGCCCTCGCAGCCCGCCCCCCTTCTCCTTGCAGCGCCGATGTTTCCTTACGGGATTGGTTCAGAGTTAACCCCCTCCCCCCCGCATGCCAACTCCGCATTGGCCATTGCGTCTTTGGTGGACTTGGGCCCCCGCCTCCGCCCCGGCGCCCCTGCGCCTCACCGGCACCAGCTTGTCCTTGAGCAGCCAGAAGTCGTTGAAGAACACCAGCGGCAGGTAGTGGCCGGTGGCCAGGTTGAAGCGCATGGCGTCCAGGATCTGGGGTGGCACCGCCCTGTGGCGCGTGCGGGGTGGCGGCGGGTTCCCATCATGATAAGTTATGGTGGGAGGTGGGGCGTGTGGTTCGGTGGTTCGGGATTCCCTGTCCGGCCCGCCTAACTTGATTCCCTGGCGCACCCCCAGCGCTGCGGGCCAGCTCGCTGCGCTGTGCGCCGCACACCCCGCATTTACCCCCAGTCCCTGCCGCCCGCTAGCCGCGTCGCCCCGCCACGCCCCAACCCGCCCCGCGCCCAACTGCCGCCGCTCACTTCCTGCTGTAGGACTGGAAGTGGTCGACCAGCTGCAGCGTGATGTTGGGGCGGATGAAGTTCATGATCTCACGCGGCTCCTTGGGGTCCACCTGGGGTTGGGAGGGGCCGGGCGGGTGCCATGGAGGGGGAGGTGGTCAAGCAGATAACCGCAAGTGCTTGTTGCATGTGGTGAGGTAGGTGTTGCCAGGGGAGCCTCGTGGGGGGAGCCTGTGCACCCGCTGTCTGTTATGGCCGTCCGATCCGGGCTGCGGAACACCATGCCCTGGAGTTCCACCCCTCACAGCAGGTCCTGCGGGTCGCCGCCCCGCTCCAGCTCCCAGCCAACACCACAACAACAAGCGTCCCCGGCACAAGCACCACACCATCACCACACCACCACCGCCACCACCACCACCCCGCACCTTGGGCACGTCCAGCGGGTTCTCGCTCAGCAGGTTGACGCCGGTGCTGTTGCGCGGCTTGGGCCGGTAGGCGTTCAGTTCTGCGCAGTGGCGTGTGCGGGCGGCGTGCGGCAGGGGTGGGCGGTGTCGATGCGCGTGTGGCGACAGTGCCGGTGTGAGCCCGAGGCCGCTGGGGCACACCAGCCCCTGACGCAAGCTGTGCCACCCTTCCCTCCAACTAACGCACCTCCACTAACGCACCACCACGCAACGCATTGCACTTTCCCGCTCCCCAGCTTTAGCTGGTACCCACAGCTCTCCACACGACCTTGTACTTATGCCACGTCGCCTCCCGCGCCCTTCCCCGCGCCGCCCCCGCCCCGCCCCACCCATTGCATTTGCCTGCCCCTGTCTAGTTGGGTTGGTTCAGCTTGGGCTGGTGTTCACAACCCCCCCCACACACACACACATCTTTGCAACCCCCCCACCCCCGGCCTCCCCACCCCCGGGCCGGCTCACGGTAGGTGTAGTAAGCCACCGCCGCGGGGTCGTAGGCGGGGTCGTCGGGGGCCACCGGGTCGCCGGCGCGCGCCAGCACCATGTGCAGCCACACCGAGCCGTTGTTCTTCACGGCCTGCGGGAGGGCGGCGTGCAGGACCGCGCAGGCGCGGGCGCGATGGTGATGCAGGGCGTGTGCGCGCATGTGGTGGTGGTGGTGGTGTGTAGCAAGATGCGCAGGGTGGGGCGAGAGAGCGCACGGGCGTTCGAGGTGATTTGCGCATGCAGTATGCTACGGTACATCATGCAGCGCGGCGCCGCGCCACGTGGCAACCAGCCGCCGCACACCGCCCCGCCTGCGCCCGCGCACCGATGCCGTCGCCCCGCTCCCCAAGTGGGCCCCCGCCAGACCCCTCCGACCACCCAGTCCCCGCCGGCGCACCTCGCTGAGCTCGTAGGTGTAGGTGAGTTTGCGGTTCTCGGCGGGGCTGCCCAGCTCCACGCCCGTCTCGCTCCAGATGAGGTCCTCCATGGCGCACTGGTGGCCTGCGCGGAAGGCGGGCGGGGCGGGGCGGGGCGGGAGAGCAGCAGGCGGGCGTAACTAACTGGGTCGGGGTAAGTTCAGTTGAACAGTTCAGATGTCTTTGACACGGATTCGCTGCAAGCACCGGCCATGGGCGGACGCGCCGACAGGCCATCGGCTCCGCCCCATGGAGCACCCCTCGCAGTCACACGCCCGCATGCGCGAGCCACCACCAGCACCAGTGCCGTCTGCCCACCTCCTCCACCTCCCCACGCCTCAAACTCTGATGGTATGCTTCTGCTTCGGGCGCGGGCCCGAGGTGAGCCCACTGCCCACTGGTCCTGCCCCCCACGCAATGGTTTACATTGACTTAGCTTGGGCTGGTATTCACAACCCCTCCCCCTCCAACGCACACACGCACGCACGCACTTGGGTAGCTGCGCTGCTCCGACAGGAACATGTACATGTCCACCAGCTGGCCCTTGGGGAACACCGGGTACAGGTAGGCAGACAGGTCGGCGCCGCCGCCCGGGGCCCCACCGGCCGCGGCGGGGCTGCCCGCGCCGCCGGCGGGCGGCGGAGTCTTTTGGCCCTGCGTTGTGGCACGTCCGACCGCGCGTGAGTGGAAGCGGCCGGCAGCAGGCGGCCTAGGCAAGCCGCTCAGCGCTGCTCAGCGGGCGACGTCCGCCCTGCGCAATGCCGGAAGACCGGAGACCGGCACAGCCCCAGTTTCCACCCCCGTGTTCGCCCACCTTCATCATGTTCATGAAGTACCACATGATGCCCATGCGCACCACCATGCCCAGAATCTGCCCGAAGCCACCCTGCTGGCGCTGCTGGCCCGGCGGGGCGCCCTCCGCCCCCGCTGCTGGGGCGCCCGCGGCGCCGGCCGCAACTGCGGCAGCGACCTCTTCGGGCATTGTGCTCCGGTGCTTAGCCTGAAGAAGCGGCGTGCCAGCGTCAGCCAAGGAGGCGGAGAGTCGGAGTCGGAGTGCAACCGGGGTGCGTGTGGGCGTGAAGAGTCGCTGCCCTCCCGCCAAGCCCCCCGGTCATTGCGTATGAACCATCCCGACAAACCAGACATCTTCTACGTCGGTTGGGCCAGCACAAAGGTCCTGGCGGTGGCGGAAGTGATCCCCGCGCTTGTGATGGTCGCAAGCTCAACGATGCCCCCCAGCTTGCCCCTTCTTGCCCCAACCGCTATTCAGAAAGATTTCAGCAATTCCAGGTGAAGCAATCACCTTTCGTGTGGTCGAGGGCTTCGCGCGGCGGCTGATGAACCGACCCTTGAGCTCCTGTGCTTATTGTTGATCGACACAACTTAATCTAATAAATATGTACCCTCGAGTCAAAATTCGGGTGATAACCAAGAAGGCGCACGCGAAAGAAACCAAAATCGCTTCCTAGGGCCCTGCTGGTTGACCCGAAATGCGTGGTGGCAACCAAGAGTCAAAGAGTGTCGGCTGCCAAGTTCAGGGCTTCACGAAGACTGGTCAGGCGAAATGGCGCCATCGGGCGAATCGGAACTGGTTTCAGGCTGTCGACTTGCGCGCACCGGCAAGCCTGTTTTGTCTGACTATATAGGTATAGATTGTTGCTCTGAAAAGCTATGGCTTACCACAGCCATTTCAACGGCGATACGGGCTTCAAGCTGTGCTGTGGCGTCCCGCTAGT
This sequence comes from Chlamydomonas incerta, assembly GCA_016834605.1. NCBI lineage: Eukaryota > Viridiplantae > Chlorophyta > Chlorophyceae > Chlamydomonadales > Chlamydomonadaceae > Chlamydomonas > Chlamydomonas incerta. The sequence continues at coordinate 232,581 of JAEHOC010000036.1, forward strand.
GCCGCTGAGCCCCGCTGGAGCAGAATCGGGCTTCGATCCAGTAGAAGAGGCAATTGAGTTGTTTCGCCCGAATTCACTGTTCAAAAACTTTGAGTTCCGCGGGCCTGGCGACAAGCTGCTGGTGTACCTAATCATCTTTATCAACAGCTGCTTGCGGCGTGAGTAAAGGGACAGCGTACGGGTTGAAGTCCGGGGCATAGTTAGCTGGGACGTCGGGCGCAAGGCGGTGCCGGAGTCCGAAGTGGCGTGTGCGCGGCTGAGGGGAGCACGCTTCGGACTGCCCCCCTTTTGTGAAGCTCACATTCTTGAGGGGACAGGGCCAGGATGAGGGCGGTGTGGTTCCGATAGAGTGAATGCAGTTTGTGGCATCCAGTGCACGGTGAAGCGCTCACGTGCTCCCCCGCTTGCCATACCGATACATACGCAGGGCTCGCCGAGCGCAAGCCGGGGCCGCCGCGGGAGGAGGCGCGCCAGCTGCTGTACGCACACGCGCACGACCGGTTCGCGCTGCCGGGGCAGGCAGGCTTCCCGCTCAGCGGCCTGTTCACGACGCCGACCAGCCGGGAGGAGGAAGGCGAGTAGTTGGGCTGAGCAGGGACAGCTGCACTGGTATCAACCGTGAGCGTAGCGCGGATAAGGGCAGGGCGGACTGCTCGACCAGCCCGGGCGTTGGGTATGGGGCAGAAGGCATGAAGGCATCTGCGACACGTGGAGCACACGACAGTGCTCTGGCATTGTTCCTTTCTAAAGCATATTCGGTAATTGACAGGGCTCCTGGGAGGGCGTCTTTGGTAGCTGTGACGCTGCCGGCCCGTACGCTGCGCTTCCAGAGAGTTGACCTGACATACCGCTTCTGTGCCGTGTACCCTGCCCCGTCACTCTGCAGAAACCATCCGCACCTACCTGCGCCAGTGCCGGGAGGAGGTGGGCCGCCGCCTTCTAGACCGGCTATACGGCCCAGCAGCCGCCGTGCCTGCTGCGGCTGCTGCTGCTGTTGGTGCAGCTGCGCCCAACAAGCACTGGATGGCCTTCGCCAACCGGCGCTTTCTTGACCGCACAATGTGAACAATTGCGGGCCAACGAGATGAATCAACAAGACGGTCCACAGGAAGGGAGGAAACAACACGTCCCGGCGCGCCGTGTGCGTGCGATGGCAGCTCTGGATTGGCGGACTTGCACCGGTAGGCCGTGCATCTGGGGTTCAGGTCGCACAACGTGAAATGTGTGGAGATGCCAGCGCGTCGGGCACGCAGTTGTCGTGCGGAGGATAACGATGGCGCGATACGGTGCGACAGGGTTGAGGTGCGACAGGGTTACCATGTACCGCAGGGCCTATAGCGTGCCACAACCGAGCATATGCTCAGCATGCGGCAACTAATGCGCAGCTTCAAGCGCACAGGCGTATCCTGCATCATTGCATTCTTGAAACAAACACGCGGCGCTAACCGGGGGCCAATTCGCCCCCTGTATACTGTACGGGGCTGTTCGTGGAGCTCTGTGTATGAACGAGAGCGCTGTCACACATGGAGATGGGACTGGTGCTTGAAGCAGGCCAGCGCTTGTGAGGGGTGTATTCTGACGCGGGCGCCGGCCGACTCGAATTGGTGCGGAGGTTGGTTCGCGGTGTGACAATGATTCGGGTTTTAACTTCGCGATTGAACATGGACGATGTTTTTCGAATGCGCAAGTGTAGAATTATTGGCATCTCAAACCAGCGTGTTCATTTGTACATCACGCATGCCGACAAGGCTCGTTTCACTTTACTAGAGCTGACAAGTGCCCGAGCAGGCGGGTCTTAATTTATGTAGCGTACATATCTGCATGTATCGATTCGTGGCTATCCTATCGCTGCATTCGGTCCGCGTCCGTGTGCGTTAGTTGCACCGTGGACTAGCTAACTGGCCGGGGCTCAGACCTGATAACGCTTTGGGTGATGGACGTTTTGATTGTCGGGGAAGGCCCAGATGCGCTACAATTAGCAGCGGCATGTTCAGCGGCAGGGCTCCGAATCCGCAGGGTCGCCGCTGGTCGCGCCGCTGAGCAGGATTCGGCCGAAGGCAGTGGAGGCTCTCAACAATACGTATCGTATCCAGGTACGGCTTACAAAGACTTCACGCATACACGGACTTTTTGGGCAGCGCGCGAGTTCCATGTGCTGGGTCGCTCCGCGCCGCGCGAGGTTACTGGTTGTGATTCCGCGCGCAGGTCAACGTGAACCTCAGTTCGCAACTGCATCATGCCAGAGAAGCGAGGTGCGTAGCGCCCAGAGCGCAGCTGAAGAGCGGGAACGTCAGGGGTTGGGCGACATGTGGAATGGCTTGCGGCGCATAAGCGTAGAGAGTCCCGCAGTGGCGGGTTGTCATGGCGCGATGTCCAATAGAGACTCTTGCGCATATGCACGCTGGTGGAGCGCCAACATCGCGGCCCGCCGCTTCTGGGGAGCGCTTTCGACGACAGGCAGCGGTTGGAGCGGCGTGGCTGCGAGGGTGCTTCATGTATAGAAACTGATAGAAACCGTGAGATTGGAACGAACATAGGTTACCCATTGCCTCCACCCTTGCATACACGGAATCCCCAGTCGCAGGACACAACCCTCGTGCGACATCGCCTGGTGCGGCTGGACCTTGCTTCTCACCGTGCGCTCGGTCCAGCGCCTGCCGGCGCCGACAACACAGAGGCGTTGGGCGCCGGCGCTGCTCCCGCCAAAGGTTGGTAGCCGGCAGCAGCTGGGAAAGTGCCAGATACGGTACACAATCTTGCTATAATGCCCCTTAATCTCTGGACGTACACGGTCGATCCTGGCCGTGGGATCGATGTGCCATGCATCCGTACCCCAAGACAGATGTTTTGCACTTCCTTGCCACGCACGAACACCAATGCAGGCACTGATGCGGGGCAATCTTTCCCTCCGACGGGCGGCGGCGGCGGTGGCGACCGCCAGCTACAGCCACAACCGCTTGGGCCTGCACGCAAGCGCTGGATCGCCACACTAGCGCCGGTCGATGACGGCGGCAGCGCTAACCCGCCTGAGCAAGCGAGTCCGGCGCGCTCGGGCGGATTTGCAGGAGAGCAGCCGGGGCATGGTATGGCCGGCGGCAGCAGCTCCAGCACCAGCCCGCCAGGCGCTGCCGCTGCGAATCCCACTGCTGCCGCGTACCAGACCTCTCGAAAGGCGCTCCTGAGTCCAGGTGGCCCAGGCCTGAGCCGCGTGGACGTGGACTGGGTACTGCTGTGCAGCGGGTGTGGGGCGGCACCTGACGGGGACGGCACCACGTTTGCGCACCAGCAGCCCCGGCGGGCTGAGCTCACGCGCGTGGAGGCGCAGCAGGCAAACTGGCTGCAGCCGCGCGCAGTGTCGGCCACGGGGCTGTTGGAGCGGTGCCGACGAGGAGGTGGCCTGGACGTTGTGGTCGTTGGCGGTGGTGAGTAGCGGCTCCCTTGGGGTACTGGCGGGATTACCGTAGGCCGCCGTTAGGGGCCCCGGTCCCAGGCGCGCACACAACCTGCCAGTCTCCCGGCTGTACTACCTAGCATGCCACTGATCCTGTCGCAATGTAACTCCCGACCCTGCGCAGGCGCCGAGGCAGTGAGCGTGGCGTCTGCGGTGTTGCTGCTACTAGACGGCGCACCGGGGAGCGGCGGTTCCCGAGTCAGCCTTCTGGCCGGCATTCCGCCCGCTGTCCGGCCGCCCGCACACCTGTTGAGATCACACAGGGACTTGCTTTCCTCGGCCCGGCGGCGCGCGCTGGCCGCCTCGCTGCAGCCGCACTACGCCGCGCCGCAGCCCGGGCCGCTGGGCAAGGCGCTGCGGGCGCCCGCCAAGCGCCGCTTCTGGGCGCTCGTCAAGGACAAGCTCAGTCTGGGGCGAGGAGGCGGAGGCAGTAGCAGCGGCAGTAGCAGCAGCACGGGAGAGCACCTGGTGCTGTGGGCCCCCAGCCTGCACGACCCCCGCTTCATGCCGTTCCTCAGCGGCCCGCTGCGCCAGGCACTGCTGGGCGGCGGTGCAGGCGCGGCCGAGGGGGATGGCGATCTGGTTCTGTACCGTGGCATGGTCCACCCGGACGTGCCTGGCCTGGCGTTCGTGGGGCTGGAGGCTCACGCCGGCAGCAGCCTTCTGCTGCTGGAGCTGCAGGCGCAGTGGCTAGCGGTGCACCTGGCGGGTCGGCTGGCGCTGCCGCCGGCCGCCGCCATGCGCGCCGACGTGGCGGCTCAGCGCGCGTGGCGGTCCGGCGCGCTGGCGCACCCGCTCATGTCGGCGGGCGGCTCGCTGGCGCGGCGGCACGAGCAGTGGGCGATGCAGCAGCTGCTCACAGACCTCCGCGGCGTGGTCGCAGTGTGCGACCTGGATCGCAAACCCGGCAAATTTGGATGTTTCAGCAGGTACTCCGCGGCACGAGGCCTGCGGGCCTCCACGCTACAGCACAAGCCCACAGCTTCCTGCGGTGCCGGGAAAAACGATGGCGTGCAGTTTGAACGACGCAGCAGCAGCGGAACCCGTGTGCCGGCCGCCGCAAGCAGCATGCGGCGCGGCCCACAGCGGCGGGTCACGCCAAGCCGCTTGTCGCTGACGCTGGAGCAGCCGCCCGCCACTGCCGGATCCAGTGACATGGCTGCGGCTGCTGCGGCTGCGGCTGCTTCGCTGGAGGATACATCCGTCGGCAGCCGAGGCGCTAGGCCGTTCGCGCGGCGGCTCTCGCAGCTGTACTTTGCCGCCGCCACGGCTGCCGCAGGGGTCACCGGCACTCCTGGCAAGCCGCAGCAGGCAGCGTCGCCCGCGTTGGCAGCGAGCCCCAGCCGCAGTAGCCGCACCTCGCCAGTATCACACGAGGGAGGCGCCGCTCACCGCATGCTTGGCGGCGGTGCACTAGGTGCACACGGTGCTGCTATAGCCACCCCGGACCGCGCGCTGAGCCCTGTGGCGGCCTCCACTACAGCTGCTGCCGCTGCAGACAGCAGGCACACCGCGCTCACGTACGCACCCAGCGGCTACTTGCAGCCTGTGGTGCGGGGGGCCAGCGGTGGAAGCGGCGGCGGCAGCAAGTCAGGGGGAAGCAGGAGGCTGCCGGCGGGGCCGCTCGCTGCGGTGTCGCTGCTCATGGACGCAGATGCCGCGGGCATGCAGGGGGTTGCCAGCAGTGCCAGCGCCCGGACTTCCCGGGCTGCTGCCGCTACTGCCGCAGACGTCTTGCTTCCCTTCAGGTTGGGCTTCGGCAGGCAAGGCTCCAGCTCTGCCGGCTCTGCCGCTGCCGCGGCTGCAGCGGCGGCGGGTGGGTGCGCAACTGCAGCCGCCGCGGGTGCACCAGCCGCGTCAGGGACGTCCCGTCGCTACACATCGTCCTCGTGCCACCCGTCCTTGCAGCAGCATGTGCACGCCGAGACTGGCGCCGTGACGCGCGCGCTCCATGCCTGCCAGCTGGCCGCGTGGGCATCGGCATCGGGGCCGCCGTCGCCGCAGTTCATGCCCCGCATGAGCTACGAGGCGCCGCGCAACAGTAGCGGCATGATGGGCAGCCCGAATGTGAAAGATTTGGGCCCCCATGTGGGGCATGGGTCCAGGCGGTCAGCCGCTGCAACCCCAGCTGCCGGCTCGCCAAAAGCGGCTGCAGGCGGTGGCGCGCCCGCCGCTGGAACCAGATTGCCCGTTTGGGAGCGGTACAGCTATGACCCAGCTTTGCCGGTTGCGATAGCCGGTGCTACAGACCATTCGACTGCGCCCTCCGCTACGGCTGCTCCAGGCGCTGCGGAAACGCGTTCCCTGGCAGGCGCTGGCGACGGCGAGAGCCTGCCCATGATTCAGCTTGCCGACGGCACGGCAGTGCATTCAGCAGGCGCGGCGCGGAAGACTCAGTCCGCACTCCACAACGCGATGCTGCTGGCAGCGGGAGCGACCCCGGTGGTGGGTAGCTGGCAGAACCGGCAGAAGTCGCGCACCATCGCAGGCGACGTCGGCCACCAGCAGCCGCCACCCGCAGCACTCCTGGCAGCGCAGCAGCGCCAGAGCTTCACCCAATACGAGGTGGCGGCCGGCGGCTTGGCCAGCGCGGGAAGCAGCAGCAGCCTGGTTAGCAGCCACAGCGCGCTGGGCTTGACCGTGTATCGTGGCGGCGGCGGTGGCGGCGGCGGCGCAACGGCGGTGGCGACACGGCCGCAGCAGCAGGCGCCTTATTTAGCACACGGCTGTGCAAGTCCGCTCCTGTCATCGACGTCGAATCTGCATTCGGCGGCGGCAGCCGCCCGGGTAGACAGCCATGGCACGGCCGCGCTTGTCGGCAGGCGGCTGCCTGGCGCCTCTGACCTGGTGGCCGCGCCGGACCTCGCGGCAGCGGCCACCGCGTCCGCCGCCGCAAGCCGACGTGCCCTGTACCTGGGTGGCAGCCGCGGCGGCAGCGGCACCGCAGCGTTCGCCTATCCACACCAACAGCAGCACCAGCACCAGCTGCAGCACGCCTCTTCGCAGCGCTACAGCAGTGCTGCAGCGGCGGTCAGTGGCGGTCAGTCATCCCCAGGTGTCACCCCTGGCGGCATTGCGCAGCAGCTGCAGCAGCGGGCATCCGCGGCGGGGCAGGTGGCCCTCAGTGGCGGCGCGCCGGCCTCCCCGCCGGTGACGAGCAGCGGCCTTCTGAGTGGCCATGGCAGGGTTGCCAGCGGCCGAGGCGCCAACGCCAGCAGCCCTCTAGCATCAGGCTTTGGGGGCGGCGTGGCGCAAACGTCAGCAGCAGCGGCGACAGGGGCCGGCTCGGGATACGCACCTGAGTCACTGCCGCTGCAGCTGCAGCTGCGCCTTGCGGCTGCGGCTGCGGGGCTGCCATCCGCCACCGCTACCACTGGGGATTTCAGTCACACCCTGTCCACGAGACGCGCCGCGCCCCTGGCGGAAGTCGGTGGCATCATCATTAGCAGCACAGCCAGCACGCCCACGGCTGCGTCGGCGTTGAGCTCTGGCGCGCGCGGCCTGGGCCCGCTGGGCCTGACACCGCTGGCGACTGTGGCCTCAATGTCGGCGCTTGTGCTAGCGGCCGGTTCTGCCGGCGGCCCGACTGGCAGCGTCGGCGCATCGCGCCGCAGACTGCGCGCCCGCAGCGCCTCGCCGGTTGCGGCCGGCGGCAATCTGGCCGCAGCACCCGGCCAGAGGAGCACCGGCGGGGGCGCCGTGCGCGGCGGCCCAGGCGCCAGCCCCCATGACTCGTTTGCGGCCGCAAACGAGCGGGCGTCTGCGCCCCTTCGCGCCATGGCTGTTGCGTCCGGGCTGGACCTGCGCACTCTCATAGAAGTCACCGGCGGGGGCGGAGCGGGCGCTGGGAGCGGCGGCGGTGACGGCGGCATTGGCAGCAGCAGCACGACTATGACTGGTAGCGCTGCCGACACCGCGCCCGCCGCTTTGGCCGCCACCCTTTCTGGCACGTGGGCAGGCCTGGACCGTCGGTCAACCGCTCTGTCAGGGACGTCCTTCATGATCGTCGGTGACGGCAATGAAGACGAGGGCAGGAGCGAGGGCGGCCAAGGCGGAACCAGCTTTCATGTGTTCCATGCACGGACCGCAGCGCCAGCCGCGCCAGCACCAGCAGCGCCGCCTGGTGACAGCGATGCGGCAACCCGTCATCAGCACGCCGATGCCAAGAGCGGCGGGCTGCGATCTGCGGGCACACGCTCCAGCATGGCGAGCGTCTCCGCGTTTGCAGGCGCCGCCGGCTTTTCATCCTCCGGAGCCAGCCGCATGCTCAGCGGCGGCGGTGGCGGCGGCGGCAGCGGCGGCAGCAGCAGCTTTGCCGGAGGTTCGGCGTCCCGCGAGGGCTTCTCCTGGCGCTTTGTGCCCTCGCACTCGGTGCCGTCCTCGCCCCGGCACTCTGTGCCGCTCCCCACGCTGCCGGAGCACCAGGATGACGACGAGCTCCTCGAGGTGCATGCCGTCACCTGCAACGCGTCTGCTGCGGGCGCCATGCTCTCCGGCCCACATCACCGCGCCCAAGCCCGCGGCCTGCTGCCTCCGGGAGCGGAGCCGAAAAGACATGGCCGAGCCAACCCGCATAACCCGCAGCAGCAGCAGCAGCAGCAGCAAGAAATGCTTGCGCCCTGCTTCCAGCAGGCGGGGCCGCCGCCGGGCCGTAACCCGCTCCTCCCGCCGCCGCCGCAGCAGCAGCAGCAGCAGCAGCAGCAGCAGCAGCAGCAGCAGCAGCAGCAGGGTCGGGGCCAGCAGCCCCACCGTGGGCAGCATCACCACTACCACAACTTCCAGGCCGGCGGCAGCTCTGCAGCGCTGCAGCTGGTGCCGCCGCCTCGCCGCCAGCAGGCGGTGCCGCCACCAGCGCTCACGTCCCGCAGCGACACCGGCGCCGCCCCCGCGGCATCAGCCGGAGTTCACGGTGGCCTCTGGCGGGGAGCTGCTTACGATGACAGCAGTGGGGACAACAGTCACGACATCATCAGCGTCGCCATCCGCCAACAGGCGCGCGTGACTGCCAGCGGCGGGCATGCGGCGGCTGGTTTTCCCCTGATGCAGCGGCCGGTGCCATCCCGGTTGTACAGCGAAGCAGGGCCCGCACGCACTGTGGGCGACAACCAAAGCAGCAGCTTTGGCGGCGGCGACAACAGCAGCCTTGGAGCCGAGTCGGTGATGTGCTGGGACGCCTTCCGTGAGTATGCGGGGCCAAATCTGGCTAATCTGGCGGCTCCAGCGACCGGCGGCGGTGGGGAGGTTGGGCGGCGTGCTGCGCCCCGAACAACAGCAGCAGCGATGAGCGGCGGCACTGACGCCAAGGCGGGGAGAGGCACGGGCACAAGGAGCCGGGGGACATGAGAGAAGCGCGCCCCCTAGCTGCTGGTGGGCGATCTGTGCAGGACAGCAGCACTTGGCTTTGTCAGGGCGGGTAGCGTAGAACTGTCAGCGCGTGCGGTTAGCGGTGCCATTTGCGGTGCCAAGAGACTCCGCTTAGATTGGCTCCACGAGGGGCCAGTGAGACCCACAAGTACATATTGTACATACCATCCGCTGTACTGCTTTGAGTGAGCTTCGCGCGGACTCACACATTACGTTGTGTGGCTGGTTGGCACAGCAAGACGGCGAGGCGTGGAACTGGAGTGGAACTGGAGTGGAACTGGAGTGACCGTTATTCCGTTCTATGAGACTTGGCCAGATGATGACTGCGTGGGCCTGCTAGGGAAGAAGTTTTGCAAAGCAGGTGTGCGAGCCTGCAGAGAATGAGCTGCAGTAGTGTGTGAATGCTGGCACGGCTGACACGGGGTGGGGTGCAGAGGCTAGCTGCCGCTAGCTACGGTGCATCCACAATACGGTACCAATCCCTGTCCCCGGGGGTAGCCGTCTATCGGTCTATGCCAACGATGTGTGATGAGGGCAGGGAAAGGGAGTTGGCTTGCAGGCGCGAGATGGTTGCGTGGCGAGATGCACTGACTGGACTGATGGGGGCCGCAGGGTCACCCGCGTGTGGCTGGGAGCTAAGGCGTGCTGCAGAGCGATTATGTTACTGAGCGTTGCGCGACATGTTGCAGAGATTTTGTTACGAGCAGTGTGCAAGCGAGCGTTGTTTATGCTCAGGCTGTCCACTAATTCGACGTCTGTTTGGGGCGCTGCGAAGGGGTTTAAATCCGAGAACAAAGTCCGTCCACGTGGGTGCGAATTCAGCGGCCTATTTCTGATCATGATATGTTCTCGGTCTGTATTCTTTTGTCGCCTCCTTTCTTGAAAATGTGCGCTGCGGCCTGTGAAGCTGTACCGAGCCCCACTTCACGGCGATAGCCACCCTGGCAATCAGACATATATACAATCATGTAAGCTGTGCTCTGCTGCTGTCAGAACGTACACATCGGCACCTAATTCGCACTGCCGTAAATTTCATTCGCGCTCAGGCAGTTGCTGATTTTTGCGCCCGACTTTGCTGCGTGTCTTGTACTCTTTTGCGACAGTATAAAATCTGACCTGGAATAGTTAGCACTTGCAAGCGACGCGAACCATGACAGCTGGGTAATTCGGTGCGAGCTGAGGCTCAGCCGCAGCGTCAAGAACAAATGCCCCTGGCCATGCCAAACCATTCCAATGGCTACATCGCAGATGTTATTGTGGTTGGCGCGGGCCCGGCGGGCCTGTGCGCCTTGAACGCATTCCGAGCTGCGGGGTTCAACACAGTATGTTTGGAGGCATTACCGGGTGTTGGTGGCTGGACTCTGAGCAATGAAGGCTGCCTCGATGGTAAGAACTTTCGAACGAGACCGCGCGCACAGGCAACGAATGACGAATTGTGAACTTACAAGCATAATCGACACGTACAGGCTGCGATTTGGGCGCCCTGCAGTTCAACGATGCCGCATTCTCTGCTGCGCTGCCAGTTGCTCCGACGGTGAGCTTGGGGTGCTGACCTCCCCAGCGCCCGGCAACGTGTCGATGCGTGGCCGCGGCCGCTCGAAAGCTGCAGGTCGCTGTCAGGGCGCACGAGGCCCGCGCGCCTCATCCCTCTCCCTTTTGCTCGTGCACACACAAACCTAGCGACGCCCTTGCTTCCCCGGCTGTTAACCCCTGCACGTACAGGTTCGGCACGCCCGGTCCTACCTGGCAGCGTACGCGGCCTTCCACAACCTCTTGGACAGTGTCCGGTGCAACTGCCGGGTCACGCACGTGGAGCCACTGCTTGCGGTGGGAACCTCTCCGGTGCCCACCAACGCGCCGCCGGAACTCCCGCCCGATGCCCCACGCCGCGCGCTGTCCGACGTGGACCCCTCAGCAGGCGCCGACCCGCCTCTCACGTCCGCCGCCGAACTCTACGCCGACGCGGCCGCTGACGCTGACGCCGCCGCTGCAGCGGCGGTGCCCACGGCGACCGTCCCCAGCATGCCCGCTCCGCGCAGGAGGCGAACGCTTGACGGCATAGACGGCTACTCGGCGGAGGGCGGCGGCAGTAGCAGCAGCATGGCGCGCCAGCAGCAGCGCTGGCTGGTGACGTATGATGACGGCAGCAAGGGCGCGCGTGGGCGCATGCAGACGATGCTGGCGGACTTTGTGGTGCTGGCGGTGGGGCCGGCGGGCGGGCGGCATGACGCAGCGGCTCTGCGCTCGCTGCTGGCGCAGGTGAGCGGTTAACGTGACGGCTGGCGACGCGCTAGCTAGCTAGCCAGCGTCTTGCCTTGGGATCCAGGCCATGCCACATGTTCATGTTCCTGTTCATGGTTGCGGTCGAGATCCAGGCTGACTGACTTTGCAACGCACTTCGTGAGTTGTGACCGGCCCCTCCCGCGCCCCTCCACGCCCAGGCCGGCGCTGACGTGGAAGACCGCAGCGCCAGCCGTAGCAGCGCCAGCGGCGGCACTGGCAACCAGCAGCAGCAGCGCCAGCCGCCGCGGCTGCTGCACGTGCGGGAGGTCGCCTCCGCCGCGTGGCTGCAGACCGACGCGTGCCCCTCCGTCACCGTGTTGGGAGAAGGTGAAGCGGTCACCGGGCGGTCTGCGGGCTCGCGCACCGCCCAGTGACTTACTTGCTCGTCACGCACATGTTGCCTGTACCGTATTATGTCACCGGTCTTGTGTCTTGTGTTTGCAGGCCCTGCAGCAGCGGATGCGGCCTCAGCGGTGACTCTGCTGCGTCATGGCGGTCTGGGTGTGCGGCTGGTCTCTACTTCACACCAGATACCACACACGGAAGCCCAGGCGCCCGCCAAAGGTCACGGCCGCGTCCTGCTGAGCGTTCCGGGCCACCAGCTGGTGTCCTCCGCCCGGCGGCGCGCGCTGGCCGCCTCGCTGCAGCCGCACTACGCCGCACCACAGCCTGGGCTGCTGGGCAAGGCGCTGCGGGCGCCCGCCAAGCGCCGCTTCTGGGCGCTCGTCAAGGACAAGCTCAGTCTGGGGCGAGGAGGCGGAGGCAGTAGCAGCGGCAGTAGCAGCAATGCAGGGGAGCACCTGGTGCTGTGGGCGCCCAGCCTGCACGACCCCCGCTTCATGCCGTTCCTCAGCGCCCCGCTGCGCCAGGCACTGCTGGGCGGTGTGAGCACGGCCGAGGGGGATGGCTATTTGGCTCTGTACCGTGGCATGGTCCACCCGGACGTGCCTGGCCTGGCGTTCGTGGGGCTGGAGGCTCACGCCGGCAGCAGCCTTCTGCTGCTGGAGCTGCAGGCGCAGTGGCTGGCGGTGCACCTTGCGGGTCGGTTGGCGCTGCCGCCGGCCGCCGCCATGCGCGCCGACGTGGCGGCTCAGCGCGTGTGGCGGTCCGGCGCGCTGGCACACCCGCTCATGTCGGCGGGCGGCTCGCTGGCGCGGCGGCACGAGCAGTGCTACCTGCAGCAGCTGCTCGCAGATCTTCGCGGCGTGGTGGCTGTCGAGAAGCGACCGGTGCTGACGAGTGACAGCGTCTTCGCGGACGCACTGGCGGCTGCTGACTGTGATGCGCTGGGCCGGCCGCCGGCACAGAAGCGCGGCCGCCATGCCGACTGCGGTGAATCGGCTACCGCCGGCACAGTGGTCGCGCAGGACCCGCAACCGGACGCCGCGCTGTCCAGCGCAGCTGCACTGGCGGCCACGGGAGCAGCCTCGGCGGCGGCGGCAGACGCTGGCCACCGCTCCCCAGCGGCGCTGCGGCGCGTGAGCCACCTCATACTTGAGGACGAGCAGGCGGAGGCGGCCGACGCCTGCCCGCAGGACCTGCAGCCCAGGCCCGAACATGACGGCTGCCGGAGCGGCGCAGGTTTTGCGGGGCACGCGCGCCGGCTCCCCATGCGCCGCGCCACCAATGACTCGGCCACGATGATGCAGCAGCAGCAGACCGGGAGGCGGGTGCCGCCGCGGCGCTCGACTGTGGGGTCGCTGATGATGCTGGGCCAGGGCGGCGTGGTGGCGAGCCGCACCGGCGCAGGCCCGGCGGCGTCTGGCAGTGTCGGCGGCGGCCCAGGAGGCGTCGGCAGCGTCGGCCCGGCGGGCAGCAGCGCCGCCGACTATCGAGTGGTCCTGTCCGTCACCTCACCCTACATGGCGCCGTACTTGCACGAGAAGCTGCGCCGTGCCAGCTACGCGGCCTCGGGCGGTCGCGGCAGCGCCGGCGGCGGCGGCACCGCCACTGCCACCCGCACCGGCTCCGCCACCGGCATGAGCGACGCCGAGCTCGCCCTGCCGCCGGATGCCGCGTCCGCCGCCATGGCCGTCGCCGCGGCCGCGGCCAGCACAGCCTCCGCGTCAACCGCGAGGTCTGCCGACTTTGCGCCAGAGTCCGTGTTCACGACGGCTGCCGCCGACGCGGCCGCCGCCATGGCCCGCCACAGGACCAGCCACCTGGGCAGCATCACGGAAGGCGGCCCGCCCTACCCCTCCCACCTGATTGGCGAGCAGCTGTCGTCGGCCGCCACGGCGGCGCCGCGGCCCCGGCGGCGCGCGCTGCACGGCATGTACGGCGACAGCCTCAGCGGCGGCCTGGCGGGAGGAAGCGCATACGGCAGCGGCGGCGGCGGCGGCGGCGGCGGCGGTGGAGCCGGCGCTTTCAACGTTCGGCAGTACAGTGAGCCCTACACCGGCGGTGCGGCCCAGGCTGCATCCTTCGCCCCTGCCATCCCCGCCCACGCGAGCGCCATCACTGGCACCGCCCGCGTGCCCCAACCCGGCCAAGTGGACGACGCCGCGCGCGGCCTACCCGCGGCCGCCGGCTTCGGGCCGGCCGGCTTCGGGCCGGCCGGGACGGTGTTCGGCGCCACGCCGTCGCAGCTGCTTTCGGGCCCTGCATTTGTGCTCAGCGGCCGCGCCGTGAACGTGTCAACGGGCGGCCGCCAGGCCTACATCACCCGACGGTACTCGTCCTCCCTGGCCTCCTCCCTGAGCATACAGCAGCACATGGCGCAGGCAGCGCTGGTCAGTAACCCAGCGGCTGTCGGCATGGCGGCTGCCGGCGTGGCAGTTCAAGGGGGCAGCCGCGGCGGCACACTTACTGGCGCGAGTTCTGCGGGCCCAGCCGCGCCGGCTGCAGCCGCCATGCTTGCGACAAGCGCCTCCGCCTCCTACGGCGGGCGGGGCACCGCGCGACCCCGCTGCGGCAGCAGCAGCGGCGGCCCGCTGGGGCCTGCGCTCGGCGGCTTCAGCGGCTTCCTGGCTCGCCTGAGCTCCCGGCACTCCGTCGGCAACCCCAACGCAGCAGGGCCCGCCAGCCCGCTGCCAGCCGCAGGCAGCGCCGAGCTGTCCTCGCCGCCGCTGCTGCAGCTCCAGCCGCAGCTGCCCCCGCCCGCGCTCAACCGGCGCCTCAGCAGCTTTGGCGGCGCCGCGGGCGCCAGCACCGCATCTGCCGCAGCGGGCGGCAGCGGCGGCGGCGGCGAGCAGATGTCATCGCAGCTGCGGCGCATGTCCCAAACCACGGGCATTGACCTGTCCATTCTGGTGGACCTGATCACTGATGAAGGCGGCAGCGGGCCCCTGCCCGTCGGCATCCTGACGGCCATGAGCAACGCCGCCCACGGCGAGGCGGTGGGAGCCAGCAGCAGCATCGGGCCGGGCAGCCCCAACACCGCGCCCTCAGCCACCGCACGCGGCGGCGGCCGCAGCGGCCACTACCTCCCCGCCGCCGGCCTGCACCGCCTGTCCAGCGCCGCGATCCGAGAGTACTGCCCGGTCGTGGCTGCGCCCGACACCGCCGGCGCTGCCGCCGGCGGCGGCGGCAGCTGCCACAGCAGCGCCGGCAGCGCGGAGGCGCGCGCGGCCGCGGCTGCCGCGGCCGCCGCGGCGCTGCGCGACCCCTTCGGCGCTGCTGGGTGTGCAATGCCTGCTGCCGGCGACCAGCAGCTCCCTGGCGGCAATAACAATCGTCCGCCCCTGATGGGCGTGCTGCAGCGCGGCTTCTATCCCTACGGCTACGGCGCCGGCTGCATGTCCTCGTCCTCGTCCGACGACGACGAGGACGATGTGCCGCTGGGCTTTTGCGGCGGCCACGCCGATGGCGACGAGATGAGCCACGCCCGCCACCAGTCCATCGACACGTCCATCTTCAGAGACGAGCCAGGCGTCGGCGGCGGCGCCACAGGCGTCGGCAGCGGCGGCGGCAGCCATTCTCAAGCGCCGCTGCGTGCGGAGCTCGGCGGTATCGCGGCGGGTGCACCGCAGCAGCACTGCAAGCCGCCGCGCAGCGAAGCCAGCACCGCGCCGGCAGCCTCCGACAGCGAGTGGGGGCTGCCGCTAGCCGCCTCGGCCCCGCTGCTGCTGCTGCCTTGTGTGGCGGTGCTGAACGCGGCCTTCGAGTCCCAGCCCGCTGCGGGCGGGGTGGAGGACGTGGCGCTGGTGGACGCGGGTGTGGAGGCGGAGTCAGCCATGGCGGACCGCCTTGCTGGCGGGGAGGAGGGCCCTGCTGACGCAGCCTCAGCCGCGCCGGAGGAGCTCCGTGGGACCACTACCGCTGCGGCGGCGGGCGGTCGTGACGTCCATGATGTGGCAGAGCCGACGCCTGCACGCCTGGGCTCCACAACTGCGCCTGTGGCCGCTGTTCCGGCTCCCGCCAGAGGCGATGTCGGCACCTCTGGTGCGCCTGGCGTGCCCGCACGTAATGCGATCACAACCGCCGCGCCGCCCTTCGTCGACAGCCCGCGGTGCGGCGGCAGCCCCGGCACCAACTGCCCACCCGCATCGTCCTCCCTTCTGTCAGCGAAACAACCTAGCTCGCCACAGCAGGGCGCCACGGCAGCGCCGCACTCGCCAGCTTCTGTGTCGCCAGCGGGGCTGCCGCCAGCGCCACAGGTGTCTAATTTGGCGCTGGCCAAGACCGAGCCGGTGATGGTGCCGCAGGCGCAGCCGGGTCGAGGCCAGAAGCAATGCCCCAGCCTGCCCCAGCAGGAGCCGCAGGGCCTGCAGCAACAGCCCTCCCCATCCCGGGCGGCTAGTCCGTGGGCTCGCCTCAGCACCCCCATCCCGCTGGCGTCCAGCCCCACGGCCGCGGCCACCGCTGAGCCGGACCGGCCGACCGGCCGGACCCCCTCCAAGCCCGCAGCGGCGCTCGCCGCGCTCTTCTCCCGCCGCAGCGAGCGCTACCCGACCTCGCCGCCGCCGCCGCCGCCGGTGCCCGCCGCCGCCGCCCATGTGCCCGCCATGGCCTCCGACGGCCCCGGCTCCGACAACGCGTTGGACGTGATGCGCAGCCAGCTGGCGGCTCTGAAGGCGCACCTGGGCAACCCGCAGCTCGTGCCCTTCCCCGCCCTGGCCTCGCCACCGCCCACCTCCGCCCGGTCGGTGACGGCGTCGCCGCTGGCGTCGCCTGCGGTCGGCAGGGCTGCGGGAGGGCCGGGCGCGGCTGCGGGCGCCAGCGCGGCGCTGCCGCGCCGCTCGCGGCCGGCCGGGCTCAGTGCCAACAGCAGCAGCGCCGGCCTGGCGGCCCTGCCGGAGATCGAGGCGACGCCGCCACCGCCGCGCACCTCGGCGCCCGGCTCCATGCTGCACTCCTCCGCCAGCCACGCCACGGCGGTGCCCGTGTTCGGAAGCACCGTCAGCGCCGCCGCCATCAGCAGCGGCGCCGCCGGCGCCGGCGCCAGCAGCGGCAGCGCCGCCGCCGCTGCCGGCCGGCGCGCGCCTCCCCGGCGCAGCGCGACCGAGTCGCAGCTCGGCAAAGGCGGCTCCGGCGCGGGTGTGTGCTCTCCAGTCGCCACCACTATGAAGAACCTCAGCCCGCTCAAGAGCGCCAACAATGGCGGCAGCGCCACGACGCTGCTGGCGTCGCCGGGCTCCGCCCTGCCCGCCTCGGCATTTGAAGCGTACGCTGCCGGCCCGGCCGTCGCTGCTGCGGCGGTGGGGGCCCGTGGCGACCTGACGCCGCCGGCCAGCAGCCGCAGCCCCGTCGACCGGCTGAGCCGCAACCGGTCCGTGACCAGCGTCGGCGCAGGCTCCGCAGGGCCCACAGGGCCCGCGGCGGGCAACTTTGCGCGGCGCTCCGCGACCGCGGGCGGCGCGCGCAGCCTGGGGGGCGGCGTCTTCTCCGACGGCGGCGCCTCCGCCGCCTCCTCGCCCCGGCTCCACTCGGCGGCCTCGGCCGCGTCCGCGGCCACCGCGCGCGCCGCCATTGCTCAGGCTATGGTGGCCACACAGGCCATGACCAACTCCCGCCGCATCTACAGCCCCGCGGTGGCGGTGGCGGCGGCCGCCAGCAGCGGCCACGGCAGCGGCCCGGGCAGCGCCCAGGGCGGGTTCGCGCGGCGGTCCTACAGCTGCGCCGGCTGGCCGGGCGCTGCTGGGGCGGGCGGCCCCGACTCGAACAGTACGGCCGGCTCGGCGCCTGGCACGCCGCTGACGGCCGGCAGCAACGCGCGGCAAGGGCCGGCGGGCGCCCGCGCCGCGAGCGCAAGCCCCGCCCTGTCAGCATTTCCAGCGGCGCTGGCTTTGCCGCCGGCCGCCACCTCTCCACTGGCCACCAAGTCATCGCCGGTCAAGAAGGAATCCGCGGGGGTCATGGCCACGGCGGCTGCCGCCCTGCTGTCCGCGCTCTCCCCGCAGCGCGGCGCGGCGGCGGCGGCCCAGCAGCGCAGCCCCCTAGGCCGCAAGTCCCGGCGCCTGCTGCCCTTCTCCTGGTGGCCCGGCGCTGGTGCTGCTCAGCCGGTGGACCGCAGTGTCGGCAGCACCGGCAGTAGACCGAGCGGTGGCACCGACACGCACTCCAGGGGCGCGTCGCTGGACGCCGGTGCGGGAGGCCTGGTTCCTGTAGCGAGCGCGCCGGCGCCGGTGGCTGCAGCGGCCTCCCCGGTAGAAGACGCTGAACGATCGAGTGCCGGCAGCAACGTCAACAGCGTGGCGGCGGTGGGGCGCCGCGGCCAGGTCATTGCGTCGGCTGGCAGCAAGCGCCTGATCCAGCGCCGCATCTCTCTCGCGAACCTGCTGGGCGGAGGCACCGGCAGCAGCAACAGCGCGAGCCGCAACACGCCCGTGCCGAGCGGCAGGGGCGGTGCGGCCGGCGAGGGCAGCGGCAGCGTGCTGGGCCTGCTGGGCGAGGCCGCGGACAACGCCGTGGTCCCATACTCCCGGCGCCTGGGTCCCTTCAACGGCAGTAACGGTCGGAGCAGCCGCAATGTGATGGCAGCGGCGGCCTCGCCTGGGGTCAACCACAGCGGCAGCGTCTTCGGGAACAGCAGCAGCAGCATGGCCCTGGGTGGCGACGCAGGCGCCTCCGCGGCTCGGCTGGTCGGCGTGGTGGACCTGCTGGGCCCGCCGCCGCCGAGTGCGGCGGGGGCGTGGTTCGACAGCGCTGCAGCCGAGGCCGCGGCAGCCATCGGCGGCGGCGGCGGCGGCGTGGAGAACAGCGGCAGCAGCGCGGCCTTCACAAGCCCGGGGTCCGCGCTGCTGGCTGAGCCTCCGACCACTGCAGGCGGCGCGCGCCGCCCTCCGGCCGGCGTGGCGCCCGCATCGCCACGGCTGCCCGCTGCAGGCGCAGCAGCGGCGGCGGCGGCGGCCCGCCCCACGGCTACAGCAGCGGTTGGGGAGCTGCGCGGCGCGCACGCCAGCACCGCAGACATCGTCGCGGCGCTCCCGCTGCTCCCCTTCGAGCCCCCAATGCCTCCAATGCACTTGGCGCGGCCAGGGGACGCGCCGGGCGCGCGCGGTGCCGGCGCTGCCGCGCCGGGCGTGTTCATGCGGAGCCCCTTCAGCACCGCGGGCGTGGTGACTGGCAGCCTGTCGCCCAGGTCTCCAGCGGCCCAGTCGCCCAAGCTGCGGCCCTCTCCGCTGCAGCCGCAGCAGCGGCAGCAGGTGCTGCAGCAGCGGCGCCCCGCCAGCCCCGCGGCCGGCGGGCAGGCGGTGGTGGCGGCGGAGCAGGTGGCACTGCTGCGTGTCGGGGACGTGCCGGCAGCAGCAGGCGCAGCAGGCGCCGCGGTGGCGGCAGCGGCAGCGGAGGTGGCGTCTGTCGGTGACGTGACGGTGCGCACGCAGTGCATCGCGCTGGAGAGTGTGGTCTCCACGCCGTTGGACCGCATCCCGACCGCGGTGGCGCTGGAGACCGGGCCAAGCGAAGCGCCGGCGCCAGCGCCAGCAGCTGCTATCGGTTTGCCGGCGATGCCGCCGGCGGTGGGCGCACGCGAGCCGCTCGCTGCGGGCACCGCTGCCGCCACCGCACCCATGGCCGGAGCCCCGCAGCCCGTCCCGGCCGCTGCCTTGACCCCGGCGGCGGCGGCTCCCGCGGTACCCGCGGCAGCTGCGGCGGCGGCGGCTCCCATCTCTGCAGCGGTGGTGCCCGCCTCGCTCGCGTCGCCGCGGCGCCCTGCCAGCCCCGGCGCGTCGCCGGCCGAGGACCCGCACGCGTCCTACTTCGACCTGGACCTCATGCTCACGCTGCGCCGGTCCACGCTGTACCGCAGCACTAGCAACGCCCTGCCCAGCAACATCGGCGGCCTCGGCGCCGGCCGCGCCTCCGCCGGCGGCCGCGAGCTCTCGCACTCCTCCATCAGCGGCGCGCCCAGCCCGGCTGGCGCCGCCGCAGCGGCAGCGGCGGCGGCCGCCGCCGCCGCCAGCAGCATTCGCTTTAGCCGCGGCAGCGCGGACGCGCCCTTCGGGCAGCGGTACACGGCCGACGGCCGGGACAGCAGCCTGGAGGACGCTCCGGCGCAGGGCGGCGGCGGCTCGAGGGCGGCGGCGCGGCGGCGGTCGAGTGTGGCGTCCGTGGAGGCGGACCACGAGGACAAGGGGCTGCTGAAGCTGCTGGAGCAGTTCAGCTCGGAGCAGCGGAACAGCAGGCAACGGCAGCAGGCGCGCGCGTGCAGGGCCAGCATGGATGCGCCGCCGGAGCTGGCGCGTGCGCAGACGGGGTTGCCCAGCGGCGCCGAGCCCAGCACGACCAATGTGGGCAGCTCCCTGCTGCCGCTGGGTGCGCCCTCGGTGCCCAACCGCCTGCGGCCGCCCTGGTCCCCGCCATCCGCGGTCGGCCTCCAGGCGGCAGCTGCGGGCGACGCGGCAGCCGCAGCCGGCGGGCTGACGTTCTCCAAGCCGGAGGCCTCGTGCCCCCATGACCGCTCATC
Organism: Chlamydomonas incerta; assembly: GCA_016834605.1. Lineage (NCBI taxonomy): Eukaryota > Viridiplantae > Chlorophyta > Chlorophyceae > Chlamydomonadales > Chlamydomonadaceae > Chlamydomonas > Chlamydomonas incerta. Next base: position 252,527 of record JAEHOC010000036.1, read on the forward strand.
GGCGCCAGCCGGCGGCGCCGCGGCGGCGGCGGCCGCCGCCGCAGCGGCGGCTGCTACCTTCCGCACTTCTCATGGCGACGCGGCAAGCGACGCAGAGCCGTGCTACTTCGGCCTCAGCCCCAATACCTCGTTCGTCACGTTCCAGACCTCCGCCACGCCGCCCGCCGCCAGCAGCGTCTGGTCCCAGGCGACGCGCGGCTCGCAGTCGCCGCTCGCCAAGCAGCCGCTGCCGCCGCAGCTGCAGCCGCTGCCGCCGCAGCTGCAGCCGCATGCGCTGTCGCTGCCGCTGACGCCGCTGCCCGAGCACATGGAGGTGCACGAGGAGGACCTGCCCACAACCATGGCGGCGCCAGTGTCCGCTGCTCCGAGGACCACCGCCGCAGCAGCGTCTGAGCCGCTGCCGCCGACCCCGTCGCTGCACGTGCCGCCGTCCTCGCACCAGCATCACGAGCTGGACTTGCGCGTGTGGCCGGGTGCGGTGCACGTGGAGCAGCAGCTGCCCGCGGGCATCATCGTGGGAGACCCGGTCTTCCCCCCAGCCGCCGCCCGAGCCGCGCATCCCGGCAGCGGCGGCCGCATCAGCGCCCACACCATACCAGCGGCAACCACGAGCCGGCTGTCCTGGACGTCGGGCGAGAACGCGCACAGTGTGGAGCAGGGCGCAGACGGGGCCGTGCCCCGGCAGCGCACGCTGGGCTCCATGCACCGCCACTTCCCCACACCGGGAGCTTCTGCCGCATTCGGAGGCGCCGCTGCTGCTGGTGCACCTGCGGGGGCGGCGTCCCTGCAGCCGACCGACCCGACGTCGCGCAACATGGACAGCCCGGCGTCGCCTCCTGGCGCGGCCTCCTCCTCCGGCACCATCGACGCCGCGCTGCACGAGGAGGAGCGCACCACGGGGGGCATGTTCGGCCGTCGCGGCCACAGCGGCCCCTTCCGGTAAGCGCGCGTGTGCACCCATCCGCGCCATCTCCGACTGCGCGTGCATGACTGCGGACTGCATCACTGGATTCTGCGCCGTGCCTGGGGGCCCGCTGTGCCCTGGCAGTGCCGATGCGCCGTGCCCGCACACCCGCCCGCGCCCGCGCACCGGGCCGGCCGTGCCGCAGCACGCAGCCCACGCGGCCCAAACGGCCCTCACTGCTTGTTCGCACTGCTCATCCACACTGCTCATTTGCGCTATTCATTCACACCGCTCATGCTGCCCGTGCCGCCCACAGGAAGGCGCTGTCCTCGGGCCTCGAGGCGCCGGTGTTCAGCAGCGTGCTCGGATTCTTCGGCGTTGGGGGCGGCGGCGGCGGCGGCGCCAGCAGCGGCGACGGCGCCAGCGGCGGCGGCGGCCCCAGCGGCCGCTCGAGCCGGCGGTCGCTGTTCAACGTCGCGCCCGCCGGGGCGCCTCCCCAGCAGTCCTCCCCCTTCCGCGTCGCCGCGAGCTCCAGCGCCGGTGCCTCCATCCCCGCTCACAGCCTGCGGCTGAGCATGGGCAACCGCAGCCCCTCCGGCCACGCCTTCCCAAGCGGCCACGGGGGGGCGCACCATGCGCAGATCGTATCCCTGGCTGCGGCCGTCTCCTCCCCCGGCGGCGCCTACGGGTTGGCGGCGGCCGCCTCCGCGGCGGCGGCCGCCTCCGCGGCGGCGGCCGCCGGAGGCAGCGGCGGCAGCAACGCCGGCGCCGGCGGCTACCGGCCCCGCCTGAGCTCGCCGAACCTCACGGCCCTGGACGACGAGCTCCTCGCCGCCGCGCGATGGAGTGCGGCGCGGCTGGAGGCGCAGCACCACCATCCGCACAGCGGCCATCACCACTTGCAGCAACCGGGCCGGCTGAGCCCCGCGCACGGCGGCGGCGCCGCTCCGCATCACCCCAGCCCGCTCAGCGCGGGCGCCAGCAGCCACCAGGTCGGCGGCGGCCTCTCGCCGGCGCACTCCCAGGCCTCCCATGCCTACCATCAGCACCAGCACCAGCACCACAGCAACACCAACAACATCCACAGCAACAGCCCGGCGTCGCCGCTGCTGCACCACAGCGGCGGCGGCAACTACTTCACCCGCATCGCCAGCGCCCGCCGCAGCGGCATCTACAGCTCGGCCTCGCTCACGCTCGCTGCTGGCAGCATTGGCCCCGGCGTCGTGTGTGCTGCGACTGCGGTGGCCGCTGCCGCCAGCCCTCCGCCGCAGGACGCCCACCATGCTACCGAAGGGCGGGCGGAGACGATGGCGCCTGAACGCAGCGTGGGAGTCATTGCCGGCGGCATCATTGTCATGCGGGGTGGTAGCTGCGGCCCCGCTGGCCAGGCTGTAGCAGGCGGGTCGGCAGCCACTGCCACAGGCGGCGGCGAGAGCTGTACTGCTGATGGAGGCGGCGGAAGCTGGCAGGACAGCGCCGCTGGGGCCGCGGCATGCGGCACTGTCAGCGAGGTGTTTGAGGTGGGAGAGGCCGCAGCGGCGACGGGAGCGGCGGGACGCGCGCTTGCTGCCACGGCGGCAGCAGGTGCGGCGGCCGCCGCTCGAGAAGCAGAGGCAAGCTGTAGCACACGGGCGGACAGTGGCTGTAGCACTGTGGGCGGCGGCAGTGAGCGGCGCGGCGGCCCTGCGTGGGAGGTGCGCCAGGCGAGCCAGGCGCGGCAGGAGCAGCTCGTGAGCGAGGTGGGTGCGGGCTCGGGTTGCATGCGTGCTGCAGAACTACGGTAGCAGGAGGCTTTGCTCGTTGGAGGGGCTGCGAGCGCGGGCTGGTGTGTACGAAACCCTGTGTCGGCGACATAAAACACGCGTACTTCAGCATCCATGCCAGGGAAGAGTCGGCAGTGACAACAGCACACCTCCGGTTGCTGTGGGCCGCTGTAGGTGTCATCGTGGCTGCGTCTGGCTCTCGCTCGCAAGCTTGCCGGCGGGGTCGGCCCGGGCAGCAGTGGCGGGGGCGGCAGCAGCTTCAGCGGCGCTGGTGGCGGTGCCAGCAGGACAGGAAGCATCAGCGGCACTGGCGGCGGCGGCGGCGGCGCCGGCGCCGGCAACGAGGATGGCGACGCCGCAGCCGCAGTGGGCATGCGGGACAGGAACGAAGGAACGAGGTTTGAACGCATCACCGATGTTGACGATGATGAGAATGACGACGATTCTGATGCAATGAAGAGTGGCGTGGATAGCGGAACATCACGTGATTGAACGTCACTGCAGCCAATCGTTTTTGGTAGATTTTGGCAGGTTTGCCCCTGTATTAATTTGAATGCAGTGAACGCAATAGTAGCCATCCCCGCGCGGGGGCCGACTGCCGCCGCGCAAACTCAATGAGACCGACGCAACTTGCATGGAAGCAGGGTGCGTGTGGAAGTGGAACCTGGGGCAAACACTCAATCAGCCATGAACGTACCGGCGTGCACCTGATGGCAAAGGGATGCTGCGCTTTCCAATGTCTTCACGCATGCACCCATTGAGGTGGGTGGATGGTTGGGTGGGGCATGCGGGAGTACCGTAGCTATGAAGATCCTCATGATATGGATAGTACGGGGTGCAGGTTTTGCTAGCTGCGTTTGATTGGAAGTACTTTTTGCGTTTTTCTGTGGCATGAGCTGAGCAAGGCTATCAGGGATTGGAAGCGCTACGGCATTTTTTGCGAATTCTGTTGGTGGTGTTGAGGAGGGACTTTGCGCGTCTAGGGTGCCCCGTTTGCGCACAATTTATACACGGCACGATCAATAGCTGCATTCTTTGTCGAGGTGGGTTGTTTGCCTTAGAGCACGGCTGCGGTGGCTTATGGATTGAATGGTCGTGGTAGAAGGGGTTTTGATGGGGGAAGAGGCATGCAGCAGCCGCCTTGTAACGTTGCGTTAGTAACGTTGAGCCAGCCGCCGCACCTCGGCGTGTTGGCATGGGTAGGCGGCGCGGGGGGGGGGGGGGGGGGCGGGGGGACGAATCCGTAGTTCAGCTGCCGGATCTGCACGAGCCAGCAGGGCCGAACTAACACTAGTGCACGTGCGGCAGCAGCACTGGCCAACACGGAGGTCCGACTGGCCGAGCTGATGCCTGGCAACCGCATTAGCAGGAGCACACACGCAGGACCTGCTGGCGGGATGCGCGCTGGAAGTGAGCCTGGAATTAACGCCGCCAGCGTTGGTTACAGAGCGTCCCCGCGTCCCAGGGGCCAGCGCACCACTGGCCAGCGTTTACAGCGTTGCAGCGTCACAACACACGAACACGCAGCCGCGCGCCGGCGCACGGCACCCTTGCGCCCAGCGGTCGTCGCCGTTCTGCTATTCCATTTCCCAGTCCGCCGCACGGCAACTACGTCATTTGATTTATTCACTCGGCTGTGCTGTGCAACCATGATACACGCCGACCCGTTGTTCCCTTCGCTCGTCTGGTGCATCCCGGGTGCGCCTTCACCCCGAGCCACGCACCGCCCACCGGGGCGCACACCCGTAGACGGGGCTGGCCGCCGCGGCCGGGGCCTTTGATTGGTTGCGGCCTAGCTTAAGCACTGCCTCCCACATCGAGGCGCCTGCTACCGCAGACTACTCTGCTGAAACCAACAAAGCATCCATGCATGCGTTCTTCAACTGCTAAATTACGATCTGGGTCTTTATTCTTCACAGCTGACCGCTGCGAGTACCCCACACCGCTGCACGTCCGTCCCAGACACACTGGTCCCTTGTGACTGACCCGCATCTATCTCCTCAACACTCGGGGGTAGATGCATTACCAACCCATCCGCACATAGAAGCACGTCGGTAGTTCAACAAGTTTCAAGTTCTGTCATCAACCTTCCAGCGCCCCTTCGAGCCAGCAGCAGCAGTTTAGCAAGTGTGGCGCGCGCACCTACTGATCTTGAAACCCACCACCACCACCACCACCCCGACCACGGACAGAATGCCCTCCCCCCCATCTATCCACAATCGCTTCGCAGGCGCGGCCCCATGCAGCAGTCGTGCGTGGGAAGCATGATCTATTGATCTTGCCCACCTTGCCGTGGCAGCTAAGATTGGCAGTGCAGCGTTGCACCAAGCAACCCACCCACCGTGACCCTGATGAAGCACCACGCACCGGACCACTACTTGCGTAAGGGCCACACAGCTCACAGCTAGCATTGCATATCATGCAGCAGGTCCCGCCCGTCGTCGACCCGGCCCTGCTTCCATCAGACTACCTGGTATGACTTGCACACGCACACTGCTGCCGCAGCCAGCAAAGGCACTCGTTTGTTGCTACAGCCACCCATTTATTGACCTATGGTGCCTTACGTACATGTCCAGCCTCGTGACTTTGGAAAGCACTTGTGTGCACTAAAGAACAAGAATTGGAAACGAAGTATGCAACGACGATACAAGCGCCGGATCAACAAGACGCATGTTCTGCACCAGACAATGTTATGGATGACAATTCACAAGCACCGCACATGTGTGTGCCTCGTGCACATGATGACGTAACGGACCGGCGTGTGGGGCTCATATGTTGCAGAGTGCAGCAGGCACCATACTTCGGGCCTGAACATGCCCAACAGCGTGCCAGGGCGCGTGTTTACGCCCGGCCGATGCGCGTGATGATGGCACGTTCGTTGTGTGGCGCGGCACCTCCGGTAACTACCGGCCATCTCTCCGCAGACACGTCTTTGCAGGCATGAGTGAGGCAAACTCACCGCACCGGCATGCGACCATGTAATGATATGGCAGCTTGGTCGGAGATAATGAAGTGTGGCGGCCACGGTGCCAGCAGCACTCAATTCGCAGCACGTGCGCCGCTGTCTATCTGGTGCCCTACCCTGCCGGCCCGGCAGCGCCTGCCCCACCAGCCCCACCACCTGCCTGCCGCGGCTGCTCCTGATACGCCAAGGCAGTAACGGGCGGCGGCGGCTGGGTGAGCGTGTTGGCATCGCCGACTCCACTGCCACCTGCCCCATCGCCGTCGCTACCGCCGCGGCCGCCCCCGCTTGTGCCTGCCCGCACGCCGCTAACGCCGCCGACTGTCGCTGCGGCCACGGCGCCAGCAGTTGCGTAGCTGCCGAAATTGCTGCTGCGAATCAACTCCGCGTACATGTCGGATGGACAGGTCGAGGCTTCAAGAGCAGGCGGCGGCGGCAGCGCCACCCAGCCGCTGTCCGTCGTCATTACAGCGGCAGGGCCCACGCCGGCCGAGTAGACCAAGCCACCGCCGCCGCGTACCCCAGCGGCAGTAGCAGCAGTAGCAGCACCGGTGGCTACAGTGGCCCCAATGCTGGGCCCGGCACCGCGCGCAGCAGCAGCCGCAAACGGCGTCAGTGTGGCAGGCGCCCCGCCGCCGCCGCCGCCGCCGGCGTCTCGGCCACTGCGGCCACCGGCGGCGCCGAACCATCCCGCGGCGGCTGCCTCCGGTGCCGTCGCCGGTGCTCCGCCGGCAGCGCTCATGGCTGCTGCTGCAGCTGCTAGCGCTGCTGCGCCGGCGGCGGCGGCCGGACCCGACGCCAGCAGTTGAAGGGCGGGCGGCGGGAGGGTGGGCGAGGCGGAGGGGGTTCTGGTGGCGGCGCTGGTGGCGGCGGACGTCGCGAAGGGGGTGCCGTAGCTGCCCGCGATGGCTGCGGAGGCGGTGGTGGCGACCGCGGTGTCATGCGGCGTGGGGGCAGTAGCCGCGGACAGGGCAGCACCAGCAGCGCTAGCGCCGCCCGACGCGCTGTCACTGCCCGGGAGTCCGCTGCCGCCGGCAGTGGCAGCGCCGCCGCCGCCGCCGCCGCCGCCGTGCCCTTGGCCTTCGGTCAGGGGAACGTACCGCAACGCCACGTTAGCAGTAGCAGTAGCGGCAGGTGGACCAGCAGTAGCAGCAGTAGAGTCAGCGCCGCTGGCACTGCCCAGCAGCCGCAGAGCCGCCGCCTGCGGCGCCTCTAGCATCCCCTGCCGCTGGCGCTGCAGCAGCTGTTGCGCCGCCTCCCCCTCTTGTTGCTGCTGCTGCAGTACCTGTTGCTGGTGCCTCATCATCAGTGCAATCTGGTACTGCTGCTGTTGCTGTTGCTGCTGCTGCTGTTGCTGCCACAGCACCACCGCCTGCTGGTACTGCTGGTACTGCTCGATCTGCTGCTGCTCGAGGGCGGCCGCCACCGCGCGCTCGTGCGCCTGCCGCATACGGTTCAGCTCCGTCCACACGGCCTCCGCGTTCGGCCTGGAAAGTAGCAACGGCGGGCGGTCGCGACAGTTGCGCGGAACGGTGAGGTGAACCACATGAAGCCGTCCGCGCGCAGGAAACGCAACCGAATAACGCACCTGCGCTGCGGGTCGGCCGCCCAGCACGCCTCGCACAGCGCGCGGTAGTCGGGCGGCGTGTGGGCGGGCAGACTGGGGCGCAGCCCGGCCATGGCCACCTGGACGATTGCATGCGCACGTGTCAGCTCATGCGCCAGCCATCTGGACCAGACATCACCTAGGTCGAGGTCGCACGCACACGCACATGCCCCCACACGCACATTGGCACCCACTACCCACGCACCTGGTGCGGCAGCAGCGCGCGCGGCACGCCGCGGTGTGCGCGCTCGCCGCTGAAGAGCTCGAATAGCAGGATGCCGAGGGCGTACACGTCCACGCGCCGGCTGATGTGGCCGTGCAGCATCAGCTCTGTGCGGGGGCGGGGCGGCGGCGGGGCGGGCGCGGGGCGGGGCGGGGCGAGGTGTGTGCGGCGCGGTGTCGAGCGGCCGTGCGGCCAAGAAATCAAAGACCGGACTGACGAGCCAGCAATTTGAACGTATGCAGGCGTTGCGCGGCAGGGGAGAAGCCCCGCCGTTAGCTCACGGGGTCCGACGCCGCTGCCACCCTCGCCGTCACCGCCGCACACACCTGGGGCCATGTGGGTGAGGCTGCCCTGGGCGGTCAGCGCCGAGATGTGGGTCTGCTCGGGGTCGCCGTCCAGGCCCATCACCGTGGACAGGCCTGTGTGCGTGTAGTGCGTGTGTGTGCGTGCGAGCGGCAGGGCCAACCGAGTCCAGAAGCTGTATGACCCGTGGCACCGCCACGACCGCACCCCGCACCCCGCACACACCACGATGTGAAGTAAGAAGTGCTGTGCCGCTGCTGCTGCATCACCGCATGCATGCACTCGCCACAACCATGCATGAACTCGTGAACTCACCAAAGTCCGCCAGCTTGGCCGTGATGCCCATCACCGCCAGAGCTGCTGGTGCCGGAAGCGGCGGCAGCAGCGGCGGCGGTAGCCTCAACGGAGAGCCCCGGGGAAGCGCCCGTGGCGGCGAGGCAGCCGCCCCACCGGCGCCACTGCCGCTCCCACTGCCGCCCCCGCCTGCTGGCGCCTCTTCCGTTGGGTAATCGGGCGCCACTTGGAGCTGGTGCGGGGGCTCCCAGTGCGGTTGTGGATGCTGCTGCTGCTGGGGAAGGCTCCGCCGGTCCTCCACTGCCGCGGACTTCAGCAGCACCTGCAGACACAGGCGTTAGTTGGGGTATTGGGCCCACCAGCTCGCCAGCTCGCCATCCAGTCATCCATGAGCCGCTCCGCGTCGCTGCTCGCTGCCGGCACGTCGCCGCTGTCTCCCCCCCCCCGCGGTCAGCTCTTATCACCCGGACGCAATCAGCAGCCATCGCAGCTAGCCCCACCGCCCCACTCACGTTGGAGGCCTTGACGTCACCGTGCACCACGCCGCGGCTGTGCAAGTGCAGCAGCGCGCAGGCCACGTCGCAGGCCACCTGCGGGCGCGTGCAGCCGCGGCCGGTTGTTCGGGGTGCCCGCCCGCCATGCAAACCAGGTCGGACAGAGCGATGTGTGCTCGTGTGTCCATACGCGACACACCCGCGCCCACGCCCACGCCCACGCCCACGCCCACGCCCACGCCCACGCCCACGCCCACGCCCACGCCCACGCCCACGCCCACGCCCACGCCCACGCCCACGCCCACGCCCACGCCCACGCCCACGCCCACGCCCACGCCCACGCCCAAGCCCAAGCCCACGCCCACGCCCACGCCCACGCCCACGCCCACGCCCACGCCCACGCCCACGCCCACGCCCACGCCCACGCCCACACCAGCCGCGCCCATGCACGCACCTGCAGCATCAGCCCGTAGTTGTAGGCACCGCGGCTCTCCTCCTGCCGGCCGCCTTCCCCGCCGCCGTAGCCCCCGCCGCCGCCGCCCCCACCCACGTAACTGGCGGCTTCCGCTGCAGCGGCTGCGGCGGCGGCACCCGGCGGCAGCTCGGGCGGCGGCGGCGGCAGCGTGAGGGTGCTGAACTCGCCGACCGGCGTCAGCCAGCTGGAGGCGCCGCCGCCGCGGCCATGGCCGCCGCCACCGCCAGGGCCGCGGCTGCCGCCACTGCTGCTGCCACCACCGCCGCCACCCCCAGTTGGCGAGGGACCAGCGCGCGGGCTCGCCCGGCCTCCCACCGCCGCAGCTGCGGCAGCTGCAGCAGTCGCCGCCGCGAACCTCGCTGCCGCCATGGCGGCGGCCGCTGCGCCCGGCGGTGACCCGTACCCTGGCGCCACCGCCACCGCCACCGGTAGCGCGCCGCCGCCTCCAGGGGGCGAGCTATAGCCAGCCAGGAAACGGCCCCCAGCGGCGGCGGGGCTGCCCCGGGTGCCTGCTGCACCGGCAGCACCGCCGCCGCCTGCTCCGCCGCCGCCGCCGCCGCCGCTGGTGGTGGGCGCCAGGGCGCCGCGGTGGAACAGGCCGGCGTCAAGGGCCTGGCGCAGCGAGCCGCGGTCGCTGTGCGCAGGGCACGTGGGGGCAGCGATCAGAACGAAGTTTCACACTACTGCGAGCAATCACCGACATCGACATGGCGGTGCGTATCTAGGAAGTAAGTAGGCGCGACCGCGCAAACAAGGATTCGGTGGCAATGATAAATCCAGTTCTGCAAAGCCCGCTCACCAGTACTCCAGCACCAGCTGCAGCTCATGCCCGTACACGGCGCCCCCCGCCGTGTCGCTGGCCGCCTCGGAGCCCCCCGCCGCCGCCGCACCCCTGCTGCCCGCGCCGCCGCCGCCGCCGCGGGCGCTCTCATCTCCGGACGACGGCGCCTGGCCCGAGCGCCGGCTGCTGTGCACACCAGGGGCAAGTGACAGAGCGAGACAGCTGACGGCATGAGCTTGTTGCCGGTACATGGTAAGGCAGCCGAGTTGGCCGGTACGTAAAGTTGCCCCCCCCCCACCCAACCCAACCGCATCTACCTGCGGTGCAGTGCCGTGGTGGCCGTCGTGTCGCGTATCGGCCGGAAGCTGTAGGTGTAGGTTTGCACTGCGAGCCGGCAGCATCGAGCGGCGTCACTAACAGTGGTCCACCGTACGCCTGCACCCACACCAACTTCCCACTCCCCATCCCAGCCCCCCTTCGGTTTCTGGAATAAACTACCCCCCAGCCCCAACCACGCACGCACCGATGTGCGGGTGGCTCATGGCGCTGCTGATGGCTGCCTCCATGACCGCCATCTGCCGCCGCCGCTGGTCCTGCGCGCATGCAGTGCGCGTACGTGCGCACAAGCAAGCCGTGAGTCGGCGTAAGGCGGTGAGGCGGGTCATGTACGGCAGCACTGCGGCTCGCGAGCAGCCCGTCTTCTTTCGTGCGCATGTGCGCATGTGCGCATGTGCACACGTGCGCGCGCGTTCGAGGCGGGTGAACCTCCCTGTACTCGCGAGCCCAGATGCAGATGGCGAGGCACCGGCACCCACCTGCGTGAGGCCGCCCGACAGCACCAGCGTCTTCAGCGCCACCACCGTGCCGTGCCACAGGCCTGCGCGGCGGGTCCGCGGGCGGGCGTTGCGTTGCGTTGCGTTGCGTTGCGTTGCGTTGCGTTGCCGCACTTATCCAGAGCTTGGTCCGGGCATGGTCGTATACTGGTACCGCGGAACAGGAACTCCCGTAGCGATGGCACGGGGCAACACAATACGGTAATCACACACTTTGTGACGCACCCTTGTACACCTTGCCGAAGCTGCCTTCGCCGATGAGGTGCAGGATCTGCGCGTTGTACGGCATTGTAGTACGGCATTGTTGTACGGCATGCAGAGGTCGGGGTGCGCGCATGCATGCAGGCGGCGCGCCAGGTGGTGGAATACAGGTGCCAGGGGTGGTGGGACAGCAGGGGCCAGGAGCGCCCACAGCACGCGCGCGCACCGCGGTGCCCAGCGGCCGGAGCCGCGCATGTCAGACACTCGGTCCGTCGCACCCGCCCAAAACTAAGCCCATCCTGCTGGCATGTCCCCACGGGCTCCCAACACGCCCACCTGCACATTCAGCGGCGCCTCGTGGCCGCCGCCGCCTGCCGCCTCGCCGTCACCGCCGCCGCCGCCGCCCGCCATGGCCATGATGGAGCGGCGGAGCGACTCGATGTCGTCCGGGTCTGCGCACACACACACCACACACACACACACACACACACACACACACACACACACACACACACACACACACACACACACACACACACACACACACACACACACACACACACACACACACACACACACACACACACACAACTCTTGTTGTCGTTTCTCCTTGTGCTCTCTAACACACAGCAGGGGCCGCCAGCAGGCCGCCAGCAGCAGCCAGAGCACTTCGGCATCCCAGCATTGTTTTAGAAGTTTGTAGGCATGGTTATGTGTGTGGCACTGGGCAAAATTGATTCCTGGTAACGACCGCCGGTACACGTTTCCGAGGCCGCGCCCATACTGAACAACAGGCACCACCACATTCGCCCAATCCCCTGACGGACCTGCGGCCGCAGCAGTGGAAGACGCCGCCAGAGACGAAGGCGGCCGTTGCTGCTGCCGGCACTGCCGCTGCTGCTGCTGTTGCCGCGCAAGCGCGCCCGCGCCGGCGGCGCCCGTCGCAGGCGCGGAGCTGATGGTGCCCAGGCGCGCGGCGGACCGGACCGCGGCGGCCGTGGCGGGCGTGAGCGGCCGGCGCAGCGGCGGCATGGACAGCACGCGCCGCGTGGCTAGGCCAGCGGCTGCCGCCGCCGCCGCCGCGGCGGCGGCGCCGCCGCCGGCTGCCGCCGTGGCCGAGCGGGAGGTCATCACTGAGGGCCGGCTGCCCGCCTCCCAGCCCTCGCCGCCCTCAATCTCCGTGACGATGTCGTCTTCCTCGCCCGCCAGCTCCACCTCCTCGCCCTCGCTCTCGCCGCAACCCTCGTCCTCGCCCTCGCCCTCCGCCTGCACCTCTTCGTTCCCATACGCAGCCTCCGACTCCCCGCCGCCTGCACCACCGCCGCCACCACCGCCACGATACGACCCGGCCAGGCCCACGCGGGAGCCACCCGGACCAGCGCTGCTCGAGTCCACGGATGAGGTCGGCGCGGCGCTGCCGCCGCCGCCGCCGCCGCCGCCGCCGCCGCCGCCGCCGCCGCCGCCGCCGCCGCCGCCGCCGCCGCCGCCGCCGCCGCCGCCGCCGCCGCCGCCGCCGCCAGGCGTGGCGCCGGCCGGCGCCGGCCCGGCGCCCGTCGCGCTGCCGGCTGAGCTGCTGGGCGGGGTGCGGTGCCGGCGGTACCCCCCGTGCTGCATGATGGCGGTGGAGCCGCCACCACGGCCGCCGCCAACGGCCGCAGGCGCCGCAAGCGACGCACCGGTCACCACCCCACTGCTTGGCGTGTTGGTCTGGGTGGTGGCGTTTGTGGTCAGCATGCTGACGCCCTCCTGGGACAGGCTGGTCCGCGGAGGATTACCCATCGTGCCGCCAGTGCTGATTCGCGGCCCCGATGGGTACAGCTCGCTCTCATTGCTGGCCCCGCCCCCGCCGCCCCCGCCGCCGCCGCTCCCCCTGCTGCTGGTGCCGCCGCCGGCGCTGCCGCGGCTGCTGCTGGCGCCGCTGCCCTTCCCGCCCTTCTTCCTTGCCGCAGTCCGGGACACGGTGGCCGCCGCTGCCGCCGCGGCAACCGCTGCCATGGCCGGATCTGACTTGACAGGGCCACCGCCGCCGCCGCCGCCACCGCCGCTGGGCACCAGCGCCATCTCCACGTCAGCCGCTCCGCTGGGCGCCAGGGCGCGCGCGTCCGTGAGCGCCGCCTCCGGGCGCCGCAGGCCGGCGGAGCTTGCGGGCGATAGCGGCAGCAGCCGGCCTCCCCCTCCGCCTCCTCCTCCTGCTGCCGCACTGCTTCCGCTGTCGCGCCCCGCCTCGTCCACGCCACTGCTGGTGTCGTCGTCGCCAGATCCCGCGACAGCGCCAGTCGAGCCGGCGGCCGCGCGGCGCTTGCGGCGGCTGCCGCCTCCGGAATGCGGATTGTACGCGGGCCTCCGGCGGCGGCGGCGCCACAAGCACCACAGCGCAGTCGCGGCCGCCAGCAAAACGGCCACGCCACCTGCGGGGCATAAATACGCGTTTTATGCATGTGCCATGCACCTGGCGGCACTGTATCCTTTTACAGCCTGGACATCGCCGTACACCCATTGGCAGCGCCTTGCTTCAGGCAGCCCTTCGACAGACGCCAGAGCATGCCGCAGCACACGCGTCTATATGACCACAAGCGGCAAGCAGCTCACCTCCCAGGCCGACGGCCAGCCCCACCACCTGCCCCACGGACGTGCCGCCCCCGCCGCCCCCTGAGGGCGAGGGCGGTGGCGCCGGCGGGGCCGGGGAGGGCGGCGACGGCGGCACGGCGTCGCCCCCGGTCCCAAACCTCAACGCCAGCTCCTGCGCAGGTGGGCGCAGCGCGAGGGCCACGGGCCACCGCGGCGTGGCGCACATAGGTGGCTCGGAGCCCGTGGTAGCGGGTGTGCGGCCGCGAGGGGCTTACGTACTGCTTCCTCCATAACCTGACGGCCAGATGCCGGCCCATTTCTTCTCGTAAGCCGCCTCCCCAAGCACCCAAGCCCAAGCCCACCCACGCATACCCGCGCCCCACCTGCGCCAGGCAGCGCTCGGCGCCCAGCCGCGGGATGCAGGCGGCGCTGACGGCGTAGTCGCACACGATGTGGGAGGCGGCGTAGTGCACCGCATAGCCGCCGTCGTCGTTCAGGATGCCGGGCGCCTCCTGCGTGCGTGCACCGGGGTGAGTGTGTGGCGGGGGGAGGACGTCGGTGGCATAGCCGTTTATGCGAATGGTGCTTGGCAGGTGCTGTAGTGCTGGCCGGGGTGCAGCGATGGCAGTGCGCAGGTGAGAAGTCCGCTCGGCGAGACAGCCAAGCGCACGGCCAAGCGCACGACGAGCCAGGCGATGCGCAGTACGACGGCGCCCGCAGCCGGCCCCTCCCCCAACAGGTAGCAGGTCCAGTGACTCGGTGGCAAGCGCCGTGGCCCGTACGAGCTGCTGCGGGGTCCCGGCCGGCTGCCTCACCTGCACCTGCACCGCGAAGGCGTTCATGTCGATGGAGGGCTGCTTGCAGGTGGGCACGCCGGGGCTGCTGGCGTTGGTCCAGCAGTAGGCGCTGTCGTTGCGCAGCGCGATATCGGGCGCGGCGGGCGGCGGCGGGATCTGAGGCGGAAGGCGGGCAGTGAGGCGGGGCAGTGAGGCCGGTGAAGCGAGTGAGGCCAGGGAGCCAGCAGCATGTGTGGCGAGGAAAGGGCGGGCGGGGGTCGTAAACGCCAGCCCATGCTAAACCAGACCAAACTAGACAGCGCCCAGGCACATGCGGGGGGGGGGGGTTGTAAACACCAGCCCAATCTAAACCAAGCTAAACCTCGGGGAACCAAGGGGGGCAATACAATTCCCCGGGGGAAGGCGAGGCAATGCAATACTTCGGGGAAAGGCCGGCAGCAGTGGGTGGGTGGGGACGGGGGCTACAAGCCGATCGCACGCGTGTCGCCCGCCATCTCACCGCGTCGCTGGGCGGCGGCGGAAGCGACAGCAGCTGCGCCACGGCCTGCGCGAACGGCAGGCACACGGGCCGGTGCTGCACGCTCTCCCGCAGCACCACGGCGCCGCCAGGCGACTTGCCTGCGCGGCGTGGGGCGGCGGCGGCGATATGCCGCGCGGTGTCACGGTCAGGCCGCGGGGGGGGGGGCATCGGCAGAAGGCTGGCGGTGCACAATGCTGGGGGTATCCTGCATGTGCTGAGCTCGAGCTATTGTGGCGTCCGCCATAGCCTTCCAAACCGAAAAGTGGAAGCGGTCTCCAGATTCAAGCCTCGACATGGCAGCGTGCGACGCTCGCACTCACCGATCACGTCCAGGACCTGGCCTACGCGCGTCAAGGTCTGGATGGAAAGGGTGGGTGGGAGGTGGCGGATGGGGGCGGCGGCGAGCGAGGCGGTTAGCTGGGCTGTGCTGGGTCCAGCGGAGGATGTTCCTATGCGCGGGCCCAGGCCCCTCCGCTCATGAGTACGCACGCGCGCACTGCATGGTA
This sequence comes from Chlamydomonas incerta, assembly GCA_016834605.1. NCBI lineage: Eukaryota > Viridiplantae > Chlorophyta > Chlorophyceae > Chlamydomonadales > Chlamydomonadaceae > Chlamydomonas > Chlamydomonas incerta. The sequence goes on from JAEHOC010000036.1 coordinate 267,757, forward strand.
GCAGTCGCGACCAGCGTCACAGAACCTTACACGCAAGCTAGGTCGTTGGCGCTGCATTCAACCGCCCAATTTTCAAGCCCCCCAGGACTGCCCCTGCAGCCCTGCAGCAGCAGCTAGCACGGCGCGACGCAAGGTGCTGCACGGCGCACCTACCTTGTATATCTCGACGCTGCGGAACGTGAGCACCACGCCCTCCCGCAGCCGCACCGCTGCCGAGCTGGCGAACGCCGCGTCGAACACCGAGTGGCTGCCGCCGCGCGTCGCCAGCACCGGTGCCTGCGGCGCGCCGCCATTGCCATTGCTATTGCTATCGCCGTTGCCGTTGCTGTAGCTGCCGACGCTCACTATCTGCCCGTCACTGCCGATGATGCCGCCGCCGCCGACGGTGAGGCTGTCATCGATGGCGCTCAGCCCGTCGAACGCGCGCGCGCCGCCCAGCACCGTCACGTTCCGCGTCAGCACCGGCACCGGCACCGACAGCGGCGCCGCGCTCCCGTCGGCGGCCGGCGGCGAAGCCACCGCCGGCCCCGGGGCCGCGCTTGCGCCGCGGCCGCCGCCGCCGGTGGCCAGGAACGCGCCCTGCGCCGCCGCCTGCTGCGCCGCGAGCACGTCGCCCGGGCTGAGCTGAATGTCGGTCAGGAGGCGCAGGTCGGTCACATCCGGGTTGTACAGCAGCAGCAGGAACTCGTAGGCCGTGGCTGCGTGTCGGCCGACCGCCAGGACAGGAGGGAGGGAGGACACGCAGGGGCGGGGCAGGTAGGGCGGTTAAGCATGCGTACGGGGCGGCGTCGAATTCAGTCTCAGTGGCCGTTTCACCTTCCCGCCGCTTCGTCTCCCCGCCTCCCCCGCCTCCCCCGCCTCCCCACTCACTCGCCACGCCCACGAGCCCTCCGCCGCCACCGCTGCTGCTGCCGTTGCCGTTGCCGCCCGCAGCTCCAGCAGCCTGCTGCACCTGCTGCACAGCGCGGCCCGCCGCTCCAAAGGCCGATGGGTCCAATTGCCGCAGCTGCCTTCCGCCGCCACCGCCACTGCCGCCGCCACCGCCACCTCCACTGCCGTCGCCGCCGCCGCCGCCCGACCCCTTAGCTGCCGCCTGCGGCGCCTCCCCTCCTTCGGCTGGCGCCGGCCAGCCTCGTGCTGCGCGTTGGAACGCCCCGCTGCTCGCCTCCTCCAGCAACGCTGCTGCAGCAGCCCCTGCCCCGCCCCCATACAGGAGCAGCAGCAGAAGCCCAAACGTCAGCAGCAGCGGCACGCCGCCGCCGCTGTGCCCTCCCCCAGCCGCACGAGACTGCGATGCCGCGTCCGCCGCATGTGCAGTCTGAGAGGCGGTCGCCACTTCTCGCTGCTGCTGCTGGAGCCACGCTGTGGTCATCGCGCCGCGACCCGCCGGGGCTTGACGCCAGTCAGGAATCACAAGGCCTTCTTCGCCTTCTTGGTAATGCGCGCTGCTGCGACGAGCTAAGACCCACGCGGCGATGCTGATATGCTGCGACGAAGTGGTTGCGCCGAGACCGCAGCGGGGCCGGCGGTCGAGGCAGCCTGGACGAAACCGCGAGTGTGCGAGTCGACTGGCCACTGCCAACGCGACATGCCGGCGCCGCAGCACCGTCGCAGCACTGCGTGCCGCTGCGAGTGCTGCTGCGAGGTTGGCGCGGCAGGCGTGCGCGAGCCCAAGCTTGGTTTTAGGCCAGGGGTGCCCGCTGCATCGAAGAGGCCAATTGCAACGCGAGAAGCGTCAACCCAGGGAACGTCACGCAGCAAGAAGCAGCACCAGCACCAGCAAGCCGCAAGCCTTGGGCTGCGCGCACTGTCCTGGTCAGCGCCTCACCTTGCTCGGGCCCGCGGCGCCCCTCCCCTTCGATGTCGGCGCTGCTGAAAGGGACACAAGTAGATCGACGCCGCACGTCGCTCGTGGGGTGCTCGGCGGCCCCGGCAAATGCTGCAGATCAAGTCCTCGGGAACTTTTGCTGTGCAGATACTCCACTGTGGTTGTCTCGCGCGTTATGGACTCTTGCCGTGCTCACTCGCTTGCGGGGTGCTTTTGGTGTGCAGAGCGCCTGGCAGAGCAAACGGGCGTGCCAGTCATGCAGTCCCGCGATTACGCCCGTCGCCACCTGTGCGAATTCCCCAATCGATTGCAACCCCAACGCCTCACCGTGCATACAATAACCCATGGAACTTGCCTCGGTGCGGGGGTGCCCAGCAACAGCGGCGGCGTCGAAGCGCCGTCGCGACAGCTGGTCGGGCGCAGGTGCGGAGTGTGGACTGCGTCCGGCCGGGCGGCCCCTTGATCCGGGCCCTCGATGCAGGCAACGTTACAGCGATGCGCTCCAAAATGAATATCTTGCCTACTCTGCATAACCCAGTTCTCGGCTCGTTCAAGCACAGCTCGGCTCCTTCAAGCACACCTCCGTCACCACTCACGGGCAGCTGGCCGACCCGCTGGCTACCGCGATAGCCTGTCCCTACTTCAAAGCCCCGCGTGCCCCGGGACGCCCTCATCAACATTTAATCGAGCGGGACGGGACGCCGGGCCGGCCTGGCCTCCCAAATACCCACACACTGGACAAGATGCAGCTGCCTCCCATCACAAAAAGTCGTCATACCCTCACGTTGCACAGCCGCAGTCACTGTCACCCACAGGCGTCCCCTCGTGCGAACACGTTCCGTCAAAACTGGGTGCGCGTACGGGTGTGCCGTGCGGCAGCCAGGCAGCCTCACTCCCACAACACGCCACATACGGTACGCTGTAAACGCGCCCCTGGCCCTCCACATCCCGTACACTCCATACGGCAAGGCCAGCTTAACGCGTGTGCCCACATGCGCGGACCGTCCACGCCGCTGCCCATGCCAAACAGGGGAGGTGCCTCCCCTGGCGCCAAGTTACCCTTCATGCCGCTTCCGGTACGTGCACCGGCCCAGAATGCGTAACCTACTGTGTGTGTGTTGTAGTTAGTACTGTGTAGTACCATGTACTACGTTAGCCATGTTTAAAATAATTCAAGGTTGCACAGGTCTAGGCCAGATGCTGGCCCAAGACAAACATTCTGCAAACGTGCTTTCAGATGCTTTGCAGGCTGCTCATGTGCACACCGCACCAGCTCTGAACATGCTTCTTTGTCATTCCCCCTTATGGCTCACGCACCAACGCGAAGCTCGAAAGCAACCCAGCTGAAGATATCATTCTCGACGCGACACCACGCAGGGAAAATGCTTTCCTGCCGTCACAGAGCCTGGCGAGCATGTACGATGCGCAGGCGGTCACACGCATTCAGCACACTTGTCCACCACTTCGGTGGCGCCCTCACCTCCAGACGCCCTGCTTGCCAGCTCATCACCCGCCACACCACCACGCCGGCCACGTCCACCGCAGACTCCACCCCGGCCGCCCTCGCACCCCACCCCCACCCCCTCCGCGCCAGGCACCCCATCTCAGGCCCCTCCTCAGAAGTACCAGTACGCCTCCCGCGCCGCACACAGCACCTCCTGCGGCGCGATGGCCGCCAGTGGCCGCGGCAGCTGCCAGGGCTGCGGCGGCGCCGTGGACTCGGACCGCGCCAGCGGGCTCACGCTGCGGTGCCCGAACTGGCCGCTGGGCGCAGCCGCGCCGCCCGCCAGTCCCGCTGCCCCCGCCGGCGAGTCGGCAGCGCCGCCGGAGGCGGCGGCCGCCGCGCCGCCGCCGGCGCCGTGGCCCTGGCCGTTGCCGTCCGTGGCGGCGTGCGCGTGGTGGTGCCCGTGGCCGTGGCCGTGGCTGTGGTGGTGCGGCGACGCCGACGACGGCGACGAGGGCGTGAGGCCGACGCGCACGAAGCCCCAGCCCATGACGCCCGCCGCGCGCTCCTCCTCCGCGCCGTCGCCCACCGCCGCGAAGGCGTTGTGCGGCCCCAGCGCGGCCCGCAGCTGGCGGAAGGCGTCCAGCTTGGAGCGGCCGCTGGCGCTGTACACGTCCTGCGTGTGTGTGTGGGGTGTGGGGTGGGGTGGGGTGGGTTACATTCATCATTAGTTAAGGAAGTGGTAGACGGTAGGGGCGGGGGCGGGCGGTTGCAAATATGGTACATATAAGTGTAGTGGCGTAGACAGCAGACGTGGAGGGGCGGGGAGAGGCGGGGTTGTGAATACCAGCCCAAGCTAAACCAACCTAACTAGACAAGGGACAGGCAATTGCAATAGGGGGGAGGAGGAGGGCCCGGGGTCGGGGTTCCATGCATGATTAATCAAGACAAGATGATGTTGACAGGTTGTTCCTCATTGTTCCTCAAAAAAAAAGGTTGTTGGGGGAGCAGGCCGGGGTGGGAGGCGGCCGGGATAGGTGGGAGGGGAGGCGGGTGAGGTGCGGTGGCGTGGGCAGGAGGTCGGTGCTCAAATGCAGGTGCCTCGCGCCGCACCAGGCGCGCCGAGCGTGGCCTGTGGAATGCTACAGGCGTTCCTGGGCCGGCAGGCGTGGCCGGAGCGAGCGCTGCCCCCACCGAACCCCGAGTGCCTACAACCCCCCTTCGCTTGGGTTTAGATTGGGCTGGTGTTTACAACCCCCCTGTATGGCCGCAATTGCACTTGCTTGTCCCCTGTCTAGTTTAGCTGGGTTTAGACTGGGCTGGTGTTTACAACCCCCCCCCCCCCCCACCCCCCAAGCCCAGCACCGCCGCGCGCTCACCCGGATGTCGAAGTGCTCGTCCAGGCCCCACATCAGCAGCTTGCCCAGCGTGGCCACCAGGTGCCCCGCCGACACCAGCACGTGCCGCACGCGCCTGTACGACAGCGTCGGCGGCGGCGCGCTGATGCCCAGCCACGGCCCCGCCGCGGCGGCCGCGGCCGCCTCATCCTCGCCCGCCGCGACAGCGGCGGCGCGCCGCGCCGCCTGCGCCGCAACCGCCGCGTTGAGGCCGGTGAGCAGCCGCCGCGCCGCCGCCACCCAGCCGTCCGTGAGCGCCTCCACCTCCGCCAGCGCGCGCGTCAGCACCCCCGCCTTCTCCGCGCCCAGCAGCGCCGGCAGCCCCGCGGTGCCTCCGCCGTACGCCGCCGCGATGCGCTCCAGCGTCGCGCGGCTGACGGGGCCGGCGGCGGCGACGGCCGCCGCGGCCACCGCCGCGGCTGCTGCGGCTGCCGCCGCCGCCACGTCGCCGCTGGCGGCTGCGGCGTCCTCTGCCGCGGCGTCGGCCACGGCCTGGGCGTCGGCCTCGGAGGCGGCGGCGAGCGCCCACAGCTCCGTGAAGGACAGCGGGTCCAGCTGGTCCAACTGCGGGGATTGCGGAGGAGTGTGGAGAATTGCGTAAGAGTGTGAAGAGCGGGAATGTCCAATCATGTGCGTCAGCATGTCCAGGCGGTGGGGATCAGGGCAATAAAGACACGAGCAGCGCGATTCGCATGCGCCTGGGGCACTGCGCAGCCCACGCGCCGCCGCCTCTTGCGCACATAGCACACGCGCACATAGCACACGCGCAAATGCGCACTCACCGCCTTGAAGCCCATGTGCTCGTCGCAGAACTCGAACACCAGGTCCGCCAGCGTCTGGCCCAGCGCCGCCGCCTGGCGCGGCAGCGACGCCGCCTCCGCCGCCTCCGCCAGGCTCTGGCCGCCCGCGGCGCCGGCCGGGCTGCCCCCCGCTGCGGCGGCCGCGGCTCGGCTGGACGCGGAGGCGGCCAGGGCGGCGGCGCGCGCGAAGGCGCCGCTGATGAGGGAGTTGAACACGATGAGGGTCTCATCCAGATCCCACACCACGATCAGGTCCACTTCCGGTGGCTGTAGCTGCTGCTGCTGCTGCTGCTGCTGCTGCTGCTCGTGTCGCGCCCCTGGCGCTGCTGCAGCTGCGGCTGCGGCTGGCGCCGGTGCTGCACCAGCAGCAGGCGCCGCTGCCCCCGCCTGGCCGCACTCCTCCATCGCGTGTTCGAGCGGGTCGTACATTTCCGTGTCGCAGTCCGCGCCCGCGACCGCTCCCTCCGCAGGCTGCTGTCGCGTCCCAGCGCCAGCCCCCGCCCCCTGCTCCGGCGACGGCTGCGCGGCACCGCCAGCCGCCGCCGCTATCGAGGTGTGGGTCGGCAGGGGCGGCCGGCCCGCGCTGAACGGCGTCCCGCCAGCCGCGCTGCCTGGCCCCGCGTGCCCCGCCGCCCCGGCTCCGGGCCCCCCGGCCGTGGGCGTGTTGCCCGCGGCGGCGCTCACCATGCCCGACCCGTTGCTGCTGGTGCCCACGCTGCGGCCGCCGCCGTCGCCCGAGCCGCCCTTTGCCATGAAGTCGCTGCCGTGCGCGTGGTAGCCCTGCCACGCGTACCCCGTCCCGCCCTGCGCCTGGCAGGCGTAGAGCTGGTCGCCGTGGTGGTGCTGCTCGTACTGCGTGTACGCCAGCGTGTACGGCGCCGCGGGGGCGTGGTGCTGCTGCGCCGGGTGCAGCATGGGCGTGGAGGCGGAGTGGCAGGGGTTGTGGTACTGCAGCGCCTGCGGCGCGCCCGCCAGGTGCGGGCCGTCACTTCGGCTGCCGCTTCCGCTGCGTAGGTCGGGGCATGAGGGCGCGACGTGGTGCGCCGCGTACGCCGTGGGACCGGCGGACGGCGGAGGCCGCGAGGCCTCAGCCGCGTGAGGCGCCTCTCCCAGGGCTTGTAGGAATGCAGATGAACCGTGCACATGTGTGCCGCGCTCGGGGCTCGGCTTCAATCCCGCATGCTGCGAGTCTCGGGGCTCACTGTTGACCTGAACCGGACCTCCCGGCCAGCCGCCGGCCATCCTGGAGGCAGCTGGTCCTCGTAACACGTCCAGATGGCGGCGGGATCGGTCGCGAAGATGCCGGGCAAGCTGTTATGCGGAACCAAAAGCCAACGCGCTCGCAGCGAAATTAGAGTCGATAGTGCACTGTCAATCATATGCGTGTTAAGCTATGCAATTCACAATAGCGAAGGCAATTTGCGACGCAGTTGGATGAGAGCGGCGACCAGGCTCATTCCGTGTTCCAAACTCGCTCGCTTGTTACGAGCCCCGCTTTGCAATCTCTTGAAGCGCCTGTCATTACTTTCAAATTTATTCAACAAGCGCTGACAAAAGACTGTCGGCGCAAGAACGTTTGCTGCCTTGTGCGCATTGTCGAGTTGCTTGCCATAATCTACATCAAAGATGGCTGCCTAGTCAATCGCCCGCCTGAAGTCTGCCTCCAAACTTCATTCTTCTAGAATCGCACGCCTGCCGGCGGGCGCAGTGTCCCCGACCCGAAACGCTGTGATATGGGCAGTGGGCGAGATAAGCGCAAGAAGGCGAAGGAGCGCAAGGATGGCCCGGTCGTGGGCGTAGGTGCGCGGTCGTCTGAGTCCGGCGGTTGGGTGGGGCCTGGCAGCGGGGACGACCGGGGGGCACTGCGCTGGCAGACAGCCGTGGAGGTGCCGAGGCAGCAGTGGCAATGAGTGAGCACGTCCGCGCAATGCGCGCGTAGGGCCGCATGAACAGCTGCGCCCTGGGTTCTCCTGAATCGGCCAACCGCAGGCACTGTCAAGACGGAGAAGAAGACCGCCCGGAATGAGCAAAAGAAGGAGCGGCGCGCGGACAAGCGCCTGGAAGGTGGGACGCCGCCACGGCAGGGTGGATGGATGGAGGGTTGGGGAGGGTAGGGGGGCCGCGGGCAGCACCAGGTGGCCCTGCAACCATTCTTCCGTAGTATCACGGCAGCGCGACTGCGCCCCCTGGTGTGACGCGCGCGCGTAACGCCGCCCCCAGCGGCCCCACAAACAGCACGGCCTGTTGAGTTACGCAGCGCGACCTGCTGAACCAAACCCCACCCATTCGAATAACCCGACCCGACACCAACCGCCCGGAACAGGCGACGAGGACGACATCGACGCGCTGCTGGCGCGCATGGCCCTGGAGGAGCGGGCCAGGAAGGGCAGCCTGGAGGTGGCCACCGACGTGGAGCCGCCCGGCCCGCGGGTCAGCGCGTCCTTCCAGCCCTACATCACGCCGGTGAGCTGGGAATGGGAGGGGTCAAAGCAAGGGGGTGGGGGCGGGGGGAAAGGGGGCGGGGGGAGAGGGCAGGGTGCGGGGAGAGCACCGAGGCTGCGCTGGGCGATACGGCGGATGCACGACGTGGATGCGCTGCCGGTCGAGACGCGGGGCGCAGGACCACGTGGGATGGCCTGCAGCGGGGAATGCGGTGTGCTCTGGCTGGCCCGCACCCACCAGCAGCCGGCACGTTCCGTCCACGGGACGGCATGGACATACGCACGCACGCACGCACGCACCCCCAGTTTTTCGGTTGGCAATGGTTGATTTGGGAACTGGAGAAAACTACCCTCCCCCTCCTGCACGAACGCAGCGCGGCTCCTTCCTGTTCCTGTTCGGTGGGGAGTATGTGGACGTGTCCACTGAGAAGGTGAACGTGTACAAGGACCTGTACAGGTGGGCGGCGTGTGAGGGCGCGGGTGGGGGGGTTGGGGGCGTGAGGCCGGGAAGTGCGTTGCGCTGCAAGAGGGGCGGGAGTTTACGTTGGTTCAAGGTTACCACCCCGACTTAATGCCGAACTCAATGCACAAGGGAGGAAAGGAAGCCCAAACGGGTGCGCGACCGCGCTTGCCGTCCACTGTCTCATGCAAGGGGGCTGCTGCGATTAAGGTACAATATCCCTCCAGCTAGTTTGATGCAGCTTAGGCTGGTGTTCACCCATTCGCCCGCCGCCCGGGGCGCAGGTTCGATGTGGACAAGCGGAAGTGGTCCAAGATCGACTCTCCCAACGGGCCGCCGCCCCGCTCGGCGCACCAGGTGAATGGGGCACCGCACGCGTGGCGGTGGCGGCGGCGGTGCTGCCGTGTCGCCAGCTCAAATCGCCGGTTGCTGTTTCGCTGGGTGTGGTTTTGCCACCGACATGTTCTGCTTCTTTCATCTGCCCTCGCGTTACACCCCTCGCCACCCCGGCACGCACCGCTCCGTGCCGCACCGCTCCGCACCGCTGTACGCCGCACCGCGCCGCGCCGCACCGCGCCCCTCGGGACCGGCATGCCACCAACCGGCCCGCGCCGCGCCTGCACGGCTGCACGGCTGCAGGCGGTGGTGGTGAAGAACACCATGCTGGTGTTCGGCGGCGAGTTCACGTCGCCCAACCAGGAGCGCTTCCACCACTACAAGGTGCGCGTGTGTGCGTGTGTGGTTGGAGGTGTGGGTGTGTTTGTGTTTGTGGGTGGGTGGGATAGGGGATGTGCGTACGGGTTGTGCGGGTGGGTGGGGTGGGGCCTTTTTTGTGCGCGGGCGTGAAGGCAGCTTTTGTCGAGCGGCCTGCGGACGGCTGACGGCGGCTGCTCTGTAACATCGGTCTCGGCCGCACACCTGCGTCCCAGCGGGATGGGAGGGGGGTTGGCCCCGGTACACTTGCCGTGCCTCCTCAGGCCTTCCCACCGCACCGCTCCTCCCTCCTCCTTCCACTCTGCACCTCCTCCACCCTAACCCCGCCTCCCCGCCCCGCCTCTCCCCAGGACCTGTGGCGGCTGGACCTGACCACGTGGGAGTGGGACTGCCTGCCGGCCAAGGGCGGGCCCTCGGCGCGGTCGGGGCACCGCATGGTGCTACAGCCGCTGAAGAACCGGGTGCTGCTGTTCGGCGGCTTCTACGACACGGGGCGAGAGGTCAAGTGAGTGTGCCCGCGTGCCGCACGTGCAGTGGGGTCGTAAACGCCGTACACGGCGAGGTGCTGACGGCGCCCATTGGGGATGGGCCGCGCCCTGTTGCGGCCAGTCATCATGGGGCCGTACACGCCGTACCGCACACGGCGAGGCGCTGGCGGCACCCATGAAGCAGCATAGCTGGCGGGGGCGAAGGAGCAGAGACTAGGGGCGTACGGTGGACGTACGCACGGACGTATGGGGGAAGGAGGTGCTTCGCGGCCAGCCATCAGCCGCCCCCCGCCCCCCGCCTCCCCACTCACTCCTTTCCCTCCCCTGTCCTTCTTTTCTACCCTCCCCTTTCCCTATCCTTACCCTCCCCTTTCCCTCTCGCCTCCTTCCCCAGGTACTACAACGACCTGTGGGAGCTGAACTTGGAGAGCATGAAGTGGACCAGCCTGGGGCCGTCCGCCACCAGCGGGCAGTGGCCCTCGCCGCGCTCCGGCTGCGGCATGGCGGTGGTGGGCGACATGCTGTGGGTGTTCGGCGGATACTCCAAGGTGGGGTCGGGCGCGTGTGGGAGGGTGGGTGGGGGGCAGTGCAGGGCAACGGCAGGGCAGGGCAGCGGCAGGGAGGCGGCAAGGCAGGGAGGCGGAGGAGCAGGGCAGCGGCAGGAAGGCGGAGGAGCAGCCACGAGGGGCAGCAGCACGAGCCCTTCCCCATGCCGTTGCCTTCGTGCTTATCCTCAATCCCTTCTCCGTGCCGGCGTTACCACTTCGGAATGCATCCGTGCAAACCTCACCCCAGTCTTCAGTGCATCCTGTACCGCTTTTCCATATCCTTGCAACCCCTACCCCACCCGCCCTTCACTCCCCACATTATCACGGTCGTAACCCTCACTCCGCACCCCCAGGCCAAGGACGACGAAGACCCGGACCTGGAGCACGGCAAGACCATGGAGGACATCTGGGCCTGCAACACCACCACCTGCCAGGCAGGGCGGGGGGGGGGGGCGGGAGGCCGTGCGGAAAGGGCAACGCGGGGAGCGGGACGGGGCGCAGCAGGGCGGCTCAAGGGGTGCCCATGCGCACAGTCGAACATCACCCACTTCCCAAAGGAGCAGTGCACCCACACCTTGCACCCACGCCGCGCTGCCGCCCGCCTGTGCTGCCGCCTGTGCCCACAGTGGGAGCGCGTCAAGAAGGTGGGCATGGCCCCGGGGGCGCGCGCCTCCTTCGCGCTGTCGGTGCACGCGCACCCCAAGGCGGGGGCGCGCGCCTTCGTCTTCGGCGGCGTGTCGGACAACGAGGCCAAGGTACGGCGTGTGTGTGTGGGTTGGGGGTGGGCCGGGGGGGGGGGGGGCGACGAGGGAGCTGGAGGTGGGAAAAGGGACGAGATTGCGATCCACGGCTAGTGGTGGTCCATGGCTCCTCCTAAACCCTGGGGCTGGTATTCACAGCCCATTTGCCTGTCCCTTGTCTAGTCTAGCTTGGTGTAGCTTGGGCTGGCCTTCACAACCCCCCTTCCTCCTCCCCGCTTTCTTCCTTTCTGCGCCGCCACCGCAGGGCGGCGAGGACCTGTCGTCCGAGTTCCACAACGACCTGTACACATTCAACTTCGACCGCCGCCGCTGGTTCGCCGCCGAGCTGCGGCCGCCGGCAGACGCCAAGGGCAAGAAGGCCGCGGGAGCAGGTGCGAGGGCAGGGGCGGGAGCGGGTGCGTGCACGTCTCTCTCGGAGGTGGCGCGTGGATGAAGCCGCAAGCCTACGGTATGCAGGCACAGGCGATCCGCTATGCCGATCTGCTGTGAACCAGCCCACAAGAGGTGGCCCCCTCGACGCATGTTCGGCCCATCGCTGCATGCCGCCCGCAGATGCGGAGCCAGCGCAGGACGGCGCAGCCTCCTCCTCCGCCTCCGCCTCCGCCTCCGCCGCGCCGGCCCGGTCTGCGCCGGCGCCTCCGGGCGTGTCGCAGGAGCAGGCGGACAAGCTGGCGGCCATGACGGCCGACAAGAACAGCGCGCTGTACCGCGCGGCGGTCAAGATCCAGGCCAGGCGCGTGGCGGGCTGGGGCTGTCGGGAGGGGTGCAGCGTCTGGACACGGGCCAGGGTCAGGGGGCAGGGGCTGGTTGCTTGGTGCGAGGGTTAGCGTCGTGTGCTGCTGGGCACGGGAGGCAATCGGCGTGTGCTGCGCCGCGCGCACTGCTTGCCTCACCGGCACCGTGCTCGTGCCCAGCCCACGCCCAGTAAACATGTTCCCTCATTGCCTCCTCCGCTCCCACTAGCCTGCCGCCAACCTCCCTCACATCCCTCCCCCTCCCCCTCCCCCTCCCCCTCCCACCATCCACCATCCCCACGCCCCCGCGCAGCTACCGCGGCTACAAGGTGCGCAAGGCCTACATCGCCTACCGCATCGGTGGCGTGGTGTCGGAGCTGCTGTACAGCCCCGCCACCTTCGGCCTGGACCTGTCCAGCCTACACATGCCCAAGCCCAAGGCGCGCATCGGGGCGCTGGTGCGTGGCCGCGTTGCGGGGGGGGGGGGCGGGGATTGTGAACACCAGCCCAATCTAGACCAAGCTTAACTGGGGGGGGGGGGCACTTAGCCATCCTTGTGAACGGGTTGGGGATGGGAGGGGCAAAGGCATAAAGCAGGGACTTTGGGGTATGCAGTTTGGGTGCCGCCTCATGAAATTCAAAGGTAAGGGGAAATGAAGATGCAGACCGAATCACCACCTCTCTGAAGCGGGGGGAGTGAGTGGGGACTGGGGAGTGGTAAGGAGTGATGGGGAATGCACTACTGCGGGTTTGCAATTCAAAGGGACATGTCTGGCTTGCGTTGTCCTGCCGTGCCACAGGTGGCGGTGGTGGCCAACACGCTGTGGCTGCTGGGCGGCACCGTGGAGGTGAGTGAGCCCGGCTGCAGTTCGTGTGTACTGTACAAGAGCACGGGGTCCACAGTCGCCTGCATGATCGGACAACTGTATTCCCACCAACCCCACTCCCCTCTTCCTTACTCCTTTCTGCCGGATTTAAGTCTGCCGCAATCCGTCCCTCCCCACTTCCCACCCCTGTCCTCCCCTCCTCCATGCCCCGACCCGCCCAGATCGGCTCCAAGGAGATCACACTGGACGACATGTGGTGCCTGGACGCGGTCAAGCTGGACGGCTGGCAGCTGGTGCGTGCGCGTGCGGCGCGTGCGGGGCGTGTTAGTGCGTGAGCGTGCAGGGCGCCAGGGCGTGCAATCCCATGAGCGCGTGTGTATGTATAGCCGGCCGGCTATGCATGTCAAGTGCTGAAGCCAGGGGTGTGGGGCTGCAGTAGGACGCGCCGGTAATGTCGTGTATTGTTTACGGTACCGTGCTTGCCACAACAGTCCCCTACTGCCCCCCGCCCGAGCCTGCCCCTGGCCGCAACACACACCCTCCTGTCCCATGGCCCCACCTGCGGTGCCGTCCCCAGGTCCGTGAGAACACAGTGGGCGAGGAGCTGCTGAAGAGGGCGGCGGAGGGCAGCGAGTCGGAGTGGGAGGAGGCCAGCGGCGAGGACAGCGAGGGTGAGGATGACAGCGACGACAGCGAGGAGGAACGCGAGAAGGCCAAGAAGAAGTCGGGGTCGAGCAAGAAGTAGTCGAGGGGTGGGTGGGGGCCAGCTTTGTTGGTGGCTCTGGTGGTGCTGGGGGAGATGGTGGTGGTTGAGTTGGAGCTACCGTGGCGGTGCGGCGCAGACCGCACGCGCAGGAGCGGCAGGTGGCAGGTGTCGCAGGCATGAAGGCGCAGGCATGTGAAGGTGATGTGGGCAGTAGATGTGCTTGTACGGGCATGAACGGGCGATTGATTGGCGCAGGCAAGTTTGGACGACGCACGGCAGACGCATACGGTCCGGGGGCGGATGGTGCACGCGGGTCCGATGTCTGCATGTCTAAATTTATGCATGCATTTGCGGTGCTTCCTGCTGCGAGGCCTGAGGGCAGATGTCGACCTCCTGAAAAGCGCACAATCACTTGCCCGGGCTCGGAGCCAACCCAACACCGGGACATCCCGCCAGTCCTCACCGCGAGCACCGGCATGTTCCCTTCCTTACGGCCCCGATGTGATCTCTGAGAATCAATTGACCCAGCCTCGCACAGCGACGCGCTTCGGTCTCGCGATTTTCCCGAGATGGGCGCGCCGGGGACTGCCGACTTGTGCATCTGGGGCCCAACGGCGTGTTTCCGGAGCGCTTCCGAGTACGCCGGACCGATAGCTATTCAGTAGTATTTGCCTCGGCCCTGGAGGCTCTGGTGTTGGTCCACCCCTCAACGTTTGCAATACTAGCCAGTAGTTTCCGTCGCCCAACGCCAACTTCACCATCCATCAATGCACCCGGTCAATAGGTGAAACACATTCCTGTCCAGGAGATTTCGATGCTTGGAAGCTGTGGATGCAGCGTTATCTTGTTCGCTTCCTCTGTTGATGCCCTCAAAGATATCCAACAATACCCTTTAGCATGGCTAAAAGGGATGAGTCGATGGAAGGCGCACAAAGGCCGCGACGTGTGAACTCGGTGCGCGATGAGGTAGTCTCAGCCCAAGGCGTATGAACAGGCGCTGATGACTTTATACAAAGCTTAAGCTGCCTCGTTACGTGATTGTCAATCTGTCCATGTTCAAACGTGCGTCTTCGCCAACCTCGCCTCGAACAAAAGCCTCGCACAACGAAGCCTGTTTATCATGGACAGATTTACGCTCATGTAACGAGCTAGCTTAAGCTTCATATAAAATCATCAGCGCCTGTTCATACGCCTTGGGCTGAGACTACCTCATCGCGCACCGAGTTCACACGTCGCGGCCTTTGTGCGCCTTCCATCGACTCCATGACCGAAGCGCGTCGCTGTGCGAGGCTGGGTCGATTGATAAATGGAAGATATTGTTCTCATAGATCACATCAGGGCCGCAAGGAAGGGAAGGCCGCCGACTTGCCGACGGTCGCGCACCCGTCGATGAAGGGATCGCCTTGGGGATCGCGCTGGCACCGCTCTGGTTCCGGTGCTGGCAGGCAACCCTTGGCAGCCCAGCCCCGGCGCCTATGCGCCCTCAAGCTCTGCGTCACGCAGGATAGCCTGGCATGTACACGGAACCGGACGGAACACACGCTTGGCATCACCCGCTACGAGCTGGGTATGCAACTGGGTACCAGTCAAGGTACCTGTGCGTGGTGCCGCCCACATCAGCCCATGCACGTAGGCAGTACTGAGGGCGACTGCTTCGCGAAGACGGCGGCGAGGTTGGAGCTGGTGCTACCGGGGGGCTTGTCGGGCGTGGCCAGAGGGGTCAAGGCCATGCCGAGGCGGGGTGTGGCGGGGGCCGCAACCCTACGGTGTGCCATAGGCTATTTGCTGTCAGGTTAGTTGCATTACGGTACCCGCAGATCACGATGCAGCGCCCATGCAACTTCTAGCCACATGGGCCGACGCGCCTAAAGTACCTGACTATCTCTCTGCCCCAGTGCCCCTCCCCACCTGTCCACTCGCTTTGCGCTTTAGTGCGATTTTGAGGCGGCGGCAAGGTGGTCTTGCCTTGGAAGGGAATGGGCCGAAACTCAAGGTAAACACTTCACGCCCAGCCTCTCCAGCACGGCAGCATCCCAACGAAGGAAGCTTTTTCGAGGTTACGCACGGGTCGTGCCGCAACCTCGAATTGCCTCCATCGGAAGGTACCAGGGTTGCGTTATGAAACCGTGACCGTATACCCCTTGGCCTGGATGTATGGGCCCCAGCACTGCTCGGCGTGGCATGCTTTCGTTGACGCCCCAGCAGCGAATTGCTTCCCGGCACCCAGCCCAGCGCATGGTTGACCAGCAGAGTCGTTCCAGCATATTCGGCCTGCTCTATGACTGGGGCAGGTCGGCAACCAAGCGGAAGGGGGGGGGCGGTTCCCCGTGCCAAAGACAGTGTTTACACTGTCCCCGTGTTGTAAGTCGCAACTATGCAAGGGAGTAACATAAAGAGCAGCGCCGGTATAGATGGAGCCGGCGCTGCGCTCTTGTAGCCATGCGGCAGCCTCACCTCGTGCATGGCACCTACCGCCCCACCCCACCCCGCTGCAGGCATATTTTGCAACAGGCACGCCAGCCCACAATGGCATGCGACACAGTGCACCTGCCTGCCTGCCTGCCTGCCTGCCTGCCTGCCCACTCTCAGTAGTAACGCCTTTCAACTGCCGCCTGATCAGTGCCTAGCTGGCCCGCGTGGCGCCCCTCAAAAACAATGCTCTAAAGATGCGAATGCTCTAGATTGCTAGGATGCTAGGTTGCACGTAGTCGCCCTAGTAAGACGTATTATTGCCGGCCTGAGCAATCGTCTCAGCAAGTCCAACAGTAACAAGCAACTGTCAAGCAACTGTGCCACGCACACATCTCGGCATGAATACCCCACGTGCCCCTTACTACCCCATCCCACACAAGCGCATCTTCCCTCGCTCCTTTCTACCTAGGCCACAGAGGCACAGATAGACTGCCGCCATCCACGACTCTCTGGGCTAATCGTTCAACGCCGCCTCGCCGCGACTAACCGACTACACTAAGTGTGCGCCCCGCTTGCGCCCGCCACCGCGGCCACCATCCACCTCCCACTACTTTCCGCTGCCCCCGTTGCCGCCGCTGCCACCGTTAAATGCACCCTGCGCCGAGGCGTGCTGCTGCTGTCCGGCGGCGGTGGTGGTGATGGCGGCGGCGGTGGCTGTCTTGGGCTCCTGCAGCGGGCGACCGGTGGCGGCGGCGGTGGCCAGGAGCCGGCCGCCCAGGTCCTCAGGCTCCGCCACCGTTTAGCCTGTAGATGTCAAGATAAGCGGAGTTAGGTTGATGATGGAGGTTGGAACCTCGAATGACGTCCATGCATGCTCCTCGCCTCCAGAGAGGGCAGCAAGGCACTCCGAGTGCCCAGCCAGGCTCATTCCAAGCATATGTACGCGTTGCTATCCGAAGCCGCGGGTGGGCGTCATCAGACTCTACTAGCCTCTTGCGACCACACGACTGCATGCCCATGGGCGCCGCAGCGTTCTCACCCTGGGGTGCCGACAGCAACCGGCTGATGATGGCGGCGTTGATGTCGCCACGGCCGCCGGCCGCACCGCCTCCACCACGCGACTGCAGGTACCACTGCACCACCACACATGCCAACGCAAAAATGCCACCAATGCCGGCGGCTATGCCCATGCCCCGCGCCGTACGCGACCCGTGCTCCTTGGCGGCATCAGTCAGCCCCTCCTTCAGCCCCTTCTGCACGCTATTGCCGGCGGACTGCAGCCCCGCCTGCACGCTGTTGCCGGCGGACTGTAGCCCCCCCTTCACGCTGTCTCCATTAAACCAGGCCGCAAACACAGCAACCCTGGTGCAGACCAGCGTCTGCGGACGGAGTGGTCAGCCGTTAGACATAGGATTAACAGATACGCGCATGGCATGAGCGTGGAACATGCTGCAGCCGCCGACGACAGCAGATGTTCTGCACCGACACGCATGAAGGTACAACTTGCAACGGCACGGCATGAAGTCACTCTATCAATATCCCGCCCTCAAGACGACGGTACTACCCACCTGGACAAGGAGGGCCCAGCTGCCCCAGCTGCCACCACCACCGCTGCTGGCGCTGGGGCCAGCGTTGCCGGCACCACTGGAGCCGCCACCAGAGCCGCCACTGGGGATGCCGTTGCTGCTTCCACCGAAGGCACCGCCACCCTGCAGTAGGTAGCATACGAGGTAGGTGCACATAGAGGAGTAGTACCTGATAGACTGACAGGCGCACATACACCAAGTCGTGCGCGAGCGTATTGATTGGCTGGATGTGCGTGTGTTTTGCATGCAGCAGCACGCGTAGTAGGCATGTGCAACAGGCACGTGCAGCGACGGGCCGGCAGCAGGGGGTAGGCCTCGATTGCGTCGGGTATGGAAAGACAGGGCACCGGCGGCGCGCAGGTGCAATCAACTCCTCAAATCCTCCCCGCCACTTCCGCCAGCACCCCTACTTTGGCTTCCTGGTTTGTTTGAGCTGGAACCTACAAACCCCCCTCCCCCCCCCATTATTCCAGCCCGAGTAACGAACGTGGTGCCAATGCTGCCGAAGTAGGTGACGCGCTCGACGCGCACGATGAGATGCAGCACGGGCATGGTGTTGCATGACCATGCCTGGGTAGCCTGGGTGCCGTTTTGGCTAGTACAGGCAACAACAACAGCAAGCAGGGTGCATAAGACAAGAGTCTGTGCCCAAGACCACCCAGACCCAACAGGTCAAGGGCCCTACTCCACCGCCGTGCCCAACCCGCCCCGCGCATTGCTTCGGCCGCCCCTGGTGTTTTCGTGGCGTTTCAGCTGACCTGCCCCAACTACCCAAGGAGCAAACAGCAGCTCCACTTCTTCAGCACTGACCTGACTGAAGCCGCTGACCTCGGGCTTGCCGGCGGCACCCACGGGCTCACCGCCGCCGACAACAGCTCTTTGCTGGGGGCCGCTGGGCGACGACGTCGACACCGATGATGAGTCGGCGCCCGCCGTTGGCGGCTGCGCACGGCCCGTGAGGGCCCAGGCCAGCGCTGCCACCTGCGGCCCAGTCAGCCAGTCAGCCAGGCTTATGGAGGCAGATGGAGGAACAAGCGAGTCCCGACCAAATTCAGTTGCAGGTGCTCGATCCTTTCTTCCGCCAGCCCGGACATGGCACGCTCAGAACCCTAACAACCCACTTTCGCGTGCCTGCTCGCTCCTGCTGCTCCAGCGTACGCGCTGATGCTGCCGATCGAACGCGTCGAACGCGCCAGCCCAGCAGAAGAAGCCGCGACCGCGGCCTGCATTGCCCTGGGTTCAAGTTGAGTATATTTGAGTCACAGCTCGAGACTGTGCGGTGGTTTCCGCGTCTTAGTAAATGAGCGAGTGATTAACAATGAAACAAGGGGTGCA
The DNA here is from genome assembly GCA_016834605.1 of Chlamydomonas incerta. Classification (NCBI taxonomy): domain Eukaryota; kingdom Viridiplantae; phylum Chlorophyta; class Chlorophyceae; order Chlamydomonadales; family Chlamydomonadaceae; genus Chlamydomonas; species Chlamydomonas incerta. Next base: position 286,238 of record JAEHOC010000036.1, read on the forward strand.
CGCTCCGGGCACGCTCACATCCGCCCGCATGTGCGCTAGCTGTCGCGAACATATCTATAAGTATCATATAACATACATATGCAGACAAGCTGGCATACAGGTGCACAGTGGCAGACATGCATCTCGCGCCGGCACGCTCGGCCTGGATTTCCCCTTTGTAAGCACCGCGCCCCCTCGCGGACCTTGCCTAGCAGGCCGCCAGCGCCCTAAAAGCAACTTATAGATATATGGCATCCATCCAGAACGATACGGCCGCGGGGAAACCCAGTTTGAGGGGTCAGGGCACCAGGAAGAGAGGTGATGGCAGGGGTCAGAAATCCTTGCCGTACAGCACGGACAACGGCGAACCGGCATGCCACCAACCGGCCCGCGCCGCGCCTGCACGGCTGCACGGCTGCACGGCTGCAGGCTGTGGTGGTAAAGAACACCATGCTGGTGTTCGGCGGCGAGTTCACGTCGCCCAACCAGGAGCGCTTCCACCACTACAAGGTGCGCGTGTGTGCGTGTGTGGTTGGAGGTGTGGGTGTGTTTGTGGATGTGGGTGGGTGGGATAGGGGATGTGCGTACAGGTTGGGCGGGTGGGTGGTGAAGGCAGTTTCCTTCGAGCGTCCTGTTGACGGCTGACGGCGGCTGCTCTGTCATGTGGGACTCCGCCACGCACCTGCGCGCCAGCGGGATGGGCGGGTTGGCCCCGGTACATTTGCCGTGCCTCCTCCATGCCTTCCCACCTCACCCCTCCTCCCTCTTCGTTCCACTCTGCACCCTGCACCACCTCCTCCCTCAACCCGCCTCCCCCCTCCTCCCCCGCTTGGGTTTAGATTGGGCTGGTGTTTACAACCCCTCCTCCCCCCTCCTCAGCACCTGTGGCGGCTGGACCTGACCACGTTGATACGTTTGCACGGGTTAAGGAGAAATTGCAAGACGTGCCGGCCAATACCAGAGCCCCACCCCGGATACGGAGTGAATGCACACGCGCTTACAAGGAAGATGTGATTGATGCGGGAATTTTTGGAGGACTAGGGATAGATTTGATGCCGAGGCCCCTGAGGAATGGGATAGATGCATTTCGACGCATGCAAAACTTGATTAACCACCTGCCTGCGGGATGGACAGAAGCGGCACGAACAGGCATGGGACTAAACCAGGATCAAGCATACACGGAAATGATTGACCATATAGTGGGGTGCCTTGGATGGAAGATGAACAATCAACCAATTCCACTAGCGACCGTTTCGGTGAAGCAGGCCACGTACCTGCAGATGAGTGAAGCGTTTGGGAAACTAGCAGAAAAACATGCTGATTTTGTCCACGAGGCTAAGGGTGGTAACGTAGGTGATATAGTGATGGCGGTAGAGGACAAGGAACGCATCTCGAGCACATATGAACGCTTGTGGAAGGTTAAATGGGAAGCAGAGCAGAAAGAAGCCTTCTGGAGGCTAGCAGTGGATGGATTCCCAGGCTTCTCGATGCACAGAGGGCAAGGTCATAAATGCCCATGTGGGGTGACGGATGCGCAGTCTGACCGCGCACACCATTTCAGCACGTGCACAATTGCTAGCACGCTACGGCTGCATATTCAGTTAAGTTACATACGTATTGAGTATTTGCTGGCAAAATGATCGAGTACTGCCTGACGCCGGGGCGCGTGCCTGAGACCAATGGCGAGCCACCCCGGTTTTGGTGGCGCACATGACTGCATGATTGCATGCATAAGTGATACTCCTAAGCCTCTAGGGCCCAACCCCTAGCCCGCGAGCCTTGGCTCGTGTGGGGGCGCACAACATTTTCGTTGTCGACCTTGGCTTTCGTTACCAACTTTTTGTAGCCTTTTACGGGCTCTTTGAATGCGGCATTGGTTCAGACGGGGTGGGAATCAGACAGGCGCTCTGCGCCCAGACTTGGCATCGAAGTTTCGGGGCGGCCGGTCGCGCGGGGCGGCTGGTTCGCGGGTTGTTACGGCTCGGTGATTTTCGTTTTCCGCGTCGGTCCTGGGTGGTCCTCGTGGCTGCCCGGGGCTCGGCGCCCGCAGGCGCAAGTTCCCCGCGCCTCCATGGCGCGCTGCTGGCCTCGCAATTCTGGGCCTCCGCCTTCTCAAGAGCCGGCGTCGTACAGGAGCACAGGGCCTCAGCCAGATTGAGGACGCTCCGCTGGTGCTGGCTCCTGCGTTGTCGGTGTGCTAGCTGGCCGCATGTCGGTCTGCGTCGGCCTCCTTCTCGGCCGCCTGCATCGTTTAGGAGCAACGGGCCTCAGCCAGATTGAGGACGCTCCGTTGGTGTGGGTGGTGAAGGGATGTCTGTGGGCTGCGTGTCGGTTTGCGTTGGTTGCCGGTGTTGCCTGCTTGCTCGGGGCGCTTCCCTGAGTTGTGTTATCAGACCGCGGTTTGGGGCGATGCCCCGTGTTGAGCCTTCGGGCTAGGACCAGACCGTGCCCCAGGCACACAGACCTGCAGTTTGGGGCGCTGCCCTGCGTTGAGCCTTCAGGCTAGGACCAGATCGTGCCACCGGCACATCAGTTTGCTTGCTGTTTGGGGCGCTGCCCTGTGTTGCGCCTTCGGGCCTGGTGGAAGACAGTGCTTCGGCACCAGATATCGAGAGAAAGCAGTGCTGCGTTAGATTGGGCGTCGCCGGACTATATGCCTGGTGTACCTGGTTTTGCGTCTGGTGCTGTAGACAGCGCTTTGTGCGCAGACACGGTTTGCTACACTTTGTGGGGCTTTGGCGGGCTTACGCTTGGCTTCGACTTGCGAGGTTAGCAGCTGAGACATGGACCTAATGCACGTGTTGGTGGAAGGTCGGCAGCCTGCTGGGGGGAGGGTGGTTTCCCTTCGGGCCGGAGATGGTCCCTCCTGACCTGGGTGCGGGGCACCCTTGCTTGGTCGGACTGTCCCTTCTTTGTAATGTCGCATTCATATTCAGGAAGCGACAGACATAGGTGATGAGGATCACATAATTGAGTTGATAGTGGAGCGTAAGAATCTGTGGCTAGTAATACCGCCACACGAGGCTATCCAGCAACCCATCTGGGACGTTGTATGCCTGGCTGCGATCTCTGCCATGGAGTACGGTAGGAGGCTATTGTTTGCCTCCAGAGGGGAACAAGGCAAGGTAGAAGAAACAGCGATTAGCAGGATTAAAACGCAAGTTATAGCAGACTTTTGGGAGCGTTTGCAGACGTATGTGAGCCTGGGCATCAAGCCAAGGGGGTGGGACGAAATCCCACCAGGCCACCCTTGGATTGAAAGAAGGGAAGACGGGAGTATGTGGATCAATAAGCCGACTTTCATTACAGTTGAAGAGGAAGGAGATTGAGTTTAGAAGATGGTGGCGCTCCCATGGGAGCAAGGCCTACTAGCCCAAGGCGCAGAGTAGGCTGTCGGCGCTGCAGGTGGCGCGCCCCTGAGGTCTAGAGCAGGGCGTCCGTACTAGTACGTGCTCGCTGGCTCGTGAGCTGCGTCAGCAGGTCCCTCCTGTAACCAATGCAATCTGACCACGTGGGAGTGGGACTGCCTGCCGGCCAAGGGCGGGCCCTCGGCGCGGTCGGGGCACCGCATGGTGCTGCAGCCGCTGAAGAAGCGGTTGCTGCTGGTCTGCGGCTTCTACGACACGGGGCGAGAGGTCAAGTGAGAGTGCCCGCGTGCCGCGTGCCGAACGTGCAGTGGGGTCTTCACTTACGTGCATACGCTCGCGAGGTGCTGACGGCGCCCATTGGGGATGGGCCGTTCCCTGTTGCTGCCAGCCATCAGCCGCCCACGCGTGCGCACCCACCACCCGGTCCCCCCTCCTCCACTCACTCCTGCGCTCCCTGCCGTCCTCCCCTTTTCCCCCTCCCGGCCCCCTCCCCCAGGTACTACAACGACCTATGGGAGCTGAACCTGGAGAGCATGAAGTGGACCAGCCTGGGCCCGTCCGCCACCAGCGGGCAGTGGCCCTCGCCGCGCTCCGGCTGCGGCATGGCGGTGGTGGGCGACACGCTGTGGGTGTTCGGCGGATACTCCAAGGTGCGTGGGTGGGTGCGCGAGGCGGAGGAGCAGCGACGAGGTGCAGCGGGAGCAGCAGCACGAGCCCTTGCCCAAGGCCAAGCCTCTGCTTTCGTGCTTATCCTCCATCCCCTCTCCGTGCCGGCTGTGCCATTTTGCAATGCATCCGTGCAAACCTCACCCCTACCCAACCCACCCTTCACTCCCCACATTATCACGGTCTTCATCACCCCCGCCCCCACCCGCACCCCCAGGCCAAGGACGACGAAGACCCGGACCTGGAGCACGGCAAGACCATGGAGGACATCTGGGCCTGCAACACCACCACCTGCCAGGCAGGGCGGGGGGGGGGGGCGGGGGGCCGTGCGGAAAGGGCGACGCGGGGAGCGGGACGGGGCGCAGCAGGGCGGCACAAGGGGTGCCCATGCGCACAGTCGAACATCACCCACTTCCCAAAGGAGCAGTGCACCCACACCTTGCACCCACGCCGCGCTGCCACCCGCCTGTGCTGCCGCCTGTGCCCACAGTGGGAGCGCGTCAAGAAGGTGGGCATGGCCCCGGGGGCGCGCGCCTCCTTCGCGCTGTCGGTGCACGCGCACCCCAAGGCGGGGGCGCGCGCCTTCGTCTTCGGCGGCGTGTCGGACAACGAGGCCAAGGTACGGCGTGTGTGTGTGGGTTGGGGGTGGGCCGGGGAGGGGGGCGACGAGGGAGTGAGCTGAAGGTGGGAAAAGGGACGAGATTGCGATCCACGGCTAGTGGTGGTCCATGGCTCCTCCTAAACCCTGGGGCTGGTATTCACAGCCCATTTGCCTGTCCCTTGTCTAGTCTAGCTTGGTGTAGCTTGGGCTGGCCTTCACAACCCCCCTTCCTCCTCCCCGCTTTCTTCCTTTCTGCGCCGCCACCGCAGGGCGGCGAGGACCTGTCGTCCGAGTTCCACAACGACCTGTACACATTCAACTTCGACCGCCGCCGCTGGTTCGCCGCCGAGCTGCGACCGCCGGCAGACGCCAAGGGCAAGAAGGCCGCGGGAGCAGGTGCGAGGGCAGGGGCGGGAGCGGGTGCGTGCACGTCTCTCTCGGAGGTGGCGCGTGGATGAAGCCGCAAGCCTACGGTATGCAGGCACAGGCGATCCGCTATGCCGATCTGCTGTGAACCAGCCCACAAGAGGTGGCCCCCTCGACGCATGTTCGGCCCATCGCTGCATGCCGTCCGCAGATGCGGAGCCAGCGCAGGACGGCGCAGCCTCCTCCTCCGCCTCCGCCTCCGCCTCCGCCGCGCCCGCCCGGTCTGCGCCGGCGCCTCCGGGCGTGTCGCAGGAGCAGGCAGACAAGCTGGCGGCCATGACGGCTGACAAGAACAGCGCGCTGTACCGCGCGGCGGTCAAGATCCAGGCCAGGCGCGTGGCGGGCTGGGGCTGTCGGGAGGGGTGCACGCTGGACACTGCACGCTGCACCCCTGCCATCACAATCTGGTTATATCAGTGATGGGTCAGCGGCGCTGCTCCATCGCCCGTGGAGGTTACCGTCTGGACGAGGTAACATGCCTGCTGTGTCTGCGTCTTGCTAACCGGCCTTCTATGCGTGCTAGCGACTACAACGACACGTGGTCACGCATATTCGCGTCCGCGTTTCGAAAGCACTTCGCTGACACTGGCCAGGGTCAGGGGTCAGGGGTAAGGGGCTAGGGCGAGAGTTAGCGTCGTGTGCTGCTGGGCACGGGGGGCAATCGGCGTGCGCTGCGCCGCGCCTTACCAGGCATAGCGCACAGCTTGCCTCAACGGCACTCGGGAACATGATCCCATGTGCCAACTCCACTTCCCTCCCTCACATCCCTCTCCTCCCCCTCCCCCTCCCACGCCCGCGCGCAGCTACCGCGGCTACAAGGTGCGCAAGGCCTACATCGCCTACCGCATCGGTGGCGTGGTGTCGGAGCTGCTGTACAGCCCCGCCACCTTCGGCCTGGACCTGTCCAGCCTACACATGCCCAAGCCCAAGGCGCGCATCGGGGCGCTGGTGCGTGGCCGCGTAAAGGGGGGGGGGCGCGGATTGTGAACACCAGCCCAATCTAGACCAAGCTTAACTGGGGGGGGGGGGGGCAGCGGGTGGGGGAGGGCTGGGATGAGCGGTGGGATGCGGGGGATTGGGTTAGGGTTGGGGTTGGTTGGGGTTGCCGCTGGGTGGTAGGGTTGGGTTCTTAGCCATCCTTGTGAACGGGTGGGGATGGGAGGGGCAAAGGCATAAAGCAGGGACTTTGGGGTATGCAGTTGCCTCCGCATGTAAGTCAAAGGTAAGGGGAAATGAAGATGCAGACCGAATCACCTTCTCTCTCAAGCCACCGATTCTGAAGCGGGGGGAGTGAGTGGGGACTGGGGAGTGGTAAGGAGTGATGGGGAATGCACTACTGCGTTTGTGATTCAAAGGGAAGTAGATGGCACGGGGGGGCAGGGCGGTGGGATGAGGGGGAGGGGGTTGTGGGATGCGGGGGAGGGCGCAGTAGGATGCGGGGCCGGGGTTGGGGTTGGGGTTGGGGTTGGGGTTGGGGTTGGGGTTGGGGTTGGGGTTGGGGTTGGGGTTGGGGTTGGGGTTGGGGGTTGGGGTTGGGGTTGGGGTTGGGGTTGGGGTTGGGGTTGGGGTTGGGGTTGGGGTTGGGGTTGGGGTTGGGGTTGGGGTTGGGGTTGGTATTGGGGTTGGGGTTGGGGTTGGGGTTGGGGTTGGGGTTAGGGTTTGGGTTTGGGTTTGGGTTTGGGTTTGGGTTTGGGTTTGGGTTTGGGTTTGGGTTTGGGTTTGGGTTTGGGTTTGGGTTGGGGTTTGGGTTTGGGTTGGGGTTGGGCCGTTGAGATTGGGTAGGGGGTTTAGGCATCCATGCGAACGGGTCGGGGGTGAGAGGGAGGCAACGGCGTAGAGGAGGATCTGAGGGCATGCTGTTGTCTCCTCAAGCAAGCCAAAGGGAAGGGGACACGCAGGGCGCAAATCGAAAGCAGTGGGAGTGGGTTGTGGATGGAATGGACGGGAGGAGAGGAGGGGCGAGTAATGCCGGGGTTGTGAGTCGAAGGGACATATCTGGCGCGTTGCCCTGCCGTGTCGCAGATGGCGGTGGTGGCCAACACGCTGTGGCTGCTGGGCGGCACCCCTGAGGTGAGTGAGCCCGGCTGCAGTTCGTGTGTACTGTACAAGAGCACGGGGTCCACGGTCGCCTGCATGACCGGACAACTGTACTCCCGCCAACCCCAGTCCCCTCTTCCTCGCTCCTTTCTGCCGGACTTCAGTCTGCCGCAATCCGTCCCTCCCCACTTCCCACCCCTGTCCTCCCCTCCTCCATGCCCCGACCCGCCCAGATCGGCTCCAAGGAGATCACACTGGACGACATGTGGTGCCTGGACGCGGTCAAGCTGGACGGCTGGCAGCTGGTGCGTGCGCGTGCGGCGCGTGCGGGGCGTGTTCGCGCGTGAGCGTGCAGGGCGCCAGGGCGTGCAAACCCATGAGCGCGTCTGTATGCATAGCCGGCCGGCTATGCATGTCAAGTGCTGAAGCCAGGGGTGTGGGGCTGCAGTAGGACGCGCAGGAACGTCGTGTATTGTTTACGGTACCGTGCTTCCCGCATCAACCCGTTACAATCCCCCGCCTTAGCCTGCCCCTGGCCGCAACACGCCCCCTGCTGTCCCATGGCCCCACCTGCTGTGCCTTCCCCAGGTCCGTGAGAACACAGTGGGCGAGGAGCTGCTGAAGAGGGCGGCGGAGGGCAGCGAGTCGGAGTGGGAGGAGGCCAGCGGCGAGGACAGCGAGGGCGAGGACGACAGCCACGAGAGCGAGGAGGAACGCGAGAAGGCCAAGAAGAAGTCGGGGTCGAGCAAGAAGTAGTCGAGGGGTGGGTGGGGGGCGGCTTTGGTGGTGCCTCTGATGGTGGAGATGGTGGTGGTGGAGTTGGAGCTACCGTGGCAGTGCGGCGCAGATTTCACGCGCAGGAGCGGCAGGTGGCAGGTGTCGCATGCATGAAGGCGCAGGCATGTGAGGGTGATGTGGGCAGTAGATTTGCTTTTACGGGCATGAACGGACGATTTATTTGCGCAGGCGAGTTTGGACGACGCACGGCAGACGCATTTTGTTTTGGAAGGTCCGGGGGCGGAATGGTGCGCGCAGGTCCAAGCAGTGGCATGTCTAAATTTATGCATGCATTTGCGGTGCTTCCTGCTGCGAGGCCTGAGGGCAGATGTCGACCTCCAGAAGCGCACAATCAATTGCCCGGGCTCGGAGCCAACCCAACACCGGGACATCCCGCCAGTCCTCACCCATCCGCGAGCACCGGCATGTCGGCGGCTTTCCCTTCGTTTCGGCCCCGATGTGGTCTCTGAGAATAACATCTTCCACTTTATCAATCGACCCAGCCTCGCACAGCGACGCGCTTCGGTCTCGCGATTTTCCCGAGATGGGCGCGCCGGGGACTGGCGACTTGTGCCTCTGGGGCCCAACGGCGTGTTTCCGGAGCGCTTCCGAGTACGCCGGACCGATAGGTATTCAGTAGTATTTGCCTCGGCCCTGGAGGCTCTGGTGTTGGTCCACCCCTCAACGTTTGCAATACTAGCCAGTAGCTTCTGTGGCCCAACGCCAACTTCACCATCCATCAATGCACCCGGTCAATAGGTGAAACACATTTCTGTCCAGGAGATTTCGATGCTTGGAAGCTGTGAATCCGGTGTTGTCTTGTTCGCTTCCTCTGTTGCTGCCCTGGAAACCGTCCAACAATACCCTTTAGCATCGAGAAAGGAAAGAGTCGACGGAAGGCGCACAAAGGCCGCGATGTGTGAACTCGGTGCGCGATGAGGTAGTCTCAGCCCAACGTATATGAACAGGCGCCGATGATTATATACAAAGCTTAAGCTGCCTCGTTACATGATTGTCAATCTGTCCTTGGCAAACAGGCTTCGTTGTGCGAGGCTTATGTTGAGGCGAAGGTTGGCGAAGACGCACGTTTGAACATGGACAGATTGACATTCATGTAACGAGGCAGCTTCAGCTCTGTATATAATCATCAGCGCCTGTTCATACGCTTTGGGCTGAGACTACCTCATCGCGCACCGAGTTCACACGTCGCGGCCTTTGTGCGCCTTCCATCGACTCATCCCTTTCTCGATGCTAAAGGGTATTGTTGGACGGTTTTCAGGGCAGCACCAGAGGAAGCGAACAAGACAACACCGGATTCACAGCTTCCAAGCATTGAAATCTCCTGGACAGAAATGTGTTTCACCTATTGACCGGGTGCATTGATGGATGGTGAAGTTGGCGTTGGGCCACAGAAGCTACTGGCTAGTATTGCAAACGTTGAGGGGTGGACCAACACCAGAGCCTCCAGGGCCGAGGCAAATACTACTGAATACCTATCGTTCCGGCGTACTCGGAAGTGCTCCGGAAACACGCCGTTGGGCCCAGATGCACAAGTCGGCAATCCCCGGCGCGCCCAACTCGGGAAAATCGCGAGACCGAAGCGCGTCGCTGTGCGAGGCTGGGTCGATTGATATATGGAAGATATTATTTTCAGAGATCACATCGGGGCCGCAACGAAGGGAAAGCCGCCGACTTGCCGACGGTCGCGCACCGGTCGATGAAGGGATCGCGCTGGCACCGCTCTGGTTCCGGTGCTGGCAGGCAACCCTTGGCAGGCCAGCCCCGGCACCCGTGCGCCCTCAAGCTCTGCGTCACGCAAGACATTCTGGCATGTACACGGAACCGGACGGAACACACGCTTGGCATCACCCGCTACGAGCTGGGTGTGCAACTGGGTACCAGTCAAGGTACCAGTGCGTGGTGCCGCCCACATCACCCCATGCACGTAGGCAGTACTGAGGGCGACTGCTTCGCGAAGACGGCGGCGAGGTTGGAGCTGGTGCGACCGCCGTACCGTGGGGCTTGTCGGGCGTGACCAGAGGGGTCAAGGCCATGCCGTGGCGGGGTGTGGCGGGGGCCGCCACCCTACGGTGTGCCACAGGCGATCTGCTGTGCCAATTGATTGTGCCAATCTGCTGTGCTCCGGCCGTCCGGCCGACCAGAAGTTGTCCCTTCGACGCATGCTAGGCCCATCACTGCCGTCCGCAGTGCCCGTATCATGTAGATGGCTTTTGGCCCCCAGCGTCTACACAGCGTAGATGACCCCTCCCGCGCCATCTACGCCCGGAAACATTTTCCTAGGGGCACGCGCCCAAAACCCCCAAACCATCTACGCTCCCTGTCTAAAATACCTCCAAATCCGCCCAAAACGTCTACGCTCCGTAGATGCGCGGCCCTAAACCCCAAAAAGGTTTCTCCGCCTTCGGCGGATTTGGGCCAAATTTCCACAGCGTGGATGGAAGATACAGGCACTGCCCGTCCGCAGATGTGGAGCCAGGAAAGGACTGGCGCCTCCTCCGCCTCCGCCGCCGCAGTGTCCGGCAGGTCTGCGCCGGCTCCTCCGGGCGTGTCGCATGAGCATGCGCTGCTAGTGCGAGAGATTATCGGCGTGTGCTGAACCGTGCCCAACCGCGCATAGCGCACAGCTCGCCTCACCGGCGCCGTGCTCGTGCCCAGCCCCACGCCCAGTGAATATGTTCCCTGTTTGCCCTCTCAACTCCCGCAAACCTGCCGCCAACCTCCCTTTGCTCCCCGTCTCTCTCTTTCGCTTCGCATCCCTCTCCCCTGGCTGGTTTGGGTTCACTCGGTCGGATGTTTTCGGTTCTGGAATGAACCTACCCCCTCCCACCACCACCACCACCACGCCCCCGCGCAGCTACCGCGGCTACAAGGTGCGCAATGCCTACATTGCCTACCGCATCGGCGGCGTGGTGTCGGAGCTGCTGTACAGCCCCGCCACCTTCGGCCTGGACCTGTCCAGCCTACACATGCCCAAGCCCAAGGCGCGCATCGGGGCGCTGGTGTGTGCGTGGCTGTGTGTGTGTGTGTATGTGTGTGTGTTAATGACAGCAACAGCATGACGGACAACAAAGCCCGCCGATCACGCGCGTGTGTGTGTGTGTGTGTGTGTGTGTGTGTGTATACCAGCCCAAACCAAACCAATGCGTGTGCATACCGGCCGGTATGCATAAGAGCGAGGAGGAGAGCGGGGCCTAATACGCGACGGCGGGGGGGGGGGGGAAGCCCGTGAAGTCCCGAAGTCCCCCGCCCGGGGGGGCAGGGCGGTGGGATGAGGGGGAGGGGGTTGTGGGATGCGGGGGAGGGCGCGGTAGGATGCGGGGCCGGGGTTGGGGTTGGGGTTGGGGTTGGGGTTGGGGTTGGGGTTGGGGTTGGGGTTGGGGTTGGGGTTGGGGTTGGGGTTGGGGTTGGGTTGGGGTTGGGGTTGGGGTTGGGCCGTTGAGATTGGGTAGGGGGTTTAGGCATCCATGCGAACGGGTCGGGGGTGAGAGGGAGGCAACGGCGTAGAGGAGGATCTGAGGGCATGCTGTTGTCTCCTCAAGCAAGCCAAAGGGAAGGGGACACGCAGGGCGCAGATCGAAAGCAGTGGGAGTGGGTTGTGGATGGAATGGACGGGAGGAGAGGAGGGGCGAGTAATGCCGGGGTTGTGAGTCGAAGGTACATATCTGGCGCGTTGCCCTGCCGTGTCGCAGATGGCGGTGGTGGCCAACACGCTGTGGCTGCTGAGGTGAGTGAGCCCGGCTGCAGTTCGTGTGCACCGTATTAGAGCACGGGGTCCACATGCCCATGCATGGTCGAACAGCTGTGCTCCCGCCAACCCCACTCCCCTCTTCCTTGCTCCTTTCGACCTTTCTGCCGGACTTCAGTCTGCCGCAATCCGTCCCTCCCCACTTCCCACCCCTGTCCTCCCCTCCTCCATGCCCCGACCCGCCCAGATCGGCTCCAAGGAGATCACACTGGACGACATGTGGTGCCTGGACGCGGTCAAGCTGGACGGCTGGCAGCTGGTGCGTGGGCGTGCGGCGCGTGCGGGGCGCGTTCGCGCGTGAGCGTGCAGGGCGTGCAGTGCGCGTAGGCGTGGGAACCCATGAGCGCGTCTGTATGCGGACCGGAACAGTAACTATGAAGGCTTTCAGATGTACACGTAGGCACGTCTCGTTCGCATGATTTCTACAAGAGCATAACTCACGGTCGCAAGATGTTCAGACTGTGTTGGTGACATGGCTGACATGGACACGGTCCCTGCGACCGTCCCATGTTTACACGTCAATAGAGCTCGCGGAAAGCAGTCAAATGACACCATTTAGGTAGAACTGAGGGGGTTTAGGGGGTGTACGGCACGGGATGGCACGGTCGGTCGTCGGTCAGGGGGGGGTCGGGAGGGTTTGTTGGGTGGGGTCTGGAACTATTGTTCGTACCCCCCGTATACCGTTACACTGTATTGCCGCAAACTGCACTTGCCTATCCCTTGTCTAGTTCAGCTTGGTTTAGCTTGGGATGGTATTCACAACCCCCCCCCTGCTCGGACCTGGCAGTCCCGCACCCTGGGCCCCCCCCCCACGCTTTGAGCGGCAACAGCTCGACGATCACGTTCGTAATCTGCTTATGGAAATCGACTGACTGTCATCCGCAACCATTGTTAACTGTCTCCTTCCCCCATCAATCCCCATCAACCCCCCAGCTCCCGCCCCCCCCCTAGCCTGCCCCTGGCCGCAACACGCCCCCTCCTGTCCCATGGCCCCTCCGTGCCGTCGCCAGCAGGTCCGCGAGAACACGGTGGCTGGGTGAGGAGCTGCTGAAGAGGGCAGCGGAGGGCAGCGAGTCGGAGTGGGAGGAGGCCAGCGGCGAGGACAGCAAGGGCGAGGACGACAGCGACGACAGCGAGGAGGAGCGCGAGAAGGCCAAGAAGAAGTCGGGGTCGAGCAAGAAGTGGTCGCGGGGTGGGTGGGTGGGGGCCGGCTTTGTTGGTGGTGCTGTTGGAGATGGTGGTGGTTGAGGAGGGGGAGCGAGGCGGCGACCGTGGCGGTGTGGCGCAGAGTGGTCCAGGGTTGCCTAGTACGCACCCCCCCTCCATAAATATACGCGTATTAACACAGCGTCCTAGAATTTCTAGTAGCACAGTACGGGCAAATACGTTCGAAATCCGGGGGAAAGCCGGTGCGAACACTGCCGCACTAGCAGGAACCGGCGGGCAGCAGGCGGTGTACGCAAGTACGCAGGAGGGTGATGCGGGGTGACTACTGTGATGAGCGGGGCGGGCTGCAAGATCAACCTGTATGCGAGGCTATGCGTCATCAGCGATATCAGCAAGCCCTGGCGAGCCCTGTCAGGCCCTGTCCAACCCAGTGCGTGCCTGTGCGTGCTGTCCCCGGCTGTCCCCGGCTGTCCCCAGGCTGTCCTTATCAGCTGTCCAGAGGCGTTCGCACGCGTTCGATTCACGCCGAGTAAATGGACGCGCGCGCGCCCGCCCGCCGCCCGTGCGCAAACCTCTCTGTACTTATCAGTAAGTACCGGGTAAATTGACATGATCTTAATGATGTTTCAATCTTAGTTGTAAACGAACTTTACTTGCGCCCGCCTGTGCGCCCGCCAGCAGCAGAAACAAACGTCGGTCGTCCTATTTTCGGTGTCAACGAACTCTAATTGTTTTAGAACATGACACAGCAGATAACACTGGTTCCTGTGCGCTTAGCGCACGCGTGTGCGCTAAGCTTGCGGCTGTGGCCCCCGTTATACGGAGGGAGGCTTTGTTACTTGCGCATCTGCGTCTTTTTGATTTACACTAATAGCGTATCTGCAGCCCGGCGCCAGAGGATCGGATAGGGTGACGTTATTGTAGTGCCTTGATTTCCTGCTGATCTTGCCGGACGGCTTCCATCTGCGGCCTTACAAACAATATAAAAAGCACTAACAAATAAATACATGTATTTACATTTCGCTCGCTCGCATTACTGCGATTTGTGGGTCCTGCTGCTGCTGCTGCTGCAACAGGGGCGCGCGCCGTGCCCTTCCTTGGCATTCCTCCTCACTGCGCTGCGGAGCCGACAGTTCACGTAAGTCCTGGCGGATGCAGTCTTTGATGCGAACCTACTCGAAGCTTGCGCGCCGCACTAGCACGTGCTAGCGGGGCTACGCTTGGGCCAGCATGGACGGCGGGCACGGGCGCCTGGCCGCGGGGACACAGCTTGCAAGCCGGCTGGATTATGCAGCGATAATTGCACAAGCGTTCTACCTTCATCCGCGAGAGTTTCACGCAAGCGCTCGACCATTGGCTGGACGGGCGGTGTGCACCCGCGCCCCAAACCTCATATCAGCAGCCGTATCGCAGAAGCCGGGGAGCGCAACGTCATGATCATAAGAATGCTTCAATATACTGCACATCACAGTCAGGCTTATGAACACTTGCAAAATTACGAACGCTTGCCGCCCGTCGTCCTGGCTGGCCCGTCAGCCGTCGCAAACGGGCAGCATAAACTTTACCCAGCAGTGGGTGCAGGCCGCGGTTGGCGGTGCTGGCGACCATATGCTCGCAGCGGACTTCAATTTTGTTGGTGACGTGTCGCTGGACACGGCCTCTGGCGCGCCCCGCACGGGTGATCTGGCTGCGGCAGCCGCCCTGGCGGCGGCGTGCCCTGGCCTGGTCGACGTGCTGCGCGCCCGGCGGCCTGGCCAACGTGTCTGTACGTATGTTCACTCTCATGGCGCTTCACGGCTGGACCGTATATTGTGCAGTGGCAGCCTGGTGCCCCAGGTGGTGGCGTGCGCGGTGGCGGAGGGCGTCCCCTCGGACCACCGCCTCGTGACGCTGGCGCTGGCCGCGTCGCCTGCGGCCTGCCCGCCTGCGCCTGGCTTGCCGAAAGCTCGTCTGGGCTTCCTGGACTTCACGGATTTGGCAGCAGACTATCGGTCGTGGCTCCAGACGGAGCTTGGAGCCCGGCCAGCGGACCCGGCGGGCTTGCTCGAGTGGTGGCCCCGGCTTAAGCGGGCGGCGGCGGCGTCCGCTACCCGGCTGAGCCGTGTGGCTGTCGCCCGGCGCATCATCGCTACTGAGGAGGAGGCGCGGGCGTTGGCAGATGCCGCTGCGGCGACGGCCGCGGTGGAGGCGGGGGTGGACTTGCCCCATGCGGCGGCTGCGGCGGTCCGGGCGCGGTGTGCCGCAGCCGCGGCTGCCGTCGCTGCCGCGGCGGGGGCGGCCCGGCGTACGCGCCATGAGTGGCTGCGGGGCGGCGAGAAGCCGTGCCCGGTCCTCACTCGCATGCTGCGGCCCCCGGGTGGGCCCCGCGCCATCACCCAACTGAAACGCCCTGACGGCAGCGCTACAACGGATCCCACGGCCATGGGGCAGGTGATGGCGCGGTACTGGCAGGATGTCAGCGCGGCGCCGCCGCCTGCCCCAGGCCCCCGCGCGCAGGTCTTAGCGGCGCTGCAGCAACATGGGCGCCGGTGCACGCCGGCGGAAGCTGATGAACTTGGGAACCTGGTGGTCTCCGCGGCGGAGGTGCGGGCAGCGTTGGCTGCCGCGCCGGCTGGCCGGTCGCCGGGCCCCGACGGCATTCCGGTGGAATTGTATCAGCATTACGAGAGCGACTTTTCGCCGGTGCTAGCGGATGTATTCACGGCGGTGGGCGCGGGGCAGGGGGTCCCCGGCGGGTTCTTGGATGGGGTTTGGACGTTCTTTTACAAGGCGGGTGACCCCACGGAGCCCTCCAACTACCGCCCTATCACGCTAACTGACACTGATTACCGCACCCTGGCACGTGTGTTATGTCGGCGGTTGCAGCCGGTGTTTGGGCGCATCATTGATCCTGAGCAAACCGCTTTTCTGTCGGACCGCCGCATTGCTGATAATGTGATGTTGCTGCAATTGACCCCCGGGCTGTTGAAAGCGGCGAAACAGTCTCCCGGTGTGGCGGCCTTTCTGGATTTTTACAAAGCGTATGATACGGTAGATAGGTCGTTTCTTCTGGATTGTCTTACCCGCATGGGAGTGGGGGCCGGGTTCCTTTCGTGGGTTTCCCGCCTTCTGACTGACACGCGGGGGGCGGCGCTGGTGAATGGTCACGTGTCGGGGTGGGTGCCCCTGGCGGCGGGGGTGCGTCAGGGCTGCCCGTTGGCGCCGCTGTTGTACCTCGCGGTTGCGCAAGCCCTGCTGGCGTGGCTGCGCAGTAGGGGGCACGGGGTCCTTGCCACCCTGGCCTCGGTTTTGGCGTCCCAGTACGCGGATGATTGTGCGCCGTTGCTTGCGGGATTGCAGGCTGTGCCCGGCTTCCTGGCGGATATGGAAGTGTTCCGGTGTGCGTCCGGTCAGCGTCTGAACATGACTAAAGTTGAACTGCTGATGTTGGGTACCCCGGAGGGCGTAGGGTTGGTACCGGGCGGGGTGGCTGGTCCTCCCTTGCCCCGGGCTGGCGGGTTGTCCGTTCGGCCAAGTCTTTGGGTGTGCATTTTGGTGACTGGAAGGCTGCCACCCCCCCGGTGGAGTTTGCCGCGGTGGTGGGTGTGCTTGGCATGATTGTTCGTATGCCGGTTTCTATGTTTGGTCGGGCGGCAGCGGTCTCGGCTTATGCCCTCGGCAAGGTGCTTTATCATCTGGAGTTTGCGGGCCTGCCGTCCGAGGGGGCTGTCGGGGCATTACTGGGCCAGGTGGCGGCGGTGGTCGACCGGCGCCTGTCCCCGGCCCGGTATGCCGCTAAACCCCACGCCCGCCCGGTCGGTATGTCCCTGGAGATCATGCAGCTGCCCCCTGTGTGTGGTGGTGTGGGGCTCCTGCCCCTGCGGCAGCATGTGCAGGCTCGGCATGCTGGCTTGGCCGTGCGGTGTGTGTTGGGGGCGTGTGGGTTGCTGTCGTATGTGCCGCCGTGGACGAAGGTTGCGGTGGCGTGGTTGGGCCAGCGTCACGAGTTGGCCACGCCGCTCCGCCTGTTAGTACGGGGGGATGACTCGCGCGTCTTGAACAGGCCAGCTACCCCGGGGAGTGCTCCCTTTCGTAGGCTCCTGGGGGCCATGTCTCATTTGCCGCCGGTCACGCTGGTGGTGCCTCCTGTGCCGGGAACCTGGGTTTGCCATGTGCCCCTCTGGGCGAATCCGGCTCTGTGTGAGCAGGGCCGGACGTTTGAGGTTGCGTTTGCGGACTTGTTTGCTCTGCCGGGACTCCGTCACGTGGGTCAATTGGTGGCCGCCAGTGACCAGCTGGAGGAGGTGCGGTGGGCTTACCCCCGCCGTGCGGAGTGGGGGGCCGAGTTTGGGCCAGCGATGCTGGAGGTGTATCGGCTGAAGGTGTGGCGGTTGGTGCTTCGACGGTGGGTGCTGCCGTCCCCTCTGGTGGGGCCCGCGTCGGCCGTGCTGGCTGCCGAGCGCTTTGCGGCGGCGGTGGCGCTGCTCCCTGCGGGCTGGGAGGAGGCAGCGCGGGCTGCCCGGCTGGCCCGCGGGGTTGACGCTTTCAAGCCGCTCCCGGCCGCCGACGTGCAGTGCGCGGCGGCTGAGGCCCTCGCGCAGGTGGTGCGGGGCTTGGGGTGGGCGCTGGACGGGGGGCCGCCCCTTCTGCTCTTGGAGTATTCCGTGCGCGCGGGGACGGAGATGCAAATGGCTCCGCACCTGGCTGCGCTGCGGGCTAAGCATTTGTTGTTTGTGCGGGATGCCGGTGTGCCGGCGGAGGGTGCGCCGCTCGCGGTTGGGGCGTTCGGCTGCACTTTGGCCCGGTTGTGGGCGCTGAAATGGGAGAATCGCCAGAAGGATGCTTTGTGGCGGGTGGCTGCCAATGCGTGTTGGGCCTTCCCGAAAAATGCCGATCGTCGTGCGTCCGGCATCCGGATGCCCCTGTGTCGTGCCTGTGAGATGGATATGTGTGACGGAGACCGTCGACACCGTTTTTGGGATTGCGTGGTGGCGCGGGCACTGCGGGAGAACATGGCTTTGGCTATGGGTGCCGTGCCCGGGTCTGGTGAGGAGTGTTTTACGCGTGTTGACCTGTGGTTGGTGCAGCCGCCTGCTGGGCTGGCGCCACCGGTGTGGGATGTGGTCTGCCTTGCTGCGCTGTCCGCCCTGGATCTGGGCCGGCAGCTGGTGGTCATGGCCGGGCTGCGTGCGGGTCGGGCTTTGTCTTCGGCCCATGTCATGGGCATTAGTGTGTCGGTTGTTTCTGATTTCTGGGGTCGGCTGCAGTCCTTTGTTAGCCTGGGAGTTCGCCCAAAAGACTGGGATACGGTGCCGTCTGTGCATCCGTTCCTTGCCCGGGGTGCTGGGGACTGCCTGATCCTGGTCTTGCCTGATGATGTGGACTCCCCACCCCCCTCCCCTTGACCCCGCGTCTGGGGTGTGGGCGGCGGGCGCTTCTGCGTTGGGTTTCCGGTGCCTTTTCTTCTGCAGTGCTGGTGTTTGATTGGGCGTCGCCGGACTATATGCCTGGCGTGCCTGGTTTTGCGTCTGGTGCTGTAGACAGCGCTTTGTGCGCAGACACGGTTTGCTACACTTTGTGGGGCTTTGGCGGGCTTACGCTTGGCTTCGACTTGCGAGGTTAGCAGCTGAGACATGGGCCTAATGCACGTGTCGGTGGAAGGTCGGCAGACAGCTGGGGGGAGGGTGGTTTCCCTTCGGGCCGGAGATGGTCCCTCCCGACCTGGGTGCGGGGCACCCTTGCTTGGTCGGACTGTCCCTTCTTTGTAATGTCGCATTCATAAACGAACGG
The DNA here is from genome assembly GCA_016834605.1 of Chlamydomonas incerta. NCBI lineage: Eukaryota > Viridiplantae > Chlorophyta > Chlorophyceae > Chlamydomonadales > Chlamydomonadaceae > Chlamydomonas > Chlamydomonas incerta. The sequence continues at coordinate 304,794 of JAEHOC010000036.1, forward strand.
TTTACAATAAATTGTTATTTATATGTGCCGCAGGTACCCTGCCAGCCTGCCTGGTCCACGGAGAGGAGCACTATGGGGCAGTTGAAGCGCCGTGAACTTGCGGCGACGACAGCGGCCGTGGCGGTCTTCAGCCTGCTCTACCTGCTGCTGACGCCCACGGTGCTTGTTCATGGCGAGGTGGGTGCGCGCGACAGATTTTAGCAGATGTTCGTTGATCAGTGGTCAAAGATAGATAGCGGTGCATTATTATGTGTATTATATGCCGCCTGACTTCTCCACGCTTGCCCGTGTGTGCGCGTAGTGCATGTGCCATGCCCATGCCACGACTACCATCCATATGTCCCCTAATATTTCCACAATATCTTATAATGAGCCCCATAGTTTTACAGCATTTGTTGTTGAGGGTGGAACTGGGCTGGGAAAGTTCCCAAGGCGTGGGCGGGGCTGCTGCTGGTGCCCCAAGCCCCAGGTACAAAGTGCGGAAATCGTTTCTTGCGGGGGGCGGATGCGGGTCTTCTCTCCACTGCTTCACCGTCGTCCGCATCTTCTTCTACGCCTCCGCGTTTTACCCATACCCGCCCGAGCTAGCCGTGATTAATGTTCGATTGCGTGAATCCGCCACATACCGTACAATGTCATGACGCACACAGGAGCTGCTGGTTGGCAACACCAAGAACGGCACGAGCTACAACGCCGCGGTCATTCCCCCTGCCCTATGGCAGTCCGGGGATAGTTCCCATGGTGGTAAAGGAGTCCAGGATCGTAACGATCGCCGCCTCGTTAATGTGTAAGTTGCATCGACTTATGCCGAGGAGCGTGGCGGGGGGGTTGGGGCGGGGCGGGGCGCATGAAACGATGAGGGGCGGGGCGGGGCGGGGAAGGGCGGGGCGTCATGCCGAGGTGAGGGCCAGGATGAGGAGCGGGGCATGGTGAGGAGCCGGGCGGGGCAGGGCGGGGCGGGGCGGGGTGGGGAGCGGTGACAGGCATGGGGAGGGCCGGGGTGAGGAGTTTCATAGCTGACACTGTTGAGCCGTCATCCGGCGACACAGCGCCAGCGGGCGAGACATCCCCTGCGGCCGCCGTGCCCGTTTCACCTTGGAATGGCTCCAGGCGCTTCATCCCAGCTTCCCTGCCGAGCCAGGTCACGTGCAGCTTGACCTTCCTCTACTTGTACGGCCAGTACCCGCGCCTCACCTTCCGTAAGTCACCTCGTGCACATATGTGCGTGTGTGTGTGCGTGTGCGTGTGCGTGTGCGTGTGCGTGTGCGTGTGCGTGTGCGTGTGCGTGTGCGTGTGCGTGTGCGTGTGCGTGTGCGTGTGCGTGTGCGTGTGCGTGTGCGTGTGCGTGTGCGTGTGCGTGTGCGTGTGCGTGTGCGTGTGCGTGTGCGTGTGCGTGTGCGCGTGCGTGTGCGTGTGCGTGTGCGTGTGCGTGTGCGTGTGCGTGTGCGTGTGCGTGTGCGTGTGCGTGTGCGTGTGCGTGTGCGCGTGCGTGTGCGTGTACGAACACAGTTAACGCCAAACCCTCGCATGGCATGTGATTTGCAATTGTGAATACGGCATGTAGCCGTGACACGGCATCCTGCCTACATCATGTATGTATGCATGGCCTTAATGGCCTCCGGCCACCGCCTGACGCGCTCTACTGCATACGTACTTTCCTACCTTCGATGATCCTGCCTGTCGCCACCTGCCCTTTTGCTCACTCGCCCCGTCCATCCAGAGTTCACGATGTTCATCGCGGGACCCAATGACCCAGCCGTCACGGGCATCGCCGGCACACTGACCAAGTTCTACACGGCATCTTCCAGCAGCACCACGCAGCTGTCACTCCTGACCCGGTGTGTGTAAGAACAAAAAGGGCATGCATGGCGGCTGGCCCCGCGCTCTGCTGACACTGACACTGCCCCCGACTGCGCCCCCGCCGGCTGTCAAATCCGCAGGGATGACATCATTGACTACGACAACACGCTCGTCAACCCATCCATCAACACTATCCGGGGCAGTCCCCAGATCTTCTCCGAGGCTGGTGTCGGCATGGAGACTGGTAGGTCATAATAAAGAAGGCATGCGCGCGCGGGCTTAATGGTCTTATCAATGGTGATAAGCAGCACACAAGGTACGAAACGACCCGCAGCAGCAGCAGCTACGAACCAGACGCCAACAAGACGCGTATGCACAGTGCGCAAGCAATAATGGCGCCTTGCAAGAAACGCATGCATGGGTGTTCCTGTTTGTTTGTGGCAATGCATTGCAGGCGATGGCAACTTCTACGTGATGAAGTGGAATATTGCGTACAGCATGTGGCTGTTTGTGTCAGACGACCTTGACCCCGGTAAGTCGCCTGGCGCAATAGGGCACGCACATCATCAGATTTCAATGGGTCCTCAGCAGGCCACCACCAGCAGAGCTCACACAGTCGCATGTCCTTGCCCTGACTACCCAGACGCCCCGCCCCGACTCGACCCGTACGTATCGCAGTTGTGCGAAGCACAGGCAACATGCATGCTGCACCATACTAACCACGCAAGGCACCGATGGACGCTTACCGCTTGATTGGTCCCGCTGCATCGCCACCGATCCAGGTGTTTTGTTCGGCGCTACAACCAAGATGACCTGCAGCCTGGTTTATGCAAGTCCGCCGCCGCCGCCGCCACGGCGCAGCCCCCCGCCACCGCGGCGCCCGCCGCCGCCGCGCCCGCCGCCGCCCGCAAGGCCCAACACCGTGGTCCTCCCAAATTTGGCGTAAGCAAGCAGCAGGGCACGATCACTGGTGTAGCTACCGACGAGGGGATGGGCCGGGTGGGCTTAGCTGACTTTTGCTCCGCGCGCACACGTAACGGCGCTAGTTCACAAACGAATGTGCTCATCGCTCGCCTAACATGCATCTCGTCACAGGATTGTGGTCCCCGGAAACACCGCAGTCATCCCCAACGGGGTGGACGTGACCCTCACCTTCGCACTAACCATTGCCGTTGGCTCCGCCCCATCGAGTGCGTCCCAGCCGTTCATTGCCAACGCGATGTCCGGCACCGTAACTGTGTCATACCGCAACTACCGCATGGTTGAGGCAGTCAGGCTGCTGGCTCCAGGTACGTTTGCTGCGCGAGCGCATTTTGCCGCATTTTTGCCGCACTTCCCTGTACAAGTGGACGCATGCCTGCATGCAGCAGTGTCCTGACCAGCAGCAGGCAGCAGGCGCACCCCGTTCTGTCTTCTTTATCAAGGAACCTGACATTAAATCCCGTGCATCTAATTCAATCCCTTCAATCGCTCCAACAGGTAACTACAAGGGCAACGACAATCTCATCCGCCCCGCGCCCACCGCCTCCGGCCGCCGCCGCCTGCTGGGCGCAGCGGACGGCGCTTTCACAGCCAACGGAGTGGGCTTCGTTGGCGTGGACAGCGGCAACCAGTACTCGCTGGCGAACTCCAATGCCATGCACGTGATGCAGAGCAGCAACCAGGCCGTACCGGCGGGCAATTGGAACACGGCCGTGAAACCGGGAGATGTCGAGTACGACAATCGGATGCCCAGTGAGTGCCGTATGTACTTGCGTGAGTTTCGATGCCGCACGTGCATAACACCCACCCGCCCGTCCATGGTCACTTGCAGAGGACTACACTATTTCAAGCGTGTGCTTCGACACATCGGCCTTCCGTGACGCGGACCCCGGCGAGGTCGACATCTTTCTGCTGTCTGACACCACCGGATCCATGAGCTCCGCAATCGAGTCAGTGCGCGACAAGGCAAACAACATAGTCAGTGCCATCTCATCGGTGGCAGTGGATGTCCGCTACGGCGTCGGTGAGCAAGCAGCGTGCGTGCGTGCTGCTGCATGGATGTGACCCTCGGGTGTGACTCGGGCGTGACTCCGGTGTGACACTCCGGGACCGCCTCCTGTCCGAATCCGGTCCGAATGTGGTCCGAATGCACCCCTACGAATGTGGTGCCTGAGTGCATGTGCACGGCATGCATGCATGGATGCGGCATATCGGTTTTGCGGGACTTGAAGGGTTTGGTTGTTACGTACTCAAAATTTACTCTAGGCCGTAGTGAAGTGCCGTGGCACGCCAGACACACCAACACGCCAGCCACGGGACCCACAAGCACACCAGGTGCAACATCTCACACGCATGTGCAGCCAGCACCTCGTAGGGGCAGAATCACCACACTCCAAAAACACCACGCACAACACCTTCGCGTATTGCGTGGTGCGTGGTGCGTGGTGCGTGGTGCGTGGTGCGTGGTGCGTGGTGCGTGGTGCGTGGTGCGTGGTGCGTGGTGCGTGGTGCGTGGTGCGTGGTGCGTGGTGCGTGGTGCGTGGTGCGTGGTGCGTGGTGCGTGGTGCGTGGTGCGTGGTGCGTGGTGCGTGGTGCGTGGTGCGTGGTGCGTGGTGCGCACGGTCGTGGGCACGACCAGCAAACACGCAGTAGATAGACGGGCGGCCCATACTTGCGCCATACACGCACGGCTTCCCCGCTACCCCTTTCTTGCGACGCCCTCCTAGCCGCCCTTGATTGATGCATGATGACCGCTCCCCGCTACGCGCGCTTGCCATCAGGCGAGTACCGTGACGAGGACTGGAGCCTACCCAATGATGACTTCTTCCGGCTGGGCCTCTCGATGGGCCGCTACAGCCAGACGCAGATTTGGAACGTGCTGGACGGCTGGGTGCAGAATGTCGGCGGCGGCAAGAACTATGGCGGTCAGGGCTACGCACTGTACCAGGTCGCCACCTCCAACAGCATCGGCTGGCGCAGCGGCTCCGCGAAGTTGTGAGTGCTTGCGTGCGCGATGCACCCAGTCCCGCCAAAAATGCGGACCGTACTGGCTCACGCTGTGCTCCTGTGCAACTATTGTGTGCCCACGCGCGCAGCGTGGTCTGGTTTGGAGACGTGGTGCCCAGGGACCCAACGGGCGGCATCACCATCAGCCAGGTAGGTGTGTTCACGCCCGCATTGCCCATACAGCCCGCGTGCTTAGGCTAGCTTGGAGCGATACGGCAAGTGACACTGCATCCCACCCACCTACCCTGCCTGCCTCTATCTCGCGTACGGTGCGGTACGGTACGGTGCGTCGCCACCTCTCTAGCAAGTGCGCTCCATGAACGCATGCATGCATGGCGCCGACCCACAGGCCATCTCAGCGCTCAAGGCCAAGGGCATCGTTGTCATCGCCATCGACGCGAGCGATGGCACCTACCTGAACAGTGACGGCACCGCCGCGCGTGTCACGAGCGGCACGGGCGGCCAGTACATAGACACGATCAACTCAGACGTTGGAACCATCATCGCTTCGCGCCTGCCCACGTTCGTGTCCCGGCAGATCGCCATCCAGCCCATCGCGGGCACCTGCAACCGCGGCAACATCAAGCTGTCCTTCACGTCGTACGCCTTCCAGCGCGTGACGCCTGGCACCAACGTGTGCTTCACGCCCAAGCTCACGTTCCAGGACGGCGTGTGCACCACCAGCACGGTGCGCTGCACCATGACGCTGTCGGACTTGTCCAGCTCGGACCTGCGGAAGGACGCCCCCCTGGACCTCCGGGTCTCGCGCTGCTGAAGCAAGCAAGGCGGACGGATGGTTGCTTGCTTGGCAGGGGTGCGGGTGTATTACAGTTTTGTTGAGAGTCCTCCGTGTACGACTTGCCGGATAGGTTTTATTTACGATGAGAGGACATTAAAGCCGAGTGATATTCAAACATATTGTGAGCGAGCGTTAGAGCTATGAGCGGGTCCCCAGCGACGAGCGATGGGTGGGCTGGGGAGGGCCAAACTGCCGAGGATTCGGGTGGGCTGGGGACGTCAGTATCTCCCCAGAAACTAATGAGAACTTACAAGCACGCGATAGAAGGCCCCCGCACCCTAAAAATGTCCACGAGAATGTGGGCAAGGACCTGGATTGACCCCCGCGCCCAGTTCCCCGACTGGGCGCCATCTGGCCCGCCTCCCAACGCGCCACTTAGTATGCTGGCCACTAAAATTTGCGTCTATACACTACTTCATAACTAGTAAGGTTCATTACCTAGGCCGCACCAGTCTGCGGCGGGCTTGTGGCTTGAATGGCCGCGACTGCAAGCAAAGCTCGGGCACGCAAACCTGTTGAAGATGATGTGGACCCCCTCTCAGATGAAGAACCAGATAGCACGGTAAGAGGCAGGCCATTGCCACATTTCGCCAGCGCGTGTGCTTACCGCCCTGACGTGCTTGCCTGTGATCAGGAGGTTGCGCATATTAAGCGGACGCTCCGAGATCTCTACGCTGGTTTGGTACGCCGTGCGTGCTGTTGCTAGCTGAGTCTCCAGCACGCCAGAAGCTTCTGTCATGTGGCAGAAGAAGGCTGTAGCGACGGCGGGGCTGTCGTATGGCAGCGGATCCCGCTCCTCGTCGCTGTCAAAGCCGTCTGCACCACGGGGGCTGTCGATGTCCGCATCAGCGGCCTCAAGGTGCCCCAGGGTGCCGGCAGCCTGGCCGCCAGCTTCGGGGACTGCCTCCAGGGCCTCCATGTCGCCACCATAGTCGAATTCATACTCCGCCGCAGCGTTGACAAGCCGCACGCCTTTCGGCGGCCCGGCGCGGCGCGGGGGCCCATCCTTTGCTTGTTCCTTTGCAAGTCTACCTGCCTTACTCCTATCACCAAACTCTCGGACTTTGGCCAGCTTTGGTTGCACTACGCGCGCCTGGACTTTCTTCATTTTAGTATGCCATTGTCTGAGCTGTGACACAGGGCGATAAAGCGGCCTAGGTAATGAACCTTAGTAGTTATGAAGTAGTGTATAGACGCAAATTTTGAGCTATGAGCGGGTCCCCAGCGACGAGCGATGGGTGGGCTGGGGAGGGCCAAACTGCCGAGGATTCGGGTGGGCTGGGGACGTCAGTATCTCCCCAGAAACTAATGAGAACTTACAAGCACGCGAAAGAAGGCCCCCGCACCCTAAAAATGTCCACGAGAATGTGGGCAAGGACCTGGATTGACCCCCGCGCCCAGTTCCCCGACTCGGGCGCCATGTGGCCCGCCTTCCAACGCGCCACTTAGTATGCTGGCCACTAAAATTTGCGTCTATACACTACTTCATAACTACTAAGGTTCATTACCTAGGCCGCACCAGTCTGCGGCGGGCTTGTGGCTTGAATGGCCGCGACTGCAAGCAAAGCTCGGGCACGCAAACCTGTTGAAGATGATGTGGACCCCCTCTCAGATGAAGAACCAGATAGCACGGTAAGAGGCAGGCCATTGCCACATTTCGCCAGCGCGTGTGCTTACCGCCCTGACGTGCTTGCCTGTGATCAGGAGGTTGATTTAGTATGCCACTTAGTATGCTGGCCACTAAAATTTGCGTCTATACACTACTTCATAACTACTAAGGTTCATTACCTAGGCCGCTTTATCGCCCTGTGTCTGATTGATTGTTACATGGGTTCGAGTCCATGTGGCCCTGCTAACTCCTTTGAGTCCGAAGGCGCAATGATACATTGACACTCCACTAATCGATCACCCGATCCGATCTTCACTACTCGATTTCTCAGAGCTCGCGGCCGCCCTAGTGGACCGAATCCGGGCTCATCAACTAAGTCCTAAACTCGTCCAGCCGACTGCTTATCCTTAGTCTTTTCGTTCCGACCGAAATCGGAGGGGATTATGGGAATCGAACCCAAGACCTCGAGAAAACCCGTCCCTTGACGCTATTCAAACGAGGCGCACCAGACATCGCCCTGTGTCACAGCTCAGACAATGGCATACTAAAATGAAGAAAGTCCAGGCGCGCGTAGTGCAACCAAAGCTGGCCAAAGTCCGAGAGTTTGGTGATAGGAGTAAGGCAGGTAGACTTGCAAAGGAACAAGCAAAGGATGGGCCCCCGCGCCGCGCCGGGCCGCCGAAAGGCGTGCGGCTTGTCAACGCTGCGGCGGAGTATGAATTCGACTATGGTGGCGACATGGAGGCCCTGGAGGCAGTCCCCGAAGCTGGCGGCCAGGCTGCCGGCACCCTGGGGCACCTTGAGGCCGCTGATGCGGACATCGACAGCCCCCGTGGTGCAGACGGCTTTGACAGCGACGAGGAGCGGGATCCGCTGCCATACGACAGCCCCGCCGTCGCTACAGCCTTCTTCTGCCACATGACAGAAGCTTCTGGCGTGCTGGAGACTCAGCTAGCAACAGCACGCACGGCGTACCAAACCAGCGTAGAGATCTCGGAGCGTCCGCTTAATATGCGCAACCTCCTGATCACAGGCAAGCACGTCAGGGCGGTAAGCACACGCGCTGGCGAAATGTGGCAATGGCCTGCCTCTTACCGTGCTATCTGGTTCTTCATCTGAGAGGGGGTCCACATCATCTTCAACAGGTTTGCGTGCCCGAGCTTTGCTTGCAGTCGCGGCCATTCAAGCCACAAGCCCGCCGCAGACTGGTGCGGCCTAGGTAATGAACCTTACTAGTTATGAAGTAGTGTATAGACGCAAATTTTAGTGGCCAGCATACTAAGTGGCGCGTTGGGAGGCGGGCCAGATGGCGCCCAGTCGGGGAACTGGGCGCGGGGGTCAATCCAGGTCCTTGCCCACATTCTCGTGGACATTTTTAGGGTGCGGGGGCCTTCTATCGCGTGCTTGTAAGTTCTCATTAGTTTCTGGGGAGATACTGACGTCCCCAGCCCACCCGAATCCTCGGCAGTTTGGCCCTCCCCAGCCCACCCATCGCTCGTCGCTGGGGACCCGCTCATAGCTCCCGTTGGGTCACGGAAAGGACTTACTAGTATTGCAAATGTTGAGGAGTGGACCAACACCAGAGCCTCCAGGACCGAGGCAACGACTACTGAATGCCTATCGGCCCGGCGTACTATAAAGTGCTCCAGAAACACGCCGCTGGGCCGCAGATGCACAAGTCGCAATCCCCGGCGCGCCCTTCAGGGGGAAATCGCGAGACCGAAGCGCGTCGCTGTGGGAGGTTGGGGCAATTGATAAAGTGGAAGACGTAATCCTTCAATGATCGGGGCCGCGGCAACGAAGGGAAAGCCGCCGACATGCCGACGGTCGCGGCGAAGGGATCGGCGGGCACCGCTGGTTAGCTGGAAGGGTTCTGGTGCTGGCAGGCAACCCTTGGCAGCCCAGCCCCGGCGCCTATGCGTCATGCTCTGCACGCAGGACAGCCTGGCACGTACACGGAACCCGACGGAACACACGCTTGGCATCACCCGCCTCGAGCCGGGCGTTCGACAGTGTACCAGCGTGTGGTGCCGCCAGGGGGGGGGGGGGTTAAGGATGCCGCAGACACACCCCACCCTTCAGATGGAAAGAGCTTGACGAGAGCGTTCAGAATCCGCTTTCAGAATTTTGATCAGGGTAGTAATTGCAAAGATATGGGCCCTCAAAGTCGAGGGTCGGTCCTCGGTCCCCAGGGTCCCCAAGGTTTCGTCACGGTGGGCCGGGAACTTTCGTCATAGGTCCTATCAGACAGCCGGGCATGCCCCAACCATTGCCAAAAGCATGTTAAGGAAGCTTGTAAAGGCTGGAACGCCAGGAACCTACCAGAGTACGAAGGGCTGCCGTCCGTCAACACATGTTGGGGTTGGGATGTTGGGATCAGACACGTCTCGCCTGACAGAAACTGCTCAAATTCGCGGACCGGAGCAGGAATCAGAGAGGCTTTGGAATGCAAACATAGGCACGTCTCGTACGCATGATTTCTGTAAGAGCACCTCGTACGGTCGCAAGATGTTCACATGTGTTGATGACATGGCTGACATGGACACCGACCCTGCGACCGTCCCGTGTCAACACATCAATAGAGCTCGCGGAAGGCAGTCGATTGACACCATCTTGGTAGAAAACAGAGGGGTTTTAGGGGGTGTACGGCACGGTACGGCACAGTCGGTCGTCGGTCAGGGGGGGTCAGGCGGTTTTGTGGGGTGGGGTCTGGAACTATTGTGCGTACCCCCCCCCCCTGGTGCCGCCTACATCAGCCCATGCACATTGGCAGTGCTGAGGGCTATTGTGTCGTGAAGACGGCACTCGGCAGCGAGGTTGCAAGGTTGGGCTGGCGCAGTGGTGCGGTCACATGGCACACGCAGCCTGTTTGCTTGAGCGGGAATGCCTGGCGGCGCGGTGGCGGCGCCGTTTGAGGGCCATATTAAGTGGTCTCTGCGCCGCATCTGCCCGGCCTGATGGCATACTCACCATACTCACCATACTGTGATACTGACATGCAGTTCCGGCACGATGGCTGTCCACGCTCTTGCCAGGCGCTGGCCAGGCGCCCCTGAGGGATAACATGCTAAGAGTGATGCGCCGATCCTGCGCCGATGACGCTAACGCACTTCCATCTGAGCGGCAACACGCTGACGAAAGGTCGGAATTTGGTCAGGGCCAAGGTCAGGTCCACTGAACACTCTGGACAACGGGAGAGCAGGAGAGCGGGGCGAAACGCGCGGATAGAGTAAGATTAAAGGTGGGACGACGGCAGTCAAGAGGCACGTATTTTGCAGTTGTACAGCCACATGTCGGGACAAGACAATGCGGGCGCACGGCACGGCCAGGCATGGCTTTGTCCTCTGCAGACCACGGTACCTAGACAGACCGAGATGGAGACCTGGATTTTGGGCTAGCAACTCGCGTAAGTGTTGCTGTGCGCCTGGATGCGCCTCTGCCTCAGCTCGCAACTGGGGCACGCCGTGCTTTTGGGGCCCAGTGCTGGGTTTTTTGCAGCACGAATATACCGGTGTGTGCGCTTCAATGCATTCGAACCTTACAGTATCGCACTGCACCACCCTGCAATGACGCGGACCAATCCCCGCGTCACGGCTAGCCTACATCTCTCCGCATCAAAGAGTAGATGATCAAACAAAGGGCCTGCGCTGTCTCTGATGCTCCTTGTCGCGGCTAATGCCGGGGAGTGCGCCAGACTGTTGCAGCTGGTCCAAAAGAGGATGCGCACCGACCTGCAATCGCAATGTGAGGTGGAGGATAGGCCTGACGACTTTGGACACGTGCCAGCTGTGTGAAACCGTGTACGCACTTGGAAAGATGCAGCGCAGGTAGTGCTGGACGCGACAAGGCGCAGCTGTACGGCAGAGTTGCTGCGATGCAAGGGCAGCAATAGGAGAGGCCATAAAATCGCAAATGGAGGCTGTGCCAGGGCTGCAATGCAGGCTTCAGAGATCCCAGGCGTGTTTCAAGCAGCTGCCCTACCTCATCCCCACAGCTTGGAAAGTCCCAACGGGCTTCGACGTGAGGAAGCTGCCAGTCAGTCTCGCAACTGCAAAATGGAAGTTGGGTGCATCTTGTCCGACATGCATCTTGTCCGACATGCAAGGGACGGATAGCGACGTGCAAGCGGGGCCATTTGGGCACACAGCACCACATGGTAGATTCATTCGCGCAGTGACTCACTGCCGTCTTGGAGGGAGAGCACAGCCTGGCCGGAGGCACAGCTGTATCCGTTTGCACTGCACACAATGCCGCACGTACATTTAGCCAGGCATCAAGCGCTGCCTGATTTTGAAGGGCTCACCTGCTGACGAGAGGCGTAAGCTGGGCGACACATTTACTGCCGGCGCGTTGGAAGGCCATTGTGTAGCCGCCACGTGCGCAAGCGCCAACGGGCGCGTTAGCGCAATCGCTCTCCGCGTCCTGGAACAGAACTCGAGTGCTGCCGATGCAGCTGTTCTGGAGGGCTTGGGTCGGGGTCACCTTCCTGCTGCGGATGCAACGCGTGGGATAGCAATTTATGACCGGGGCACGGCAAGGGCCTTTCAAGTCTACAGCATCGTGACTTCCCGTCAGACATGTTTAGCAGCTTTATCTTGTACTCACGGCGTGGATGAGCCCGTGCCGGCGTCACTGCTGCCATCGCCACCATTGTTGGTGCTGGAGCTGCCTTGCGTAGTCAGCAGGCGGTAGAGCTCACTCAGCATCGGGTGAGGGGAGTACTGCGGGTGCACACGAAGTTACCATGAGAGGGAGTAAGGGGAGTTGTGAGTACCAGCCCAATAACCTAACCAAACCCGGGCCAAACCCAGTGCATACAGTATGCATAGCCGAGCGCAAGCATGCACATACATGTTCTGTTCGTTTGCTGAGGCATGGCTGTGGCCTAGGCGGCCCTAACCCAAGCAGCACTACTGCATACGTACGTGCACCCGCACCTGGAAGCCAACGGTGCAGCCGCTCACGACGCCCTGGTAAATGATGTTGGCGCTCATGGCCGAAGCGCTGCAGATCATATGTCAGCACAGAGTGTCAGGCATGGCAAGGATCAAAGGCACAGTGAGAACCAATCGAGCGCACGCGTGCCGTTCGCACCTGATTACAGCCATAGGATCAAACTTCACCAAGGTGTTCACGGGTGTATTCACGGTGAACGTTGCGGCGATGCTGTCCAGGGCTGTGCATGCGCAAGGCACAAACACCAACATTCACGGAGGTTGAGCGACGCAAATAGCAGTACATTGTGCATACGTTGTTGCCACACGTTACTCACTTGTTCCCGCACCAGAGAGCGTCCCAGAGGCTGCGTCAATGCACGGGGTGCCTCCAACACTGGTGGACAGGTAAGTGCGTGTATGTATGGTTCATGCAGGGTGACTGGCGGTGGCGGGTGACTAGCGCGTACTTTTTGTCAATCGGAAAAGCCATTATTTGCTACTCATCATGTATGTGCGCCTAGCACATACATGATGAGTAGCAAACATGGGGATGTCTGGTGCGCCTCGTTTGAATAGCGTCAAGGGACGGGTTTTCTCGAGGTCTTGGGTTCGATTCCCATAATCCCCTCCGATTTCGGTCGGAACGAAAAGACTAAGGATAAGCAGTCGGCTGGACGAGTTTAGGACTTAGTTGATGAGCCCGGATTCGGTCCACTAGGGCGGCCGCGAGCTCTGAGAAATCGAGTAGTGAAGATCGAATCGGGTGATCGATTAGTGGAGTGTCAATGTATCATTGCGCCTTCGGACTCAAAGGAGTTAGCAGGGCCACATGGACTCGAACCCATGTAACAATCAAAAGCACATCCAGGCAGGCCAAGCGCCCGCGCAAGCAAGCAATTCAAGCTGGACGCATCTTAACATGGCCTACATACCCGTCAGCCCGACTCACGAGTATTTGGTGTTGGTGTTAAGCGTGAAGGCGCACACACCGTTCTGCATGCTGCGGAGACAACGTTTGGCAATGTGGGTGATCAGGTCGGATGGGGCGGGGAGGCGCACCATACTTGCCCCTCTATGCATGCCCCACGCACGTAAGTGCTGCAAGCGCTTGCATGTGTGCTGACCTCCCACCCGCGCGCCACATCAGCGCTTCTCGTGTGTGGATACGATGTGCTGCTATGCCTCAAGCCCTCAACACGCCGCAGCGCCAGGAAGGTCATACACGAATCATATGGCCATGCCGTCACCGAGCACCGCCTTCGCTGCATGCCTGACCGCTGGTCAGGTCGCACGTGCCTACCTGAAAGTCATGGTGTAGCCCTGGATACAGCTCATGAAGTTGGCCTCGCGAACGATGCTGCAATCACCGGTCATTGCGGAAGCCGCCGAGTCGAAGGTCAACTGGAGACTTCCTGTGTGTGAAATAACGTATTTATGGATTGGACGTACACCAATGAGTATTTATTTGCAACCTGTACACGGGTTCCAGCCTTCCAGGTGCGGCTGCTGCGGATCGCCGGGGATGCGCGCTCGGCTGTGCGTTTGTGCGCCGTTTACCTGAGCAAAGCGCTGAGATGGCCGACGCGACATCGGCAGACCTGTTGTGCGGCGAGTGTGTCGTGAGTTGCAGCTGCATTCGCACGCACACGCTTTCACCGTGGCCTTCACACGCACCACTTACGAGTAGCTTGCTAGCGCAGCAAGCACCAAGGCCGAGAGCCAGTGTCTAGGCATAGCGCCTTGGCTATTTACGTGAATAACTAGTTTTCACCACCCTCCTTTTCACGCTTGTTCACGCGTCCTCTATTTTACGGTCAATTGTTTGTTGATTAAAAACATCACAGTGGGTAGTGCTGTTTTTAAGCTGTATGCAATTGAATCCATGCGCAAAGCCGCATTTTGTAACGTGCGTGATGTACCTGGCTGGTAGTGGCCAAAGCAAGCAGCCCCCTTCATTTTAGGCTTCCCTTCATTCTAGGCGATAACTTGTCTGCCCGTCCCTTGGCCCGTCCGTTAAGCTTATAACTGCTGCTGCACCGGGCCCGGGCTCCAATTCCGGCACCGGCCACTTCGTAGAGTGTGACCTGTCCAAGCAGCAGAAGCACCAGCAGGAGTACTACCTGGTATTACTACCTACGCCACCTGACACATGCCTTCTTACCCCAACGTTGGCATGTACAGCAGGAGCAAATGAGCAATCGGCGGATAGTCGGGCCACGCTCTGCAGCGCTGTGAAGCGTGTGAAGGGGGGCCACGGCAAGCCTCCTGCTCGAACGGGGTGCAACGGTTGCGTGCAGGTCTGGATTATTGGACTTATCACCACCTTTTCTACCAGCGGCTTTGAGCAGCAAGTGATGTTAGGGTGTGTGTGCGCCTGTGCCTGCCCCCGCCCACCCACCCGCGCAGACACACAGTTACACAGCAACATAGCCACACAGCCACATGCACAGCCACACGCACAGCCATCCAGCCAGCCCCCCTCAAAACCCTCACCTCGCTGCATTTCTTGCTTCGTGTCCATCCGCTTCCCATACTTCCCAAAGGAACATTGCATCCACACCCTGCATCCACACCCTGCCGCGCTGCCACCTGTCTGAACCGCCTGTGCCTGCTGTTCCCACAGTGGGAGTGTGTCAAGAAGGTGGGCATGGCAGGGGCGTGCGCCTTTGTCTTTGGCGGCGCGTCGGACTGTGGACGACGAGGCCACGATACGGTGTACGTGTAATGGGTGGTGGTGGTGGTGGTGGTGGTGGTGGTGGTGGTGGTGGTGGTGGTGGTGGTGGTGGTGGTGGTGGTGGTGGTGGTGGTGGTGGTGGTGGTGGTGGTGGTGGTGGTGGTGGTGGTGGTGGTGGTGGTGGTGGTGGTGGTGGTGGTGGTGGCGGTGGTGGTGGTGGCGGTGGTGGTGGCGGTGGTGGTGGTGGTGGTGGTGGTGGTGGTGGTGGTGGTGGTGGTGGTGGTGGTGGTGGTGGTGTGTGTGTGTGTGTTGGGGGGGATTGAACACCAGCCCAATCTAAACCAAGCTAAAGTAGACGAGGGACAGGCAAATACATTGCAGCAATACAGAGCAGGATATTACTCCTGAATTTCGGCGCGGAGAGCGCAGTCGGGGCGAGGCCGCCGCGCTGTCCCCGGGGGGACTGGTGCGGAGGGAGGGGAGGCGGGGGTTGCAAGGATGGTCAGCAGTGGGGGGTGGAGGGGAGACGAGCGCAGGGGTTGGGCGCGAAGGAGAGGAGGGGGGAATGAGGGCTGGGCGCGAAGGAGAGGAGACGGGGCTTCGGGATTGCTGGTCCATGGCTCTGCACCTAGCCTGGGCTGGCTTTCACAAGCCCCCTGCCTCCTCCCCGCTTGTTTTCGGTCTGCGCCGTCGCCGCAGGGCGGCGAGGACCTGTCATCCGAGTTCCACAGCGACCTGTACACGTTCAACTTCGACCGCCGCCGAGTTGCGGCCGCCGGCAGACGCCAAGGGCAAGAAGGCCGTGGCAGCAGGTGCGGGAGCGGGTGCGTGGGGGGCCAGTGGCGGGAGCGGGTGCGTGAACGTCTCACGCAGAGGTGGCGCGTAGATGAAGCCGTAACCCAACGGTGCGCCATAGGCGATCCGCTGTGCCGATCCGCTGTGCCCCAGTCCGCAAGCGGTGATCCCCTCGACGCATGCTCGGCCCATCGCTGCATGCCGCCCGCAGATGCGGAGCCAGGGACGGACGGCGCCGGCGCCGCTGCCGCTGACGGCGCAGCCACCTCCACCTCCGCCTCTGCCTCCGGATCCACCGCGCCCGCCCGGTCTGCGCCGGCGCCTCCGGGCGTGTCGCAGGAGCAGGCGTACAAGCTGGCGGCCATGACGGCCGACAAGAACAGCGCGCTGTACCGCGCGGCGGTCAAGATCCAGGCCAGGCGCGTGGCGGGCGGGGGGGGGGATGCGGGGCTGTCCCGAGGGCTGCAGCGTCCGGACACTGGTCAGGGTCAGGGGTCAGGGGCTGGCTGCTTGGTGCGAAAGGTATCGGCGTGCGCTGCGCCGCATAGCGCACAGCATGCCTCAACGGCACTCGGTAACATGCCCCGCCACCTTCTTACAGCCCCGCCACCTTCGGCCTGGACCTGTCCAGCCTGCACATGCCCAAGCCCAAGGCGCGCATCGGGGCGCTGGTGCGTGGCCGCGGTGTGTGTGTGGGGGGGGCGGGGGATTGGGGGGAGGGCGCAGTGGGATGCGGGGCTGGAGTTGGGGTTTGGGTTGGTTGGTTGGGCTTGGGTAGGGGGGTTAGCCATCCTTGTGAACAGGGTGGGTTGGGCGGGGATAGGTTTTTCAATTCCCAAATCAACCATTGCCAACCCAAAACCCATGGGGGAGGGAAACAACGGCATAAAGTGGGGGCTTTGAGAGTATGCAGTTGCCTCCTGAGGGGACACGAACGGCGCAGATCGAGTCACCGGCTCTCTTTGAAGCAGTGGGATTGAGTGGGTGGGTGGATGGGAGGGGAGGAGTGGCGAGTAGCGCGGGTTTGTGATTCAAAGGGACATGTCTGGCTTGTTGCCCTGCCGTGTCGCAGATGGCGGTGGTGGCCAACACGCTGTGGCTGCTGGGCGGCACCGTGGAGGTGAGGGAGCCCGGCTGCAGTTCGTGTGTACTGTATTAGAGCACGGGGTCCACAGTCGCCTGCATGCTCGGACAACTGTACTCCCCTCCCCACTTCCTCACTCCCTTTCTGCTGCACTTGCGTCTGCCGCACTCCTTCCCTCCCCACCTCCCACTCCTGTCCTCCCCTCCTCCCTGCCCCGACCCGCCCAGATCGGCTCCAAGGAGATCACACTGGACGACATGTGGTGCCTGGACGCGGTCAAGCTGGACGGCTGGCAGCTGGTGCGTGGGCGTGCGGGCCGTGTCAGCGTGTGGGCGTGCAGTGCGCGTTAGCGCCTGTATGCATAGCCGGCCGGCTGGTCGTGTCAAGGCCTGAAGCCGGGGGTGTGGGGTTGCAGTAGGACACCTGGAATGTCGTGTATTGGTATTTATGGTACCGTATTGGTATTTATGGTACCGTATTTATGGTATTTATGGGTATTTATGGGTATTTATGGTACCGTATTTATGGTATTTATGGTACCGTATTGGTATTTATGGTACCGTGGTGTTTATGGTACCGTGCTTCCCACAACAGCCCCCGACCATCCCCCGCCCTAGCCTGCCCCTGGCGTCAACATGCCCCCTCCTGTCCCGCGGCCGCACCTGTGCGGTGCCGTCCCCAGGTCCGCGAGAACACGGTGGGCGAGGAGCTGCTGAAGAGGGTGACGGAGGGCAGCGAGTCAGAGTGGGAGGAGGCCAGCGGCGAGGACAGCAAGGGCGAGGACGACAGCGACGACAGCGAGGAGGAGCGTGAGAATGCCAAGAAGAAGTCGGCGTCGAGCAAGAAGTAGTCAAGGGGTGGGTGGGTGGGGGCCGGCTTTGTTGGTGGCTCTGATGGTGCTGGGGCAGCTGTTGGTGGTTGAGTTGGAGCTACGGTGGCAGTGTAGCGCAGACCGCATGTGCAGGAGCGGCAGGCACGGCAGGAGTCGCAGGCGTGCAGGCGCCAGCGTGCGAAGGTGATGGGCACCGCTGCGAGGCCTGACGGCAGATGTCGACCTCCGAAAGCGCACAATCAATCTCGCGGGCTCGGAGGCAACCCAACACCGGGACATACCGCCAGTCCTCACCCGTCCGCGAGCATCGGCATGTCGGCGGCTTTCTCTTCCTTGCGGCCCCGATGTGACCTCTGAGAATAACATCTTCCACTTTGTCAATTGACCCAGCCTTTCACAGCGACGCGCTTCGGTCTCGCGATTTTGCGAGATGGGATTGCCGACTTGTGCCTCTGGGGCCCAGCGGTATGTTTCGGGAGCACTTCCGAGTATGCCGGGCCGATAGGTATTCAGTGGCTATTGCCTCGGTCCTGGAGGCTCTGGTGTTGGTCCACCCCTCAACGTTTGCAATACTAGTCAGTCCTTTCCGTGACCCAACACCAACAGCACCATACATTAGTGCACCCGGTCAATAGGTGAAATACATTTCTGTCCAGAAGATGTTTCGGGAGGGAAGCTGTGACCATGGCGTTCTCTTTCTCGCTTCCTCTGCAATGCCTATGAACCGGCGCTCATGGTTTCATACAAAGCTGACGTTGTTGTGCTACATGATCATGAATCTGTCCTTGGCAAACAGGCTACTTCGCGCGAGCCTTATGTTTGGGCCGAGGTTGGCGAAGGCGCATGTTTTGTCATGGACAGATCAACAAGCATGTAGTGAGGCAGCTTAAGCTTTGCATCAAATCATCAGCGCTTTTTCCAACGCCTTGTGCTGAGACTATCTCATCGTCACACGTCGCGGTCTTTGTGCGCCTTCCATCAACTCATTCCTTTTGTCCATGCTAAATGGTATTGTTGGAATGTTTGAAGGGCATCAACAGAGGAGGCGAGCAAGAGAACGCCGCTTCCACAGCTTCCAAGCATCGAAATCTCCTGGACAGATATGTATTTCACCTATTGACCGGGTGCATTGATGGATGGTGTTGTTGCCGTTGGGTCACGGAAAGGACTTACTAGTATTGCAAATGTTGAGGAGTGGATCAACACCAGAGCCTCCAGGACCGAGGCAACGACTACTGAATACCTATCGGCCCGGCGTACTCGGAAGTGCTCCGGAAATTCGCTGCTCGGCCCCGGAGGCACAAGTCGCAATCCCCGGCGCGCCCTTCAGGGGGAAATCGCGAGACCGAAGCGCGTCGCTGTGCGAGGCTGGGTCAATTGATAAAGTGGAAGACGTAATCCTTCAATGATCGGGGCCGCGGCAACGAAGGGAAAGCCGCCGACATGCCGACGGTCGCGGCGAAGGGATCGGCGGGCAACGGCTGGCAGGCTCCCCCTGCCAGCTCAGCGCCGGCACCCATGCGCCCTCAAGCTCTGCGTCACGCAGGATAGCCTGGTATGTACACGGAACCCGACGGAACACACGCTTGGCATCACCCGCTACGAGCTGGGGATGCAACTGTGTGTGTGGTTACAGAGTGGTGCGCACGTTCTTGCGTGCCTTCCTGCTGCGTGTAAACCGGAGGCCCGGGCCGGGGTGACCCTTATAACGCCAGTGCATGATTGTCCTATTTATTGTTCTCCCCTTGCAAGGGGGACTTCCCTACTTCTATGCTCCCAGATGGAGCTGAGTAATGCAGCTAACTTGACAGGCTCAGATTTCAGCATCACTTCGCGCATGCTTAGGCTAAAGTCTAGGCCACTGCACGCTCGTAACTCGGTGTAGGCAGCACATTGCATCAGGACGTGGTGCTCATCCTCCACCTCATTGGCCGTACATAGTGGGCACGTCCTCTCCTCCCTAGGCCTCTCCCAGGCACGGTTCGCGGTGATTGGCCAGCAACATAAACGGAATCTCATCAAAAGCTTATGCTGTGCAACCGGTATGAATGCTCTACTGTGTTCGTGCAGGGTCGGCGGCGCGGACCCTAGTGCGCTTAGCCCCATCCAATGCTTGTGTTTGCACATGTGTATGCCGGGTTGCTTGCCGTCTGAAGGGAATGCGTGCGGGTCCGCTACCAGCCTCTCGTGCTCCCACGCCCTCGTCAAATGGCCCCTGAAGGTAGATAAGATAGGTCCATCGGGTAGGACCGTGCTTGCCCTCCACTCCTCTCTGGACTCGTGTGTGCCTGGCCAATGCCACGCGTCGACACCCTGTGCCGCCACAAAACGGAACAGCCGCGCGCACCACCCATCTCCCATTGGATTCGCCCATGCCTCCCGTGCCTCGTCGACTAGTGCATCAAAGGCCAGACTTCTGTTTTGCGCGGAAATCCTATTGTAAAAACCCAGACATTGTTTGGCTATGAAAAAGTGCAGCGGCAGTTGGGCCAGCTCCGCAAACAGGAGACGGTGTGACGGTTTGGCTGCTCCCACTGTCTGTCGCATGTATTGGACCTGCAGCTTTACGGCCTCGTCACGCAAACATGCCTCAAATGCGCCCTGTGCTAGGTTGTTCCTGTCATTCCTCCTGGGTGGCGGTCCTCCGTCTAGCATCTCTACTAGCACGTCGGGACCCCATACCTCACATCCGTAGGCAAGGATGGATCGGATTTGCACGTCGAAACACCTCATGCGAATATCTGGTGCGAAAATGCGTAAACGGTTCAATCTAGTGTTAAGCCCACACATGGCTCTCCTTGCTGACTCGCAGAGTGTCTCCCTGCAGCTGACGAAGGCCCTACCCGGACCGTACACTAGTCCAAGATAGCGCGCCTTGTCCACCGCAGGGATGGGCTGCCCTGCTAGCTTTAAACCCTGGCATCCGCTGCACACAGTGCTGGCCGTTACTTCGTTGGCTGCAAAAACCAGCCTCTCACACTTGGTAACGTTTGCCTTCATGCCAAAAGCTAGGCAGAACGTGTCTACTAATGATAGCAAGTGGCGCATCCGCTCAGGGGTGGTGGCCAGCAGGGAAACATCATCCGCGTACATCAGCAGTGACACCTTTTTGCCATTCATCTCAGGTGCACCTGTGGCTTCGTCCGTATCTTCCGAATCAATGTACTCTGCTAAGGTTTCTATAAATAGGCCGAAAAGCTCTGTGCTAAGCGGGCAGCCCTGCTTGACCCCTTGCGTGGTTGCGAAGGGGGCACTGTGCTTACCCCCGGCCTTCACTACCATCATCACTCTCTCGTACGCTTTTTTCAAAGCCGCCAACATCTCACCCGTTACCCCGCGTTCCTCCAGTCGCATCCAAATTAATGGTCGTGGGACCTTGTCGAAAGCCTTTTCAAAATCAATTTGTACGACAATGAGGGGGGTGGTGGCGCCAGCACGCGTGTGCTTGTTGATGAGATGCCTTAGGACAAAAAGATGGTGCGTTGTGCCGTACTTCCTCCTGAATCCGGCCTGAGCCGTGTGCCTCCACTCAAACTCCTCCCCGGCATTCGCCAGCCTCTCTAGAAGGATCGATGCATAGCACTTTGCGAGGGCGCCCCCTACTGCAATGCCCCGGTAATTACCAGGCGCCTGCACGTCACCTTTCCGCTTGTAAATTGGTGTCAAAACAGTTGTAGTAAATTGCTCAGGATAAGCCCCTTCGCTCCAGATTTTATTAAACAACACGTGCACCAGCGGTGCAACTCTATTGAGTGCCGGTGTCGGCGGTTCAGTGGTGGGGTCGCCCGGTTTTACCGCGTACTTGTAGCACTCAGACGGTACCTTCTCTAAGCCAGCTGCCTTGCCGTTGGGCAGCCTTGCTAGTGCGCGTGTTACCTCATCAAGGGTAATCTCGCTATTCAACATCTCGTGCAGACACGTACGATCAGCCGCAAAAAGATCTTCGGACATCCTCCCACCCGAACCCAAAATGCAGTGGGCGGCTGCTGGGCATCCCCCGCCTGCGCCGTCGTTTAGTAGGGTCGCAAAATGATCCCGAAACCCATCGGCCGTGACTGGGCACTGCTCCTTAGTCCGTCCCTCAATCATCCTCCACAGCAGTCGGGCGTCTGCGCGGCAGCGTGCCACCTTCTCCCTCATCTCCTGGGTGTCGTGCGCGGCCCTGGCCCTTCGCTTCACCCGGTCATAGGATGCCCTGGCTGCGCGGAAGTTTTGCCACACCTCTCCTTCTCGTACCACTGGACAACCCAGCGCTAGCTTTGCTTGCACAAACACCGTACGCGCCGCAGCACACTCTTCGTTCCACCATGGAGTCTCCTGCTCCCGTAGGTTGGCCGGTCGTGTGGGACCGAAAGCCTTTTCTAATGCATCGTACAAACATGTGCCTAAGGCTTCGACCGCTTCGGTGGTGCTGATGCCACCCTCCTCCGCGCAAAGTGCCACCTTAATCTGTTCGATTTTCCCTACAACTGGCGAACCGTCCGCCTTGAACAAGCCACTGAATAAGTGCTTCTTCTGTACGTCAAACTCTGTGCGCTTCTTTGCGGGGCGTGTGCGGCTCGCTGTGGCTTCCTGCCCTTCGACCTCCAAGCCCAGTGTCAACGTGACCGGCCGATGATCACTCGCTTCCTTCAATCCGCCGTGCCTCCACTTTAGAATCTCGCCCACTTTCAAAGCCACCACCTTCGGGAATAGGGTCGGTGACGCCACACAGAGATCAATCATGCTGCCACCTGCGTCGCCCTTTGGGAAAGTAATGTGACCTGCTGCATCTCCCGGCGCCCTTCCGTTCAAAAGTACTAGTCCTTGCGAACGGCACATGCGCCCTAGGTACTCCCCGAAACAGTTTATTTGGGCATCCTCGGATGCTCTCACTGGGAGCCCCGCGTAGTCTGCAGTACAGGGCATATCTGACGTGGAACCACCCCCTAGTGCTACGTCCTCCAGCGCCTCGAGCTGTGCTAGATCCGGTACGTCAATGATGCTTGTTGAGATGCGTGCGTTCAGATCACCAATAATTAGCACTTCTTCTCCGCTTTGCCGTAGCTCGAGGATCGACTGTTGTAGTCTGCTGAATACAGACTCGGCCGTGGCTTCCCGTGCTGTCCGCGTCTTTCCGCCCTCCCTGTAAACCCGCGAGGTTTCTGGCGCTAGGTAACAACAAGCTAACAACACACTGCAACCTTCATTTGATTTGATACGCATCCACACAATTTCGCACCCCGTGAGATGGACGTCCGTCTTGACATGCGAAACGCCGCCCGCTAGGCACTCCCGTACATACACAGCAACGCCTCCAAAATCTGACCGCGTGGCCTCCTGGGATCTATGTGCACGGACAACTGTGTAACCGTCTAGCTCGATTGATGCAACTGGGTACCAGTGGGTACCAGTGGGTACCAGTGGGTACCAGTGGGTACCAGTGGGTACCAGTGGGTACCAGTGCGTGGTGCCGCCCACATCACATGCTGGCCAATCACCGCGAACCGTGCCTGGGAGAGGCCTAGGGAGGAGAGGACGTGCCCACTATGTACGGCCAATGAGGTGGAGGATGAGCACCACGTCCTGATGCAATGTGCTGCCTACACCGAGTTACGAGCGTGCAGTGGCCTAGACTTTAGCCTAAGCATGCGCGAAGTGATGCTGAAATCTGAGCCTGTCAAGTTAGCTGCATTACTCAGCTCCATCTGGGAGCATAGAAGTAGGGAAGTCCCCCTTGCAAGGGGAGAACAATAAATAGGACAATCATGCACTGGCGTTATAAGGGTCACCCCGGCCCGGGCCTCCGGTTTACACGCAGCAGGAAGGCACGCAAGAACGTGCGCACCACTCTGTAACCACACACACATCAGCCCATGCACATAGGCAGTACTGAGGGCGACTGCTTCGCGAAGACGGCGGCGAGGTTGGAGCTGGTGCTACCGCGGGGCTTGTCGGGCGTGGCCAGAGGGGTCAAGGCCGGGGCCGCACCCCTACGGTGTGCCACAGGCGATCTGCTGTGCCAATCGTGTGCCAATCTGCTGTGCTCCGGCGGTCCGGCCCATCAGAAGTTGTCCCCTCGACGCATGCTCGGCCCATCACTGCTGTCGTGACCTGGCGTGTGCGCGTGCGTGCCGTGTCACACGACCATTGGGTCGGGTGTTTACCCTTCCTTTTATTAGAGCTATCGGGCAAGACAATAAGGTTTGTGCCCGGTATTTTGGAAAGCCGCATTTGAATATGCGTGCTAGAGCAAGACGTTTGCGGATAAGAGTGCCGTACCCGAATGGTACATAGAATGTCTGTCGACACGCGTACGGGCACGTCACTGCCGTCGGCAGATGCGAAGCCAGGGAAGGACTGGCACCTCCTCCGCCTCCGCCGCCGCAGTGCCCGGCAGGTCTGCGCCGGCTCCTCCGGGCGTGTCGCTGGGGCATGCGGTGCTAGTGCGAGAGGTTATCGGCGTGTGCTGAACCGTGCCCACCCGCGCATAGCGCACAGCTGGCCTCACCGGCGCCGTGCTCGTGCCCAGCCCCACGCCCAGTGAATATGTTCCCTGTTTGCCCTCTCAACTCCCGCAAACCTGCCGCCAACCTCCCTTTGCTCCCCGTCTCTCTCTCGCCTCACATCCGCCCCCCTGGCTGGTTTGGGTTCACTCGGTCGGTTGTTTTGGGACGAACTTGCAACGCAATTAGGCAGAGCACCAGAGACCACTGCACCAGCCACCGAACCAAGGGCACCCCTCCCGGGCAACGCAAGGGCAGACCGGGCTCCCAACAAACAGGCGAAGCAACCACCGAACTCTCAGAACAGAGCCAGGAACAGACGCAGGAAAAAGAAAAGAAAAGAAAGGCGAAACCGAAACCGAAACCGAAACCTCGCACCCAAACCCAACACACAGCCAACCACCACAGACGCCAGCACACCCGCACCACCACACCACCGGGCTCCGGACCCCAAACAGGCCAAGGAGCACAGGCAGCAGCGACCCGACCGCCAAGCACGCACACCGCCACGCACACACTCACCGACCCAGCAACTAAGCAGACCAGTGAACCCCACGGAAACCACGCGCACGCCACGCGCTGGCACACACGCATCAGACCGCAGCAGGCCCAACGCAAAACCGGTGAACTCATGCAGAAGGGACCCTGCCGCCACAACAAAGTCGGCGCGCGGCCAAACACAGGCACACACGCACCACCACGCCGCCAAACCGGGTCGGCGCACTAGAGGGGCCACGCATAGATCGCCCGCAACAACTCCGCGTCCGCGCGCGCCGCGGCCTTGAGCAGCTGCGGTACCAGGCCTCGCGGGCACACTGGAGGACCAACGTCCGCCAACCAGTCCCGCTCCCAGGCGCAGATGTCGCCACGGAGGGACCGCAGGACGAAAGCGCGCCCATGACAGCACACCGCGTACCGATCACTCGCATCCCACAGCGTCTGCTGCTGCTGCACACGCGCTTACAAGGAAGATGTGATTGAGGCGGGAATTTTTGGAGGACTAGGGATAGATTTGATGCCGAGGCCCCTGAGGAATGGGATAGATGCATTTCGACGCATGCAAAACTTGATTAACCACCTGCCTGCGGGATGGACAGAAGCGGCACGAACAGGCATGGGACTAAACCAGGATCAAGCATACACGGAAATGATTGACCATATAGTGGGGTGCCTTGGATGGAAGATGAACAATCAACCAATTCCACTGGCGACCGTTTCGGTGAAGCAGGCCACGTACCTGCAGATGCGTGAAGCGTTTGGGAAACTAGCAGAAAAACATGCTGATTTTGTCCACGAGGCTAAGGGTGGTAACGTAGGTGATATAGTGATGGCGATAGAGGACAAGGAACGCATCTCGAGCACATATGAACGCTTGTGGAAGCTTAAATGGGAAGCAGAGCAGAAAGAAGCCTTCTGGAGGCTAGCAGTGAATGGATTCCCAGGCTTCTCGATGCACAGAGGGCAAGGTCATAAATGCCCATGTGGGGTGACGGATGCGCAGTCTGACCGCGCACACCATTTCAGCACGTGCACAATTGCTAGCACGCTACGGCTGCATATTCAGGAAGCGACAGACATAGGTGATGAGGATCACATAATTGAGTTGATAGTGGAGCGTAAGAATCTGTGGCTAGTAATACCGCCACACGAGGCTATCCAGCAACCCATCTGGGACGTTGTATGCCTGGCTGCGATCTCTGCCATGGAGTACGGTAGGAGGCTATTGTTTGCCTCCAGAGGGGAACAAGGCAAGGTAGAAGAAACAGCGATTAGCAGGATTAAAACGCAAGTTATAGCAGACTTTTGGGCGCATCTGCAGACGTATGTGAGCCTGGGCATCAGGCCAAGGGGGTGGGACGAAATCCCACCAGGCCACCCTTGGATTGAAAGAAGGGAAGACGGGAGTATGTGGATCAATAAACCGACTTTCATTACAATTGAAGAGGAAGGAGATTGAGTTTAGAAGATGGTGGCGCTCCCATGGGAGCAAGGCCTATTAGCCCAAGGCGCAGAGTAGGCTGTCGGCGCTGCAGGTGGCGCGCCCCTGAGGTCTAGAGCAGGGCGTCCGTACTAGTACGTGCTCGCTGGCTCGTGAGCTGCGTCAGCAGGTCCCTCCTGTAACCAATGCAATCTGCAGGACCGCCTCGAAAGTAGTGCCGGGGCTGGGCGCCTCATCATGGTCAGCCAGCAAAGCCGCGACGTCCGCCGCGGACAGGACGGTCCCGTAGTCGCGCTCGCCACCACCCACTCGACACAGAGTCCGAGCCCACCCCAGCTGCCCAAGCACCATTACCGTGAGCGCTACCACCATCGCCACGCGGGCCGCCGACAGCCAGAGAGCTGCTCGCAGGCCCAGCCGCGCCGCCGGCCGCGGCGACCGCCGAAGGCGGCGGGCTTGCGCCCAGCCGGCGACAGCAGGAAACCAGCCCGCAACCCAGAGCCCATGGCCCTGACGGCGCGGGTGTCCACGCGTTTGGCGGCAGGTGCCTTATCAAGGCCCTCGGCGTCCTGGGGTCTGTGCCGCTCCGAAGCCGACCGCGGATCCACCAGCATGGCGGCAGCCCCGCCAGCAGCGCCAGGAGGCGCTGGGAGGCGTCCCCGGGAGTGCCGGCGCCGGAAGCGGTGGCAGCAGTGGAAGCGGCGCCGCCGGTGGGGGCGCAAGCGCCACGGCCGGCGCCGCAGGGGCTCGGGCAGCGCCGGCGCCATGGCTACCACCGCCGACGACCTTTCCGAGCCTTGCCGGAGGGCTCGGGCGGGGGCGACGACGGCGGATGCCCCTCCTGCAGCAGCGGCGCCAGCACGGGCTCGGGTGCCGGGCGGCGGCTGAGCGGCGAGGACGAGGCGGGCGACGACAGCAGCGGGGACGGCGGCGGCCGCTGGGCAGCGGGGCGCCTGCGGCCGCGGCCGCCACGACCATGGCGTCCGGCCCCGCCAACTCCAGCGCACGGGGTGCCGGACCGCGCCACCGCATTTTCGCGGACCGCCATCGCCTGCGCACAGGGGCCGCCCCGCGCCCCGCAAGCACGGGCCGGCGCGCACCGAGCGGGCGCCAGGCAGCTGCGAACACCAGTGCAGTGCGTGCTATCACAGCCAGCTGTCCGATGGCATCTTCTTCAGGCCGCCCAAGCACCGCCAGCCGCCGTCACAGCCATCGCACAACATTTGAGGCGCATTGTCGTGTGTGTGCTACCAATACAGTGCATTGGGGATGAGGGCGTAGACGGGGTGATGTCGGCGCGCCGTCGACCAAATTACCACCCGAGCTCGGGTCATGCACAGTGCAAACAGACACGCAAACACGCAAATGCACGCAAGTGTATCAACCCGAGCCCAGGTGGCAAAAGAGATCCCTGTTGCCTCGTTTTTCAGTTAGTTGCCTCCCGTCCCTCATCAGGCGGCGCCTTAGCAGGCAATTGTTTAGACTGACATTAACCTTGGTGTAAACAATCGGTGGTATCGAGGAGCATGTGCATGCCTCTTTCTGGGTCAATATCATTAGCAGCCAGCTTCAGCGATGGCCCATTCAGTACGGGCATGTCCCCATGCGTCGAGGACTTGTTAAGTACAAGCCAGTCAGCCCATTCAGTGCAATTACTAGTTGTAAACCATGCTCGCTTTCGCGTTGCTCTTTGTAGGCGTTGTGGTGCTGCCGTATAGCGCAGCGGTAGTGGACCTTTCAAAGTCGACATGGGAGGTCAGTGAGGGAGCACAAAGAAAGCCCAAAATCGTTACCCAAAATTTCGCCTGGTTCCACGCGCTGCAGGTTGTGGTACCCCTGATGGAAGGAAGAACCACTACAGCAGGCTGGACTGGAACCTTGCCTGATGAACAGAGCACGTACGTACGCGACACACGATCCTTTCTTGCTATGCATTGACATTGCTTTTGCACGGCAGGTACGCTTGTGCGGTTTTGGAAACGGGCCTCCGCATCCAGATGAGTAATTGTGTCACGGCGGACGCGGACCCCAAGTTGGTGATAGATTATCGCAATCAAAACGCTCTGGTAAGACCTGATGCCATTAGGGATGTGCCTGGGTGCCCTGGTGGATCGACTGTCGTGATTATGAGCGTGATACAGAATGACTACAACAACTATCTTACCAGCCAAGGCATCACTTCCAGTCTAAACAACGTGGGATTGCTATGTGGAGACGATGCAAAGGTTTTGCGCATGTTTGCGAGCATGCAGGTACGCGCCAGAACCGTGGGCGTAGTAGAATGCCACCCGTGATGCCACCTGCCGGCATGCAATGCAGGCTTGGGTTATTGGGTGTTTCGGATCGTTCGGCCTATGGCTTGCCATCCAACTCTTCAAGTACTGCTGCTGCCATTCGTGGAACAATGAGTTTCAGGTCTACGGCTGGTAAGAAGTACACTGCGAAGGCTGGACTGCCCAACGTTGCAACGATGTCACGCAGGGGAAAAGCATTCCTTGAAGTTGCTCAATACATTTATGCCATTGTGGGCGACTTTCTGGTATGCCACTTCGTACTTGGAAGTCCACCGCACCCACCCACCCACTCACCCACCCACCTCGCCCCAACCGCCTCACCATAGATGCTGTACGGCTTTGCGAACGCGGGCCAGCTGGTCGCCGTGAAAAGTCTTGGGTTTACTCTGATGGGAAAGTATATATTTGCAGTTTTAATGGTTGGCTTGGTTGGGCTGGTGAAACTCGGCCAGAATGCATCGGCTAAGTATCAAGAAGACGGTGGTTGCTGCAGCGCAATGGTGACAGGTTGCTGTGGCTCTCTTCTGCTCATTCTAGTGTTTGCCCTTCCGGGCTTCATTATGTTCTTCTACGCTCTTGGGTGCGTCGGTGCGTGGCTAACCGCTTATCTCAACTCGACTTGACCGTGTCAGCATACAGGTACCTGTACAACACGCTCAACTTCTCAGGGTTGCCTGCGGGCGACGCAGCCCTGACGTGTTTTGACATCGACGCGTCCCAAAAAGCTGTCCGGACTTTCGTTATCGGCAGCATTTATGGCGTCATCGTTCAGGGTATATTCTTCATTTACGTACAGTGCATGGTGGTAAGTGTTCAGTGTGATGCACGCATTCCATTTACGGGTGACTTGCAACTTCCATGGACAAGGTAACCGTTGGGCATGAACACGACGACGCGGGCATGTCAGCGCGCTTCCTCTTTCACCTGAACTCCGTGTTTGACATCATCACCGAGATGGCGGCACTTGGTTCCGTACAGGTGCGCCGTAGGGGTCAGGGATCACGACCCACGCGAACTCGCCCTGGCTGGTTAGGCCTGTAACCGTAACCGATGTCCTTGCGCTTTGCCGTTCCCAACTTTGGCGCAGACTCTGCTTTGGGCAGTAGGCGGAGCAGCGGCGCCCACATTCAACTTCTTCAACTCTATCATCGGTACCGGCTGGAGTGGTGTGAGCCAGTTCCTAAACATCCTGCTGCTGGCGTACGCCGACATGACTGGAAACCTCAAAGTTGTCAGAGAGTGATTGGCGTGATGAGGCGGCGCGGCCTATTGCGGCCCTTACTTGCTGCTGGATGGCAGCGTGCGCGGGTTGGCGCAGCTGTCAAGGGGCGCCTGACTGCGGATATGTCTTCGGCTTTGCTGGCAAATAGAGTACGGACGGACACGAGCTGCAAGCTGGCCCTTTCTGCAGCGCCCTGAATTCCATTCGTGCACCGGGCTGCGAGCGTAGCCTGCCTATCAGTTTCATGCATTGTGGCGTAGATACCGGTTAACTAACCGGGGTCAGTGACTGTGACTGTCCGACCAACTGTGTAAGGAAACTCGCACAGCTGGGGCCCAGGCAGTCTACTAATCTGCATGGGCTCATACCGAACACGCATGCAATGAATGCGGTCGGGATCGCAGCACGATAGCAAGCACAGAGATCAATGATCAACGAAAAGAATAGGCAGCCTGCTCCTGCAGCTATATGTAGACGCGCAATCAACCACCCTCGGCCACTGGTGCCGCCGCTCCGCTGCTGCCGCCGCTGCCGCCGCTGCCGCCGCTGCCGCCGCTGCCGCCGCTGCCGCCGCTGCCGCCGCTGCCGCCGCTGCCGCCGCTGCCGCCACCGCCTTCACCTCCGCGGTCGCCTCTGCCACCGCAGCCGCCGATGCCGCAGCCCTCTCCCCATCTCCTCACATCTGGCGGCGCCCTAGCCCCGCCGCCGCCTCTTTCCCCTCCGCCCCTCCCCCGACCCCCCCCCCCCCCTGGAATACACTACCCCGACCCCCCCCCCGGACAACCCGCCTGGCACTATGACTGGCCCGACTGGCCGCGCCCTCCCCTCCTCCTCCCTACCCTCACCGACTAGCGACATGTCCCTCGATTAGTAGCAGCCCGGGGACCCTCCAGCCGCCGCCTGCAGCAGTCAGCATGTGTGCGCAACCGCACCACGCGGTCCGGCGACTGGCGATTGCACGCGTGGAGCTCTGGGCTTTGGTGGCGGTGGTACTGAGCGGTCCGATGGCTGTAGTAGGTGTTTGGGGTGGGGTGCCGGACGCCCCATGGCAGCCAAATGGGGGTAACCATCGTCGTAACCATCTTTTTGGGGGGTAACCATACTCGTCACCCCTCCCGGTGCCCCACCCACCCACCCCGCAGTCAGGACAAGGGCTTTAGAGCGTCTTCTTGTGACTCACAACTCTGTAATGATACTGCAAGTTTGCCTGAATCAATTTATTTTGAGTTCGGCACCTGACGGGCCGGTAGCTCACCATGGCGAACCTCTCCTCGCCTCTCCTCACCCCACCGCTCCTCTCCTATCCCTGTTGCCCCGCCCCTCACCGTGCTCCACAATGTGCCCCGCTCCTCACCTCAACCCTGCCCACCCCTCACCGTGCCCCGCCTTGCCCTCACCTCACCAGTTCCATCACCCCTCACCTCACCACGCGGCTCAGATCACCATGCTCCGCCCCACTCCTCCCCTCCCCTCCCGTCACCCCACCCCGCCTGGCCCGCCCCGCCCCGCCCCTCAACCCGCCCCGCCCCGCCCAGCCGCGCCCCACCGCGCCCCGCCCCTCACCCCGCCCCACCCCGCCCCGCCCCTGATCCCGCCCCGCCCCGCCGCGCCCCCCCCCCCGCACCTCACCCCGCCGCGCCCCACCCCACCGCGCCGTCGGCGGCTCCCCAGCGGCTGTACAATCAGCTGTACAATCAGCCGTAGTTGTACGCGACGGCCGACGCGCGGCGCTTGGATGGGGCTGTGTTGTTTGCCGTGGGCATTGTGGTTGTGTGGCTGTGTGCAGGTGTGGCCGTGGTCTGGGGTGGCGGTCGCCCTTTGCCGACGCACTGACCAGGTAAGTCCCTGGGGTCCCGAAGCAAGGTTTGGGGGCATCACGTCTCTCCAACCTGCATGCCCGGCGCGAGCATACACCCGCCCACGCGTTCAGCGGGTCGCGCAGGAAGTCACCCGTTCATTCGTCTCCCCCCCCGCATCCCCATACTGTGTTAATAGGCTAACCATTTTTGCCCATTAGATAGTCTGCCAAACCCTGCCTTTTGCCGCCGCCTGTTCGTGTTGCATGCTGGTTCTGCTGGCTCCCTGGCTATGGTTGCCCGTGCCTCCCTGCTCCCCATGTCCGCTGGGGCATGCACCCTCCGGCAACCCAGTTGCATAGTCACCTTCCAGTTGCTTCCGCCGGAGCTCAGCCCTTTTCCCAGCTGAACGAGGACCTTGGGCTCGCTGGTGCCTGCCTAACCCCACGCGCACGAACCATTTTGTGTGCCTGCCCCCCCCCCCCAACTGTATGCTGTGCTGTGCCCCCATGATGCATGCCTGCCCCAGGGCTCACTCGTGTCGTATTTACGGGGGTCAGTGCCCCGTGTCTGTTTAGAACGGACCATGAGCAGGGACACCAACTGTCAAGCAGTCTCGATCGCGCCTCACTCGCGCGCAGCCAGTTGCACAAAGGCAGACATGCCGTGCCGCTTGCGCACACTGTAAGAACACCGTGGCCCCTAACCACGAGCCCGCCCGCCCCCTCGCCATTCGGGGGTGGTGCTTCTCAGGCTCGAACTGGTGGGCCGCGTTTCAACAAAGCAGGCAATGGAAGACTTAGGACAATGCTTGTTCGGGCACCAGGGAGCCAAAGCAAGCTAACACCAAAATCCAGGCCGGAAAACGCAACTGAGCTGTATCAAATACCGATCGATAGGAATTCAAGACTGATGCATGTTGCAGGGGGACCCTGTGCCACAGGGCATGCCTGTTTAGTGCCTTTTTAGTGTTGCCTGTTCGAAAAGAGTCGTAACTCTAGTAACGGCGCCCACCGTGGCCATTACATAAAGGGACACTTGCCAGTCGCGGGCTTACATACACTTTTATCAACCTAAATAATTCTGTGCGCAGCAAGCGCCGCCATGAAGAAGTTATTTGGAATGTTTGGAGGCGTCGGCGAGTTCGGCTGGAAGAGCAGGTTTATGAATGGTGAGCTGAACGCTAAGAACTTGCAAGGAAGCAAACATGTACTGTATATCAAATTTCGCGTGCCGCCGTGTCGCGCGGTAACGCGGTTGATTGCGCTCTGGGCTGCACTCACTCTCCACGTCACTGCCTTGCTCGCTTGCCACTCGCAGACTACGCAAGAAAAGCCAACGACAAAGATGACGGCAGATCGCCGGCCAAGGGCATGGAAAGAATTGTCAGCGTGCCTATCGTCAAAAAGAGCAACCTTGCGGGGCAGAGCAAGGGCGCGCCCCTCAACAAAAACGACGACGATGGGGATATCAAGGGAAGGCTTCGGATTGCACCTGGTACGTTGCGAACCCAAAGGTCCAGTCCAGGGGACAGGCGGAGGGTTTCCGAACACACAGGGTACGAACACCTTCAGTTGGGGTCTGTTGCTCAGCCCCCGGCATCCCTGGTACCCCCAGCACAGCCCTAGCGCAGATCACCAACAGCAGTGTCACAATTTACTGCAGGCCTGGTGCTGCCGGGCATCGACAACCAACCCGTTTACGACTCCCCTACAATTGTCGTGGAGCTCTTCCAACGCGTGACGGCTGCCGCCAGGGACATCAACTGGCTGCAGGTACGCTGTCGCAAGTTCCCCTAGTTAAACGCATGAATTGTTTATTACCGGCTGCTACCGTACTTAGCCTAGTTCGCACGCTAGTTCGCAACTGGCAGGGGCCCTTGTGACGAAGCTGTGGCGATGAGGATTGCACATGTGTTCTGTTTCGATCGGTGCAGGTGGCGGAGAACTGCAGCGTCGTCTCCAACTTCGTGGCGGTGGAGGACACGGGCGCTTGCTTCCTGCCGAGGTGCTGCGGGACTCGCGTCTCCCACATCGGCTCTCAGAGCTCCAGACGTCCGGGCAGTCGGTAAGCCCGCCGCCAGCCACAAGCCGTATGGCAGCCAGCTGATGTAGCTGATGCATGAGATCCCTCCCTTACTGACATAGAAGGCAGCCCGCAAGGTCGCTTAGCAGCCTAGGTTTCATTAGCAACTCGGTTTTATATGCTAAAGAGCAATCAAGCTGAGCAAGCCGGTCTTTCCCCAGGCAGCATACGTCACAACCATCCCACCTAACGCCCACCTACCCACTTTGAACCCGCCGTGTGACGTGCGTGCGCAGGTTTGGGGTGCACGCGAATCTGACGGACGAGCTGAAGGTGGACAAGATCCGTGCGCTGCAGTGGGGCGTGAAACAGGAGGTTCACGTCCTGCACTTGGAGGACATCATTAGCGTCAAGGCCCTGGCGGGGGTAAGTCGTGTGCAACCTTGCCTCACGCCCTCGTGCCTTCTCCCATGATGTCTTGAGCATTCATGGCTGGTGCCCATGTGTGTGCGCAGGTGCGCAAGGAGCGCATTGCGACACACACCACCAACAACAAGCTGGCGGTGAGCCGCTGCTGGGGGTGCCCCATTTTGCCAGATAGCGAGGCTTGGATGGCCACCATGTGCTTGTCACCCTGTATTCAAAACTGGGCGACGCCCATACATCCTGCTGCTTCTCAACATGCGCAGCTGGAGCATCAGGCGCATTGCCTGAGTGGCTGCTTTCCCTGCATGGCGCCACGCAAGTCCAACGAGAAGGATGAGATCAAGCTCAAGGTGGAGGACAACGCCATATCTGAGCGCTACGTGACCTTCGTGGTATGTACGGATGGGCGTTCAATACGGTATCGTGCATGGCTTGTCAGGGCGGGCGGAGCGGCATTGCATGACACCCGCGGCGCGGGGCTCTAAAAGCGGCGTCAAGTTTGCAGGTGTGTAGTAACTCCATGCGTACCTTTATGTGTACAGGTGACGTACAAGTGCTACAAAGTGCTGCCGGCGATTCCCAAGCCCAAGATCCGGGAGCCCAAGGTACCCGCCGCCGTACCTCACCCACCTCATTGCTGCATGCCGATGGAACAACGCTGCGAAATGTGATGCATTGACACGTTGTATTGTAGTGCCGCGGATTCCACATGATTTTGTCGTTGATCCCGCATAACCATGTGTACCCATGTGCCACCAGGTGAAGATCACCCGCACGCTGGGCGTGAAGGGCGCCAAGGGCCTGCTGGGCGAGACCGAGGAGGAGCAGATGAAGCGCATTCGCTGGTACATGGGCATGAAGAAGAAGGAGCTGGTACGCATAGTACGCATGGCCACGGCACGGATATATATACAGCTTACATGCACAAAGCTAGCGGGCCTATCTGGGGTGTTTTGGAAGGCGGACATGCGTGGCGGACTGCGTGTGCTGTCACAAACCCAGTTTTGCACACTATTGTTTCCAACGCGCGCTTGCAGGAGGAGGCCCAGCGGAAGGCACAGGCTGCGGAGGCGGCCGCCGGGACGCTAGCCAAGACGTTGGCGGAGGTTAAAGACGAACTTGAGGAGGAGGTGCGTGGGTTCATTCTGGGTTGTATGCACTCTTGGTGAGTCTCGTTTCACAATCGTCTCACACACCTTGTTGTGTCCATCCCCGCTGCATGCCATGCGCAGGACAAGCCCGACAAGAAGGTCAGCGGCGTGGTGAAGAAGAAGACCGCGGACAAGGAGGACAAGAAGAAGGAGAAGAAGAAGAGCGATGACAAGGACAAGAAGAAGGACAAGGACAAGGACAAGGACGAGGACGAGGACGAGGACAAGGACAAGGACGAGGACAAAGACGAGGGCGATGAAGCCGCTACCGGAGATGAGGCGGCGGAGGGAGAGAAGAAGGCTGACAAGAAGCAGGACAAAAAGCCGAGCAAGAAGAGCAAGGACAACGACAAGAAGAGCCAGGACGGCAAGAGCAAGGTGAGGGGGTGGCAAACGTTTGTGGGTGTTCATGGGTTTCGGTGCGTGGGACTCGGCGGTGGGGGTAGCCACTTACTGACGAAGATGCCCGTTTACGTGTACCTCAGGTGCTGTCGAAAGAACCCGTTAAGAAGACTGCGGTTGCGGTCAAGGAGGACAAGGACCACGTGGAGTGGACCGAGGTGGCGGTGACGGAGTGGGATCAGCCGGAGCCGGAACCCGAGCCCGAGTACTACGAGGTAGGCTCAATTGGCATTTGGCGCAATGGAAAACAGCGACAAAACTGTCAGGGAAGCACAATTCTGGTGTCCCAGCAGCTGATTCTGGTGTGCCATCCTGCCACCCTACAGGAAACGCTGGAGTTTGACCTGCTGTCCAACACGGACTGGACAGATGAGGAGTTCCAGGTCATGTACGAGGACGCGGTGCAGCTGGCCACAGGTGAGCACTGAGTGTTGCAACTGAGCGCGTGTGGTCTATGAACTTTACGCCTGGCGTGAGCCGGAGTCAGGCAAAGGGGTCTCGTTATGGTACGCGCGTGATGCATGTTCACGTGCCGCCGCGATCTACGCGATCCCTTTCTGCAGGAATCACGCGCCTCAAGCGCTGGTCGCACCTGACCCGCCAGCACCCCTCGCCCGAGGTGGTGATGGAGCACTTGGGCACACCCTACATCTACAATAAGGGCACCGGTGTTCAGGAGCCACCCATGGTGGACAGCGACGTGGTGAGTCGTTATCAAAACAACCGGGCGGTGTGTATGCGTATGTACTGTGCGTATGTGCGTCAGCTTTCAGTCGTGTGTGTGCGCATGTGTGGTCGGTGCGGTGCGTGCGTGCGTGCGTGCGTGCGTGCGTGCGTGCGTGCGCGCGCGCGCGCGTGCGTGCGTGCGCGCGTGCGTATATTTGGGGGGGGGGGGGGAAAGGTGAGGGTGACACAATACCATAACAGTGCCACGTAACTGCCGCCAAATTGAGTCCATCCAGTCTTCTGGATCCACGAACACATCCGTACAATTGTGCAATACCTTTCAAATCGTGACCAGGTCTTCTCCAACCAGCTGAACGAGCGGCTGGCGGAGGCGATGAAGAAGCACCGCCCGCCCGCCCCGCTCAACGGCGACCGCAGCAACCGCGGCCGTGCCGGTTGCTTTCAGGTAGTGCAGCAGCAGCGCATCAACGTTCGCGAGGCCAAGGACGACCTGGTCAATCAGGAGAAGGCGCTGATCGAGGCGCGCATGCTGCGTGAGCAGGCCGAGCTGCGTGAGAAGGAGGCGGCGGCGCGCCTGGCGGCCATGGCGGCCGCCTCCGCGTCTGCAGCGGCCGCCGCCGCCGCCACAGCCCAGGTCGCCAGTGCCAGCAGCACGCCGCTGAAGTTCCAGCAGCCGTCGCAGGTGGGCTCGCCTGTGGGCTCGCCTTCGCCTTCTGGGGTTCGGATTGTGGAGGCAGGTGGCGGCAGCTACCCCAATGTCATAGCTGCCGGCGGTAACGGCGCCGCTGCTTTCAGCAGTCCGGTGGTCGCGGCTGCCGTCCGGGCGGAGATCATGCCCACCGCGCAATCGTCTTCCCCTATGGGCGCAAATGTGATTGGCCGGGAGCCCAGCACGCGCCAGTAGAAGCAGCGTTTGTAGGTGGCATGCGTAGCTGCTGTATAGGTTTCCTGCCGCCCCGGAGGCCCCGGAGGCAGTAGGTACATGACGAATGCAAATGAATGCTGATATGATAAAGTGGCGTGTTGGCTGGCCACAATATGCATATTTGGCTGTGTTTTGGGTGTGGGGTGGGAAAGGGGGGGGTCAGCCGTGCAAGCTATACCGACTGCTCGACTGGCAAAGTTGGTGGCTGCGCGTGGCAAGCACCTGCAGACTATGTTGTGCTTGAATTCCTTAACAGTGGACAATGCAAGAGCACGACGTTTGAGGCATGCAAGGATGAATGAATAGATGGGCCAGTACTTCATGTGTTGCACACTCTCCCCGAACCGTAGTTGAACCTGCTCATGCACCCGGGCACACGCACGAGTGCACGACCCCATGCGAAGGTTGGGAGGTTCCATTGGCGTAAACATAGTGCATGCTCCTAGTGGATCCCAGTCAAAGCAAGCCCCAAAAACGGCTCCCAATCAAAGCAGACATAAATGCGGATCCATGTTACCACGCCGACACTGAAGCGTGCCTTGCGCACTACCGGTACCGGCGAGTCGAAGGTTACCCTAGCGCACGCCACGTACCTACCTACCAGGGGTACCTACAAGCACTTGGGTAGTCCTAGCCCACGTACCACTGAACATAGCGAAACAAGCAAGAAGAAACATCCAACGCACTCGAGGTGAGAACGGCGGGGACATCATCAGGCAACACCGAGGGGGTGGCCGCCCGTGGTGGCGCTTCCCCGCGTTAAGCTCAGAAGACAGCTTTTGGCAGAGCCAAGGGGGGAAGGGGAGCGAGGAGGAGGTGCGCCAGCCCTCGCCTGGCCAGCCGCAGCACTGCCGAGGTCTGCCCGGCCCCGCCGACGCGCGCCCGGGCCCTGGAACAACTTTCAGACCACACATCCAGTATGGTCCGATCAGCAAGCGCAGAGCACACAGGTCTCCGGAGCGCGGCGCTCGCGGGGCCCCCTGAGCGGTGCGCAGCCTGGCTTGCGGGTGTGATGGTGCCATATACTGCCGCTTCCAGGGGCTTCCTGGCTATGTGATAAGCCCATACACTACATGAAACGCAACTGCAACGAAAGGGGGCAACAGACAGACGGAGTGACGCCATCTGTGCATGCATCCTACTCTTGCACTCTGCGCTACCGCCCAGCGACCAGTCACCGGCGCGGCGTGCCACTGGGCGCGGGCCAACTGCCTATACAACATGCATGGAGCGATTGTAATGTCTAGTGGGGCCGCAGCAGGCGTCAGGGCGCGTCAAGGCGGGGCGACTCAATTGCATGCCTCTTTGGGCGCGCGTGGGTGCAGTGGGTGCATGCCAGCGCCTGCCTGCTGCGGTGCAGTGAGGGCCGCTCACGTGCCGTGGAGGCTGCGCGCTGCGCCTGCCCCTCCTTCTGCCTCAAGCTGCAAAAGGCGGCATGCTATGACGGCACTGAGCCCGCCGAAAATAGCAGCGCCCTGGCCACGCCGGGGCCAAGCGCCCAGCCACCCCAAAAGGCGCAGTGTCTGTAGACGGGCCCAGCGCCCCTGAGGCAGCCCCGTACAAGTCCCGCCATGCTCGGTTCAGGCTTGCGGCCCTACCCGAGTACTTAGAGCTCACTGGCGGGGCCTGGCGAGCATCGCTGGGTCGCGAGTGGGCATGTCCAGATGTTTGGCGGGTCCGCATTTCGCTAGGATTCGGACTACCCCCACTTCAAGGTGGCTTGTTTGCGGTCGCTTGCATCGATGCATATGATGATAGGGATATGAAGGACCCGACGCCAGGAAAGCGGCGACTTTTGGCCGGACCTTGCGTCGCTCGCGCGAAGGGCGCTTGTGCTGGAAAGGCGAATACAATTACAGCCGCCCGCCCAATGCTCTTTTGGCTGGCATGAATCATGGCTGGATATTATATATGTATTGTGAAATACTCGCGCGGGTTACCCGTCGCATGACGCAGGTGCGCCATGCCGATCCATCGCACGCAGCCGTGCGTCGCCTGCTCGCCCCAGGACAACCGGGGCCTGCTAGGCCTCTCTGCCGCAGGCAGACGCGCCCCCCAGACCTCCCTACCGACCATACTACATGACCAGCTGCCACCAGCACGATCACTTTGCAAGCGCGGAGCACACAGCAGTCCAGAGCGCGGCGCCAGGGGGACCCCCTGTGCAGTGCGCACCTGGGCTTGCGGGTGTGCTTGTGACATAGACCGCCACCTCCAGGGGCTGCCCAGCGATGCGATAAGGCTATAATGTATAGTGAACACAAGCGCTACGAAAGGAGCCGACCAACAGCCGGGATGACGCCCGTCCTTGCATGCATCCTCCTCTCACCCCGTGCTACCGCCCAGAGCACCAGGCGCAGCCCCGGCGTGCCACTGGGCGCAGGTCGGCTGGTGGCTGCATCATGTAGGGAGCGATAACAACCCAGAAGGCACCAGAGCGAAGTTCCGCCCTGACCTACTCGTCGTCCCCTCGCTACGCATGACCGCCGGGGGCCTGCCGGCCAACCAGCCACTCACAAGGGCCCAGCGCGCTGGCCACAAGGTCTACGTGATTGAAGTGGGCTACTGCTCAGACTTGAACCACCCTGAGAAACGAGCCGCCAAGCTAGAACAACACACGTCCCTTGCAGCCGCTCTACGTGAAGCAGGCTGGAACGTAGTGCACAATGCCAGCACGATCATTAGTCTCGGCCACACAGGCACCGTTACGCCGCACCTCCACGATCTCCTTCGCACCCTGGGCTGCCCTACTCCCATCGCTCACCGCTGCTGCATGGACGTCGTCAAAGACGCTGTCCACTACACCACCTCAATTAATGCCCTCCGCAGAGAATTATGCAGCCAGCCCTGGCCAGGACGCCCCCCGTAGCCCCGTAGACCCGCTGAGGGAGCTGTGACCGGCCCCCCACGCGACGCGTGGGAGGTACCGCCACACTCTACCCGGGGGACAGGGGTCAGGGGCGGGGCACCCAACCGGGAGCCCCACGTGCCCGGACACCCCTACCCCCTCAGAACACGCCCCGTCACGCGGGCGCGTAGATATTTATTTATTTATTTATTTAGGGAGCGATTGTAATGTCTATTGGGGCCGCCACAGGCCGCGGGGGGCTTCTTGGTGTGGCGGCTTGCGTGCAGGCATTTTCGGGCACGCATGGGTGCATGCCAGCGCCTGCCTGCTGCGGTGCAGTGAGGACCGCTCACGTGCCGTGGAGGCTGCGCGCTGCGCCTGCCCCTCCTTCTGCCTCAAGCCATACCCCGTGGCATGCGATGACGGCCGCGAGCCCCCTGAAACTAGCAGCGCCTTGGCCACACCGGGGCCAGGCGCCCAACCACCCCGCACGGCGCGGTGCCTGTAAACGGGTCCAGCGCCCGTGCGGCGGTCCCATAAATGTCTCGCCATGCTCGGTTCAGGCTTGTGACCATAGACGCGTGCACAGAGCTTACTGGCGGGGCCTGGCGAGCATCGCTGGGTTGCGAGTGGGCATGTCCAGATGTTTGGCGGGTCCGCATTTCGCTAGGATTCGGACTACCCCCACTTCAAGGTGGCTTGTTTGCGGTCGCTTGCATCGATGCATATGATGATAGGGATATGAAGGACCCGACGCCAGGAAAGCGGCGACTTTTGGCCGGACCTTGCGTCGCTCGCGCGAAGGGCGCTTGTGCTGGAAAGGCGAATACAATTACAGCCGCCCGCCCAATGCTCTTTTGGCTGGCATGAATCATGGCTGGATATTATATATGTATTGTGAAATACTCGCGCGGGTTACCCGTCGCATGACGCAGGTGCGCCAGCCCGTTCCGTCACACGCAGCCGTCGCCTGCTCGCCCCAGGACAACCGGTGCCCGCTAGGCCCCTCCGCGCCCGCAGAAGGCCGCAGACGCGCCACTCCTCCTACCGATCATACTGCATGAGCCGCTTCAAAGAGCATGATTCCATCTGCAAGCGCGGAGCACGCAGGAGTCTTGAACGCGGTGCCAGGGAGCCCACCTTCTTAGCGGTGGCCCCCCGGGCTTGCGGCGGGTGTCCTTGCGCCATACATAGAGCGCCGCCTCCAGGGGCTGCTGCCTGGCTACGTGATACGGCTCTAATGTACCGGTATTTCAGTAGCAACCGCAATTTCGGGGGGCCGGCAGACAGCCGGGTCAGCGCCCATCCCTGCATGCATCCTCCTCCCGCCCCCCCTGCGCAACCCGCCCCGGGCGCCATCCAGTGGCCCGGCGTGCCACTGTGCGCATGGCGCTGCCGACTACTGCATCATGCAGGCAGCGATTATGACTGCAATAGTAGCCGCCACAGAGTTTCTGCCGCGGTCCGCCGGCCTCCAACGCCACCTGGTCAGGCAACGGCGGTCGGAGGTCAAGAACGCAAACGAACTAACCGCGGCGTACCTAAACGATGCGCTGGCCAGAAGTGGCAAGGCAACCTTACTTCTATTGCGGGATGCGTTGTGGTCCGGTGGTCCTATTATTAACGCGAAGTATCCAATAATGTACGTAGGAATACAGGAAAGGGCCTGGACAAGGCCATATCCAAAACAGGCTGCGTTGAGCTCCGCCCCACCTTGTTTGGGCCTTTTTCATTACCACGGTTGCCCTTACCTCAAATAAACTTACTCTCACGCATCCGGTGCCATGCATAATGCAGGGACACCGGGGACACGGGGGCCGTGTGAGGACATTATAAAACAGGCTGGCACACATACAGAAGCTTTTGTGAGTGAGTGTTACAAGCTTGTCCAAAACAGCATCGGTTGGCCTGTCGTACATGTGTAACGGGAGACTCGCTCCTAGGTGACAATCCTCTTGTTACAACATGTCCCCGCATTTAATGGCGAAGTCAGGGCCCACAACTCCGTAGCAGCTGCAAGCACCATACGTACCCAACACAGACACTGCAACAATGGGCATCTTTAGCAAGAAAAGGATCGGGAAGTTCTACCTCACAAACTTCTCAGACGCGCGCTTAGAAGTTGTGGTCAAGTCTATGAATGTTAAGGTGGTGGCGTCTGAACAGAGCACCGCTGGACTGAAGGGCAACCTGGCGACCTCGGGTGTGGGAGCCAGCTTCTCCAAACAGAGGGAGTTCGTTCACGAGCAGCAGGCGTCTAGGAGGGCGGTCGGGCCTGCGCGCGACCCCTCGAGGCCTGCGGAGTGGAGCGTGCACATCGACCCGGATGGCGGCCCTGCGCACTGCTTCGTTTCGGCCTGGGTGAAGACGCCTGACGGCGAGGTTTACCTGATTGAAGAAGATAAGCGTGTGGAGCTGCGGGACAAAGACCCCAAGGACAAGGCCCTCCGCATGGGCTCCTGGGAGATCAACCAGGATGATGTGGACGAGGCGCTGGACCATGATCCGTACGTGGGGGGAGATGAATGGGACGAGGAGGCGGAGGAGGGTGAGGAGGAGGGCGAGGAGGGCGAGGAGGGCGAGGAGGACGACGATGACGAGGAGGGGGACGAGGACGAGGAGGAGGGGGACGAGGAAGAGGACGAGGACGAGGAGGGTGAGGAAGAGGAGGGCGAGCACGTGTCTGACAGCCAGGTGGACAGTGAGGACGAGGAGGGTGAGCACGGCCCGCCCGCCGTGTACAGCCACAGCGGTTCGGATGACGAGGACGAGGACGAGGACGAGGATGAGGACTACTGAAGTGGCTGAGCCTGCGCACGTGGCTAATTGATTGGCATGGTCGCTGGTTGCACATTAGCATATTCATAACATTGATGGACTCACGCAAGCAACGTGCAAGCAACGTGGCACATTCATGATGGACAAAAGCACACGAACGTGTGGGAGGGGGCTGGTTGTGCGTTATGCAGGACACACTTGTAACAATGTGGTGTTGAGAGCGGACTGTGTGCCAGGTGGGCTCGGTCAGTCAGGCGCAGGGACATCTACAGCATTTGTGGCCGGAAATGACAGCTGACTCAGCAGCAGACACGCTTAGCATCTCTGGTTTTTAATGGCATCGTTTGTCTGGGCCCCGGGCTGTTCAGGTCTTTCTCATAGGAACAAGCCCAGATTGAATAGATTGAATCCACCACGCACAACCTCAGGAGTGTCTGATCCACATCTCAGCCCCTGATGGCTACAATGTCGCTCTTTAAGATAGCAGTCCCGCCACCAGCCTACCTAGCCTGCCTAGCCTGCCGCCCGGGCCATCCCAGCGTCGTGACCAGATAGGCAGCCAGGGCGTGCACCGTTCAGGTAGGCCAGCGGACGCTATGGCAGCAGCGTTTCCCCGCATCCAAACCATAGATAGCCGTGTCTTACTTCCGGTTTGCTGGGCATCCTAGAAACCCAAATTGCGAGTCCTGGCCTTGAGGCCCCGTTTCTTGCCGGCGTCAAGGCAGAGTACGGTATTTGCCAGTGGACACGCAAGGCTATTGTGACCCTGCTTTCGTTGCGGGTTGGTGTGTTGGTGTGGCTTCATTATTAATGGTGTGGGGATTGTCATGTTGGCGTCACGTCCCTGCGGGTGTGAGCATCCTGCAATGTAAATTCCGCAGGGAATCTACAGGGCCATCCCTTTGTCCGTAGCGGTGGCATGGAATAGGCCTGACGGTGGGCGTGAGACGCGCTCACTAGTTGTTTTCAACGTGCACCGAAGGGTGCGCGTGTGCGTGGCAGGGCGGTCCGCGCTTGCCTGGGGTCGAAAGGCCCCTCCCCTGGGTCGAGGGCCCCATCCCTGGACCAAACCCCGCCCATTTCGACCCCAGGTGGCCCTCCCCGGGGCCAATCCCTGCCCATTTCGACCTCAGGTTAGCGCGGACTACCCTGCCACTCGACCAGCAACTTAAAATTACATACATATATGGA
This sequence comes from Chlamydomonas incerta, assembly GCA_016834605.1. Lineage (NCBI taxonomy): Eukaryota > Viridiplantae > Chlorophyta > Chlorophyceae > Chlamydomonadales > Chlamydomonadaceae > Chlamydomonas > Chlamydomonas incerta. Next base: position 348,481 of record JAEHOC010000036.1, read on the forward strand.
GGGACTGGGAGCGTGGGGAACTCCGGGGAGACGAGTTCGGCGTCGGGGAACGCCACTTACCACCCCCAAGACCCCCCGCACGAGAAAGGCCGTACGGTAATGGGGTACCTGTTACACGGCGAATCTGACACGACAAGCGGCTTCAGCGGTCAGGTAAGGTTGAATCCGCAGTGTTACAGATTTGGGACGCGCGCCAAAAGGGAAGTGAACCCGGGTACCGTTTCACCTTTTAAGGAGCACATCACCTCTTAAACGAGCGCAACAGCCAACTCCTAGGGTCCCACAACAGGGAGCTTCATAACAGAGAGGCCTACTCTCTCATACCGTAGTTCAGCCTAAATTTGTACAAATCCCCACACGCTGGGCTGCATCTAAGCTAGTAGATTGTAACATTTGCGCCCACAACTGTGCCGCCTACCCAGCAAACGTCAGGACCAGGCGTCTGAGGTGCCCAAACAACTTCCAGCACACTCAGCAGCAGGATCCCCCGCGAAGCCGCTCAAGTCCATTGCGCAGGCTGTCCGAAGTTTCGCCGCATCCCTGTCAGAAGCACTCCCCGCGCGCGGCCGCACCAGGCCGCTCACATGTCGTGCGACATGGCCCGCTCCCCCGCCGCCCGCTGCTCCGCCTCTATCTCCGCCGCCTCCGCGTCGCGCTGCTTGGCCAGCAGCTGGCGCACCCGCGTCACGTTGTAGGCCGCCTCCAGCAGGTTGGGCAGCTGGGCCTCGGCGCTGCGTGCGGAGGGCCGGGCCAGGAGGAGCCAGGGGTGTAAGGGTGGAACGCACATGGCAGTTGGCGTGTGTATATTAGGGTGCCGGTGAAGTAGACGAAGCATGCAAGAGTGGGCTGTGGTGCACTGCCTCCCCCACGCCCACTGTCCTCGTGTCGCCACATACAAGTCCATAAGAACCAAAATGAAACACCAGTTGCGCAAACCAAACGCTTGCAGCTTAATTGGCACCAGGGGGTTCCGGGGCGATTTCCCATCGATCAAGTACGGGGGTAATGCTTAAACCTGGCGCAACCTAGGTTTGTCCTTTACGGCCTGTCGCACCTGATGGCATACTTGTACAGCTTCTCATTCCACTCGCCGTCCGTGCCGGCGTCGCCCTCCCGGTGCTGCGTGACCCAGGTGCTGTAGCGCCGCGTGTACGGATCAGCCACGTGCCAGCTGGATTTGACGAAGATCTGCAGCGCGCAGGAAGCGGTACGGACTTGATACGCCTGAAGGGCGCCGCAATTGCCGGAGCCGGACGCTTCCTCACACACCCCGACCCCCGCCATCCCCGACTTCTCGCTCACGTGCCAGTCAAGCCCCGATGTGCGCCTCCTGCTACGTTAACAGCCACCCATTGCACGTGCCGTCCCCACGTTCCCAGCCACTTGCCGTCTCGTAGGGGTGGAAGGCAATGCCGTCGTACGTGCCATGCCGGGAGGGGTGCACCTGATCGTTGCAGCCCCAGTGCCGCCGGTCCCGCCAGTCCACGTCCTGGGCGCGAAGCAGGGAGCGGCCAGCGGTGTAGATGCAGTTGGCGGGGCACACAATGCAGCCCTATGTGCCTAGGTCGTGCTGGGGCGGCAAGCGGGGCGAGGACGGGGCGATGCGCACGCGCACCAGTCTCCCGTTGGCCAGGGATGCAACTCACCCGCGCGTACTTGGACATCAGCGTTGCCACATTATAGCCAGCCTGCGGGGTTCAGATTGGCCACGTGCTTGAATTCATGCCAAAGGCTCTCCTGGTAGAGTATTAAGACGTGCAGGCCGCACAGCTTTGCTATCTTACCTCGAAAAGAGCCGACGTAATGCCATATTCTCCGCCCACCACAATACCGTTCTCTTCGTCTGTGCAAGTCTTGCACATGCGCACCTGCAGCAGCACACATTGGCTCGGCAGCTCGGTAGCCCGCAGCCCCCGTCCAGCGCATCGTAGGCACCACATCCAGTGTCAGGCTCAAGCGTGGTGACGGAGTCCATTCTGTTTATCTGGATCCGGCCCTGGCCCGCATTGAACCTGAAGCTCCCGCGTGAGGCCCCACCCTCACCTTCAACACGCCCTTGTCGATCATGACCTGCAGCGCCACGTCGTCCAGCGCCATGGCCCAGGACTCCAGCCGCGGCCCCGGGCCCCCTGTGAGTCACGCGTGTGCCGTTATGTGCATGGCGTGCCGCACCGCTCATTGAGCCCATTGGACATATGAAACGTGCGTTGGAAAGCAACACCAATCCGGCCTCACCTGCGTCGACGTCTGGCAGACAGACCAAGGAAGAGCCCATGGCGCGCACCACCGCCGGGACCTCCGGCCTGGAGCCGCTATTTCCGTACTCTATCCCCGGGGCCAGCACCCGCAACGTCGACGAGTGCTTGCGGCGGGAATCATCCTGCATCCACGCATGATGGGCAGTTAAGAGTCGTCCTTTGTTTCAGCCGCACCCCGCCCGCCCACCTGCGGCAGTGGCTGGAAGCGCTCCAGGAAGGCGTGCGTCCAGTGCCACCAGGGCGGCATGTAGGCGGGGTAGAAGGGCCCCTTGGTGCTGCTGTTGAGCAGGATGAAATAGCGATAGGGCCTGCAAAGCAGGGAGTTCGCGGGCCCGCCGCATTGGCAGATGGTGCTGGTGGGCACGCACGTGCACGCTTGGAATGACAGCGGGCAGGCTCTCAGGCACTACGTCTGCCAGAGGTTGCACTAATGCATGCGCACTCACAGACATGCCGTGCCGCTTGCGCACACTGTAAGAACACCGTGGCCCCTAACCACGAGCCCGCCCGCCCCCTCGCCATTCGGGGGTGGTGCTTCTCAGGCTCGAACTGGTGGGCCGCGTTTCAACAAAGCAGGCAATGGAAGACTTAGGACAATGCTTGTTCGGGCACCAGGGAGCCAAAGCAAGCTAACACCAAAATCCAGGCCGGAAAACGCAACTGAGCTGTATCAAATACCGATCGATAGGAATTCAAGACTGATGCATGTTGCAGGGGGACCCTGTGCCACAGGGCATGCCTGTTTAGTGCCTTTTTAGTGTTGCCTGTTCGAAAAGAGTCGTAACTCTAGTAACGGCGCCCACCGTGGCCATTACATAAAGGGACACTTGCCAGTCGCGGGCTTACATACACTTTTATCAACCTAAATAATTCTGTGCGCAGCAAGCGCCGCCATGAAGAAGTTATTTGGAATGTTTGGAGGCGTCGGCGAGTTCGGCTGGAAGAGCAGGTTTATGAATGGTGAGCTGAACGCTAAGAACTTGCAAGGAAGCAAACATGTACTGTATATCAAATTTCGCGTGCCGCCGTGTCGCGCGGTAACGCGGTTGATTGCGCTCTGGGCTGCACTCACTCTCCACGTCACTGCCTTGCTCGCTTGCCACTCGCAGACTACGCAAGAAAAGCCAACGACAAAGATGACGGCAGATCGCCGGCCAAGGGCATGGAAAGAATTGTCAGCGTGCCTATCGTCAAAAAGAGCAACCTTGCGGGGCAGAGCAAGGGCGCGCCCCTCAACAAAAACGACGACGATGGGGATATCAAGGGAAGGCTTCGGATTGCACCTGGTACGTTGCGAACCCAAAGGTCCAGTCCAGGGGACAGGCGGAGGGTTTCCGAACACACAGGGTACGAACACCTTCAGTTGGGGTCTGTTGCTCAGCCCCCGGCATCCCTGGTACCCCCAGCACAGCCCTAGCGCAGATCACCAACAGCAGTGTCACAATTTACTGCAGGCCTGGTGCTGCCGGGCATCGACAACCAACCCGTTTACGACTCCCCTACAATTGTCGTGGAGCTCTTCCAACGCGTGACGGCTGCCGCCAGGGACATCAACTGGCTGCAGGTACGCTGTCGCAAGTTCCCCTAGTTAAACGCATGAATTGTTTATTACCGGCTGCTACCGTACTTAGCCTAGTTCGCACGCTAGTTCGCAACTGGCAGGGGCCCTTGTGACGAAGCTGTGGCGATGAGGATTGCACATGTGTTCTGTTTCGATCGGTGCAGGTGGCGGAGAACTGCAGCGTCGTCTCCAACTTCGTGGCGGTGGAGGACACGGGCGCTTGCTTCCTGCCGAGGTGCTGCGGGACTCGCGTCTCCCACATCGGCTCTCAGAGCTCCAGACGTCCGGGCAGTCGGTAAGCCCGCCGCCAGCCACAAGCCGTATGGCAGCCAGCTGATGTAGCTGATGCATGAGATCCCTCCCTTACTGACATAGAAGGCAGCCCGCAAGGTCGCTTAGCAGCCTAGGTTTCATTAGCAACTCGGTTTTATATGCTAAAGAGCAATCAAGCTGAGCAAGCCGGTCTTTCCCCAGGCAGCATACGTCACAACCATCCCACCTAACGCCCACCTACCCACTTTGAACCCGCCGTGTGACGTGCGTGCGCAGGTTTGGGGTGCACGCGAATCTGACGGACGAGCTGAAGGTGGACAAGATCCGTGCGCTGCAGTGGGGCGTGAAACAGGAGGTTCACGTCCTGCACTTGGAGGACATCATTAGCGTCAAGGCCCTGGCGGGGGTAAGTCGTGTGCAACCTTGCCTCACGCCCTCGTGCCTTCTCCCATGATGTCTTGAGCATTCATGGCTGGTGCCCATGTGTGTGCGCAGGTGCGCAAGGAGCGCATTGCGACACACACCACCAACAACAAGCTGGCGGTGAGCCGCTGCTGGGGGTGCCCCATTTTGCCAGATAGCGAGGCTTGGATGGCCACCATGTGCTTGTCACCCTGTATTCAAAACTGGGCGACGCCCATACATCCTGCTGCTTCTCAACATGCGCAGCTGGAGCATCAGGCGCATTGCCTGAGTGGCTGCTTTCCCTGCATGGCGCCACGCAAGTCCAACGAGAAGGATGAGATCAAGCTCAAGGTGGAGGACAACGCCATATCTGAGCGCTACGTGACCTTCGTGGTATGTACGGATGGGCGTTCAATACGGTATCGTGCATGGCTTGTCAGGGCGGGCGGAGCGGCATTGCATGACACCCGCGGCGCGGGGCTCTAAAAGCGGCGTCAAGTTTGCAGGTGTGTAGTAACTCCATGCGTACCTTTATGTGTACAGGTGACGTACAAGTGCTACAAAGTGCTGCCGGCGATTCCCAAGCCCAAGATCCGGGAGCCCAAGGTACCCGCCGCCGTACCTCACCCACCTCATTGCTGCATGCCGATGGAACAACGCTGCGAAATGTGATGCATTGACACGTTGTATTGTAGTGCCGCGGATTCCACATGATTTTGTCGTTGATCCCGCATAACCATGTGTACCCATGTGCCACCAGGTGAAGATCACCCGCACGCTGGGCGTGAAGGGCGCCAAGGGCCTGCTGGGCGAGACCGAGGAGGAGCAGATGAAGCGCATTCGCTGGTACATGGGCATGAAGAAGAAGGAGCTGGTACGCATAGTACGCATGGCCACGGCACGGATATATATACAGCTTACATGCACAAAGCTAGCGGGCCTATCTGGGGTGTTTTGGAAGGCGGACATGCGTGGCGGACTGCGTGTGCTGTCACAAACCCAGTTTTGCACACTATTGTTTCCAACGCGCGCTTGCAGGAGGAGGCCCAGCGGAAGGCACAGGCTGCGGAGGCGGCCGCCGGGACGCTAGCCAAGACGTTGGCGGAGGTTAAAGACGAACTTGAGGAGGAGGTGCGTGGGTTCATTCTGGGTTGTATGCACTCTTGGTGAGTCTCGTTTCACAATCGTCTCACACACCTTGTTGTGTCCATCCCCGCTGCATGCCATGCGCAGGACAAGCCCGACAAGAAGGTCAGCGGCGTGGTGAAGAAGAAGACCGCGGACAAGGAGGACAAGAAGAAGGAGAAGAAGAAGAGCGATGACAAGGACAAGAAGAAGGACAAGGACAAGGACAAGGACAAGGACAAGGACAAGGACAAGGACAAGGACAAGGACAAGGACAAGGACAAGGACAAGGACGAGGACGAGGACGAGGACAAGGACAAGGACGAGGACAAAGACGAGGGCGATGAAGCCGCTACCGGAGATGAGGCGGCGGAGGGAGAGAAGAAGGCTGACAAGAAGCAGGACAAAAAGCCGAGCAAGAAGAGCAAGGACAACGACAAGAAGAGCCAGGACGGCAAGAGCAAGGTGAGGGGGTGGCAAACGTTTGTGGGTGTTCATGGGTTTCGGTGCGTGGGACTCGGCGGTGGGGGTAGCCACTTACTGACGAAGATGCCCGTTTACGTGTACCTCAGGTGCTGTCGAAAGAACCCGTTAAGAAGACTGCGGTTGCGGTCAAGGAGGACAAGGACCACGTGGAGTGGACCGAGGTGGCGGTGACGGAGTGGGATCAGCCGGAGCCGGAACCCGAGCCCGAGTACTACGAGGTAGGCTCAATTGGCATTTGGCGCAATGGAAAACAGCGACAAAACTGTCAGGGAAGCACAATTCTGGTGTCCCAGCAGCTGATTCTGGTGTGCCATCCTGCCACCCTACAGGAAACGCTGGAGTTTGACCTGCTGTCCAACACGGACTGGACAGATGAGGAGTTCCAGGTCATGTACGAGGACGCGGTGCAGCTGGCCACAGGTGAGCACTGAGTGTTGCAACTGAGCGCGTGTGGTCTATGAACTTTACGCCTGGCGTGAGCCGGAGTCAGGCAAAGGGGTCTCGTTATGGTACGCGCGTGATGCATGTTCACGTGCCGCCGCGATCTACGCGATCCCTTTCTGCAGGAATCACGCGCCTCAAGCGCTGGTCGCACCTGACCCGCCAGCACCCCTCGCCCGAGGTGGTGATGGAGCACTTGGGCACACCCTACATCTACAATAAGGGCACCGGCGTTCAGGAGCCACCCATGGTGGACAGCGACGTGGTGAGTCGTTATCAAAACAACCGGGCGGTGTGTATGCGTATGTACTGTGCGTATGTGCGTCAGCTTTCAGTCGTGTGTGTGCGCATGTGTGGTCGGTGCGGTGCGTGCGTGCGTGCGTGCGTGCGTGCGTGCGTGCGTGCGTGCGTGCGTGCGTGCGTGCGTGCGTGCGTGCGTGCGTGCGCGCGCGCGCGCGTGCGTGCGTGCGCGCGTGCGTATATTTGGGGGGGGGGGGGGGAAGGTGAGGGTGACACAATACCATAACAGTGCCACGTAACTGCCGCCAAATTGAGTCCATCCAGTCTTCTGGATCCACGAACACATCCGTACAATTGTGCAATACCTTTCAAATCGTGACCAGGTCTTCTCCAACCAGCTGAACGAGCGGCTGGCGGAGGCGATGAAGAAGCACCGCCCGCCCGCCCCGCTCAACGGCGACCGCAGCAACCGCGGCCGTGCCGGTTGCTTTCAGGTAGTGCAGCAGCAGCGCATCAACGTTCGTGAGGCCAAGGACGACCTGGTCAATCAGGAGAAGGCGCTGATCGAGGCGCGCATGCTGCGTGAGCAGGCCGAGCTGCGTGAGAAGGAGGCGGCGGCGCGCCTGGCGGCCATGGCGGCCGCCTCCGCGTCTGCAGCGGCCGCCGCCGCCGCCACAGCCCAGGTCGCCAGTGCCAGCAGCACGCCGCTGAAGTTCCAGCAGCCGTCGCAGGTGGGCTCGCCTGTGGGCTCGCCTTCGCCTTCTGGGGTTCGGATTGTGGAGGCAGGTGGCGGCAGCTACCCCAATGTCATAGCTGCCGGCGGTAACGGCGCCGCTGCTTTCAGCAGTCCGGTGGTCGCGGCTGCCGTCCGGGCGGAGATCATGCCCACCGCGCAATCGTCTTCCCCTATGGGCGCAAATGTGATTGGCCGGGAGCCCAGCACGCGCCAGTAGAAGCAGCGTTTGTAGGTGGCATGCGTAGCTGCTGTATAGGTTTCCTGCCGCCCCGGAGGCCCCGGAGGCAGTAGGTACATGACGAATGCAAATGAATGCTGATATGATAAAGTGGCGTGTTGGCTGGCCACAATATGCATATTTGGCTGTGTTTTGGGTGTGGGGTGGGAAAGGGGGGGGTCAGCCGTGCAAGCTATACCGACTGCTCGACTGGCAAAGTTGGTGGCTGCGCGTGGCAAGCACCTGCAGACTATGTTGTGCTTGAATTCCTTAACAGTGGACAATGCAAGAGCACGACGTTTGAGGCATGCAAGGATGAATGAATAGATGGGCCAGTACTTCATGTGTTGCACACTCTCCCCGAACCGTAGTTGAACCTGCTCATGCACCCGGGCACACGCACGAGTGCACGACCCCATGCGAAGGTTGGGAGGTTCCATTGGCGTAAACATAGTGCATGCTCCTAGTGGATCCCAGTCAAAGCAAGCCCCAAAAACGGCTCCCAATCAAAGCAGACATAAATGCGGATCCATGTTACCACGCCGACACTGAAGCGTGCCTTGCGCACTACCGGTACCGGCGAGTCGAAGGTTACCCTAGCGCACGCCACGTACCTACCTACCAGGGGTACCTACAAGCACTTGGGTAGTCCTAGCCCACGTACCACTGAACATAGCGAAACAAGCAAGAAGAAACATCCAACGCACTCGAGGTGAGAACGGCGGGGACATCATCAGGCAACACCGAGGGGGTGGCCGCCCGTGGTGGCGCTTCCCCGCGTTAAGCTCAGAAGACAGCTTTTGGCAGAGCCAAGGGGGGAAGGGGAGCGAGGAGGAGGTGCGCCAGCCCTCGCCTGGCCAGCCGCAGCACTGCCGAGGTCTGCCCGGCCCCGCCGACGCGCGCCCGGGCCCTGGAACAACTTTCAGACCACACATCCAGTATGGTCCGATCAGCAAGCGCAGAGCACACAGGTCTCCGGAGCGCGGCGCTCGCGGGGCCCCCTGAGCGGTGCGCAGCCTGGCTTGCGGGTGTGATGGTGCCATATACTGCCGCTTCCAGGGGCTTCCTGGCTATGTGATAAGCCCATACACTACATGAAACGCAACTGCAACGAAAGGGGGCAACAGACAGACGGAGTGACGCCATCTGTGCATGCATCCTACTCTTGCACTCTGCGCTACTGCCCAGCGACCAGTCACCGGCGCGGCGTGCCACTGGGCGCGGGCCAACTGCCTATACAACATGCATGGAGCGATTGTAATGTCTAGTGGGGCCGCAGCAGGCGTCAGGGCGCGTCAAGGCGGGGCGACTCAATTGCATGCCTCTTTGGGCGCGCGTGGGTGCAGTGGGTGCATGCCAGCGCCTGCCTGCTGCGGTGCAGTGAGGGCCGCTCACGTGCCGTGGAGGCTGCGCGCTGCGCCTGCCCCTCCTTCTGCCTCAAGCTGCAAAAGGCGGCATGCTATGACGGCACTGAGCCCGCCGAAAATAGCAGCGCCCTGGCCACGCCGGGGCCAAGCGCCCAGCCACCCCAAAAGGCGCAGTGTCTGTAGACGGGCCCAGCGCCCCTGAGGCAGCCCCGTACAAGTCCCGCCATGCTCGGTTCAGGCTTGCGGCCCTACCCGAGTACTTAGAGCTCACTGGCGGGGCCTGGCGAGCATCGCTGGGTCGCGAGTGGGCATGTCCAGATGTTTGGCGGGTCCGCATTTCGCTAGGATTCGGACTACCCCCACTTCAAGGTGGCTTGTTTGCGGTCGCTTGCATCGATGCATATGATGATAGGGATATGAAGGACCCGACGCCAGGAAAGCGGCGACTTTTGGCCGGACCTTGCGTCGCTCGCGCGAAGGGCGCTTGTGCTGGAAAGGCGAATACAATTACAGCCGCCCGCCCAATGCTCTTTTGGCTGGCATGAATCATGGCTGGATATTATATATGTATTGTGAAATACTCGCGCGGGTTACCCGTCGCATGACGCAGGTGCGCCATGCCGATCCATCGCACGCAGCCGTGCGTCGCCTGCTCGCCCCAGGACAACCGGGGCCTGCTAGGCCTCTCTGCCGCAGGCAGACGCGCCCCCCAGACCTCCCTACCGACCATACTACATGACCAGCTGCCACCAGCACGATCACTTTGCAAGCGCGGAGCACACAGCAGTCCAGAGCGCGGCGCCAGGGGGACCCCCTGTGCACTGCGCACCTGGGCTTGCGGGTGTGCTTGTGACATAGACCGCCACCTCCAGGGGCTGCCCAGCGATGCGATAAGGCTATAATGTATAGTGAACACAAGCGCTACGAAAGGAGCCGACCAACAGCCGGGATGACGCCCGTCCTTGCATGCATCCTCCTCTCACCCCGTGCTACCGCCCAGAGCACCAGGCGCAGCCCCGGCGTGCCACTGGGCGCAGGTCGGCTGGTGGCTGCATCATGTAGGGAGCGATAACAACCCAGAAGGCACCAGAGCGAAGTTCCGCCCTGACCTACTCGTCGTCCCCTCGCTACGCATGACCGCCGGGGGCCTGCCGGCCAACCAGCCACTCACAAGGGCCCAGCGCGCTGGCCACAAGGTCTACGTGATTGAAGTGGGCTACTGCTCAGACTTGAACCACCCTGAGAAACGAGCCGCCAAGCTAGAACAACACACGTCCCTTGCAGCCGCTCTACGTGAAGCAGGCTGGAACGTAGTGCACAATGCCAGCACGATCATTAGTCTCGGCCACACAGGCACCGTTACGCCGCACCTCCACGATCTCCTTCGCACCCTGGGCTGCCCTACTCCCATCGCTCACCGCTGCTGCATGGACGTCGTCAAAGACGCTGTCCACTACACCACCTCAATTAATGCCCTCCGCAGAGAATTATGCAGCCAGCCCTGGCCAGGACGCCCCCCGTAGCCCCGTAGACCCGCTGAGGGAGCTGTGACCGGCCCCCACGCGACGCGTGGGAGGTACCGCCACACTCTACCCGGGGGACAGGGGTCAGGGGCGGGGCACCCAACCGGGAGCCCCACGTGCCCGGACACCCCTACCCCCTCAGAACACGCCCCGTCACGCGGGCGCGTAGATATTTATTTATTTATTTATTTAGGGAGCGATTGTAATGTCTATTGGGGCCGCCACAGGCCGCGGGGGGCTTCTTGGTGTGGCGGCTTGCGTGCAGGCATTTTCGGGCACGCATGGGTGCATGCCAGCGCCTGCCTGCTGCGGTGCAGTGAGGACCGCTCACGTGCCGTGGAGGCTGCGCGCTGCGCCTGCCCCTCCTTCTGCCTCAAGCCATACCCCGTGGCATGCGATGACGGCCGCGAGCCCCCTGAAACTAGCAGCGCCTTGGCCACACCGGGGCCAGGCGCCCAACCACCCCGCACGGCGCGGTGCCTGTAAACGGGTCCAGCGCCCGTGCGGCGGTCCCATAAATGTCTCGCCATGCTCGGTTCAGGCTTGTGACCATAGACGCGTGCACAGAGCTTACTGGCGGGGCCTGGCGAGCATCGCTGGGTTGCGAGTGGGCATGTCCAGATGTTTGGCGGGTCCGCATTTCGCTAGGATTCGGACTACCCCCACTTCAAGGTGGCTTGTTTGCGGTCGCTTGCATCGATGCATATGATGATAGGGATATGAAGGACCCGACGCCAGGAAAGCGGCGACTTTTGGCCGGACCTTGCGTCGCTCGCGCGAAGGGCGCTTGTGCTGGAAAGGCGAATACAATTACAGCCGCCCGCCCAATGCTCTTTTGGCTGGCATGAATCATGGCTGGATATTATATATGTATTGTGAAATACTCGCGCGGGTTACCCGTCGCATGACGCAGGTGCGCCAGCCCGTTCCGTCACACGCAGCCGTCGCCTGCTCGCCCCAGGACAACCGGTGCCCGCTAGGCCCCTCCGCGCCCGCAGAAGGCCGCAGACGCGCCACTCCTCCTACCGATCATACTGCATGAGCCGCTTCAAAGAGCATGATTCCATCTGCAAGCGCGGAGCACGCAGGAGTCTTGAACGCGGTGCCAGGGAGCCCACCTTCTTAGCGGTGGCCCCCCGGGCTTGCGGCGGGTGTCCTTGCGCCATACATAGAGCGCCGCCTCCAGGGGCTGCTGCCTGGCTACGTGATACGGCTCTAATGTACCGGTATTTCAGTAGCAACCGCAATTTCGGGGGGCCGGCAGACAGCCGGGTCAGCGCCCATCCCTGCATGCATCCTCCTCCCGCCCCCCCTGCGCAACCCGCCCCGGGCGCCATCCAGTGGCCCGGCGTGCCACTGTGCGCATGGCGCTGCCGACTACTGCATCATGCAGGCAGCGATTATGACTGCAATAGTAGCCGCCACAGAGTTTCTGCCGCGGTCCGCCGGCCTCCAACGCCACCTGGTCAGGCAACGGCGGTCGGAGGTCAAGAACGCAAACGAACTAACCGCGGCGTACCTAAACGATGCGCTGGCCAGAAGTGGCAAGGCAACCTTACTTCTATTGCGGGATGCGTTGTGGTCCGGTGGTCCTATTATTAACGCGAAGTATCCAATAATGTACGTAGGAATACAGGAAAGGGCCTGGACAAGGCCATATCCAAAACAGGCTGCGTTGAGCTCCGCCCCACCTTGTTTGGGCCTTTTTCATTACCACGGTTGCCCTTACCTCAAATAAACTTACTCTCACGCATCCGGTGCCATGCATAATGCAGGGACACCGGGGACACGGGGGCCGTGTGAGGACATTATAAAACAGGCTGGCACACATACAGAAGCTTTTGTGAGTGAGTGTTACAAGCTTGTCCAAAACAGCATCGGTTGGCCTGTCGTACATGTGTAACGGGAGACTCGCTCCTAGGTGACAATCCTCTTGTTACAACATGTCCCCGCATTTAATGGCGAAGTCAGGGCCCACAACTCCGTAGCAGCTGCAAGCACCATACGTACCCAACACAGACACTGCAACAATGGGCATCTTTAGCAAGAAAAGGATCGGGAAGTTCTACCTCACAAACTTCTCAGACGCGCGCTTAGAAGTTGTGGTCAAGTCTATGAATGTTAAGGTGGTGGCGTCTGAACAGAGCACCGCTGGACTGAAGGGCAACCTGGCGACCTCGGGTGTGGGAGCCAGCTTCTCCAAACAGAGGGAGTTCGTTCACGAGCAGCAGGCGTCTAGGAGGGCGGTCGGGCCTGCGCGCGACCCCTCGAGGCCTGCGGAGTGGAGCGTGCACATCGACCCGGATGGCGGCCCTGCGCACTGCTTCGTTTCGGCCTGGGTGAAGACGCCTGACGGCGAGGTTTACCTGATTGAAGAAGATAAGCGTGTGGAGCTGCGGGACAAAGACCCCAAGGACAAGGCCCTCCGCATGGGCTCCTGGGAGATCAACCAGGATGATGTGGACGAGGCGCTGGACCATGATCCGTACGTGGGGGGAGATGAATGGGACGAGGAGGCGGAGGAGGGTGAGGAGGAGGGCGAGGAGGGCGAGGAGGGCGAGGAGGACGACGATGACGAGGAGGGGGACGAGGACGAGGAGGAGGGGGACGAGGAAGAGGACGAGGACGAGGAGGGTGAGGAAGAGGAGGGCGAGCACGTGTCTGACAGCCAGGTGGACAGTGAGGACGAGGAGGGTGAGCACGGCCCGCCCGCCGTGTACAGCCACAGCGGTTCGGATGACGAGGACGAGGACGAGGACGAGGATGAGGACTACTGAAGTGGCTGAGCCTGCGCACGTGGCTAATTGATTGGCATGGTCGCTGGTTGCACATTAGCATATTCATAACATTGATGGACTCACGCAAGCAACGTGCAAGCAACGTGGCACATTCATGATGGACAAAAGCACACGAACGTGTGGGAGGGGGCTGGTTGTGCGTTATGCAGGACACACTTGTAACAATGTGGTGTTGAGAGCGGACTGTGTGCCAGGTGGGCTCGGTCAGTCAGGCGCAGGGACATCTACAGCATTTGTGGCCGGAAATGACAGCTGACTCAGCAGCAGACACGCTTAGCATCTCTGGTTTTTAATGGCATCGTTTGTCTGGGCCCCGGGCTGTTCAGGTCTTTCTCATAGTGTGTGTGTGGTTACAGAGTGGTGCGCACGTTCTTGCGTGCCTTCCTGCTGCGTGTAAACCGGAGGCCCGGGCCGGGGTGACCCTTATAACGCCAGTGCATGATTGTCCTATTTATTGTTCTCCCCTTGCAAGGGGGACTTCCCTACTTCTATGCTCCCAGATGGAGCTGAGTAATGCAGCTAACTTGACAGGCTCAGATTTCAGCATCACTTCGCGCATGCTTAGGCTAAAGTCTAGGCCACTGCACGCTCGTAACTCGGTGTAGGCAGCACATTGCATCAGGACGAGGTCTTTCTCATAGGAACAAGCCCAGATTGAATAGATTGAATCCACCACGCACAACCTCAGGAGTGTCTGATCCACATCTCAGCCCCTGATGGCTACAATGTCGCTCTTTAAGATAGCAGTCCCGCCACCAGCCTACCTAGCCTGCCTAGCCTGCCGCCCGGGCCATCCCAGCGTCGTGACCAGATAGGCAGCCAGGGCGTGCACCGTTCAGGTAGGCCAGCGGACGCTATGGCAGCAGCGTTTCCCCGCATCCAAACCATAGATAGCCGTGTCTTACTTCCGGTTTGCTGGGCATCCTAGAAACCCAAATTGCGAGTCCTGGCCTTGAGGCCCCGTTTCTTGCCGGCGTCAAGGCAGAGTACGGTATTTGCCAGTGGACACGCAAGGCTATTGTGACCCTGCTTTCGTTGCGGGTTGGTGTGTTGGTGTGGCTTCATTATTAATGGTGTGGGGATTGTCATGTTGGCGTCACGTCCCTGCGGGTGTGAGCATCCTGCAATGTAAATTCCGCAGGGAATCTACAGGGCCATCCCTTTGTCCGTAGCGGTGGCATGGAATAGGCCTGACGGTGGGCGTGAGACGCGCTCACTAGTTGTTTTCAACGTGCACCGAAGGGTGCGCGTGTGCGTGGCAGGGCGGTCCGCGCTTGCCTGGGGTCGAAAGGCCCCTCCCCTGGGTCGAGGGCCCCATCCCTGGACCAAACCCCGCCCATTTCGACCCCAGGTGGCCCTCCCCGGGGCCAATCCCTGCCCATTTCGACCTCAGGTTAGCGCGGACTACCCTGCCACTCGACCAGCAACTTAAAATTACATACATATATGGAGGGACTGGGAGCGTGGGGAACTCCGGGGAGACGAGTTCGGCGTCGGGGAACGCCACTTACCACCCCCAAGACCCCCCGCACGAGAAAGGCCGTACGGTAATGGGGGTACCTGTTACACGGCGAATCTGACACGACAAGCGGCTTCAGCGGTCAGGTAAGGTTGAATCCGCAGTGTTACAGATTTGGGACGCGCGCCAAAAGGGAAGTGAACCCGGGTACCGTTTCACCTTTTAAGGAGCACATCACCTCTTAAACGAGCGCAACAGCCAACTCCTAGGGTCCCACAACAGGGAGCTTCATAACAGAGAGGCCTACTCTCTCATACCGTAGTTCAGCCTAAATTTGTACAAATCCCCACACGCTGGGCTGCATCTAAGCTAGTAGATTGTAACATTTGCGCCCACAACTGTGCCGCCTACCCAGCAAACGTCAGGACCAGGCGTCTGAGGTGCCCAAACAACTTCCAGCACACTCAGCAGCAGGATCCCCCGCGAAGCCGCTCAAGTCCATTGCGCAGGCTGTCCGAAGTTTCGCCGCATCCCTGTCAGAAGCACTCCCCGCGCGCGGCCGCACCAGGCCGCTC
The DNA here is from genome assembly GCA_016834605.1 of Chlamydomonas incerta. Taxonomy (NCBI): domain Eukaryota; kingdom Viridiplantae; phylum Chlorophyta; class Chlorophyceae; order Chlamydomonadales; family Chlamydomonadaceae; genus Chlamydomonas; species Chlamydomonas incerta. The sequence continues at coordinate 363,945 of JAEHOC010000036.1, forward strand.
ACATGTCGTGCGACATGGCCCGCTCCCCCGCCGCCCGCTGCTCCGCCTCTATCTCCGCCGCCTCCGCGTCGCGCTGCTTGGCCAGCAGCTGGCGCACCCGCGTCACGTTGTAGGCCGCCTCCAGCAGGTTGGGCAGCTGGGCCTCGGCGCTGCGTGCGGAGGGCCGGGCCAGGAGGAGCCAGGGGTGTAAGGGTGGAACGCACATGGCAGTTGGCGTGTGTATATTAGGGTGCCGGTGAAGTAGACGAAGCATGCAAGAGTGGGCTGTGGTGCACTGCCTCCCCCACGCCCACTGTCCTCGTGTCGCCACATACAAGTCCATAAGAACCAAAATGAAACACCAGTTGCGCAAACCAAACGCTTGCAGCTTAATTGGCACCAGGGGGTTCCGGGGCGATTTCCCATCGATCAAGTACGGGGGTAATGCTTAAACCTGGCGCAACCTAGGTTTGTCCTTTACGGCCTGTCGCACCTGATGGCATACTTGTACAGCTTCTCATTCCACTCGCCGTCCGTGCCGGCGTCGCCCTCCCGGTGCTGCGTGACCCAGGTGCTGTAGCGCCGCGTGTACGGATCAGCCACGTGCCAGCTGGATTTGACGAAGATCTGCAGCGCGCAGGAAGCGGTACGGACTTGATACGCCTGAAGGGCGCCGCAATTGCCGGAGCCGGACGCTTCCTCACACACCCCGACCCCCGCCATCCCCGACTTCTCGCTCACGTGCCAGTCAAGCCCCGATGTGCGCCTCCTGCTACGTTAACAGCCACCCATTGCACGTGCCGTCCCCACGTTCCCAGCCACTTGCCGTCTCGTAGGGGTGGAAGGCAATGCCGTCGTACGTGCCATGCCGGGAGGGGTGCACCTGATCGTTGCAGCCCCAGTGCCGCCGGTCCCGCCAGTCCACGTCCTGGGCGCGAAGCAGGGAGCGGCCAGCGGTGTAGATGCAGTTGGCGGGGCACACAATGCAGCCCTATGTGCCTAGGTCGTGCTGGGGCGGCAAGCGGGGCGAGGACGGGGCGATGCGCACGCGCACCAGTCTCCCGTTGGCCAGGGATGCAACTCACCCGCGCGTACTTGGACATCAGCGTTGCCACATTATAGCCAGCCTGCGGGGTTCAGATTGGCCACGTGCTTGAATTCATGCCAAAGGCTCTCCTGGTAGAGTATTAAGACGTGCAGGCCGCACAGCTTTGCTATCTTACCTCGAAAAGAGCCCACGTAATGCCATATTCTCCGCCCACCACAATACCGTTCTCTTCGTCTGTGCAAGTCTTGCACATGCGCACCTGCAGCAGCACACATTGGCTCGGCAGCTCGGTAGCCCGCAGCCCCCGTCCAGCGCATCGTAGGCACCACATCCAGTGTCAGGCTCAAGCGTGGTGACGGAGTCCATTCTGTTTATCTGGATCCGGCCCTGGCCCGCATTGAACCTGAAGCTCCCGCGTGAGGCCCCACCCTCACCTTCAACACGCCCTTGTCGATCATGACCTGCAGCGCCACGTCGTCCAGCGCCATGGCCCAGGACTCCAGCCGCGGCCCCGGGCCCCCTGTGAGTCACGCGTGTGCCGTTATGTGCATGGCGTGCCGCACCGCTCATTGAGCCCATTGGACATATGAAACGTGCGTTGGAAAGCAACACCAATCCGGCCTCACCTGCGTCGACGTCTGGCAGACAGACCAAGGAAGAGCCCACGGCGCGCACCACCGCCGGGACCTCCGGCCTGGAGCCGCTATTTCCGTACTCTATCCCCGGGGCCAGCACCCGCAACGTCGACGAGTGCTTGCGGCGGGAATCATCCTGCATCCACGCATGATGGGCAGTTAAGAGTCGTCCTTTGTTTCAGCCGCACCCCGCCCGCCCACCTGCGGCAGTGGCTGGAAGCGCTCCAGGAAGGCGTGCGTCCAGTGCCACCAGGGCGGCATGTAGGCGGGGTAGAAGGGCCCCTTGGTGCTGCTGTTGAGCAGGATGAAATAGCGATAGGGCCTGCAAAGCAGGGAGTTCGCGGGCCCGCCGCATTGGCAGATGGTGCTGGTGGGCACGCACGTGCACGCTTGGAATGACAGCGGGCAGGCTCTCAGGCACTACGTCTGCCAGAGGTTGCACTAATGCATGCGCACTCACCTCAGCCCCCCCGGCATGTGCCGTGCCACGTACTCCAGGCTGGCGTTGTGCGAGGCGATGTCCATGCCCACGTTCTCAGACCGCCGCAGCACCAGCGTCTTGCCCGGGCCCGGGCCTTTGAGTCTGGGCTTCACGCCCAACAAGCCACCCCCTGCGCAGCGAACATACGTACTCAGGAATTCCCGATCGTGCTGTTCCGGCGCTGTCCAGCCAGCAGCATTGTCAACGAGAACCTGCCGTCTCCTTGCCTCAGACCTATGAGTACTGGCCCAAGCTCAGATCTGAGCGGTGCGTGCCATGTCCTCACCCTCTAACTCCGGCTCGGGATCGTCTCCCGCTAGGTCCACCTGGGTCGCCCGGCTGATGCCGATGTCCGGGTCTGCGGGCAGTGGTGTGCTGCGGGGACCAACAAGGGAACAGGAGCAGGCGGTCAGGCCCGCGCTGCAGCTGGCCAAGTACCCAATTGCGCATATCACATGCAGGATGCAGGCTCCTGTGAACGCAAGTGTTGTTGGCCTCACGAGATGGGGAAGGCACCGCTGCAGGGGGAGCACTGCTCGCCCGCCACCACGAACACCCAGAGGATGTGCTTCTGCCCGCCGGGCGGCGCCACCCAGCCTTGCGTGAGGAAGAAGTCCATGTTGCCGCGCTGCACACAGTGCGAGTAATACAAAAGTACGTTGTGCTGCTGTCCAATGGCTGACTGCTGAGCCTCAGCAAGCTCTGCGCACCTGGATTAGGTCCTTCTCGTAGAAGGCGTAGGACACAAGCACGGGCGCTGACGCGTACGGCGGCAGGCCGTAGCCGCCATACTCGCCCGCCTTTGGACCTGACTTTGATTTCAGCGTCCCTAAGGATGACAGCTTCGAGCGCAGGTGCCAGCCGTAGCCCAGGAGGACGAGCGCCACCAAGGACAGGACCACGCCCCACACGACGTCCGTCGCCCGCACGCGTCGCCCAGCCTTTCGCGGGCGCAGGCCACCCATGCTCCCTGCCGGGAGTCCATGCTGATACTGCATCCTGACAGCTCACGATGAATGATTGGGCAACTAGGGCCTCAACAGACGGGCTCCATTTGGCCCAACATGCCCGCTACTCCTGGGTGATGGTGCGTGAGCGTGAATTGTGCACAGTTTTAATTACCGGTACCCATGCTTACATTTCCAAGCTGCAAGAGTCCAAGAAGGTCCAGCAGCAAGGAAGCTCGATCCGTGCGCTCATTGACACACGGCACATTTCCTGAGCGACTCGCTGCTAGTGATAATATAGCGCACGGATGCAAAATTTTCAAGTATCAAAGCTCACAGAACTGGCGCGAAAGTTTTGGATCCTTCCATCAGAGCCTTGTTAATGACATCTGCGCAATCCTTGAGCAACTGAGTCGCGTTCACGCGTTGCTGGCTACCTAGGAGAGTAGTGGAGCGAAAGGGTGGAGATGGCGGACGAAGAGCAGGTCTTCTCGCGCATTTTTGCGCTGAAGCTGTATGGGCAGCCGGAGCCGGGAGGCAAGGCGCCGGTCTTGGTGTTGAGCCAGCTCGCAACGGTGCGCAGTGGCTTGCTTCGATTCTGGATCTGTGCCTCGTTGCGAGCCCTGGTGTCTGGTGCCCTAGCTCGCTGGCATAATAACATCACCTTTCTGTCATACTCTTCCACGTAGGAGCTGGAGGCCGAGGCTGGCGAGGGAGCGGCAAAACCCGTGCTGGATGCCACCGTGCTGGACCGCGTGTTGGTGGCTCGCCTCATCGAGGCGCCCCCGGCGGACTACCCGCAGCCCCCCATCCACTACCTGATGGGCTGCTACGAGCGCTCTTCTGAGGAGCTGCGGCGCGCTGGCGTGTCGGAAGCGGCCAAGGTGCGGCGGGTTGCTATTAGACGTGAGCGTGTGGCGGGTTCAGGTAGCGGGAACGCTGCAACCGAACGTAGCCCGCCGAGGTTTGCCTCTGTGGCCCAACGCTGATGCGGTGGGCGTCAGCGGTCTGAGCATTAGGCAACGGGGCTTCGTGTGCGCAATACAGCCGCCTGAATGTGCTTATACACTTTGTCCTGGTTGCGCCACGAGTTGCGCCACGAGTTGCGGCCCCTGAGTCTGGCACCGCCGCACGGACTCGGCGGATGGCCGCACCTGGCGCTTCCTAATGTTGTTCTGGACGGCCCTACTTCGTTTTCCCGTGCGCAGGCTGCGGTGGCCACTGCACGCGATCTCATTCTCAACTATGCGGGTCTGGCACTGTTTGCAGGCATGATTCCGCAGGTGCGCAAGGGGTCAGCTGACAGATCAGCAGCTCAGCCATAGGTGCCATGCCCTCATACTGCAGTTTGATATGCCGACTAGGCGCTTTGCCGTCCTGAAATCAATTTTGATTCGTTCCTCGCGTAGCCGCCGGTGCTGGAGGCGCGCGGGTCGCTGCAGCTGCTGGACGCGCTGTTGCTGCGCCACGGGCTGTCGGTGGTGGCGCTCACCACAGCCATCACGCCGGCCTTCGCTTCTGCCGGGAGGCAGGCGGAGGCTTCCGCCTACGCAACAGCTGCGGCACCCATGCCGGTATGTGCCTTCGATGCAGGGAGGGGTCCTGTCGTGACTTCGCTCTTGCTGGTGACGCTGTACGCAACGCAACACCAACAACTGACCGAGTTCCTCTTGCACACTGGCCACCGCGCAGCCGGGCTTCCTGGAGGAACTGGCGGTGCGGCACGACAACGACGAGGGGCTGCAGGAGGCCGCCGTGAAGATGGGTGAGGCCATGCGCTGCTCCAGGGTGGGGCAGCGTCCAAACCGCAGCGCAAGCGGACTGTGACGGGACGGCCCGTGTCCCCGGTGCTACGAATAGCAATGCTAAATTACGGCATGCTTGTTTCCTGCGCGGCCGCAGTCGTGGAGCTGGCCCGCCTAGTGTCGGTCATCTCGCCGCTGGGTGACCCCCAGCCGCACCTGACCTGCCTGGCGCACATTGTCAGCCTGGAGCCCCTGGCGCGGCCGGCGGCGCGGGCGCGGCAGTGGCTGCCGGACTTCAAGATCGCGGGCGGCCGGGCGGCGGTGCTGCCGGGCGCGTGCTGGCTGGGGCCGTTTTTCAACATCAGGTGCGCGGCTACGTGTGACTGGGGCGCTGCGTGCGCGGCACGATGGACGGGGCATGTAGAGCCATAACGCTGTGTGTAGGGCGGCCGTATCTGCAACAGGTTTGTCATTTGCCTCTCTCCGCCGCCCATCCCTCCCCGCAGCCCCATCCCCGACGACGTGCGCGGCGCGCCGCAACAGGAGCCGTCCGTGCTGTCGCAGTGCTTTGTGGGCATGGAGTCGCGGCGGCAGGGCGACGTCAACAACGCGATCTCCACCCTGCGCATGGCCATGAAGAACATCGTGGGCCAGCTGCATGGCGGCGTCAAGGTGGGGGCGAAGTTGAATCATGGTGATGAACGGGGCGCTCAGGGAGCCGCAGCTACGAAGTGATGGAATCCGTCGGTACAGGTACTGCTCCCCTCGCACCCGTGCGCTCGCTTCCATCAAGTATATTCGTATCAACGTTGTCGCGTGTATTATCTGCCCCCCTGCAGTCGCTTCTAAAGCTGAAGACCATCAAGGGCCACATGGTGAGCTGTAGGGGGTTTTGTGATCCGTGTTTTGTTCCATGTTGATTGGGAACGTTCGTGGGGTGTCTTTGCTTTTGCATGCAATCCCATGGGCTTGACCGGCTGTACGCATCCGGGCCCTGCGCACACGCTGTGGCGCAGGTCAAGTGGCTGGGCGGCGTGCTGGAGGGCAACGCGGGCCGCTCCAAGATGAGCTTCACGCCGGAGTCCGTGGCGCCGGACGGCTTCATGATCAACGTGGCGGCAGGTGCGACTGTGCAGGCATAGGGATGCTGAGGGTGGGAGGGCGGCTTGCACGCTGCTACCGTTTGTTTGGTGGAGCTGCCGGCTGGCGGCCGCCACCTGGATTCGCTCCGAGCCCGGTGCTCGGCGTCTCGTGGCCGCAGTGCTGCTCAAGCTGTGCGGGCCGTTCCTGGACACCTCGCCCGCCTCGCCCTTCTGGAAGCGCGTGGACCCCGGCTTCGTGGCCTACAGGTGGGGCAGGCGAGGTGCTGGCGGGCGGCGGCGGGGAGGCGGGAGGCGGGAAGGCGGGAGGCGGGCGTCTGCCGTAGTCAGCTCGTTTGGAAGGCGCGTTCAAGCCGCAGCCCACCCTGCGCGCGGAAGGGTCACGCGATGTGTGGAGGCAGCTTGCGGGACGCAAACCTTGACGCCGCCTGCGCTGCCACCTGGCCCCTGCAGCCACGGCCTGCTGGATGCCTCCTACGCCAACGAGACCAAGCTGGCGGCGGCGTCGGACGAGGAGGCGGCGTGGCGGGAACGCGTGCGCAGCAACGCCGCCGCCTCGACCGCCAGCAGCGAGCCCAGTGAGTCTTGGGCGGTAATGTCTGTGGAGCTGGCGGCCAGGGCGTCTGTGCGCTAGCCTCTATATAAGTACAGTACTGTCCACGGGTCTGTCCTTGCGAACTCACTGCTGCCTTGCCTGGCTGCGCTGCAGGCTCGCCCACGGGCGAGGGCGAGGGCCACCACTTCATCTGCCAGGCCTTCTTCCTCACGGCGCACGCGCTGCACATCGGGCCGATGCGCTCCATGAGCATGATCGAGGAGGACATGGCGCGGGAGATGCGCTGGTTCGCGGTGGGTGCGAGAAGGTGTACAGCATGCGAGGACGCGAGGCACGTCGCAGCAGTCGCGGGGAGCCGGAAAGCCGTAATCCCGACCGGCTTGCTCTTCCCTTTCCGATCGCAGGGAGCTGTCCAGCAGATGGAGGCCGCGGCGGCAGGGTGAGGTTCACTGGCACGCGTGTCAACCCGCATGACCTAGCGCCTGGGCGGGCGCGCACTGCGGTGGGTGGGTCGGCTTTCAGGCGCGCGGCAGCAGCACAAACGGCCGCTGCCGCTTCCATCTATCGTACACTGCAGGTCCTCAAATCCAATGGAGCGCACCATGATCGAGCAGCGGCTGAACCAGCTGAGGGCGCAGCAGGATTACGTCAAGGTGCGGGCAGTAGGGCTGCGAAGGGGGGTTGCGCATGGGCACAGGTGCACATGGGGCCAATCGCGTTATGGGCGATGGCTGCTTAATGTGAGACTGTAGCGACCGTAGGTGCGGAGCCCAGCAACCTAACTTGGCCTGTGCAGGCCCGCTACAACGCGTTCGTGACCACGGTGCTGGACCCCGCGCTCGTCACTGACGTCCTGGCCTTCTACCGGTGCGGCGGGCGGGCGGGTGGTGCATGTGGGCCAGGGCGGTGCACGCGATCTGTATGGAGTCATCAGCAGGCATTGGTACTATGACGCGCCTCGATGGCCCGCGGACTATGACGCGCCTCGATGGCCCCAGGCTCATGGCGGCCTGGCTGATGCGCGTCGCCAACCGCGGGGCGGCGGGCGGCGTGGGCGGCATCAACATCCCGCTGCCGGAGCCCGCGCCGGAGGAGTTCACTTGCATGCCGGTGAGCGGAGGGGAGGACATGCTGTGCAAGCGGTGCCTGGGCCTGTCTGGTTTCTGTCCTTGGCTGCAGTGGTGGAGCTGTCATTGGCCTGACGCACGTACGGTACATTCACGACCCGCAGGAGTACTTTGTGGAGGACATGGCCAACGTGCTGCTGTTCGTGGGGCGCACGGCGCCGCAGCTGCTGTCCAGCGCCGCGGACGGAGCAGGTAGGGTGTGCTCGCGCGGCACGTGACAGGGTGAAGTATGGGGCGTTACTGCCACGGGAGCCTTGTTGCATGCTGCCTGAATTTGCGCGGTGCACATCTCCCCGTCCCTCTCGTTGTCGCGCGGTTTCGTGCATTACACAACTTCTTCTCTGGACCAATCCAATATTTGACAAATACTGTCCGCATGGACGGCTACCCCCACGCAGGCGTGCGGCTGGAGGAGTTCGCGGTGTTCTTCACCAGCCTCATGGCCTCGCCCAAGCACATCCGCTCCTCCTTCCTAAGGTGAGGAGAGCGGCTGTGCCGCCTACAGCTGTGTACGCCAGTGTAGCCTGGGCAAAGCACGCCGGACGCCATGCATGACACCCTCGCAATGCCGACCGCAGGTCCAAGCTGAGCGAGGTGCTGGAGCAGTGGCTGCCGCAGACTGAGGAAGACGACGGGTGGGTGCGGCCACTGCATTGCCGGCATATTCAACAGTTGCGGCATTCACACAGCACCGTCACGTTCCCGCATCCTCACTGCAGGCGGGGCGGCAGCTTCCGGCGGCGGGCCCCCAGCGGCGCATCTGCTGACCTGGCGGCGCTGTTCAACTGCAACCCGCTGGTCATCCAGGTGAGACCGGGCTCTTCCCCAGGCCCCAGGCCTTCTGGCAGGCTGGCCCCGACCACTTGACATTTGGCTTGCCCCCTCCTGCATGCGCGCGCAGCACCTGACGCCGGTGCTGGTGCAGCTGTACAACGACATCGAGCACACGGAGCGCTCCGGCGCCTTCTACTTCAAGTTCTCCATGCGCGTCACCATCGCCAACATCCTCAAATACCTGTGGGCGCAGCCGCAGCACAGGTGCGCGGGCCGGCGGTGACCCGAGGGCGATGCAAGCGTGTATGCTTGAGGGGGCCGGGTCCGTGACGGTGGCCGTAATGCGATTGTTGTGTAGCCTGAAACCGTGCCTGAGGGAAGCCGTCAGCCAGCAGACATATGAACAGAAATGTGTAATAGAAGTGTGTACCCGGGAAACCGCCACGACCCCGCCAGCCCGGGCGCTGCACAACAGCGATGCAGACGTCCTTGCTGCCCTTGTGACCCCACAGTATCCACGTCGTGTTACTGTACATGCTCACGTACCTCGTGCATATGCTCCTGCGTGCTGGACCGCAGGGCGGTTTGGCTGGCATGGGTGCGGTCTGAGAACTACCGCGGCAGCAGCGAGAAATTCGCGTCCATGCTCATTAACGACCTCACCTACCTGCTGGACGAGGTGGGCGGCGTGTCGGGAGCAGCCCGGCACGAAGCAGGCGGCGTGATTACAGCACCTGCATCAGCGGGCGCTGTTCTGGGCTGTATACCTTAGGCGGCATGTTGAGCCCTTGACACAGTGCGTTTGCCCGCCTATGCGGCCCATGACAAGTGCACGTGCCTCCTCACCCCGCCAGGTGCTGCGGCTGCTGAAGCTGCTGCGGCAGGCGGAGGAGACGCGGGCGGACGAGGCCAAGTGGGCGGGCATGAGCCAGCAGGAGCGGCAGGAGCACGAGAGCCAGGTGCAGTTCAACGGCCAGAACCTGACTGCGCTAGTGCGCTCCGCAAACTCGGTCATCAGCACGCTCAACTTCGTGACCGAGGAGGTGAGTGCGGCTGGTAGATGTTATTGCCGGTCGCCCACTGCCCTGCCCACCGGTGTGCGGCAAACCTGTCTGCGCCTCCAGTACTTGGGTTCCTGCAGTGCGCCGTCTCATTGGCAGCAACTTGGCCCATCATGCGGCCTGCCTCCCCCGCTCCGGCCCTGCAGGTGGACACCACGCGTACCTTCCTTCAGCCGCACATGGTGACGCGCCTGCGCGACTCGCTCAACTACTTCTTGAGTAAGCCGGGACTGCGCGGCGTGCCTGCTTCCGACACGCAAGCAGGCGCACCGCCTGTGTTCCGAAAATGGCTTCGATACATGCTTCGATACCAAATGCACCATGACTCGCACCCGCCCACCCATTGCAGAGTACCTGGTGGGTCCGGAGCGGCGCCAGCTGCGTGTCAAGGACCAGGAGAAGTACGGCTTCAACCCGCGGTGAGCTTTGGAGCCGCTGGGAAAGCACCGCTGCGGCCTAGCCCGCACTCCGCGTGGTTTGGGGCAGACCCGCCCCGCTTGTTTGGGGGCCATGAGCTTTCATCGGCACCTCCGCCGCATCCTGCCGGCCCCTTGCTGCCTCGCGCTGAACCCCCTGGTTCCTCCGCACCGCCTGGCCCTGCTCCGCGCCGCGCCTGCAGCGAGCTGCTGCGCGGGCTGGTGATGGTGTACCTGCACGTGGACTCAATCGACCGCGCCAACCCCGGGCCGGAGGGCCCCGTGTTCGCGGCGGCGGTGGGCCAGGACGGCCGCTCCTTCGACGCCGCCTACTTCGACGAGGTGGGCCCATCCAGCAGCCCTTGGGGATCCAGAAGTGCGTTACAATTCGATCGGGGCAGCGCTTGGAAGGTTGCGTGTGCGTGTTAGCCGTGGTAGCCCGACTCACGCCGCCCACGCATGCGTCCCGGAATGTCCCCTTGTCAGGCTTCGTTGGTGCTGGACAGCGGCGGCCTGCTCAACGTGGGCCAGCGCGAGCAGCTGGCCTCCCTGGCGCAGCGGGCGCTGGCGGCCAGCACGGAGGCGGAGGCGGAGGACGAGGAGATGGGCGAGGACGTGCCGGAGGAGTTCAGCTGCGCCATCCTCAGCACCGTCCTGAAGGTGAGACGGCGTCGCGTTGCTTTTGCGCCTGTGGGCTGGAAATGGGCGGTGAGGAGGGCGGCTCCTGGTGGAGCCCATGTCGGGCACCACTCGACCACAATCAAGGGTCGTGGAGTGCTTGTATAGTGCCTGGAAAGAGCCGCGTGCTTGTGTGTGTCGTTGCCGCTTGTCCCGCTCCATGCCTGCATGCCAATGGTGTGTGCACGCAGGACCCTGTCAAGCTGCCCAGCGGCGTGGTGGTGGACCGACCCAGCATCCAGCGCCACCTGCTGTCCGACCCCACCGACCCCTTCTCGCGCCAGCCGCTGACGGAGGACCAGCTCGAGCCGCTGCCCGAGCTGGCGGCGCGCATCGCGGCGTGGCGCAAGCAGCGCAGCGGGGCGGGCAAGTGATGGAAGGCTGTGCCGACTTTGGTTAGTGCGATGTTGGACGTCGGATGGTGGATATCGTTGCCTGGCGTGGCCTCGTGGACGCCTGTGCTGGTCCAGGTTGGTGCTAATGATTTCGATGCTGCCACGGAACCATACTTTCTGTATGGATGCGAGATGACAAATGAAGGGACAGGCCGACAAGCGGGGGCACACCGTACCCATGCCGCGAGGGACCATCGCCGGTCCAGAGAGAAACATCCACCCGCCCCCTGGTTATCCACCCGCCCCCTGGTTAATTGACAGCCGACCTTCACAGTGCTATGGTACGCCTCAGATTTGATGTCGAGAAGAAGGGATGATTAATGGAAGGGAAGTGCGGTTAGCGGGCAGTCAGACCATCAGCCAGATTAGGTGCGCCAGGCGCAATCAAGCCGGCGCCAGGCGCAGGCCAGCAGGACCTAGATTGCATTGGTTACAGGAGGGACCTGCTGACGCAGCTCACGAGCCAGCGAGCACGTACTAGTACGGACGCCCTGCTCTAGACCTCAGGGGCGCGCCACCTGCAGCGCCGACAGCCTACTATGCACCTTGGGCTAGTAGGCCTTGCTCCCTTGGGAGCGCCACCATCTTCTAAACGCAATCTCCTTCCTCTTCAACTGTAATGAAAGTCGGCTTATTGACGTAGAGAGCACCAAGCAAGGAGAGCACGCGGCAAGGCACGCGGTAATGCCGAAATGGGGCCGAAATGCCTCGCTCCGCGTACTCGACGTTGAACATGACGCACCTACCGGTTCGGCGAGAGAGGAAGGTCAAGAAGGGCCAGCCCGTAGCATGCCCTGGTTCAGGCCATGGCCTGTGAAGGCGCCAGGAGCCTGGAAGGCGCCGTTTTGAATTACGTCCTAATGAAGCGCGCTGGTGGTGGGCGCCCCACGATTGCAACGCCCCACTGTCAGCCCACTTATATGTGAGTGTATGATTAATTCCTACCAGCAAACGCGCTACCATGTTGTGGGCACACAAATCCGCAGCAGCAGCTGCGTCGGCACTGTTTCTGCTGTTCGCTTGCAGTTTTACAATAACGTACGCGGCCACGAGCCCACCTGCGGGGTTTTCAGAACCAAATGTCCCACCATCCAAGCCTCCTCGCCCTCCTCGCGCACCCCCACGCTTGGCGCCATCGCCACCGCCATCGCCATCGCCACCTTCTCCGCCGGTGGCGCTCGGCGCAACGCAGACTGGCTGCGCCACCATCCTTCAGCAGGGCATGTTCAAGTCATTCTATGACAGGGGCACCTCGCCGAGCGTGTACTCCACTTTCGAGACCAACATTTGCAACCTGACGCTCACCGAGGACCTCTTTCCTACGCTGCCAGTGGCTGAGCACCTAGCGTTTCAGCAGGTGGTGTCTCAGCTGGCTCCTAGCCTCAAGTCCACGCGCTGGCCCAATACTACCGCGTTTCTGGACTACTGGGCCCAAACAGGCGACGTCGCTACCACCAGCGCAGCAGCCATGACCGGCTTCCCCCCATACGCACGGGTAAGTCTGCGCCGTCGTGTCATATGCATGGCTGGAATGGGTAGGGGCAGCGGAAACCCGCAGCGGCGCATGACGCTGGGCCGGGTGCCGCGGTGCCTTCCGGGACTGGGGCCACCTTTCGGCGGGACTGGGCGGGGCCACTTTCAGGGACGACTGGGCCATAGGATTTACGCCCGCCGTCCACCTTCAGCCTTGCAGTCCCCGGAGCCGCATCTGAATTGTCCCGCTCTCCATCCTCCCCCTTTCCCCTCGACGGCTTGTCCGTGTGCCCGCCAGGTCCGCGCCTACATGCTTTCCGCGTGCCTGGGCCTGTCCACGGCCGTGCTGCCCCCCTCGGGCATCCTGCTATCAAACTACGACTTTGAGTTGACGGGCACCGTCCTCAGCAGAGTAGGCTGTCGGCGCTGCAGGTGGCGCGCCCCTGAGGTCTAGAGCAGGGCGTCCGTACTAGTACGTGCTCGCTGGCTCGTGAGCTGCGTCAGCAGGTCCCTCCTGTAACCAATGCAATCTCAGCACCAACACGCGTTCCAGCTACACACGCTGTGTGCAGATGGAGGCGTCGGGCCTGCAGCTGACACGCACCTCACCCGTTGGCGCGAACCCCTTCACCATGACTATGAAGTTCGACCCCACGGCTGTGTCTGAGCCCGCCTCACTTATCAAGATCACCGAGCCCTCGCTCACCGCCGTCGCCAACACGCTGTCCTGCACCTACACGAATGCGGATACCGGAGAGCTGGCGGAGTGGGAGGCTGACCGCAGCATCACGCTACTGCCCGACTCGTCCGCCTACCGCGTGTCGTGCCGCATTGCCAACTCCCAGTTCAACAACGGCCGTGCCACATCCATCTCCTTGGACTTTTACATACTGAGCTCGGACAATGACGGGAGCCTGGGCTACGCGGTCACGCTGTTCCACGGGCTCCCCTTCCCTCCGCCGCCACCCTCACCACCCTCGCCGCCTCCGCCGCCACCCTCCCCTAGCCCTCCCCCGCCGCCCCGCCCGCCGTCTCCTCCCCCGCCTCCGCCGCCGACCTGCGAGAGCTCCTTGCGCGGCCAGCCCTGCTACAAACTGCACTCGCTGGAGGGAGCGGTGAGGCGTGGGCGCATGATGACTGATTGGACGCCTCGCTTGCACTGCCCGCACTATGCCTCTTCCTTTGAACTTCCCCATGTTGAACATAGCGATAGCGACGTGAGGGAAAAGCGCTGACCCTTGGGGTCTATTACTCCCGTCGTAAGGCTTAGGTATATGAGTGCTGATCGTACAGAATCACACACTGTCAACACTCCCCCTCGAGCAGCACTCACTATCCTGACTTGCTTCGATTATAGTGAACTCGCAGGTCTCGTTAGCGCAGATACACTCATAACTCTCCACACAGCCCAGTCTAGCTTCGTGCTAACTCCCCCTGCTTTCATGCCGCACTCAGCTCCGGCTCTAGGCAGGAATCGAACATGCAACCCCTCAGCTTCCCTCACGCATAGCATGCGAATCGGGGCTCATAACCTGTTGAACATAGCGATAGCGACGTGAGGGAAAAGCGCTGACCCTTGGGGTCTATTACTCGCGTCGTAAGGCTTAGGTATATGAGTGCTGATCGTACAGAATCACACACTGTCAACACCCCACATGGACTCACATAATTCATCGTCGTGCACTAAAATGCAGGCTGCTTCTTTGGATCATGACATCCGTGCTGTACTCTGCGTATGGTAATGTGCTGCACCCACGATAGCCACCCTGGGATCCGCATAAGTTGCATGTTCAGTTTGCAACGCGCACTGGCATACATGGCGGATGGCACAGTGTCAGTCGGTTGTCAGTCCCTGGACACGGTCGTGATGAGGTTTATGGCACTTCCGTTTTCGCCCACGCCCATGTAGCCCATGTGCCACCCAATGTCTGATCAGCCAACTGAGTTGCAACTGTATGTGGAACGCAGGTTACCACATTGGTGGATCAGCTGAAGAAGGCAAACGAAACGGTAAGTCTCCGCGTATGTCGTAGCATCGTATGTCGTATGCGCCCGTCATACCGATAGGCGCCGTTCGCCACACCGAATGGATTTCGTGCAGATCGAGATGCTGAATGCCCAAGTCCGGACACTCCAGCAGGTGTGTTCAGAAAGTGTGGGCTGTAAGTACCTGTGCTAAAGTGTGGGCTGTAGTTGACGCATGCGAAGCCAGGGGAGACGTGTGCTCGTGCGCTGGGTCGCTGCAAAACCTGGCGGTGGAACCGCCTGGAGCAGGGGTCGGTGCTTTACAAGCATCACCTTCTGTCTGAGAACTTCCCCTGACCGTTGTCCACAGGGCTCCAGCGTATCAGCATTGGAATGGGGCTTCCGGACCGCTGTAGCCCGAGGTATCTTCAGCAAGGGCGTAACTGGAACTATGCTTTCCTTCCTCAGCTCACTGATATCGCAGTCAACGCTTGCAGCCGGAAACACCGCCTCTTCGTGGAGTACGGCGTACGGAGGCAGCTACAACATCTTTTGGTGCTCGCCCGCCGGTGGCTTTTTCAACAATTCGTACGTGCGCATCTTCGATGGGGACGGTAGTAATTCTGATTAGTATGACTACGCTGTTATGAACTTCGGTTGGCCAAATGGCTATGGGGACTTCGAAGGAAACTGCGACAAAGTGGGCGCCATAGGCAGTGAGGTTAGCTGTGGAGCAGGTGGTTATAACTACGGTAGCAGCGTTTCTATCTGGGGTCACCTTCAAAGCCAAGATTGCACAAATTACGCAGGATGGGAGTTGCTGTATCGAGTTCCACTTGGTAGTTATTATGATGAGCGTGCATCACAGTGGTCCAGTGGAACCGCGTTCAACAACGTGAACGGCAACTGGACCACAGCAGGTGGTGCTATCACAACAAATGATTTCAAGACATTCGGAAAGCGATTGGCATACAACACTGTTTCAGTGCTGTACATTTGCGTGACCGTGCACGTTTGAGGTTCATTTGAAGTAGGCGACCTGCAAGTCGAGGTGGCGTGGCTCTTGCTGTGCTGCCTTATCAGCTTGCAGAAGGAGAAAGTAGGGGTAGGAGGTGGAATTCTGGGTCGTGCTAACAATCTTGAATGCGGAATGAGTAAGGAAGAGCGAGGGTGGGGTGGCAGCGCCCGCCCACCCGCCCGTACAATTTCAAAAAACCGAAAAGGAGTTCGTTCAAAGAAGTGTATGCCCCAACCGATGTGAAGTTAGTCTTCTAATGGGATTTCAATAATGTAATAACGGCAAACTTTCATGGTAGCATCCAGGGCTCGTATCTTAATGATTATAGACTTTACAGGCCCGTTTTGGCCGGTTTCTGAGATT
Source organism: Chlamydomonas incerta (assembly GCA_016834605.1). NCBI lineage: Eukaryota > Viridiplantae > Chlorophyta > Chlorophyceae > Chlamydomonadales > Chlamydomonadaceae > Chlamydomonas > Chlamydomonas incerta. Next base: position 379,706 of record JAEHOC010000036.1, read on the forward strand.
GCATTGGTTACAGGAGGGACCTGCTGACGCAGCTCACGAGCTAGCAAGCACGTATTAGTACGGACGCCCTGCTCTAGACCTCAGGGGCGTGCCACCTGCAGCGCCGACAGCCTACTCTGCGCCTTGGGCTAGTAGGCCTTGCTCCCATGGGAGCGCCACCATCTTCTAAACTCAATCTCCTTCCTCTTCAACTGTAATGAAAGTCGGCTTATTGATCCACATACTCCCGTCGTCTTCCCTTCTTTCAATCCAAGGGTGGCCTGGTGGGATTTCGTGCCACCCCCTTGGCCTGATGCCCAGGCTCACATACGTCTGCAAACGCTCCCAAAAGTCTGCTATAACTTGCGTTTTAATCCTGTTAATCGCTGTTATTCTGAGCTTTCCGTTGGACCCCTAAAGTTCAGAATATAGCATTGGTTTGGGGGGGTCTGGGGGGCTTGCCCCCCAGGAAAACATTTTTAAAGCTTGACTCAAACATGAAAGTCCAGCGTAAGGGACCGGAAAGTCTGGCCCCAAGCATACCCCCCAAAACAAGATACGAGCCCTAGTAGCATCCCATGCAAGCCCATGCCCGCCACGGCACGAGACCCCCCCCCCAAGAAAAGCTGCTATCGCTATCGCTGCCGGGCGCCTGAAGCGTGAGGACTGTGCGTCGGCAAACTAAAGACTGGCAGCCAAACAGCACCGACTGTACTCCTGCACAACGCCAGCCTCGCGCTCATGCCTTGCTGTTGCGAAAGAGGGTATATGCAAAGGGCGATCACCGGCTCCAGCACCTGCCGCCTTCACACCTGCACACGGCGCCATCCCCCCTGCGGGCGCCTCAGTCGCGGGCGCCGCGGGCTGGATGACGGAGCGCGAGCCGCGCAACCGCCGTCCTGTCCTCGGCTAGCCCCGTGCCGTCCCGCAGCCGCCGAGGACGCGATGTTCGGAGCCGATGAGATGAATGTAAGCAATGACTGTTTCTCATGGACAGACTGAAATATGAGTAGCTCACTGCATGTAATGCGCGTTGAAATGAACAAACAGTGTAAAGCTGGTTCTGAGGCCTTTCTTGGCATCGCACGCGCCAGTTGAGCCTTTCTGTCTTCAATGTGCATTTTTATCATGCACATCTATTATGTCACTTACATTGTATCCACTAGCGCTTTAGAGGGCACCACCAGAGCGAGCGAACGAGGGAATGTCGCGCCCACAGCTTCCCGGAAGCGAAATCTCCTGGACCGAAATGACTACACATTTTGACCGGGTGCATAGATGGATAATGCAGTTGGCGTTGGGTCACGGAAATGATTTACTAGTATTGCAAAACGAGAGGAGTGGATCAACACCAGAGCCTGCAAGTCGGAGGCAATTTTGTTATGAATAACGATCGGCCTGGCGTACTCAGATGTCCCGGAAATTCGCTGCTCGGCCCCAGAGCCGAAGATCGATTGGACGCAACTTCAGAACCCACTGCCAGCTGTTTGTAATAGACTCTGCGATTTCACCTATGTACTTACAGTTTACTCACTTATGTCGTGAGGTTGTCGTCACTGATGTCGGGACCGACTTTGCGTGCGCGCATTCGCATGCTCAGGGAGCGGCTGGCGTGGGGGCGCGAGACCAACCGGTGGACTGCAAGACACACACAGTGTACAGTCGATACAGAACCAGTAAGACCAGGCATCAGCAATTCGGACTTGGTTGCGCGGCCAGACGCGGCTGCAGAGGCGGCATCCGAGACTCATCATCATCTTTTGGCACGCCGTAAGGACCCTGGAGGGTGTCCTTAGCATGACGTGGGGCGCATCCCGACGCATTCCGGATGCCTTTCCATGAGGAAGATGTGAGGTAAAGACAAGCGCTGACCGTACGTAAGTCCACGTCAGTCCGTAGCCAGGAGCAGAAGCCGCGGACCGACACTGCTCATAGTGCTTTGCAGGCGTCATAAGGCCCCCCAGCCCGGGCCTTTGGGTGGCGAGCTGCATTTACAACTGGGAAGGGGCAGACGCGGGGTCGAGCCATAGGAACGGAACGTCCCAGGGGAGGTTTGGAAGTCCAGGTGTCGACCGAACATTCATTCCTTCACTCCTTGGCAGTCGGGCACCCATACCGACAGCGGGCATACCAATGGCGGCGCTGCCCTCTCTCACGACACAGCACTCGCTTGCCACTGCGTTGAGTGGTGCATGGGATTGCGTCTGCCATCTCGGCCCCGTTGGGCGCGTACAGCGGCGGATCACCGGCCCCAGCACCATCTGACTTGGCGCCTGCCTCCTGCTCCATTCCAGCTGCGGGCGCCTCAGCCGCAGGCGCCGCGGGCTGGATGGCAGAGCGCGAGCCGCGCAGCCGCCGTCCTGTCCTCGGCTATTTCGTGCCGTCCCGCAGCCAGGGACAGCCGACGGCAACTGACGATGCGATTTTCTGAGCCGTTGAGACACCAGGGGACTTCATGCGTGCGTCAAAGCTAGAATGCATGGTTACAAGAAGGACCTGGTGACCCGGGTCGCGAGCGATCTGCTCTGGACTTCAGGGGCGCGCCTGCGCCAGCGTCTCCACCGTTTCTTCTGCCACTTAGCCGATCACCCGATCAATCCGAACTACTCGATTTGTAGGAGTCCGCAGCCAGCCTTCCGGACTGAATCCGGCCAAATCAACTAAGTCCTAAACTCGTCCAGCCGTCTGCATAGTCAAAGCTAGTACCGGATCATAAATACTTGATGCACTGGCTATCCAGATGTTAGTCCTGAACGCCGTAGCGGTGTGTGCACGGCACATACGGTACGACCGCTAAGTAATTTAATAGCGCCGGAGGGCGTCCCGCACGCTGCCCACCAGGGCAAACACGCAGTGCGCTATGTCATTCGGCACCCATGCGGCTCCCGCCCGCCGCGGGCTTGCCAGCAACGTCGCCGCCGCACCCCCCTTGTACACGTCTGCATGGTCAAACAGCCAAACAGTGCCCACGCCGTTGGCGGGGGTGTCCCCGCGCTGTCCCCGCGCTGTCCCCGGCGGTAGTGCGTGACCTCCCTGTCGTCATCCTTCCATGGGCACAGAATTATAGCAACAGGTACCCACACAGAACCCAACCGGCAAGACGGAAACGGCAACTGCCCATGAACCAGAATCTTGCCTACGAACCAGAGGCTTCCCCACCCTTTGCTGTATCTATAGACCCTGGCTCGTGTCAGCGCACGGCTCGGCGCAGGAAGCCCATGGGCCATGGTAGGCCAGCGCAGGACAGCTCAGGTGTACGGCTGTGTACCGCCACATGCCCTGCTGTGCACCGCCAGTCACGGGCCGGGCGCGCATCTGGGTGGCCATAGCTGGTACTGGGCGCTGCTGCTTAGGTGCACGGCTGCGTACACGGCACATGCCCTGCTTGCGCCTGTCCATGTTTGCACAAGGCAACAAATACATTGCATCTTGCGACCAAGTTCAGCTGGGGTGATTTTGGCGTGGCGTGACATGCGTGTCCGCGTGGCGTGTGGTTCAAGGATTAGCAACGTGCGTGGCGCGCAGGCATATAGTGCAAATCATAACTCCTATACAATTAATTATATCGACTACGCATTTGCGCACTCAAACATCGTGCGTGTGAAGATGCATAAGTTGCCGAAAACGTCACACAGCACTGTCGTTGAAGCGAGTTAAATAGATTTCTACCTAAATTCACGATGAAGAAGAAGCATGGGATTATGAAGCGGCCCGGCGGAAGCGGAGGAGGCGGCGGGCTTTTGGACCGGCTGCTCGTGCCTCGCATCGAGCAGTATGCGGTCAACAATAATTACACCGAGATAGATGAGGTGGTGGAGCACCTTCGAAAGACCTACAAAGAGTATCAGCGGCGCCAGCTTGGGCCGTTTCGCACGATGGTGACTCGCGCTGTCGGTATTCTGCAGCACAAAGGCGAGCAAACGGGCACTGAGCTGCAGCTACAGGTGAGGCGTATTGGAATGCTGCATTGGCCGGTGCTCGCCTGAACTTGGCGGCAGCGTGCTGCCCAACCCCTATCTGTGCCTGCTGGCCCCCGGCCGCATACAACCAACTTTGTGCTCCGGTACGTATGGCATCGCAGAGCCTGGAGCAAAAGCACCTAACTGGCCGTCGCGCGGCCGGCAAAGGCGACGGCCCCAGCAGCAGCAGCGGCAGCAGTCAGGACGAGGACGGCGGGCACGGCGGCAGCAGTGACGACGAGGGCGGCAGTAGCAGCGGCGCCGACGACGGCTCTAAGAAGTCAAACGCCTCGAGCTCCGGCTCGGAGTCGGGATCCGATGACAGCGACAGCAGCGACCCGGAACTCGACCCCCGTGAAGCTGCGGCGCTGGCTAACACCGCCGCCTGCCCACCGGGCCACTTGAACAACACGCTCCTCAACATGTACGCCCAGTCAACGACACCCACGGGCACGGGGCCAGCGGACGGGGCTGCGGGCGTGACCACGGACGGTGCGGGACCCGTGGCGGCATTTGCCCCGCCGGCTCTGGTTGCAGCCGCGGCGGCGCGGGCCCTCGCTAAGGAGAAGGCGGAGCGGGAGGCGAAGAAGGCTGGCAGCAGCGCCGCAGCTGCCTCGAAATCTGCGGCCGGCGACAATGACGGGCCGTCGACCAGCAGACGGGCCGCTGCAGCTGCTGCTATCGTCACGCCGGCTCCCGCCGTCAGAGCATCGGCAGCAGCGCCGCCGGCATCAGCCCCGCCGGCCGTGGCCGCCGGAGCGGCAGCAGGTGGCCCCAAGCGGCAGCGAGAGGAGGTCGGGGGCAAAGGCGGTGCTGCAGGGGATGGAGCCGGAGACACGGGCGGGCAGGGCATTCCCAAGTCGGTCGCCAAGCGGGCGCGGCGGCTCACGCAAGGCGCTGGCGGTGGTGGCGGCGGCGGGGGCGCATCCCGCATGGCCGGCGGCGGCGGAGCTGCAGGCGGCAGTGCCGTGACTGCCGCCAAGCCGGTGACGTATGCGGACCTGGGCGGCGTGGAGGAGGTGAGCAAGGGAGCGGCCGGCGGTTTGCGCACGCATGATCACGGTTGCGGCTTGAGCTGGAGAGCTGCACGTGTGCCACATGACTGGGTCGCAGCTCCCCCTTACGCTGGCGTCTCCATATCTCGCGCTCCCTGTGCTCCAGGTGTTGGCGGACATCCGGGAGCTGATCGAGTACCCGTTACGCCACCCCGAGGTGAGCGCAGGCAGGCTGGTGGCGCTAGAAAGCAGGGCAATGCGAACTATGCCTTCGGACCGGTATGCAAAAATGGTGTAGCGACTATGCACGCGCTTGACGCTTTGAACCCGGGTCACGCGACGTAAACTGCACTCCTTGCCTGCTCCTGATAGGTCTACGCCTGGCTGGGGGTGGAGCCGCCGCGCGGCGTGCTGCTGCACGGCCCGCCCGGCTGCGGCAAGACGGCGCTCGCCAATGCCATTGCCAACGAGTGCGGCGTGCCATTTCTGCGGGTGCGTGGCTTCTGCCCCGGGGCAATGCTTGCTGTTGATAAGCTGGGCGGCTTGGAACTGTAATCGGTAAACTTGTACACACCACGCCCAGTTGTCTAACCGCAGCCTGTGCGTATGCGCGCAGGTGTCTGCACCCGAGATTGTGAGCGGCATGAGCGGCGAGAGCGAGGCCAAGCTGCGGCAGCTGTTCAACGAGGCGCGCGAGCTGGCGCCCTGCATCGTGTTCATCGGTGAGGCCGCATGCCCGGGCGCGTTTAGTACCGCACCGTTCTGGCAAGGGATGGCCATACATGTTCTGTGCGTGAAGGGCCGTACATTGGTGTGGACGTAGTTGTGGGGGCATGTAATAGCGCTTAACCGCAAAGGTGCCAACTGCGTTCCTCCGGCGTGCAGACGAGATCGACGCCATCTTCCCCAAGCGCGAGACGGCTCAGCGCGAGATGGAGCGGCGCATCGTGGCGCAGATGCTCACCTGCATGGACGACCTGGCCGCGCCGCCGCCGCCGCCCGGGGTGAGGCAGGGGTTGGAGTACCCTAGGGCGGACCTTCGTACGGCCTCCAGCGAAGCAGGGCTTGACTTAGTGGCGTAATATGGCGATTGGACGGCGTACACGCCTGCCCAACGATGCAGGAAGTCAAAGAGGCTGGCAAGGACGGCACGGAGGAGGACGGTGCCGGTGAGGAGGGGGCTGGCTCCGTGCCTCGCCCCACGCCTCACGTGGTGGTTATCGGCGCCACCAACCGCCCGGACTCTCTGGACACGGCACTCAGGTACGGGAGGCATCATCTGAGGTGTATGCCCTGCATTTGCGACGCCGAGGAAGCGGCGGGCGCAAGGTTGTGCATACGTAGACACATTCTCCAACCACACCCCTAACCGCACAGGCGCGCGGGCCGGTTCGACCGGGAGATATCACTGGGCATTCCCACCGAAGCGGCGCGCGTGAAGATCCTGCAGGTGCGCGGACGGGTGGTAGCCGTCGGGGCCGGTTGAGGCGGCGTATGGACGCCAATGGCACACTAAGTGTGTCCTACCCCGCCTGCATTGTGCTACCAAGCATGTCGTGAGCACGCCACCTGCGGGTGCATCACCATCGCAACACCACCGTCACCGCCCACAGGTGCTGTCACGGCGGCTGCGCCTGGAGGGCAACTTCGACTTCCACACCGTGGCCAAGCGCACACCCGGCTACGTGGGGGCCGACCTGGCCGCGCTGATGAAGGAGGCGGCGGCGGTGGCGGTCAGCCGCATCTTCACGCGCCTGGAGGCGGCGCGCGTGGCGACGGCCGCGGCAGCTGCGGCGCCGGCTGCTGCAGCGGCCTCCAGGGCGGCCGCAGAGGGAGACGCGGGGGCGGCGGTCGCGGCAGGAGAGGCGGAGGAGGCCGTGAAGGCGGAGGGTGTGACGGAGCCGGGTGCGGACAAGGAGGCGGCGGTGGCGGCGGGGTTGCCTGAGCCGCAGGCAAACGGTCCTAGCGCAGGCGTGGACGCGGAAATGGCGGAGGCGGCGCAGGCAGCAGCAGCTGCGCTGTTGGCCGCGGACGTGGCGGCTTTCAGTGGCGCCGGGTTTGGGCTTGGTCCGCTGGGCCCGGCTGAGCTGGCTGGGCTGGCGATCACCATGTCGGATTTCGAGACGGCGCTGCCCAAGGTCCAGCCCAGCGTGCGGCGCGAGGGCTTCACCACCACCCCGGACGTCACGTGGGACGACGTGGGCGCGCTGGCCGAGGTGCGGAGGCATGTGTACACGCTTTCTATATCTGAATCACTTGCCTCCAGCGCTATTCTAACGCTTCATGTGCTTGTCCGAACTGACACACTTGCCGACACAGGTGCGTGAGGAGCTGTCGTTTGCGGTGACGGAGCCCATCAAGTGGCCCGAGCGCTTCGAGGCACTGGGACTGCCCGCGGCCAGCGGCGTGCTGCTGTACGGTGAGCTCGGGCAGGGTCCAGCAAGGGGGGTGCACGTCCAAGGATAGCACGTGCGCATGGGTGAGCTCTGGATGTGGCGACAGGACCCTTGCGCGCTTTACTCATTGCGCCACACCTTCTCGCCACCCCGAAGGCCCTCCCGGCTGCGGCAAGACGCTGGTGGCCAAGGCGGTGGCCAACGAGTCAGGCGCCAATTTCATCAGCATCAAGGTATGCAGTAGTGTCTCTGCAACTTGGGCTTGGTTCCGCAAACACCGTTTTCGCAAGGATGGTGGTCTCAACTGCAAGCGTACAACACATGCAGGGCCCGGAGCTGCTGAACAAGTACGTGGGCGAGTCGGAGCGTGCCGTGCGGCAACTGTTTGCTCGCGCCCGCGCCGCGCACCCATGCGTGCTGTTCTTCGACGAGCTGGACGCGCTGGCGCCGCGCCGCGGCACCGACAACAACCAGGCGGCAGAGCGGTGTGTGTGGTGATGGCAGGACCATGCGTGCAGGGCGCACTTGCAAGTGCCCACCGGGCAGGCGACGGGTAATGTCGCCGATCGCATGCTGGCACTGACGCGCGCCGTGCTCCCACGCCAATGACACCCCATAGGGTGGTGAACCAGCTGCTGACTGAGATGGACGGAGTTGACAGCCGTCAGGTACGCGAGGATGCATACAATAAGTAACTGCCCACTGTGGGTTGGGGTTTAAACTCCGACACAACGGAAGGGCAGACACGCAGACTGTGACGAGGGTTTACGTCTCGCACCGATTTGCTGCAGGGTCTGTTCATCGTGGCCGCCACCAATCGGCCCGACATGATCGACCCCGCGCTGCTGCGCCCCGGACGCCTGGAGAAGGTGGGCGGCTGCCAGCATTGGGGGGGGGCTGCTCATCGGCTCGCTGCACACATTGCAAGGGCTTGCCTGGGTCGCATTTTATGGGATTACATTTCATCACTTGGAACATGTGGTGTTGGCCCCCGCCGCGCGCGCAGGTGCTGTACGTGCCGCTACCGCCGCCCCAGGACCGGGCGGCTATCCTGAAAGCGCTGGTGGGTGACGCCTGCATCAGAGCAATGTGGTGGCCCGCGGCTTAGGATATGGATGACATTGGGCACCGTACTTCGGCCACGTGCCCGCTGACCCCCCAATCGCATGGGCGCTTTCAATGCACAGGTCCGCAAGACGCCCCTGGAGCCGGATGTGGACCTGGCGGCGGTGGCGATCGACGGCCGCTGCGAGGGCTACAGCGGCGCGGACTGCGCGGCCCTGGTGCGCGAGGCGGCGGTGCTGTCGCTCAAGGAGGCCATGCGGGCAGGGCCGGGTGAGTGCGGGGGTGCGGTGCCTGTGGGGTTTCGAGCGATGTGCGCGTGTCTTTGGTGTTTTGACTGTTCCGCAACTGGATGCAAGAATTCGGTGCATCAGTCATTACACATTTACACCGCCGTGCTAACACGTGTGTATGATGTGTGCATGTACGGTTGCAGACTGCGGCTCGCCGCGCGTGGGCGCACGCCACTTCGAGGCGGCTCTGGGGCGCGTGCAGCCAAGCGTCAGCCGCAAGGACAGGGCCTCCTACGAGGCGCTGCGCGTGCGGCTGCGCGGCTCGCGCTCCGTCATCCAGCCCGCAGCGGCCGCGGCTGAGGCGCCCGCAGCTGGACTGGCACCGGAGGCAGGTGCCAAGTCGGGTGGTGCTGGGGCCGGTGACCCGCTGTTGCACGCTCCCAGCGGGTCTGAGATGGCAGACGCGACCCCACGCATATCTTAACGCTGTGTCAAGCGAGTGCTGTGTCATCAGAGAGATTGCATTGGTTACAGGAGGGACCTGCTGACGCAGCTCACGAGCCAGCGAGCACGTACTAGTACGGACGCCCTGCTCTAGACCTCAGGGGCGCGCCACCTGCAGCGCCGACAGCCTACTCTGCGCCTTGGGCTAGTAGGCCTTGCTCCCATGGGAGCGCCACCATCTTCTAAACTCAATCTCCTTCCTCTTCAACTGTAATGAAAGTCGGCTTATTGATCCACATACTCCGTTGTCTTCCCTTCTTTCAATCCAAGGGTGGCCTGGTGGGATTTCGTCCCACCCCCTTGGCTTGATGCCCAAGCTCACATACGTCTGCAAACGCTCCCAAAAGTCTGCTATAACTTGCGTTTTAATCCTGCTAATCGCTGTTTCTTCTACCTTGCCTTGTTCCCCTCTGGAGGCAAACAATAGCCTCCTACCGTACTCCATGGCAGAGATCGCAGCCAGGCATACAACGTCCCAGATGGGTTGCTGGATAGCCTCGTGTGGCGGTATTACTAGCCACAGATTCTTACGCTCCACTATCAACTCAATTATGTGATCCTCATCACCTATGTCTGTCGCTTCCTGAATATGATTGCGAGGTTACAAGAAGGGGACAGTGTAAACACCATCACGGCTACGAGGGAAGCCACCATTCCGAGGAACGCAGCAAACCGCAACCCCCGCTTGGCTGCCAACCCAACTCACAGCTGCGTAGGCGCGTCGAAGCTAAGCCGCAGCCCGCCAAAGCCACACCAAACAGCAGCATCACAAAGCACTGAATATGCAGCCGTAGCGTGCTAGCAATTGTGCACGTGCTGAAATGGTGTGCGCGGTCAGACTGCGCATCCGTCACCCCACATGGGCATTTATGACCTTGCCCTCTGTGCATCGAGAAGCCTGGGAATCCATCCACTGCTAGCCTCCAGAAGGCTTCTTTCTGCTCTGCTTCCCATTTAAGCTTCCACAAGCGTTCATATGTGCTCGAGATGCGTTCCTTGTCCTCTATCGCCATCACTATATCACCTACGTTACCACCCTTAGCCTCGTGGACAAAATCAGCATGTTTTCTGCTAGTTTCCCAAACGCTTCACGCATCTGCAGGTACGTGGCCTGCGTCACCGAAACGGTCGCCAGTGGAATTGGTTGATTGTTCATCTTCCATCCAAGGCACCCCACTATATGGTCAATCATTTCCGTGTATGCTTGATCCTGGTTTAGTCCCATGCCTGTTCGTGCCGCTTCTGTCCATCCCGCAGGCAGGTGGTTAATCAAGTTTTGCATGCGTCGAAATGCATCTATCCCATTCCTCAGGGGCCTCGGCATCAAATCTATCCCTAGTCCTCCAAAAATTCCCGCATCAATCACATGTTCCTTGTAAGCGCGTGTGCATTCACTCCGTATCCGGGGTGGGGCTCTGGTATTGGCCGGCACGTCTTGCAATTTCTCCTTCACCCGTGCAAACGTATCAATAGCCCTCACTGCATCTCCGACTGTGGTAATTGAGCCTAGTGCAACAATATCCGAGAAGCCCCCTTCCAAAGATACATTCACACCATTTCTCTGTCTAAAATTCAAGGTTGGGTTGCCCCACAACGGTGCTTGCGAAACCCATGGCCCCGCTTGAAGTAGATTGGCATCGAGTATCACAAGTTCCGGTAGGTTCATGAGCGCGGAGCACACTTGCTCAATCAGTACACAGCCCGTGTCTACCACTTTCCCCAACACGATCGGCCTCCCCGTTGTGGGGTGCTTACGTGCCGTCAGGAGCGCCAGGGGCTGCGCTGCTGGGTGGTGTAGACAGACTGCATTTTTCAGGTTGTGCGACCATGGGGGGTTAAATTTCAGCCTCGTGCGTCCACCTCCCGCTATACCTCTGATTCCTAGCAGCGCATGGCGAGCCCGCACATGTTGTATAGCCGGTAACATACCAAATCCCCCGCACTTGACAGGTAAACTTAGAATTGTGTTGCTGACCCCGGGTAATCGTGCATGTGGATTATTTCTGTATGCCGCTGGTGAGATTCCCCGGTCCACCAGTGCTGCAGCATTGCTAATGATTTTTCCAGTGATCCATCATTTGGTATGCCATCAAACTCCAATTTGTACAGTGTCTTGCTCAGTGCATATCCTGACACCGCTGCTGCCCTGCCGAAGGTAGTGAGCGACATCCCTGCAATGCGGTTCATACAAGCGTTCGCTTTTTCTAGTGTCGGTGCCATATTAAGCGCTGGCGGTGGTCCTGCATTATTGTTGAAGTGTATGCCAAGCGTCTTTGCCGACGCAACCAGTCGTAGTGCTGATTGAGGCTGCGTTGCTGCCGCTGTGGGATTGGCAGTCGTGTACGTGGCGCCAATAGTAATAGCCTCAGATTTTGTAATATTCAGCTGCTGCCCCGAGGCCTTGCCAAACGTTACCATAGCGTCAATGAACGTTGGTATCTCAGCCAATTTGCGTAGGAATTGTGAATAATCATCTGCATATTGTGAGGCTTTTAGTTTATGCACGTCAATACCAAACCCCTTGCTATTGAGCCATGAGAGAAGCGCTTGAGCGATTGCAAGATATAACAGTGGAGCAAGTGGGCATCCTTGCCGTACGCCAGCTGTAAGCTCCAAGAATTGTGACAGATGTCCGTTGACCAGTGCTGCCGAACGCGTGCCGTTGTGTAGCATACGTACCCAGTCAAGGAAACCATCAGTGAGTGAGTGAGTATTACAGGTGGTCCCTTCTCGGGTTCTCGGGTCACTCCCCTGACCATCACACCTGGCAGAGTTTGCTAGCCGTACGCATGTCACTGAGCGCAGAGATGTCCTTCATAGGCAGGTTAGGCAGGTTTGATGTCAATTCAGTAGCAGGACTAGCAGGCGCATCACCTATCATCAGAACGGTGGCGCCCAATGCTGTTCAACAGGCAGAAAAGTAGGCACATACAGAGGAACCCGTTAAAACCATCACCAACCCCAAGTGCTTGTAAACATTCAAACATGAATTCGCGATTATAAGTGTCGTACGCCTTGTGATCACCAGTCGTTAATTCGTTTATTCGATTAGCGATTTGAAACGTCCTTACGGCAGAAGGGACCTGGGTTCGAATTCGGATTAAGCCCAATTATGCACGGGCGTAAGATTGGTGTGAAACCGATCGGTGATCCCACGAATGAAATAGGTCGTGGTGCAGGCAGAGTCCGACGTTAGAGGTCGTAAAACAGGAGCGCCATGGCTCTGGCAAGTTGCGAACAACTGGCAGTGCTCCGCAGCTTTAATGCGGTGTTTCCCTAGCGGCATAGGGTGATGGCATGGATAGGGTGGCTTTGGTGTGCTGCGATGATGGTGGCTGTGATAGGGCGGGTGACGCTGCGTAGAGTTCGTCTGACAGTGCTAGGGTTGCACTCGCGGACAATTCTCCGATAATCCACGCTAGGTCCTACGGACCAGTGTAACCTTTCTTTCTTTTCGTACGCCTTGTGGAAGTCCAAAAAAGCTACCACGCCGGTTTCCTCTGCCCCTTTCAGGATGTGCGGTGCCAGCTGTAGAAGTGCAATATTGTCAGCAATCCGCCTTAGTGGTAGGAAGGCTGTCTGTTCGGGGCTGATAGTCTGACTGAAAGCTTTTGATACCCTAGTCGCAAGGATTCTTGCAAGGGTCCGGTAGTCTGTGTCAAGTAGGGTGATAGGCCTGTAGTTAGCAATCACCGTAGGGTCCCCCTCTTTATGCAAGCAGCAAATAACTCCATCCAGGAAACCCTTTGGTAGACGTTGTTGCTGGGCTGCTGCTGAGAGTACTGAGGCAAGAATGGCTGAGAATTTGTCGCTGAAGCGTTTATATAGGTCCGCTGGAATACCGTCCGCGCCGGGCGCCCTTCCGGCTGGCGCTGCAGACAGCGCTTTGGCCACCTCCTCACTCGACACTACAAGGCTACCCATCTCTGCTGCTAGGGCTGGGGGGCAGCGTCGTCCTGCCGCCCGTAGCGCCTTGAGGACAGTTGCGCGGGCCTCAGGGTTGGTTGTTGCCATGTTGCTGATGCCGCTCCAAAAGGTGATCATTTCCTGCGCCAACTTAACCGGGTCAGACGTGGTGGCGCCATCACTGCATTTCAGCACCTGTATACGTCGTGATGTCGCCGGGGGGCGAAGGAGTTTAGTCATAATGGGGTTCGGTTGCTCCCCCATCCGTAGCCATGTGTGTCGAGTGCGCCTTTCTGTTGATACGCTGGCTTCTACTGCTGCTTTAGCTGCCGCTGCTCTTGCTGATACTGCATTGTTCGCCAGATCGTGCAGTGGTTGCCCCCTAGTGGCCGCCCTTTCCACTGATGCAAAAGCTTGGGTGGCAGATCTGTTTGCCTGCGCTAGCTGTTCTGTCGCTGTGTGATGCCTTCGCACTGACTCCGTATCGAGTGTATGGATGGAAGTAATCATTGCTGATTTAAAAAGCGGCCACCAATCAATAATTGCTGCTGGGCTGGATGGTATGGTGGCAGCGTTAGTGTCAATCCATTCCTTAAACTGCTGGCGTAAATCCCCATAATCCATGAAGTATAGCTTACATCGCCTCAAGCCTTTACCTGGTTGATGCTGCATAGCGGCCGAGGGTGAGGGGGCTAGGCGAGATATCACCATTCGGTGATCTGATGGCGCGCCATTTTCCACACGGCATGAAATCATATTTTCGCTGATAGATGCGGATGCAATAATGCGGTCCAAGCGAGATGCCCTGCCTGTACGGTAAAAATACGTAAAGGAGCGCAATGCTGGATGTAGATGACGAAACACGTCCACTAGACCAGGGCATGCTGACGTAAATTGGCTGGCCGTGATGCTATCAGCTGTACGGGCATGGGGGTACGGTCAGAGAGGGCAGCGCCGCTGTTATGGGTGCCCGGCTGCCAAGGAATAAACGAATGAATGTTCAGTCAAAACCTGGACTTCCAAAGTGCCCCTGGGACGATCCGTTCCTATGGCTCCGCGTCTGCCCCCACGTGTAGTCGATCTGACGTTTACATGGATCGGGGACTTGAGCTGGAGGCCAGTGTTGCGGAGGGGCGATCCCACGCAGCCACCCTAGCTGTGCACTCGTACTGGCTGGTGAACTGACAGCTAGATGAGCTATTTAACACAAGATTAACGTAGGGTTATGCTTGGGATGCTTGGGATGCGGCCGTGGCAAGAAGGGTGCGGGTCGTTTTTCAAATCCCAAGCATCCTGCTGGGCTGGGCTCCATGCCCCCACAAGGCCACAACCCCCTCAAAACCCCTTAGCTTTTTACAAAGTTGGTGTCAATAGACCGCTCTCGACGATGTGACTCGTCATCACGAGTACTCCTGCCTGCTCGTGCGCGTGACTTGGAATGCCCCGACATGTACCTGAGCTACTGACATACACCGTTGTGGGGCAACCCAACCTTGACTTTTAGACAGAGAAATGGTGTGAATGTATCTTTGGAAGGGGGCTTCTCGGATATTGTTGCACTAGGCTCAATTACCACAGTCGGAGATGCAGTGAGGGCTATTGATACGTTTGCACGGGTGAAGGAGAAATTGCAAGACGTGCCGGCCAATACCAGAGCCCCACCCCGGATACGGAGTGAATGCACACGCGCTTACAAGGAAGATGTGATTGATGCGGGAATTTTTGGAGGACTAGGGATAGATTTGATGCCGAGGCCCCTGAGGAATGGGATAGATGCATTTCGACGCATGCAAAACTTGATTAACCACCTGCCTGCGGGATGGACAGAAGCGGCACGAACAGGCATGGGACTAAACCAGGATCAAGCATACACGGAAATGATTGACCATATAGTGGGGTGCCTTGGATGGAAGATGAACAATCAACCAATTCCACTGGCGACCGTTTCGGTGACGCAGGCCACGTACCTGCAGATGCGTGAAGCGTTTGGGAAACTAGCAGAACAACATGCTGATTTTGTCCACGAGGCTAAGGGTGGTAACGTAGGTGATATAGTGATGGCGATAGAGGACAAGGAACGCATCTCGAGCACATATGAACGCTTGTGGAAGCTTAAATGGGAAGCAGAGCAGAAAGAAGCCTTCTGGAGGCTAGCAGTGGATGGATTCCCAGGCTTCTCGATGCACAGAGGGCAAGGTCATAAATGCCCATGTGGGGTGACGGATGCGCAGTCTGACCGCGCACACCATTTCAGCACGTGCACAATTGCTAGCACGCTACGGCTGCATATTCAGGAAGCGACAGACATAGGTGATGAGGATCACATAATTGAGTTGATAGTGGAGCGTAAGAATCTGTGGCTAGTAATACCGCCACACGAGGCTATCCAGCAACCCATCTGGGACGTTGTATGCCTGGCTGCGATCTCTGCCATGGAGTACGGTAGGAGGCTATTGTTTGCCTCCAGAGGGGAACAAGGCAAGGTAGAAGAAACAGCGATTAGCAGGATTAAAACGCAAGTTATAGCAGACTTTTGGGAGCGTTTGCAGACGTATGTGAGCTGTTGGAGATATTGGGGTCGCGCTGGCTAGGACTCGCGGCGGGTGCGTTACACACGCGTGCAGCTCTGCGCTGCCTGGCACCGTATTGACTGGGTCGGGTCTGCTACCTCCTGCGTGTGTAGTTAACTTGGACCGCGCTCAAACGGGGGCTTAACTCCCCCGCGACGCTGATCCACCGCATGGCGCACCCCGCACACATGCGGGCGCGCACTGGCACCCCAAGTTCGGGCCGCACCACCCCACGGGTAGCTGCGCCCGTTAATCCAAATCACCAACACTCCCCCTCGGACCGAACTGGGTCCAATAGCTAACCGTCACATGACAGCCAACCAATCACGAGGGGAGCTGGCAAGGCCAATCATTGGCCGTAGAGGAGGAATTACCTCCCCCTCAAACTGAGCAACCCCGGACACAGCTAGGTGACCCTATGCGCTGCAACATAGGCGCGCATGCCACGAGTCACGCTGCCGAAGTCGCTTCACAAACACTGTTCGCAAGCTGCCACCAAAGGGCGCTATGCTAAACTATACAGGCGCATCACGCGCGCATACTGCCGCTGCTGATGACGCCGTCACACTAGGCTTTGCGAAGTCAAGCAAAGCTGACACAAGCAGGCATCCAGCCAGCCATCATGCTAGCCATAGAGCCGCTGGTCAGAAGCACAGCCGCAATCCAGGCCTGCTGGCATAATCCGAGGGATCCGCGGGATGGCTTGCAGCCGCAATGAGGCAGCGCAGTTAGCCGCCACCGAGAGGGCAGGACCAGCCGCAGCAGCCGTGACGCTGCGCGGTTAGCAGCCGCGTGGGCGGCGCAATCCGCAGCAACCAAGGGGCTGCGCAGGCTGAGACCGCCAAGAGGCTGCGCAGGCCGCAGCCGCCATGAGGCGGCGCGCGCTGCAGCAGCCGAGGTGGCGGCGGAACTCGCAGCCGCCGGGAGGTTGCGCAGGCCGCAGCCGCCATAAGGCAGCGCAGGCCGCAGCAGCCGAGGTGGCGGCGCCAGCCGCAGCAGCCACGAGGCTGCGCAGGCCGCGCCCGCCGGGTGGCTGCGCAGGCCGCAGCCGCCATGAGGCAGCGCAGGCCGCAGCAGCCGAGGTGGCGGCGCCAGCCGCAGCAGCCGTGAGGCTGCGCAGGCTGCGCCCGCCGGGTGGCTGCGCCGGCCGTAGCCGCCATGAGGCTGCGCAGGCCGCAGCAGCCGAGGTGGCGGCGCCAGCCGCAGCAGCCGTGAGGCTGCGCAGGCCGCGCCCGCCGGGTGGCTGCGCCGGCCGTAGCCGCCATGAGGCAGCGCAGGCCGCAGCAGCCGAGGTGGCGGCGCCAGCCGCAGCAGCCATGAGGCTGCGCAGGCTGCGCCCGCCGCCGAAGGAGATCGCAGAGAACTGCTGGTCCTGTTGCTAGCAGTGCCAAATCAACCTCTGACACTGCTGCGCCAGTGGGCCGCTAGACACAGCTGCAGTGCCCTGCACAATGCAAGCACGCGCTGAAAAGTAACTCTCCTGCTGCAATGGCTATGGCGGCGTACGCGCTGCTGCTGTCGTACAGCTGCTGCCGCACACACCGCCCCCCGCCGCCAGAGACGTGGCAGCAGTCGCCAGAAGTCGCAGAAAACTGTAGGGGAACATCCTTAGGGCAAGAGGCGAAGCCGCCGCCAGCGCATGGGCGCCGGCAGTCCAGTGCATGGTGGCCTGCGCCAGCGCCAGAGGCGCTAGCGCGAGAGCACGTTGGGACCGATGCGTCACCACAACGTCACCGCATAGGCTTGCCCGCCCAGTCCCAACTGCAGCGAAGTTACTGCTAGGCCCACTGACCACTGTATGGTCTGACCACAAATGAATAGCCATTTACGCAGCAAGTAGCCTGGCAAGGGCTACCATCACCACTACCCGCTGGGAAGGTGATGAGATGCTGCGCCTGCCGCCGCTGCCCACAGGCGCGGCAGCACATCCCGCCACCAGCGTTGCGGCATTGCTGTTACTGCCAGCAGCACGCACGCTTAGGCGGGGAAATAGCCTCGACCGTCCTGACTCAGGGAGAAGCGCGATAGAGCATGCTGCAGACTCAACGTCTGGGCTGCATGCGCGCCCCACTGCTGCGACTCACGCTGGAATCCAGAGGGAAGCTGCAACGTGACATGGGAGCGGGGTAACGCAACTTCTGCGTGTGTCGCTGTCACTGGCGAAACCCCCTGCTACCGCATGCTCCTGCTGCGAGTGCCTGGAGATGAGCAACGCACCATAAGGTCAGCAGCCGCCGTGCTAGCCGCATAAGCTCAGAACGGCGGCCTGCCGCTGCTGCTACTTATAATAGCGCGCAGTTGCTGCAACTGCTACTATTGGTGCCGCCGCCGCCCGAAGGCGCAGCGGCGCCGCCACAGCCCGGAGGCACGGTGGCAGGGTGATGAATCCCACTGGGTGATGAATACCGCTGTCATTGT
This sequence comes from Chlamydomonas incerta, assembly GCA_016834605.1. Lineage (NCBI taxonomy): Eukaryota > Viridiplantae > Chlorophyta > Chlorophyceae > Chlamydomonadales > Chlamydomonadaceae > Chlamydomonas > Chlamydomonas incerta. Next base: position 397,728 of record JAEHOC010000036.1, read on the forward strand.
TGCTGCTGGCCGCGGCGCCTGCTCCGGTGCCGCCCGAAGGCGCGGCGGGGCCACCGCCCGTTGCCGGCGGCGCCGTGACAGGCGCCGCCAGCGTCACAGGCAGCACACAAGCTGACAGCGGATACTGACCGCCGCGCGCGTGGCCGCCAAGGATGGAGCGGCCAGCCAGCGCAACGGTCGCAAGCTCCCCCTCAAATACTAGCTTAGCGCCGCTGACCACCAGCCGGCGCATCGCCAGCAGGGGGAGGTGAGCGTCTGGAACCCACAGGACGCCCGTCACGTCAACGCGCTGCTGCTCAGAGAGCATCCGTATGGTCCCCGATCCCTCGACCGGGCTGCTGCGGCCATCACCGCACAGCACTCGACCTACCCTAGAGCCGCGCGCGAAGTCGTATAGCAGGTGGCGATGCGGCGTGATGTGTGCAAAGGTGCCGGAGTCGATGACCGGCACGTCGGAGGCGGCGGCGCTCATGGTTGCGCCGCCGGCACTTCCTGACGCTGCACCACCGCCGCTGCCACGTGCTTTGGGGGACAGCACGTCGCCTCTGCTGCTTCCGCCGCAGACGACGAACATGCGGCCGCCGGAGCCCGCAGGCCCGGCGCTGCCGCTGCTGCTACTGGAGACTCCCGCTCCAGCGCTGCTGCTGTTGCTACCGCCGGCGAAGTCACGGAAGACTGCGCGGTAGGAGTGGTTCAGCTGGCTGCTGCCAGCGCCCAGGGAAGGCGCGGCGCTGCCGCTGGGGCTACTGCTGCTGAGGCCGCTGTGGGCCGCGCTGTAGCCAGATGTGCTGGTGCTGCTGCTACCGCCGTGGTCCCCAGTCACGGCGGCGCTGGGCACGCCGCCATCGGCCATGCTGCAGCCACCACTGACACCAGAGCACGCCGGCTCGGCGTCCAGGGGGGTGACGATCAGGCTGCTGCTGACAATTCGTCAGCCCAGTCGTCAACGCCACCCACTACCAGCACCAACTTGGAGGGCAGCGAGACCATCCGGAGTCCGCGGCCGCCGCCTGAGACCACATGCCCAGCGGCGCCGCTGCAGTCGCCGTGACTCACAAGCACGGCGCGCTGCTCGCTGCTGCCACCACTGCAAAATGCAGCGAGGCATACAAGAGGGGAACAGCAGGCAGCCGCCAAGGCACCGGGCCCCGGCACGCTGCTACACAAGCGGGCACCCTGTGACACGCCGCTGCGCACTGCTGTCCGCTGCCACCAACGCGAAAGACGCGCAGTAGCAGGCATGCTGACGCCAAGCTACTGCCGCGGTCTGCTAGCCCGCGGTCTCGCTATAGCTTCTGCGCCCGCCGGCACGTCAGTGGCGCCGGCGGTGCTCGTGCCAAGGGCCCAGCGCCGACTATTCCGCCGCCAGCCCAGGCACAATCAGCAGAACCACCATATCCCGCTGCCACCGCTGTCCGCGCCGCGCAACGCCCCCGCAACGCCCCCGCCCTCTGCGGCGGCGGTGGAGCTACGCTAGGGCGCAACGTCCGCGGCGCAACCGGTGGAGACACTCACTCAATGCACATGCAGGTTGCTGTAACCTCAGCAGCACTGCTGTTGCTGTCGCCGCGGGGGCGGCGCCACCGGCAGCTGCTGCCGCCGCTGCAGCCCGGACGGGGCGCGGCGCGCGTGCTGCAGCCGCCGCGGCCGATTGACCCGCCGGCCGGGGCGCACAGCTCCCCCCCATGGCCGCCTGGCGGCAAGGCGCCCTGCCGTTGAGGCTGCGCCAGACTGCTGCTGGAGGATAGGTGCTCCGCGGAAGCAAGCAGTCAACCGCCGGGAGGGAGAAACGGGGGGACGGAGCGCAGACCGAAGCGTCCGGGTTTCGCACACCCGTTATCGCGACCTATCAATGCCGGAGTCACTAAGCACAACCTACCGCGCGCGGGTCACCGCAACGCGGGGCTCATAACCTGTTGGAGATATTGGGGTCGCGCTGGCTAGGACTCGCGGCGGGTGCGTTACACACGCGTGCAGCTCTGCGCTGCCTGGCACCGTATTGACTGGGTCGGGTCTGCTACCTCCTGCGTGTGTAGTTAACTTGGACCGCGCTCAAACGGGGGCTTAACTCCCCCGCGGCGCCGATCCACCGCATGACGCACCCCGCACACATGCGGGCGCGCACTGGCACCCCAAGTTCGGGCCGCACCACCCCACGGGTAGCTGCGCCCGTTAACCCAAATCACCAACATGAGCCTGGGCATCAAGCCAAGGGGGTGGGACGAAATCCCACCAGGCCACCCTTGGATTGAAAGAAGGGAAGACGGGAGTATGTGGATCAATAAGCCGACTTTCATTACAGTTGAAGAGGAAGGAGATTGAGTTTAGAAGATGGTGGCGCTCCCATGGGAGCAAGGCCTATTAGCCCAAGCACTATAACAACGGGAAACCGCGTCTGGGCGCGTCTGGGCCGCGTCTGACCTGTGAGACGCGGTGTCAGACGCGCCGAGACGCTGCGCGTTAAGGGGGAAACGCGGGGGAGACGCGATGGGGACGCAGCCAGAAACAGTGAAGCGGGGCACCATTGCAGATAGCGCGTTTCACTGCGTCTGCGAGACGCAATGGAACGCGAATCGTGACGCGGTACAATTGCATGGAGAGCGCGTCTTAGCTAACGCGATGCGTCACACCAGACGCTAGCCTGATACCCTAGACGCGCCGCGTCTCACACACACGCGATGCACGAGACGCACTGCGTCTTGAGACGCGATTCGAAAACAGAAACACGGGGGTACCGTACAATCCACGGAGAAACACATGAAACTCTTCATTCCAGAGCACGTTACATGCCTCTATCCCACATCTGCGGCGGACACATCTGCGGCTGCACACATGTTTCAGGATTACCTGAACCGACCATCTCACTCACTTTCCACGCAACTTCTATCTGCAAGGGTTTCCATTTGAAGGCGCCTCCATTGCACCCATCACCGCAATGCAATTCAGTTGCAGTCTAAACAATCAACGTGCTTGTACAGCACCATCCCAGTCACACATATCGACCTCTCCACGAATCTCCTGACACTCTCCTTGTTCAGTCACAAATCGTCTTGCTAATAAGACACCTGCATGCTGTCGTCGTTCTGGCTTGTATACAAGTCGCTGCGCATGCCGCTCAAGGTGGCCGCCACGAAGATGCTACATGCCGTCCACCAGTTCACCTGAACAGGGGCGCCAGGGGAGAATGGAATACGTGAAGCTCATTGCAAGCGACATGCGCGGGGCATAGCCAAGCCCACACTATGCACAGGTTTGCGCCAAACTTGTCACGCCACTTTCTTACCGTGTTAAGTGGAAGCGGCGGTGGCGGCAGCCTTGTCCCTGCCCCTGCGCTGCGCGGCCGGTTTGATCACGGGGGCTGTGTCACCCTTGGACTTCTGCATAAAGGGAGTTGCATGCACGTGATTAGGTATTGCCCTCCAGGATTGGCACACGGCAACACACGCAAAAGCAGCACGCAAACCCGAAAGCCATCCTACACCCCAACCAGCGCTTACGCCCTGGCCCTGCCTGCCCTGACCCAGTCCGTACCCACAATGCCCACCCACCTTGACGTTCTTGCTTGCCTTCTCCAGCTTGCGCTTCTTCACCGCCGCCTCCTTCTCCTCCTCGCCCTGCATTATGCACACATGGGGCACGGGCGGTGGGGCATGGGCGTGTGGGCACGGGCGGTGGGGCACGGGCGGTGGGGCATGGAGGTGTGGGCACGGGCGGTGGGCGCAAGCGCGGGGGCACAGGCATGGGAGCGCGCGTGTAGGCAGCCCGAAAGCCATCCTACATCCCGACCAGCGCTTACGCCCTGGCCCCACCTGCCCTGACCCAGTCCGTACCCACCATACCCACCCACCATGTCCTTCTCCAGCTTGCCTTCTTCGCCGCCTCCTTCTTCTTCTCCTCCTCGCCCTGTATTATGCACACATGGCATGCTTGCCTCACCAAAATGCATTGCATTACTCGATTTGAACACAACCACTCGCATTGTGGCCAGCGCTAGGTGTGGCCCCGCCCACGGGCACCCCGGCCGTGGCCCCCACCAGAGTCTGGGTCCTCAACTGGTCTCCCCCGAAGTCCCAGGCTTGCCTCCTTAGAGCTGTGCGCCTCCTTGGCCTGATACTTAGCGGCCGCCTTCAGTGCCTCCTCCTGTGTGCAGTCATGGCAAGCGATCCGGGTCGTCATTATTGGAGGACAGGCATGTAGTGCACGCCTCGTCTCCCCGTCAAGTATCACCGCGCCATTTCCACCCCGTGCAGTCGAATCCGTGCTTAGGTCAAACACTCGACTCACAAACCGGCACCTTATCAGTGTCATCGAAAGCCTGAAAGCTTCCATCCTGAAAGTTTGCGCAAAGCCTGTTGATGTTGTAGGTGAGCATAAACTTGGGTTAAAAAGGATGTAGACTTCAAAAAAGCAACAAAAGCGCAGTCAACGCGCCCCCCGCCCGAACGCGGAACCCCCCGACCCCGCGAACGGCTGCGACATGCTGTCAATATCCCCTTGCAAGTGAATTTTGAGGAAGTCACATACCTTATCTCAGCCCCAGTGGCTCACGAAGCGGACTCGGCAAACAGAGTCGTCGTTTGACTCGGCACTTGAGCTGCAGAAACAAAATCATCATATGACAAATCATTGTATATGTTCAAGAACTGTATGATGTCTGAAAGAATGGTCGGAAGTATCAGGAGAAGTAGGAGAAGGCAAAGCTCGATGCATGAGCGCGGGTCAATGGCTCATCCCTGCGCATGATCTGGAAGGAAATAGCTATTCATGTTATATTATATATATAATATGTTTGGGGGAACACACGGGCTTGGCGGCGGGAAAGGGGCAGGCCCAGCAGTGCAAACGGCCAGGCAGGGGCGCGCCGTGCCGCGTGCGTGCATGTTTGGGGGAACACACGGGCTTGGCGGCGGGAAAGGGGCAGGCCCAGCAGTGCAAACGGCCAGGCAGGGGCGCGCCGTGCCGCGTGCGTGCATGTTTGGGGGAACACACGGGCTTGGCGGCGGGAAAGGGGCAGGCCCAGCAGTGCAAACGGCCAGGCAGGGGCGCGCCGTGCCGCGTGCGTGCATGTTTGGGGGAACACACGGGCTTGGCGGCGGGAAAGGGGCAGGCCCAGCAGTGCAAACGGCCAGGCAGGGGCGCGCCGTGCCGCGTGCGTGCATGTTTGGGGGAACACACGGGCTTGGCGGCGGGAAAGGGGCAGGCCCAGCAGTGCAAACAGCCAGGCAGGGGCGCGCCGTGCCGCGTGCGTGCATGTTTGGGGGAACACACGGGCTTGGCGGCGGGAAAGGGGCAGGCCCAGCAGTGCAAACGGCCAGGCAGGGGCGCGCCGTGCCGCGTGCGTGCATGTTTGGGGGAACACACGGGCTTGGCGGCGGGAAAGGGGCAGGCCCAGCAGTGCAAACGGCCAGGCAGGGGCGCGCCGTGCCGCGTGCGTGCATGTTTGGGGGAACACACGGGCTTGGCGGCGGGAAAGGGGCAGGCCCAGCAGTGCAAACAGCCAGGCAGGGGCGCGCCGTGCCGCGTGCGTGCATGTTTGGGGGAACACACGGGCTTGGCGGCGGGAAAGGGGCAGGCCCAGCAGTGCAAACGGCCAGGCAGGGGCGCGCCGTGCCGCGTGCGTGCATGTTTGGGGGAACACACGGGCTTGGCGGCGGGAAAGGGGCAGGCCCAGCAGTGCAAACGGCCAGGCAGGGGCGCGCCGTGCCGCGTGCGTGCATGTTTGGGGGAACACACGGGCTTGGCGGCGGGAAAGGGGCAGGCCCAGCAGTGCAAACGGCCAGGCAGGGGCGCGCCGTGCCGCGTGCGTGCATGTTTGGGGGAACACACGGGCTTGGCGGCGGGAAAGGGGCAGGCCCAGCAGTGCAAACGGCCAGGCAGGGGCGCGCCGTGCCGCGTGCGTGCATGTTTGGGGGAACACACGGGCTTGGCGGCGGGAAAGGGGCAGGCCCAGCAGTGCAAACGGCCAGGCAGGGGCGCGCCGTGCCGCGTGCGTGCATGTTTGGGGGAACACACGGGCTTGGCGGCGGGAAAGGGGCAGGCCCAGCAGTGCAAACGGCCAGGCAGGGGCGCGCCGTGCCGCGTGCGTGCATGTTTGGGGGAACACACGGGCTTGGCGGCGGGAAAGGGGCAGGCCCAGCAGTGCAAACGGCCAGGCAGGGGCGCGCCGTGCCGCGTGCGTGCATGTTTGGGGGAACACACGGGCTTGGCGGCGGGAAAGGGGCAGGCCCAGCAGTGCAAACAGCCAGGCAGGGGCGCGCCGTGCCGCGTGCGTGCATGTTTGGGGGAACACACGGGCTTGGCGGCGGGAAAGGGGCAGGCCCAGCAGTGCAAACGGCCAGGCAGGGGCGCGCCGTGCCGCGTGCGTGCATGTTTGGGGGAACACACGGCTTGGCGGGCGGGAAAGGGGCAGGCCCAGCAGTGCAAACGGCCAGGCAGGGGCGCGCCGTGCCGCGTGCGTGCATGTTTGGGGGAACACACGGGCTTGGCGGCGGGAAAGGGGCAGGCCCAGCAGTGCAAACAGCCAGGCAGGGGCGCGCCGTGCCGCGTGCGTGCATGTTTGGGGGAACACACGGGCTTGGCGGCGGGAAAGGGGCAGGCCCAGCAGTGCAAACGGCCAGGCAGGGGCGCGCCGTGCCGCGTGCGTGCATGTTTGGGGGAACACACGGGCTTGGCGGCGGGAAAGGGGCAGGCCCAGCAGTGCAAACGGCCAGGCAGGGGCGCGCCGTGCCGCGTGCGTGCATGTTTGGGGGAACACACGGGCTTGGCGGCGGGAAAGGGGCAGGCCCAGCAGTGCAAACGGCCAGGCAGGGGCGCGCCGTGCCGCGTGCGTGCATGTTTGGGGGAACACACGGGCTTGGCGGCGGGAAAGGGGCAGGCCCAGCAGTGCAAACGGCCAGGCAGGGGCGCGCCGTGCCGCGTGCGTGCATGTTTGGGGGAACACACGGGCTTGGCGGCGGGAAAGGGGCAGGCCCAGCAGTGCAAACGGCCAGGCAGGGGCGCGCCGTGCCGCGTGCGTGCATGTTTGGGGGAACACACGGGCTTGGCGGCGGGAAAGGGGCAGGCCCAGCAGTGCAAACGGCCAGGCAGGGGCGCGCCGTGCCGCGTGCGTGCATGTTTGGGGGAACACACGGGGCTTGGCGGCGGGAAAGGGGCAGGCCCAGCAGTGCAAACGGCCAGGCAGGGGCGCGCCGTGCCGCGTGCGTGCATGTTTGGGGGAACACACGGGCTTGGCGGCGGGAAAGGGGCAGGCCCAGCAGTGCAAACGGCCAGGCAGGGGCGCGCCGTGCCGCGTGCGTGCATGTTTGGGGGAACACACGGGCTTGGCGGCGGGAAAGGGGCAGGCCCAGCAGTGCAAACGGCCAGGCAGGGGCGCGCCGTGCCGCGTGCGTGCATGTTTGGGGGAACACACGGGCTTGGCGGCGGGAAAGGGGCAGGCCCAGCAGTGCAAACGGCCAGGCAGGGGCGCGCCGTGCCGCGTGCGTGCATGTTTGGGGGAACACACGGGCTTGGCGGCGGGAAAGGGGCAGGCCCAGCAGTGCAAACGGCCAGGCAGGGGGCGCGCCGTGCCGCGTGCGTGCATGTTTGGGGGAACACACGGGCTTGGCGGCGGGAAAGGGGCAGGCCCAGCAGTGCAAACGGCCAGGCAGGGGCGCGCCGTGCCGCGTGCGTGCATGTTTGGGGGAACACACGGGCTTGGCGGCGGGAAAGGGGCAGGCCCAGCAGTGCAAACGGCCAGGCAGGGGCGCGCCGTGCCGCGTGCGTGCATGTTTGGGGAACACACGGGCTTGGCGGCGGGAAAGGGGCAGGCCCAGCAGTGCAAACGGCCAGGCAGGGGCGCGCCGTGCCGCGTGCGTGCATGTTTGGGGGAACACACGGGCTTGGCGGCGGAAAGGGGCAGGCCCAGCAGTGCAAACGGCCAGGCAGGGGCGCGCCGTGCCGCGTGCGTGCATGTTTGGGGGAACACACGGGCTTGGCGGCGGGAAAGGGGCAGGCCCAGCAGTGCAAACGGCCAGGCAGGGGCGCGCCGTGCCGCGTGCGTGCATGTTTGGGGGAACACACGGGCTTGGCGGCGGGAAAGGGGCAGGCCCAGCAGTGCAACGGCCAGGCAGGGGCGCGCCGTGCCGCGTGCGTGCATGTTTGGGGGGAAACACACTGGCTTGGCGGCGGGAAAGGGGCAGGCCCAGCAGTGCAAACGGCCAGGCAGGGGCGCGCCGTGCCGCGTGCGTGCATGTTTGGGGAACACACGGGCTTGGCGGCGGGAAAGGGGCAGGCCCAGCAGTGCAAACGGCCAGGCAGGGGCGCGCCGTGCCGCGTGCGTGCATGTTTGGGGGAACACACGGGCTTGGCGGCGGGAAAGGGGCAGGCCCAGCAGTGCAAACGGCCAGGCAGGGGCGCGCCGTGCCGCGTGCGTGCATGTTTGGGGGAACACACGGGCTTGGCGGCGGGAAAGGGGCAGGCCCAGCAGTGCAAACGGCCAGGCAGGGGCGCGCCGTGCCGCGTGCGTGCATGTTTGGGGGAACACACGGGCTTGGCGGCGGGAAAGGGGCAGGCCCAGCAGTGCAAACGGCCAGGCAGGGGCGCGCCGTGCCGCGTGCGTGCATGTTTGGGGGAACACACGGGCTTGGCGGCGGGAAAGGGGCAGGCCCAGCAGTGCAAACGGCCAGGCAGGGGCGCGCCGTGCCGCGTGCGTGCATGTTTGGGGGAACACACGGGCTTGGCGGCGGGAAAGGGGCAGGCCCAGCAGTGCAAACGGCCAGGCAGGGGCGCGCCGTGCCGCGTGCGTGCATGTTTGGGGGAACACACGGGCTTGGCGGCGGGAAAGGGGCAGGCCCAGCAGTGCAAACGGCCAGGCAGGGGCGCGCCGTGCCGCGTGCGTGCATGTTTGGGGGAACACACGGGCTTGGCGGCGGGAAAGGGGCAGGCCCAGCAGTGCAAACGCCAGGCAGGGGCGCGCCGTGCCGCGTGCGTGCATGTTTGGGGGAACACACGGGCTTGGCGGCGGGAAAGGGGCAGGCCCAGCAGTGCAAACGGCCAGGCAGGGGCGCGCCGTGCCGCGTGCGTGCATGTTTGGGGGAACACACGGGCTTGGCGGCGGGAAAGGGGCAGGCCCAGCAGTGCAAACGGCCAGGCAGGGGCGCGCCGTGCCGCGTGCGTGCATGTTTGGGGGAACACACGGGCTTGGCGGCGGGAAAGGGGCAGGCCCAGCAGTGCAAACGGCCAGGCAGGGGCGCGCCGTGCCGCGTGCGTGCATGTTTGGGGGAACACACGGGCTTGGCGGCGGGAAAGGGGCAGGCCCAGCAGTGCAAACGGCCAGGCAGGGGCGCGCCGTGCCGCGTGCGTGCATGTTTGGGGGAACACACGGGCTTGGCGGCGGGAAAGGGGCAGGCCCAGCAGTTGCAAACGGCCAGGCAGGGGCGCGCCGTGCCGCGTGCGTGCATGTTTGGGGGAACACACGGGCTTGGCGGCGGGAAAGGGGCAGGCCCAGCAGTGCAAACGGCCAGGCAGGGGCGCGCCGTGCCGCGTGCGTGCATGTTTGGGGGAACACACGGGCTTGGCGGCGGGAAAGGGGCAGGCCCAGCAGTGCAAACGGCCAGGCAGGGGCGCGCCGTGCCGCGTGCGTGCATGTTTGGGGGAACACACGGGCTTGGCGGCGGGAAAGGGGCAGGCCCAGCAGATTGCATTGGTTACAGGAGGGACCTGCTGACGCAGCTCACGAGCCAGCGAGCACGTACTAGTACGGACGCCCTGCTCTAGACCTCAGGGGCGCGCCACCTGCAGCGCCGACAGCCTACTCTGCGCCTTGGGCTAATAGGCCTTGCTCCCATGGGAGCGCCACCATCTTCTAAACTCAATCTCCTTCCTCTTCAACTGTAATGAAAGTCGGCTTATTGATCCACATACTCCCGTCTTCCCTTCTTTCAATCCAAGGGTGGCCTGGTGGGATTTCGTCCCACCCCCTTGGCTTGATGCCCAGGCTCACATACGTCTGCAAACGCTCCCAAAAGTCTGCTATAACTTGCGTTTTAATCCTGCTAATCGCTGTTTCTTCTACCTTGCCTTGTTCCCCTCTGGAGGCAAACAATAGCCTCCTACCGTACTCCATGGCAGAGATCGCAGCCAGGCATACAACGTCCCAGATGGGTTGCTGGATAGCCTCGTGTGGCGGTATTACTAGCCACAGATTCTTACGCTCCACTATCAACTCAATTATGTGATCCTCATCACCTATGTCTGTCGCTTCCTGAATATGCAGCCGTAGCGTGCTAGCAATTGTGCACGTGCTGAAATGGTGTGCGCGGTCAGACTGCGCATCCGTCACCCCACATGGGCATTTATGACCTTGCCCTCTGTGCATCGAGAAGCCTGGGAATCCATCCACTGCTAGCCTCCAGAAGGCTTCTTTCTGCTCTGCTTCCCATTTAAGCTTCCACAAGCGTTCATATGTGCTCGAGATGCGTTCCTTGTCCTCTATCGCCATCACTATATCACCTACGTTACCACCCTTAGCCTCGTGGACAAAATCAGCATGTTGTTCTGCTAGTTTCCCAAACGCTTCACGCATCTGCAGGTACGTGGCCTGCTTCACCGAAACGGTCGCCAGTGGAATTGGTTGATTGTTCATCTTCCATCCAAGGCACCCCACTATATGGTCAATCATTTCCGTGTATGCTTGATCCTGGTTTAGTCCCATGCCTGTTCGTGCCGCTTCTGTCCATCCCGCAGGCAGGTGGTTAATCAAGTTTTGCATGCGTCGAAATGCATCTATCCCATTCCTCAGGGGCCTCGGCATCAAATCTATCCCTAGTCCTCCAAAAATTCCCGCATCAATCACATCTTCCTTGTAAGCGCGTGTGCATTCACTCCGTATCCGGGGTGGGGCTCTGGTATTGGCCGGCACGTCTTGCAATTTCTCCTTAACCCGTGCAAACGTATCAATAGCCCTCACTGCGTCTCCGACTGTGGTAATTGAGCCTAGTGCAACAATATCCGAGAAGCCCCCTTCCAAAGATACATTCACACCATTTCTCTGTCTAAAAGTCAAGGTTGGGTTGCCCCACAACGGTGCTTGCGAAACCCATGGCCCCGCTTGAAGTAGATTGGCATCGAGTATCACAAGTTCCGGTAGGTTCATGAGCGCGGAGCACACTCGCTCAATCAGTGCACAGCCCGTGTCTACCACTTTCCCCAACACGATCGGCCTCCCCGTTGTGGGGTGCTTACGTGCCGTCAGGAGCGCCAGGGGCTGCGCTGCTGGGTGGTGTAGACAGACTGCATTTTTCAGGTTGTGCGACCATGGGGGGTTAAATTTCAGCATCGTGCGTCCACCTCCCGCTATACCTCTGATTCCTAGTAGCGCATGGCGAGCCCGCACATGTTGTATAGCCGGTAACATACCAAATCCCCCGCACTTGACAGGTAAACTTAGAATTGTGTTGCTGACCCCGGGTAATCGTGCATGTGGATTATTTCTGTATGCCGCTGGTGAGATTCCCCGGTCCACCAGTGCTGCAGCATTGCTAATGATTTTTTCCAGTGATCCATCATTTGGTATGCCATCAAACTCCAATTTGTACAGTGTCTTGCTCAGTGCATATCCTGACACCGCTGCTGCCCTGCCGAAGGTAGTGAGCGACATCCCTGCAATGCGGTTCATACAAGCATTCGCTTTTTCTAGTGTCGGTGCCATATTAAGCGCTGGCGGTGGTCCTGCATTATTGTTGAAGTGTATGCCAAGCGTCTTCGCCGACGCAACCAGTCGTAGTGCTGATTGAGGCTGCGTTGCTGCCGCTGTGGGATTGGCAGTCGAGTATGTGGCGCCAATAGTAATAGCCTCAGATTTTGTAATATTCAGCTGCTGCCCTGAGGCCTTGCCAAACGTTACCATAGCGTCAATGAACGTTGGTATCTCAGCCAATTTGCGTAGGAATTGTGAATAATCATCTGCATATTGTGAGGCTTTTAGTTTATGCACGTCAATACCAAACCCCTTGCTATTGAGCCATGAGAGAAGCGCTTGAGCGATTGCAAGATATAACAGTGGAGCAAGTGGGCAGCCTTGCCGTACGCCAGCTGTAAGTTCCATGAATTGTGACAGATGTCCGTTGACCAGTGCTGCAGCACGCGTGCCGTTGTGTAGCATACGTACCCAGTCAAGGAAACCATCGCCAACCCCAAGTGCTTGTAAACATTCAAACATGAATTCGCGATTAACAGTGTCGTACGCCTTGTGGAAGTCCAAAAAAGCTACCACGCCGGTTTCCTCTGCCCCTTTCAGGATGTGCGGTGCCAGCTGTAGAAGTGCAATATTGTCAGCAATCCGTCTTAGTGGTAGGAAGGCTGTCTGTTCGGGGCTGATAGTCTGACTGAAAGCTTTTGATACCCTAGTAGCAAGGATTCTTGCAAGGGTCCGGTAGTCTGTGTCAAGTAGGGTGATAGGCCTGTAGTTAGCAATCACCGTAGGGTCCCCCGCTTTATGCAAGCAGCAAATAACTCCATCCAGGAAACCCTTTGGTAGACGTTGTTGCTGGGCTGCTGCTGAGAGTACTGAGGCAAGAATGGCTGAGAATTTGTCGCTGAAGCGTTTATATAGGTCCGCTGGAATACCGTCCGCGCCGGGCGCCCTTCCGGCTGGCGCTGCAGACAGCGCTTTGGCCACCTCCTCACTCGACACTACAAGGCTACCCATCTCTGCTGCTAGGGCTGGGGGGCAGCGTCGTCCTGCCGCCCGTAGCGCCTCTAGGACAGTTGCGCGGGCCTCAGGGTTGGTTGTCGCCATGTTGCTGATGCCGCTCCAAAAGGTGATCATTTCCTGCGCCAACTTAACCGGGTCAGACGTGGTGGCGCCATCACTGCATTTCAGCGCCTGTATACGTCGTGATGTCGCCGGGGGGCGAAGGAGTTTAGTCATAACGGGGTTCGGTTGCTCCCCCATCCGTAGCCATGTGTGTCGAGTGCGCCTTTCTGTTGATACGCTGGCTTCTACTGCTGCTTTAGCTACCGCTGCTCTTGCTGATACTGCATTGTTCGCCAGATCGTGCAGTGGTTGCCCCCTAGTGGCCGCCCTTTCCACTGATGCAAAAGCTTGGGTGGCAGATCTGTTTGCCTGCGCTAGCTGTTCTGTCGCTGTGTGATGCCTTCGCACTGACCAGCAGTGCAAACGGCCAGGCAGGGGCGCGCCGTGCCGCGTGCGTGCATGTTTGGGGGAACACACGGGCTTGGCGGCGGGAAAGGGGCAGGCCCAGCAGTGCAAACGGCCAGGCAGGGGCGCGCCGTGCCGCGTGCGTGCATGTTTGGGGGGAACACACGGGCTTGGCGGCGGGAAAGGGGCAGGCCCAGCAGTGCAAACGGCCAGGCAGGGGCGCGCCGTGCCGCGTGCGTGCATGTTTGGGGGAACACACGGGCTTGGCGGCGGGAAAGGGGCAGGCCCAGCAGTGCAAACGGCCAGGCAGGGGCGCGCCGTGCCGCGTGCGTGCATGTTTGGGGGAACACACGGGCTTGGCGGCGGGAAAGGGGCAGGCCCAGCAGTGCAAACGGCCAGGCAGGGGCGCGCCGTGCCGCGTGCGTGCATGTTTGGGGGAACACACGGGCTTGGCGGCGGGAAAGGGGCAGGCCCAGCAGTGCAAACGGCCAGGCAGGGGCGCGCCGTGCCGCGTGCGTGCATGTTTGGGGGAACACACGGGCTTGGCGGCGGGAAAGGGGCAGGCCCAGCAGTGCAAACGGCCAGGCAGGGGCGCGCCGTGCCGCGTGCGTGCATGTTTGGGGGAACACACGGGCTTGGCGGCGGGAAAGGGGCAGGCCCAGCAGTGCAAACGGCCAGGCAGGGGCGCGCCGTGCCGCGTGCGTGCATGTTTGGGGGAACACACGGGCTTGGCGGCGGGAAAGGGGCAGGCCCAGCAGTGCAAACGGCCAGGCAGGGGCGCGCCGTGCCGCGTGCGTGCATGTTTGGGGGAACACACGGGCTTGGCGGCGGGAAAGGGGCAGGCCCAGCAGTGCAAACGGCCAGGCAGGGGCGCGCCGTGCCGCGTGCGTGCATGTTTGGGGGAACACACGGGCTTGGCGGCGGGAAAGGGGCAGGCCCAGCAGTGCAAACGGCCAGGCAGGGGCGCGCCGTGCCGCGTGCGTGCATGTTTGGGGGAACACACGGGCTTGGCGGCGGGAAAGGGGCAGGCCCAGCAGTGCAAACGGCCAGGCAGGGGCGCGCCGTGCCGCGTGCGTGCATGTTTGGGGGAACACACGGGCTTGGCGGCGGGAAAGGGGCAGGCCCAGCAGTGCAAACGGCCAGGCAGGGGCGCGCCGTGCCGCGTGCGTGCATGTTTGGGGGGAACACACGGGCTTGGCGGCGGGAAAGGGGCAGGCCCAGCAGTGCAAACGGCCAGGCAGGGGCGCGCCGTGCCGCGTGCGTGCATGTTTGGGGGAACACACGGGCTTGGCGGCGGGAAAGGGGCAGGCCCAGCAGTGCAAACGGCCAGGCAGGGGCGCGCCGTGCCGCGTGCGTGCATGTTTGGGGGAACACACGGGCTTGGCGGCGGGAAAGGGGCAGGCCCAGCAGTGCAAACGGCCAGGCAGGGGCGCGCCGTGCCGCGTGCGTGCATGTTTGGGGGAACACACGGGCTTGGCGGCGGGAAAGGGGCAGGCCCAGCAGTGCAAACGGCCAGGCAGGGGCGCGCCGTGCCGCGTGCGTGCATGTTTGGGGGAACACACGGGCTTGGCGGGCGGGAAAGGGGCAGGCCCAGCAGTGCAAACGGCCAGGCAGGGGCGCGCCGTGCCGCGTGCGTGCATGTTTGGGGGAACACACGGGCTTGGCGGCGGGAAAGGGGCAGGCCCAGCAGTGCAAACGGCCAGGCAGGGGCGCGCCGTGCCGCGTGCGTGCATGTTTGGGGGAACACACGGGCTTGGCGGGCGGGAAAGGGGCAGGCCCAGCAGTGCAAACGGCCAGGCAGGGGCGCGCCGTGCCGCGTGCGTGCATGTTTGGGGGAACACACGGGCTTGGCGGCGGGAAAGGGGCAGGCCCAGCAGTGCAAACGGCCAGGCAGGGGGCGCGCCGTGCCGCGTGCGTGCATGTTTGGGGGAACACACGGGCTTGGCGGCGGGAAAGGGGCAGGCCCAGCAGTGCAAACGGCCAGGCAGGGGCGCGCCGTGCCGCGTGCGTGCATGTTTGGGGGAACACACGGGCTTGGCGGCGGGAAAGGGGCAGGCCCAGCAGTGCAAACGGCCAGGCAGGGGCGCGCCGTGCCGCGTGCGTGCATGTTTGGGGGAACACACGGGCTTGGCGGCGGGAAAGGGGCAGGCCCAGCAGTGCAAACGGCCAGGCAGGGGCGCGCCGTGCCGCGTGCGTGCATGTTTGGGGGAACACACGGGCTTGGCGGCGGGAAAGGGGCAGGCCCAGCAGTGCAAACGGCCAGGCAGGGGCGCGCCGTGCCGCGTGCGTGCATGTTTGGGGGAACACACGGGCTTGGCGGCGGGAAAGGGGCAGGCCCAGCAGTGCAAACGGCCAGGCAGGGGCGCGCCGTGCCGCGTGCGTGCATGTTTGGGGGAACACACGGGCTTGGCGGCGGGAAAGGGGCAGGCCCAGCAGTGCAAACGGCCAGGCAGGGGCGCGCCGTGCCGCGTGCGTGCATGTTTGGGGGAACACACGGGCTTGGCGGCGGGAAAGGGGCAGGCCCAGCAGTGCAAACGGCCAGGCAGGGGCGCGCCGTGCCGCGTGCGTGCATGTTTGGGGGGAACACACGGGCTTGGCGGCGGGAAAGGGGCAGGCCCAGCAGTGCAAACGGCCAGGCAGGGGCGCGCCGTGCCGCGTGCGTGCATGTTTGGGGGAACACACGGGCTTGGCGGCGGGAAAGGGGCAGGCCCAGCAGTGCAAACGGCCAGGCAGGGGCGCGCCGTGCCGCGTGCGTGCATGTTTGGGGGAACACACGGGCTTGGCGGCGGGAAAGGGGCAGGCCCAGCAGTGCAAACGGCCAGGCAGGGGCGCGCCGTGCCGCGTGCGTGCATGTTTGGGGGAACAACGGGCTTGGCGGCGGGAAAGGGGCAGGCCCAGCAGTGCAAACGGCCAGGCAGGGGCGCGCCGTGCCGCGTGCGTGCATGTTTGGGGGAACACACGGGCTTGGCGGCGGGAAAGGGGCAGGCCCAGCAGTGCAAACGGCCAGGCAGGGGCGCGCCGTGCCGCGTGCGTGCATGTTTGGGGGAACACACGGGCTTGGCGGCGGGAAAGGGGCAGGCCCAGCAGTGCAAACGGCCAGGCAGGGGCGCGCCGTGCCGCGTGCGTGCATGTTTGGGGGAACACACGGGCTTGGCGGCGGGAAAGGGGCAGGCCCAGCAGTGCAAACGGCCAGGCAGGGGCGCGCCGTGCCGCGTGCGTGCATGTTTGGGGGAACACACGGGCTTGGCGGCGGGAAAGGGGCAGGCCCAGCAGTGCAAACGGCCAGGCAGGGGCGCGCCGTGCCGCGTGCGTGCATGTTTGGGGGAACACACGGGCTTGGCGGCGGGAAAGGGGCAGGCCCAGCAGTGCAAACGGCCAGGCAGGGGCGCGCCGTGCCGCGTGCGTGCATGTTTGGGGGAACACACGGGCTTGGCGGCGGGAAAGGGGCAGGCCCAGCAGTGCAAAACGGCCAGGCAGGGGCGCGCCGTGCCGCGTGCGTGCATGTTTGGGGGAACACACGGCTTGGCGGGCGGGAAAGGGGCAGGCCCAGCAGTGCAAACGGCCAGGCAGGGGCGCGCCGTGCCGCGTGCGTGCATGTTTGGGGGAACACACGGGCTTGGCGGCGGGAAAGGGGCAGGCCCAGCAGTGCAAAACGGCCAGGCAGGGGCGCGCCGTGCCGCGGTGCGTGCATGTTTTGGGGGAACACACGGGCTTGGCGGCGGGAAAGGGGCAGG
Organism: Chlamydomonas incerta; assembly: GCA_016834605.1. Classification (NCBI taxonomy): domain Eukaryota; kingdom Viridiplantae; phylum Chlorophyta; class Chlorophyceae; order Chlamydomonadales; family Chlamydomonadaceae; genus Chlamydomonas; species Chlamydomonas incerta. The sequence continues at coordinate 414,600 of JAEHOC010000036.1, forward strand.
CCCAAGCAGTGCAAACGGCCAGGCAGGGGCGCGCCGTGCCGCGTGCGTGCATGTTTGGGGGGAACACACGGCTTGGCGGCGGGAAAGGGCAGGCCCAGCAGTGCAAACGGCCAGCAGGGGGCGCGCCGTGCCGCGTGCGTGCATGTTTGGGGGAACACACGGGCTTGGCGGCGGGAAAGGGGCAGGCCCAGCAGTGCAAACGGCCAGGCAGGGGCGCGCCGTGCCGCGTGCGTGCATGTTTGGGGGAACACACGGGCTTGGCGGCGGGAAAGGGGCAGGCCCAGCAGTGCAACCGGCCAGGCAGGGGCGCGCCGTGCCGCGTGCGTGCATGTTTGGGGGAACACACGGGCTTGGCGGCGGGAAAGGGGCAGGCCCAGCAGTGCAAACGGCCAGGCAGGGGGGCGCCGTGCCGCGTGCGTGCATGTTTGGGGGAACACACGGGCTTGGCGGGCGGGAAAGGGGCAGGCCCAGCAGTGCAAACGGCCAGGCAGGGGCGCGCCGTGCCGCGTGCGTGCATGTTTGGGGGAACACACGGGCTTGGCGGCGGGAAAGGGGCAGGCCCAGCAGTGCAAACGGCCAGGCAGGGGCGCGCCGTGCCGCGGTGCGTGCATGTTGGGGGAACACACGGGCTTGGCGGCGGGAAAGGGGCAGGCCCAGCAGTGCAAACAGGCCAGGCAGAGGGGCGCGCCGTGCCGCGTGCGTGCATGTTTGGGGGAACACACGGGCTTGGCGGCGGGAAAGGGGGCAGGCCCAGCAGTGCAAACGGCCAGGCAGGGGCGCGCCGTGCCGCGTGCGTGCATGTTTGGGGGGAACACACGGGCTTGGCGGGCGGGAAAGGGGCAGGCCCAGCAGTGCAAACGGCCAGGCAGGGGGCGCGCCGTGCCGCGTGCGTGCATGTTTGGGGGAACACACGGGCTTGGCGGCGGGAAAGGGGCAGGCCCAGCAGTGCAAACAGCCAGGCAGGGGGCGCGCCGTGCCGCGTGCGTGCATGTTTGGGGGAACACACGGGCTTGGCGGGCGGGAAAGGGGCAGGCCCAGCAGTGCAAACGGCCAGGCAGGGGCGCGCCGTGCCGCGTGCGTGCATGTTTGGGGGAACACACGGGCTTGGCGGCGGGAAAGGGGCAGGCCCAGCATGCAAAACGGCCAGGCAAGGGGCGCGCCGTGCCGCGTGCGTGCATGTTTGGGGGAACACACGGGCTTGGCGGCGGGAAAAGGGGGCAGGCCCAGCAGTGCAAACGGCCAGGCAGGGGCGCGCCGTGCCGCGTGCGTGCATGTTTGGGGGAAACACACGGGCTTGGCGGGCGGGAAAGGGGCAGGCCCAGCAGTGCAAACGGCCAGGCAGGGGCGCGCCGTGCCGCGTGCGTGCATGTTTGGGGGAACACACGGGCTTGGCGGCGGGAAAGGGGCAGGCCCAGCAGTGCAAACGGCCAGGCAGGGGCGCGCCGTGCCGCGTGCGTGCATGTTTGGGGGAACACACGGGCTTGGCGGCGGGAAAGGGGCAGGCCCAGCAGTGCAAACGGCCAGGCAGGGGGCGCGCCGTGCCGCGTGCGTGCATGTTTGGGGGAACACACGGGCTTGGCGGCGGGAAAGGGGCAGGCCCAGCAGTGCAAACGGCCAGGCAGGGGCGCGCCGTGCCGCGTGCGTGCATGTTTGGGGGAACACACGGGCTTGGCGGCGGGAAAGGGGCAGGCCCAGCAGTGCAAAACGGCCAGGCAGGGGCGCGCCGTGCCGCGTGCGTGCATGTTTGGGGGAACACACGGGCTTGGCGGCGGGAAAGGGGCAGGCCCAGCAGTGCAAACGGCCAGGCAGGGGCGCGCCGTGCCGCGTGCGTGCATGTTTGGGGGAACACACGGGCTTGGCGGCGGGAAAGGGGCAGGCCCAGCAGTGCAAACGGCCAGGCAGGGGCGCGCCGTGCCGCGTGCGTGCATGTTTGGGGGAACACACGGGCTTGGCGGCGGGAAAGGGGCAGGCCCAGCAGTGCAAACGGCCAGGCAGGGGCGCGCCGTGCCGCGTGCGTGCATGTTTGGGGGAACACACGGGCTTGGCGGCGGGAAAGGGGCAGGCCCAGCAGTGCAAACGGCCAGGCAGGGGCGCGCCGTGCCGCGTGCGTGCATGTTTGGGGGAACACACGGGCTTGGCGGCGGGAAAGGGGCAGGCCCAGCAGTGCAAACGGCCAGGCAGGGGCGCGCCGTGCCGCGTGCGTGCATGTTTGGGGGAACACACGGGCTTGGCGGCGGGAAAGGGGCAGGCCCAGCAGTGCAAACGGCCAGGCAGGGGCGCGCCGTGCCGCGTGCGTGCATGTTTGGGGGAACACACGGGCTTGGCGGCGGGAAAGGGGCAGGCCCAGCAGTGCAAACGGCCAGGCAGGGGCGCGCCGTGCCGCGTGCGTGCATGTTTGGGGGAACACACGGGCTTGGCGGCGGAAAGGGGCAGGCCCAGCAGTGCAAACGGCCAGGCAGGGGGCGCGCCGTGCCGCGTGCGTGCATGTTTGGGGGAACACACGGGCTTGGCGGCGGGAAAGGGGCAGGCCCAGCAGTGCAAACGGCCAGGCAGGGGCGCGCCGTGCCGCGTGCGTGCATGTTTGGGGGAACACACGGGCTTGGCGGGCGGGAAAGGGGCAGGCCCAGCAGTGCAAACGGCCAGGCAGGGGCGCGCCGTGCCGCGTGCGTGCATGTTTGGGGGAACACACGGGCTTGGCGGCGGGAAAGGGGCAGGCCCAGCAGTGCAAACGGCCAGGCAGGGGCGCGCCGTGCCGCGTGCGTGCATGTTTGGGGGAACACACGGGCTTGGCGGCGGGAAAGGGGCAGGCCCAGCAGTGCAAACGGCCAGGCAGGGGCGCGCCGTGCCGCGTGCGTGCATGTTTGGGGGAACACACGGGCTTGGCGGCGGGAAAGGGGCAGGCCCAGCAGTGCAAACGGCCAGGCAGGGGCGCGCCGTGCCGCGTGCGTGCATGTTTGGGGGAACACACGGGCTTGGCGGCGGGAAAGGGGCAGGCCCAGCAGTGCAAACGGCCAGGCAGGGGCGCGCCGTGCCGCGTGCGTGCATGTTTGGGGGAACACACGGGCTTGGCGGCGGGAAAGGGGCAGGCCCAGCAGTGCAAACGGCCAGGCAGGGGCGCGCCGTGCCGCGTGCGTGCATGTTTGGGGGAACACACGGGCTTGGCGGCGGGAAAGGGGCAGGCCCAGCAGTGCAAACGGCCAGGCAGGGGCGCGCCGTGCCGCGTGCGTGCATGTTTGGGGGAACACACGGGCTTGGCGGCGGGAAAGGGGCAGGCCCAGCAGTGCAAACGGCCAGGCAGGGGCGCGCCGTGCCGCGTGCGTGCATGTTTGGGGGAACACACGGGCTTGGCGGCGGGAAAGGGGCAGGCCCAGCAGTGCAAACGGCCAGGCAGGGGCGCGCCGTGCCGCGTGCGTGCATGTTTGGGGGAACACACGGGCTTGGCGGCGGGAAAGGGGCAGGCCCAGCAGTGCAAACGGCCAGGCAGGGGCGCGCCGTGCCGCGTGCGTGCATGTTTGGGGGAACACACGGGCTTGGCGGCGGGAAAGGGGCAGGCCCAGCAGTGCAAACGGCCAGGCAGGGGCGCGCCGTGCCGCGTGCGTGCATGTTTGGGGGAACACACGGGCTTGGCGGCGGGAAAGGGGCAGGCCCAGCAGTGCAAACGGCCAGGCAGGGGCGCGCCGTGCCGCGTGCGTGCATGTTTGGGGGAACACACGGGCTTGGCGGCGGGAAAAGGGGCAGGCCCAGCAGTGCAAACGGCCAGGCAGGGGCGCGCCGTGCCGCGTGCGTGCATGTTTGGGGGAACACACGGGCTTGGCGGCGGGAAAGGGGCAGGCCCAGCAGTGCAAACGGCCAGGCAGGGGCGCGCCGTGCCGCGTGCGTGCATGTTTGGGGGAACACACGGGCTTGGCGGCGGGAAAGGGGCAGGCCCAGCAGTGCAAACGGCCAGGCAGGGGCGCGCCGTGCCGCGTGCGTGCATGTTTGGGGGAACACACGGGCTTGGCGGCGGGAAAGGGGCAGGCCCAGCAGTGCAAACGGCCAGGCAGGGGCGCGCCGTGCCGCGTGCGTGCATGTTTGGGGGAACACACGGGCTTGGCGGCGGGAAAGGGGCAGGCCCAGCAGTGCAAACGGCCAGGCAGGGGCGCGCCGTGCCGCGTGCGTGCATGTTTGGGGGAACACACGGGCTTGGCGGCGGGAAAGGGGCAGGCCCAGCAGTGCAAACGGCCAGGCAGGGGCGCGCCGTGCCGCGTGCGTGCATGTTTGGGGGAACACACGGGCTTGGCGGCGGGAAAGGGGCAGGCCCAGCAGTGCAAACGGCCAGGCAGGGGCGCGCCGTGCCGCGTGCGTGCATGTTTGGGGGAACACACGGGCTTGGCGGCGGGAAAGGGGCAGGCCCAGCAGTGCAAACGGCCAGGCAGGGGGCGCGCCGTGCCGCGTGCGTGCATGTTTGGGGGAACACACGGGCTTGGCGGCGGGAAAGGGGCAGGCCCAGCAGTGCAAACGGCCAGGCAGGGGCGCGCCGTGCCGCGTGCGTGCATGTTTGGGGGAACACACGGGCTTGGCGGCGGGAAAGGGGCAGGCCCAGCAGTGCAAACGGCCAGGCAGGGGGCGCGCCGTGCCGCGTGCGTGCATGTTTGGGGGAACACACGGGCTTGGCGGCGGGAAAGGGGCAGGCCCAGCAGTGCAAACGGCCAGGCAGGGGCGCGCCGTGCCGCGTGCGTGCATGTTTGGGGGAACACACGGGCTTGGCGGCGGGAAAGGGGCAGGCCCAGCAGTGCAAACGGCCAGGCAGGGGCGCGCCGTGCCGCGTGCGTGCATGTTTGGGGGAACACACGGGCTTGGCGGCGGGAAAGGGGCAGGCCCAGCAGTGCAAACGGCCAGGCAGGGGCGCGCCGTGCCGCGTGCGTGCATGTTTGGGGGGAACACACGGGCTTGGCGGCGGGAAAGGGGCAGGCCCAGCAGTGCAAACGGCCAGGCAGGGGCGCGCCGTGCCGCGTGCGTGCATGTTTGGGGGAACACACGGGCTTGGCGGCGGGAAAGGGGCAGGCCCAGCAGTGCAAACGGCCAGGCAGGGGCGCGCCGTGCCGCGTGCGTGCATGTTTGGGGGAACACACGGGCTTGGCGGCGGGAAAGGGGCAGGCCCAGCAGTGCAAACGGCCAGGCAGGGGCGCGCCGTGCCGCGTGCGTGCATGTTTGGGGGAACACACGGGCTTGGCGGCGGGAAAGGGGCAGGCCCAGCAGTGCAAACGGCCAGGCAGGGGCGCGCCGTGCCGCGTGCGTGCATGTTTGGGGGAACACACGGGCTTGGCGGCGGGAAAGGGGCAGGCCCAGCAGTGCAAACGGCCAGGCAGGGGCGCGCCGTGCCGCGTGCGTGCATGTTTGGGGGAACACACGGGCTTGGCGGCGGGAAAGGGGCAGGCCCAGCAGTGCAAACGGCCAGGCAGGGGCGCGCCGTGCCGCGTGCGTGCATGTTTGGGGGAACACACGGGCTTGGCGGCGGGAAAGGGGCAGGCCCAGCAGTGCAAACGGCCAGGCAGGGGCGCGCCGTGCCGCGTGCGTGCATGTTTGGGGGAACACACGGGCTTGGCGGCGGGAAAGGGGCAGGCCCAGCAGTGCAAACGGCCAGGCAGGGGCGCGCCGTGCCGCGTGCGTGCATGTTTGGGGGAACACACGGGCTTGGCGGCGGGAAAGGGGCAGGCCCAGCAGTGCAAACGGCCAGGCAGGGGCGCGCCGTGCCGCGTGCGTGCATGTTTGGGGGAACACACGGGCTTGGCGGCGGGAAAGGGGCAGGCCCAGCAGTGCAAACGGCCAGGCAGGGGCGCGCCGTGCCGCGTGCGTGCATGTTTGGGGGAACACACGGGCTTGGCGGCGGGAAAGGGGCAGGCCCAGCAGTGCAAACGGCCAGGCAGGGGCGCGCCGTGCCGCGTGCGTGCATGTTTGGGGGAACACACGGGCTTGGCGGCGGGAAAGGGGCAGGCCCAGCAGTGCAAACGGCCAGGCAGGGGCGCGCCGTGCCGCGTGCGTGCATGTTTGGGGGAACACACGGGCTTGGCGGCGGGAAAGGGGCAGGCCCAGCAGTGCAAACGGCCAGGCAGGGGCGCGCCGTGCCGCGTGCGTGCATGTTTGGGGGAACACACGGGCTTGGCGGCGGGAAAGGGGCAGGCCCAGCAGTGCAAACGGCCAGGCAGGGGCGCGCCGTGCCGCGTGCGTGCATGTTTGGGGGAACACAACGGGCTTGGCGGCGGGAAAGGGGCAGGCCCAGCAGTGCAAACGGCCAGGCAGGGGCGCGCCGTGCCGCGTGCGTGCATGTTTGGGGGAACACACGGGCTTGGCGGCGGGAAAGGGGCAGGCCCAGCAGTGCAAACGGCCAGGCAGGGGCGCGCCGTGCCGCGTGCGTGCATGTTTGGGGGAACACACGGGCTTGGCGGCGGGAAAGGGGCAGGCCCAGCAGTGCAAACGGCCAGGCAGGGGCGCGCCGTGCCGCGTGCGTGCATGTTTGGGGGAACACACGGGCTTGGCGGCGGGAAAGGGGCAGGCCCAGCAGTGCAAACGGCCAGGCAGGGGCGCGCCGTGCCGCGTGCGTGCATGTTTGGGGGAACACACGGGCTTGGCGGCGGGAAAGGGGCAGGCCCAGCAGTGCAAACGGCCAGGCAGGGGCGCGCCGTGCCGCGTGCGTGCATGTTTGGGGGAACACACGGGCTTGGCGGCGGGAAAGGGGCAGGCCCAGCAGTGCAAACGGCCAGGCAGGGGCGCGCCGTGCCGCGTGCGTGCATGTTTGGGGGAACACACGGGCTTGGCGGCGGGAAAGGGGCAGGCCCAGCAGTGCAAACGGCCAGGCAGGGGCGCGCCGTGCCGCGTGCGTGCATGTTTGGGGGAACACACGGGCTTGGCGGCGGGAAAGGGGCAGGCCCAGCAGTGCAAACGGCCAGGCAGGGGCGCGCCGTGCCGCGTGCGTGCATGTTTGGGGGAACACACGGGCTTGGCGGCGGGAAAGGGGCAGGCCCAGCAGTGCAAACGGCCAGGCAGGGGCGCGCCGTGCCGCGTGCGTGCATGTTTGGGGGAACACACGGGCTTGGCGGCGGGAAAGGGGCAGGCCCAGCAGTGCAAACGGCCAGGCAGGGGCGCGCCGTGCCGCGTGCGTGCATGTTTGGGGGAACACACGGGCTTGGCGGCGGGAAAGGGGCAGGCCCAGCAGTGCAAACGGCCAGGCAGGGGCGCGCCGTGCCGCGTGCGTGCATGTTTGGGGGAACACACGGGCTTGGCGGCGGGAAAGGGGCAGGCCCAGCAGTGCAAACGGCCAGGCAGGGGCGCGCCGTGCCGCGTGCGTGCATGTTTGGGGGAACACACGGGCTTGGCGGCGGGAAAGGGGCAGGCCCAGCAGTGCAAACGGCCAGGCAGGGGCGCGCCGTGCCGCGTGCGTGCATGTTTGGGGGAACACACGGGCTTGGCGGCGGGAAAGGGGCAGGCCCAGCAGTGCAAACGGCCAGGCAGGGGCGCGCCGTGCCGCGTGCGTGCATGTTTGGGGGAACACACGGGCTTGGCGGCGGGAAAGGGGCAGGCCCAGCAGTGCAAACGGCCAGGCAGGGGCGCGCCGTGCCGCGTGCGTGCATGTTTGGGGGAACACACGGGCTTGGCGGCGGGAAAGGGGCAGGCCCAGCAGTGCAAACGGCCAGGCAGGGGCGCGCCGTGCCGCGTGCGTGCATGTTTGGGGGAACACACGGGCTTGGCGGCGGGAAAGGGGCAGGCCCAGCAGTGCAAACGGCCAGGCAGGGGCGCGCCGTGCCGCGTGCGTGCATGTTTGGGGGAACACACGGGCTTGGCGGCGGGAAAGGGGCAGGCCCAGCAGTGCAAACGGCCAGGCAGGGGCGCGCCGTGCCGCGTGCGTGCATGTTTGGGGGAACACACGGGCTTGGCGGCGGGAAAGGGGCAGGCCCAGCAGTGCAAACGGCCAGGCAGGGGCGCGCCGTGCCGCGTGCGTGCATGTTTGGGGGAACACACGGGCTTGGCGGCGGGAAAGGGGCAGGCCCAGCAGTGCAAACGGCCAGGCAGGGGCGCGCCGTGCCGCGTGCGTGCATGTTTGGGGGAACACACGGGCTTGGCGGCGGGAAAGGGGCAGGCCCAGCAGTGCAAACGGCCAGGCAGGGGCGCGCCGTGCCGCGTGCGTGCATGTTTGGGGGAACACACGGGCTTGGCGGCGGGAAAGGGGCAGGCCCAGCAGTGCAAACGGCCAGGCAGGGGCGCGCCGTGCCGCGTGCGTGCATGTTTGGGGGAACACACGGGCTTGGCGGCGGGAAAGGGGCAGGCCCAGCAGTGCAAACGGCCAGGCAGGGGCGCGCCGTGCCGCGTGCGTGCATGTTTGGGGGAACACACGGGCTTGGCGGCGGGAAAGGGGCAGGCCCAGCAGTGCAAACGGCCAGGCAGGGGCGCGCCGTGCCGCGTGCGTGCATGTTTGGGGGAACACACGGGCTTGGCGGCGGGAAAGGGGCAGGCCCAGCAGTGCAAACGGCCAGGCAGGGGCGCGCCGTGCCGCGTGCGTGCATGTTTGGGGGAACACACGGGCTTGGCGGCGGGAAAGGGGCAGGCCCAGCAGTGCAAACGGCCAGGCAGGGGCGCGCCGTGCCGCGTGCGTGCATGTTTGGGGGAACACACGGGCTTGGCGGCGGGAAAGGGGCAGGCCCAGCAGTGCAAACGGCCAGGCAGGGGCGCGCCGTGCCGCGTGCGTGCATGTTTGGGGGAACACACGGGCTTGGCGGCGGGAAAGGGGCAGGCCCAGCAGTGCAAACGGCCAGGCAGGGGCGCGCCGTGCCGCGTGCGTGCATGTTTGGGGGAACACACGGGCTTGGCGGCGGGAAAGGGGCAGGCCCAGCAGTGCAAACGGCCAGGCAGGGGCGCGCCGTGCCGCGTGCGTGCATGTTTGGGGGAACACACGGGCTTGGCGGCGGGAAAGGGGCAGGCCCAGCAGTGCAAACGGCCAGGCAGGGGCGCGCCGTGCCGCGTGCGTGCATGTTTGGGGGAACACACGGGCTTGGCGGCGGGAAAGGGGCAGGCCCAGCAGTGCAAACGGCCAGCAGGGGGCGCGCCGTGCCGCGTGCGTGCATGTTTGGGGGAACACACGGGCTTGGCGGCGGGAAAGGGGCAGGCCCAGCAGTGCAAACGGCCAGGCAGGGGCGCGCCGTGCCGCGTGCGTGCATGTTTGGGGGAACACACGGGCTTGGCGGCGGGAAAGGGGCAGGCCCAGCAGTGCAAACGGCCAGGCAGGGGCGCGCCGTGCCGCGTGCGTGCATGTTTGGGGGAACACACGGGCTTGGCGGCGGGAAAGGGGCAGGCCCAGCAGTGCAAACGGCCAGGCAGGGGCGCGCCGTGCCGCGTGCGTGCATGTTTGGGGGAACACACGGGCTTGGCGGCGGGAAAGGGGCAGGCCCAGCAGTGCAAACGGCCAGGCAGGGGCGCGCCGTGCCGCGTGCGTGCATGTTTGGGGGAACACACGGGCTTGGCGGCGGGAAAGGGGCAGGCCCAGCAGTGCAAACGGCCAGGCAGGGGCGCGCCGTGCCGCGTGCGTGCATGTTTGGGGGAACACACGGGCTTGGCGGCGGGAAAGGGGCAGGCCCAGCAGTGCAAACGGCCAGGCAGGGGCGCGCCGTGCCGCGTGCGTGCATGTTTGGGGGAACACACGGGCTTGGCGGCGGGAAAGGGGCAGGCCCAGCAGTGCAAACGGCCAGGCAGGGGCGCGCCGTGCCGCGTGCGTGCATGTTTGGGGGAACACACGGGCTTGGCGGCGGGAAAGGGGCAGGCCCAGCAGTGCAAACGGCCAGGCAGGGGCGCGCCGTGCCGCGTGCGTGCATGTTTGGGGGAACACACGGGCTTGGCGGCGGGAAAGGGGCAGGCCCAGCAGTGCAAACGGCCAGGCAGGGGCGCGCCGTGCCGCGTGCGTGCATGTTTGGGGGAACACACGGGCTTGGCGGCGGGAAAAGGGGCAGGCCCAGCAGTGCAAACGGCCAGGCAGGGGCGCGCCGTGCCGCGTGCGTGCATGTTTGGGGGAACACACGGGCTTGGCGGCGGGAAAGGGGCAGGCCCAGCAGTGCAAACGGCCAGGCAGGGGCGCGCCGTGCCGCGTGCGTGCATGTTTGGGGGAACACACGGGCTTGGCGGCGGGAAAGGGGCAGGCCCAGCAGTGCAAACGGCCAGGCAGGGGCGCGCCGTGCCGCGTGCGTGCATGTTTGGGGGAACACACGGGCTTGGCGGCGGGAAAGGGGCAGGCCCAGCAGTGCAAACGGCCAGGCAGGGGCGCGCCGTGCCGCGTGCGTGCATGTTTGGGGGAACACACGGGCTTGGCGGCGGGAAAGGGGCAGGCCCAGCAGTGCAAACGGCCAGGCAGGGGCGCGCCGTGCCGCGTGCGTGCATGTTTGGGGGAACACACGGGCTTGGCGGCGGGAAAGGGGCAGGCCCAGCAGTGCAAACGGCCAGGCAGGGGCGCGCCGTGCCGCGTGCGTGCATGTTTGGGGGAACACACGGGCTTGGCGGCGGGAAAGGGGCAGGCCCAGCAGTGCAAACGGCCAGGCAGGGGCGCGCCGTGCCGCGTGCGTGCATGTTTGGGGGAACACACGGGCTTGGCGGCGGGAAAGGGGCAGGCCCAGCAGTGCAAACGGCCAGGCAGGGGCGCGCCGTGCCGCGTGCGTGCATGTTTGGGGGAACACACGGGCTTGGCGGCGGGAAAGGGGCAGGCCCAGCAGTGCAAACGGCCAGGCAGGGGCGCGCCGTGCCGCGTGCGTGCATGTTTGGGGGAACACACGGGCTTGGCGGCGGGAAAGGGGCAGGCCCAGCAGTGCAAACGGCCAGGCAGGGGCGCGCCGTGCCGCGTGCGTGCATGTTTGGGGGAACACACGGGCTTGGCGGCGGGAAAGGGGCAGGCCCAGCAGTGCAAACGGCCAGGCAGGGGCGCGCCGTGCCGCGTGCGTGCATGTTTGGGGGAACACACGGGCTTGGCGGCGGGAAAGGGGCAGGCCCAGCAGTGCAAACGGCCAGGCAGGGGCGCGCCGTGCCGCGTGCGTGCATGTTTGGGGGAACACACGGGCTTGGCGGCGGGAAAGGGGCAGGCCCAGCAGTGCAAACCGGGGATAGCACATGGTGCATCTTTCGTGTAGGTTAGGGGGAACCTAGTATCAAAGGCGTTGAGAAACGCCGGGCTCCATTCTCTGATGATTCATCTCGATTCCAACGTGGTGTATGAACTGCCGCAGCAACCAAAACTGCCAGTTCCGCGACTGGTTGCAGTGTCTCAAGACAAAGCCACATACACAACCACGGCCATGGGTCGACACGCCTGCACCAACGACACAAACGTGCGCCCCCATGACCGCATGCCCACGCCGTGATGCCCGAACGTACCTTGCCGCCAATTCCTTCAGACGCCGCCGCCGTCGCATATCCCACACACCCGGCAGCTGGCGCCACTACGTAGGGGCTGGAGGGAAGCGTGTGTGCACACGTGGCGGCGGCGGCGGCTTGCCCAGGGCCACGCGCTGGGCAATGAGGCGCCTTCAGACGCCGCCGCCGCACATCCCACACACCCGGCAGCTGGCACCACTACGTAGGGACTGGAGGGAAGCGTGTGTGCACACGTGGCGGCGGCGGCGGCTTGCCCAGGGCCACGCGCTGGGCAATGAGGCGCCTTCAGATGCCGCCGCCGCACATCCCACACACCCGGCAGCTGGCGCCACTACGTAGGGGCTGGAGGGAAGCGTGTGTGCACACGTGGCGGCGGCGGCGGCTTGCCCAGGGCCACGCGCTAAGCAATGAGGCGCCTTCAGACGCCGCCGCCGCACATCCCCACACCCGGCAGCTGGCGCCACTACGTAGGGGCTGGAGGGAAGCGTGTGTGCACACGTGGCGGCGGCGGCGGCTTGCCCAGGGCCACGCGCTGGGCAATGAGGCGCCTTCAGACGCCGCCGCCGCACATCCCACACACCCGGCAGCTGGCGCCACTACGTAGGGGCTGGAGGGAAGCGTGTGTGCACACGTGGCGGCGGCGGCGGCTTGCCCAGGGCCACGCGCTGGGCAATGAGGCGCCTTCAGACGCCGCCGCCGCACATCCCACACACCCGGCAGCTGGCGCCACTACGTAGGGGCTGGAGGGAAGGTGTGTGCACACGTGGCGGCGGCGGCGGCTTGCCCAGGGCCACGCGCTGGGCAATGAGGCGCCTTCAGACGCCGCCGCCGCACATCCCACACACCCGGCAGCTGGCGCCACTACGTAGGGGCTGGAGGGAAGCGTGTGTGCACACGTGGCGGCGGCGGCGGCTTGCCCAGGGCCACGCGCTGGGCAATGAGGCGCCTTCAGACGCCGCCGCCGCCGCATATCCCACACACCCGGCAGCTGGCGCCACTACGTAGGGGCTGGAGGGAAGCGTGTGTGCACACGTGGCGGCGGCGGCGGCTTGCCCAGGGCCACGCGCTGGGCAATGAGGCGCCTTCAGATGCCGCCGCCGCACATCCCACACACCCGGCAGCTGGCGCCACTACGTAGGGGCTGGAGGGAAGCGTGTGTGCACACGTGGCGGCGGCGGCGGCTTGCCCAGGGCCACGCGCTGGGCAATGAGGCGCCTTCAGACGCCGCCGCCGCATATCCACACACCCGGCAGCTGGCGCCACTACGTAGGGGCTGGAGGGAAGCGTGTGTGCACACGTGGCGGCGGCGGCGGCTTGCCCAGGGCCACGCGCTGGGCAATGAGGCGCCTTCAGACGCCGCCGCCGCATATCCCACACACCCGGCAGCTGGCGCCACTACGTAGGGGCTGGAGGGAAGCGTGTGTGCACACGTGGCGGCGGCGGCGGCTTGCCCAGGGCCACGCGCTGGGCAATGAGGCGCCTTCAGATTCTGCCGCCGCACATCCCGCACACCGCGGCAGCTGGCGCCACTGCGTGGGGGGCGGAGGGAAGCGTGTGCGCACACGTGGCCCACAGCAGTTAACGCCAGGGCGGGCAGCTACCATCCCTGCACGTCCCGAGTCGCGGTCAAGTCGCATACGTTTTCAATTGGCACGCACTCATTAACGTCTTTTGGCGAAGTGGACGCGTGTGAAGGGGGCGGGAGGACGACGTGTGCGCACCGCACCGTGCCTGCCCACATCGCTTATCTGCTACGGTTGATTTAATTCGCCCTGTTTCTCCTTTTTCTTATGCTGGCTGCGTTGTAAGGAAAGACGGAGTCCACGCGGTCGTGTTCATCCAGGGAGTTCATCAGCTGTGTTCGTCGCCGCCGAAAGTAAACGAGAGAAGTTCATCAATAGCTGAATGTATTTAAGCAAGTTGTTATGAAGTTGGCACTGTGAGAAGTTTTCACGCAATAACGTTCCGCTAAGCTTTATAATATTACACCTTAAGCGTCATGAATAGCCAGTGAGTCCTAATACACATGCTTGAAATGCTAATACGCATGGCAGTGCAGGAAACGCATGGCTTAGCGCACGTCCCCGTCCTCATCGTGATAACACGGCGCCTCCGCCCCCACGCATGTCTGCCCACGACAGCCCTACTGCCGGGCGGCACGGCTAGTATGCCTCCGTCTGCGTCAATGCTAGTATTGCTGATGTGGGGTACAGCGAATACGGTTTGGGGCACGCGGCGGGGCCCCTTCACGGTCGGCTCGCGTCGCAGTTCGCGTCCAAGCCATCGCGTCACGAAACGAGGCCTGACGCACCCTGACGCACCCTGACGCGCCCAAACGCGCGGAGACGCGCCCAGACGCGAGTTTCCCGTCGTTACAGTGAGGCGCAGAGTAGGCTGTCGGCGCTGCAGGTGGCGCGCCCCTGAGGTCTAGAGCAGGGCGTCCGTACTAGTACGTGCTCGCTGGCTCGTGAGCTGCGTCAGCAGGTCCCTCCTGTAACCAATGCAATCTACTGACAGGTGGGAAAAGTGTCCCGGGCGAAAATGCGGGCCTGGCAGCATCTACAGCAGGTGGCTACAGCTTACTAGCCAGGTTTGGCTACAAGCACGCGCAGAATGAGCGCGCATGAGGCCATGAAGGCCCCCTAGTTGACAGCCGACCTTCATAGTGCTACGGTACGCCTCAGATTTGATGTCGAGAAGAAGGGATCATTAATGGAAGGGAAGGGCGGTTACCGGGCAGTTCAGACCATCTGCCAGATTATTAGGTGCGCCAGGCGCAAGCAAGCCGGCGCCAGGCGCAGGCCAGCAGGACCTATAGAGCACCAAGCAATGAGAGCACGCGGTAATGCCGAAATGGGGCCGAAATGCCTCGCTTCGCGTACTCGCGACGTTGAACAAGACGCACCTACCGGTTCGGCGAGAGAGGAAGGTCAAGAAGGGCCAGCCCGTAGCATGACCTGGTTCAGGCCATGGCCTGTGAAGGCGCCAGGAGCCTGGAAGGCGCCGTTTTGAATTACGTCCTAATGAAGCGTGCTGGTGGTGGGCGCGCCACCACGATTGCAACGCCCTACTTTCAGCCCACTTATATGTGAGTGTATGATTAATTCCTACCAGCAAACGCACTACCATGTTGTGGGCACACAAATCCGCAGCAGCAGCTGCGTCGGCACTGTTTCTGCTGTTCGCTTGCAGTTTTACAATAACGTACGCGGCCACGAGCCCACCTGCGGGGTTTTCAGAACCAAATGTCCCACCATCCAAGCCTCCTCGCCCTCCTCGCGCACCCCCACGCTCGGCGCCATCGCCACCGCCATCGCCATCGCCACCTTCTCCGCCGGTGGCGCTCGGCGCAACGCAGACTGGCTGCGCCACCATCCTTCAGCAGGGCATGTTCAAGTCATTCTATGACAGGGGCACCTCGCCGAGCGTGTACTCCACTTTCGAGACCAACATTTGCAACCTGACGCTCACCGAGGACCTCTTTCCTACGCTGCCAGTGGCTGAGCACCTAGCGTTTCAGCAGGTGGTGTCTCAGCTGGCTCCTAGCCTCAAGTCCACGCGCTGGCCCAATACTACCGCGTTTCTGGACTACTGGGCCCAAACAGGCGACGTCGCTACCACCAGCGCAGCAGCCATGACCGGCTTCCCCCCATACGCACGGGTAAGTCTGCGCCGTCGTGTCATATGCATGGCTGGAATGGGTAGGGGCAGCGGAAACCCGCAGCGGCGCATGACGCTGGGCCGGGTGCCGCGATGCCTTCCGGGACTGGGGCCACCTTTCGGCGGGACTGGGCGGGGCCACTTTCAGGGACGACTGGGCCATAGGATTTACGCCCGCCGTCCACCTTCAGCCTTGCAGTCCCCGGACCCGCATCTGAATTGTCCCGCTCTCCATCCTCCCCCTTTCCCCTCGACGGCTTGTCTGTGTGCCCGCCAGGTCCGCGCCTACATGCTTTCCGCGTGCCTGGGCCTGTCCACGGCCGTGCTGCCCCCCTCGGGCATCCTGCTATCAAACTACGACTTTGAGTTGACGGGCACCGTCCTCAGCACCAACACGCGTTCCAGCTACACACGCTGTGTGCAGATGGAGGCGTCGGGCCTGCAGCTGACACGCACCTCACCCGTTGGCGCGAACCCCTTCACCATGACTATGAAGTTCGACCCCACGGCTGTGTCTGAGCCCGCCTCACTTATCAAGATCACCGAGCCCTCGCTCACCGCCGTCGCCAACACGCTGTCCTGCACCTACACGAATGCGGATACCGGAGAGCTGGCGGAGTGGGAGGCTGACCGCAGCATCACGCTACTGCCCGACTCGTCCGCCTACCGTGTTTCATGCCGCATTGCCAACTCCCAGCTCAACAACGGCCGTGCCACATCCATCTCCTTGGACTTTTACATACTGAGCTCGGACAATGACGGGAGCCTGGGCTACGCGGTCACGCTGTTCCACGGGCTCCCCTTCCCTCCGCCGCCACCCTCACCACCCTCGCCGCCTCCGCCGCCACCCTCCCCTAGCCCTCCCCCGCCGCCCCGCCCGCCGTCTCCTCCCCCGCCTCCGCCGCCGACCTGCGAGAGCTCCTTGCGCGGCCAGCCCTGCTACAAACTGCACTCGCTGGAGGGAGCGGTGAGCCCCCTTATCTGGGAACTTTCTCCCTGGGAATCGTATTGCCACGCCTTACCATGTTATGCATCTATACACATCATGTGGGTTCTGCATTCTGCCTGTTCAATGGATCCTGGAACTTCGGTATTCCACTCTCTCTCTCTTCCAAGCGGTGTAGCTGAGCTGAGTGTGTGCGCGCGTGTCGTCTCGAAATCCAGGCGGCTTCCCTATTGGAGCTCGTGGGCCTAGCGGGCCCTAATGCGACGGCTTCACCTGTGCTGGCACAGGTACGGTATGTGTTTACAATCAGTGCGCACCTGACCACGCTAACCTGTTCCATGATGATGGTACGCTTGCAGCTTGCCGCGCTGGTTGACCAGATGAAGAAAGCAAACGAAACGGTAAGGGTTGACGGAAGGAAGGCAGGGATGCATGTGTGCTATCCCTTCGTGCCTCGGTTTCCCGTCCACCTTACAACACCTCAACTGGTTCACCAAAATAGTGTGGCTGCTGTTTCCAGATGATCGCCATGCAGTTGGAGATGGCAACCCTGAAGCAGGACCTAGCGATAATGAAAAGCAAGGTATGGAGTTTGCTTGCATTGAATGTCCAAGCAATACTCAGTGTGTCCCTGTCTTCTGACAGGTGGGCGACATGCGTTGGGCAGCCAATGCGACTGACAAGGATGGCTGGCTCGTGTGTGATGGGAGATCCGTCAGTCGTAAAATCTACGCAGCCCTGTTTGCCGTCATCGGCACCAAGTTCGGTTCGGGAGACGGATCCACCACTTTCACCTTGCCGGATGCACGTGGCCGGGTCCTGGCAGGGGCAAGTAGCTCGTGGAGTCTCGGCAGCACCACTGGCGCAGAAACACATAGCCTATCGTACTCTGAGATGCCATCACACACACACACCGGAGGTACAAACAGCAATGGGGGTCACCAACATACATTTCAGTTCTACAACAATTTTGCTGTTGTGATCATGAATCGCGATTACAACGACGCACCGTGTCTCGGTTCGGGCAGCTGCCCTGACATCTGGAGTTCAACGCCATCGGCTGACGGGTACTACACATCCTGGGTTAGCGACCACTCACATTCCTTCACTACAAACAGCGCAGGAGTCGGCACCAGCCACAACAATATGCAGCCAACACTTTTTGGTGGCAGTCTCCTGATTTATGCTGGCGTGTAATCTGGTGTGTTTGCTTTGTTAGTAGTGGGGTAGGTAGACTTATCTCGAGTCGCCGCCCTCAACGCCACCAGCTGGGGCCCCGGCGGCCGGAGGGTCAGGGGACGCAGCAGCCACAGTGGTAGCCGCTGGTGTGCTCGACGACCTCATCAACGGCGTCAACACTTATCTTGAGTGCAGGCCAGCCACCGAAGGCTGCGGGTTATTCAATTCCATTCCATTCCAATGCTGATTATTACGCACCGGGTCTTTAGGCCTGCCTTTCCTCAACTGATAAGGCCCGTCTGCCTCCCCCAGCCGAACTCAAAGCGTAACGGTCAAGCCGCGGGCTGATTGGGGCCAGGTTCAATATGCGATCATTATTGCATTTCTTCTTGTCAATACGTTTGGTAGGGGTCTGGCTGGTATTAAAGCCAACGTGGTGCGCAATACATCCAGCGGCATGGTTGAGTTGATGGGAAAGCCTGTTGTTCGTAGGGAGATTCATTGGCAGTTGTTGTTTCCGTCTTGCCGGTTGGGTTCTGGGGTAATAGGTATAATTCTGTGCCCATGAAAGGATGACACAGCAGGAAGTCACGCATTACAGTTTGGGAAGCGGCAAGTGACGCACAGGAAGTCACGCACATGAACTGATGAAGTCACGCGCGGGGACAGCTGCGAGACACAGGGTACGCAGTCCCTGACATAGCGGTCCGCAACGGCGTGGGTGCTGTTTGGAACATGCAGGCGTGGCCGGCTGCAAGCGCGAGCCCGCGGTACCGCGCTGGTACCGTATGTGCCGTACACACACCGCTACGGCGTTCAGGACTAACATCTTGATAGCAAGTGCATCAAGTGCTGATGATCCGGTACTAGCTTTGACGCACAAGTCCCCTAGTGTCTCAGCGGCTCAAAACATCACATCATCAGTTGCCGTCGGCTGTCCCTGGCTGCGGGACGGCACGGGGCTAGCCGAGGAGAGGACGACGGCTCGCGCTCTGCCATCCAGCCCGCGGCACCTGCGGCTGAGGCGCCCGCAGCTGGAATGGCGCCGGAGGCAGGTGTGAAGGCGGCAGGTGCTGGCGCAGGTGACCCGCCGCTGTACGCGCCCAACGGGGCAGATATGATTGCGAGGTTACAAGAAGGGGACAGTGTAAACACCATCACGGCTACGAGGGAAGCCACCATTCCGAGGAACGCAGCAAACCGCAACCCCCGCTTGGCTGCCAACCCAACTCACAGCTGCGTAGGCGCGTCGAAGCTAAGCCGCAGCCCGCCAAAGCCACACCAAACAGCAGCATCACAAAGCACGCGGCTCATAAGGCACCGCAAAGTCTTCCACCAAGCCCGAAGGCGCAACACAGGGCAGCGCCCCAAACAGCAAGCAAACTGGTGTGCCCGTGGCACGATCTGGTCCCAGCCCGAAGGCTCAACACGGGGCAGCGCCCCAAACTGCAGGTCTGTGTGCCTGGGGCACGGTCTGGGCCTAGCCCGAAGGCTCAACACGGGGCAGCGCCCCAAACCGCTGTCTGATAACGCAGCACAGGGAAGCGCCCCGAACAAGCAGGCAACACCGGCAACCAACGCACACCGACACGCAGCCCACAGACATCCCTTCACCATACACACCAACGGAGCGTCCTCAATCTGGCTGAGGCCCTTTGCTCCTAAGCGATGCATGTGGCCGAGAAGGAGGCCGACGCAGGCCGACATGCGGCCAGCTAGCACACCGACAACGCAGAAGCCAACACCAGCGGAGCGTCCTCAATCTGGCTGAGGCCCTGTGCTCCTGTACGAAGCCGGCTCTTGAGAAGGCGGAGGCCCAGAAAAGCGAGGCCAGCAGCGCGCCATGGAGGCGCGGGGAACTTGCGCCTGCGGGCGCCAAGCCCCGGGCAGCCACGAGGACCACCCAGGACCGACGCGGAAAATGAAAACCAACGAGCCAAAACAACCCGCGAACCAGCCGCCCCGCGCGACCGGCCGCCCCGAAACTTCGATGCCAGGTCTGGGCGCCGAGCGCCTGTCTGATTCCCACCCCGTCTGAACCAATGCCGCATCCAAAGAGCCCGTAACAGGCTACAAAAAGTTGGTAACGAAAGCCAAGGTCGACAACTAAAAGGTTGTGCGCCCCCACGCGAGCTAAGGCTCGCGGGCTAGGGGTTGAGCCCTAGAGGCTTTTTTTGGCAGATATGGCCGACGCAATCCCTCGCACCACTCAATGCTGTGGCAAGCGAGTGAGAGAGGGCAGCGCCGCTGTCAGTATGGGTGCCCGACTGCCAAGGAGTGAAGGAATGGATGTTCGGTCGAAAGTCGAAACCTGGACTTCCAAGCTTCCCCTGGGACGTTCCGTTCCTATAGCTCGACCCCGCGTCTGCCCCTTTTCCCAGATGTAAATGCTGCTCGCCACCCTAAGGCCGGGGCGGGGGAGGGGCCGGGGCTTATGACGCCCGCAAAACACTATGGGGGGGGCTTCTGCTCCTGACTGACGTGGACTTCCGGGCATCCGGAATGCGTTGGTTGGTCCCTCGTCGTGGTAAGGAATCCCTCCAGGGTCCTTACGGCGTGCCACAAGATGATGGAGTCTCGGATGCCGCCTCTGCAGCCGCGTCTGGCCGCGCAACCAAGTCCGAATTGCTGATGCCTGGTCTTACTGGTTCTGTATCGACTGTACACTGTGTGTGTCTTGCAGTCCACCGGTTTGTCTCGCGCCCCCACGCCAGCCGCTCCCTGAGCATGCGAATGCGCGCACGCAAAGTCGGTCCCGACATCAGTGAGACAACCTCACGACATAAGTGAGTAAAATGTAAGTACATAGGTGAAATCGCAGAGTCTATTACAAACAGCTGGCCGTGGGTTCTGAAGTTGCGTCCAATCGATCTTCGGCTCTGGGGCCGAGCAGCGAATTTCCGGAGCACATCTGAGTACGCCAGGCCGATCGTTATTCATAACAAAATTGCCTCGGACTTGCAGGCTCTGGTGTTGATCCACTCCTCTCGTTTTGCAATACTAGTAAATCATTTCCGTGACCCAAGGCCAACTGCATTATCCATCTATGCACCCAGTCAAAATGTGTATTCATTTCTGTCCAGGCGATTTCGTTGCCGGGAAGCTGTGGATGCGACATTCCCTCGTTTGCTCACTCTAATCGTGCCCTCTAAAGCACCAGTGGATACAACGTAAGCGGCATAACAGATTCGAATGATTAAAAGGCATATTGAAGACAGAAAGGCTCAACTGGTGCGATGTCAGGAAGTGCCGCAGATTCAGCTTTTATACTGGTTGTTCATTTCATCGTGAATTACATGCACTTCGCTACTCAAAGTATAATCTGTCCATGAGAAACAGTCTTCACTTGGATTGGCTCGGACCAGCTCGGCGCCGAGCGACATCCTCAGCATTTGCCTGTGGGGCCGAGCAGCGTGTTTCCAGAGTTGCCTCAAAAACAATGGACACGTAAAATTACTCGCACATACATACTGTGGGCGATTTGGGCGGTGTGCGCTGAGATCAGCACACCATTGGTTTAGCCAAAACAAGTGCTAGTCACCTCGAATTTCGGTACACCGTTGGGTAGCCAAAACAAGTGCTAGTAACCTCGAATTATAATAGTCGGTAACAAGCTAACTGGGATGCGATTCTGTCCGTGCTAAAAAAAGCGTCGGTGCACGGCGTCGGTGCACAGGGCCTGTGCGCGTTCACGTCGGCAACACGCAGCACCCGCTGGATAGCTTGCCGGCTAGTTACCCTCAGACATGAGTGAATACAATGCACTGGTTACAAAAGATACCTGCCGCGCAGTGCTCACATTAAAATGAAAGTGTGTGTAGGGACTTGCGGGTGCGTGACTTTGGGCGATGGGCCTCAGGATGCGTGCCGGTCGCGCGGAGAGGGTTACCCCTGTTTATCTCGCGGGCATAAATCATCATAATAGTAATGATGGCATTGTGTCGGGTCCAGCGGTCGTATCTTCCATCTTTAGCCGGGGCGGGGCGAAAAGATGACCCTTAACCTTCATCTTTCGGCAAAAGATGTCCCTTCGGCCCCTTCTTTTACCCCAAAAATTTTTGGGGGCTCCGCCCTCCAAACCCCCCTGGCATACACAATCGCAGCAACACGCGCAATCCGGTCTTGTGAGCAACGTTAGCTCCTTTCTTCGCTGATCCATAGCGCTTGACACTTATGGCACGCGTGTTGAATGCATGCGCTCCGTGCTTGCCCTCACCCATTATATTCAGCTGCTCGGTGGTCATGGGCACAATGCCGGCGCCCATGAAGTTCTTCGTCCGCACCCGCACCGTCCGCGAGAACGCCGATGCAAACCGTGGCGCGCTGCTTTCGCCGCTGCCACCGTTGCATGCTGTGCTGTGAATTTCAGGCAATGCTCCGGGGCTGGAGCCAGGGCCTGGCGAGCTCGCCTCGAGAAGGGTCCCCATTTATACCCTGGGGGCGAATGGTGTGCGCTGCGGGTTTCGCTATGTGGCCAGCTCCTATATATACAGCTTAATTATCTTCATGCTCCACACCCGCACTTTCTGCTGCTCAATGCTCGATGCTCGCTGCGCTGCGCTGTGCTCGAGTGAGGACCGTGTCCAACCCGGCCCCACCGGTCCACCAGACCCCCGCACGCCATGCATGCCCGCTGACTTGCTAGGCGCCTGGCACAAATTACCCACAGCATGAAGACAACTTATGATTGCGAGGTTACAAGAAGGGGACAGTGTAAACACCATCACGGCTACGAGGGAAGCCACCATTCCGAGGAACGCAGCAAACCGCAACCCCCGCTTGGCTGCCAACCCAACTCACAGATTGCATTGGTTACAGGAGGGACCTGCTGACGCAGCTCACGAGCCAGCGAGCACGTACTAGTACGGACGCCCTGCTCTAGACCTCAGGGGCGCGCCACCTGCATCGCCGACAGCCTACTCTGCGCCTTGGGCTAATAGGCCTTGCTCCCATGGGAGCGCCACCATCTTCTAAACTCAATCTCCTTCCTCTTCAACTGTAATGAAAGTCGGCTTATTGATCCACATACTCCCGTCTTCCCTTCTTTCAATCCAAGGGTGGCCTGGTGGGATTTCGTCCCACCCCCTTGGCTTGATGCCCAGGCTCACATACGTCTGCAAACGCTCCCAAAAGTCTGCTATAACTTGCGTTTTAATCCTGCTAATCGCTGTTTCTTCTACCTTGCCTTGTTCCCCTCTGGAGGCAAACAATAGCCTCCTACCGTACTCCATGGCAGAGATCGCAGCCAGGCATACAATGTCCCAGATGGGTTGCTGGATAGCCTCGTGTGGCGGTATTACTAGCCACAGATTCTTACGCTCCACTATCAACTCAATTATGTGATCCTCATCACCTATGTCTGTCGCTTCCTGAATATGCAGCCGTAGCGTGCTAGCAATTGTGCACGTGCTGAAATGGTGTGCGCGGTCAGACTGCGCATCCGTCACCCCACATGGGCATTTATGACCTTGCCCTCTGTGCATCGAGAAGCCTGGGAATCCATCCACTGCTAGCCTCCAGAAGGCTTCTTTCTGCTCTGCTTCCCACTTAAGCTTCCACAAGCGTTCATATGTGCTCGAGATGCGTTCCTTGTCCTCTATCGCCATCACTATATCACCTACGTTACCACCCTTAGCCTCGTGGACAAAATCAGCATGTTGTTCTGCTAGTTTCCCAAACGCTTCACGCATCTGCAGGTACGTGGCCTGCTTCACCGAAACGGTCGCCAGTGGAATTGGTTGATTGTTCATCTTCCATCCAAGGCACCCCACTATATGGTCAATCATTTCCGTGTATGCTTGATCCTGGTTTAGTCCCATGCCTGTTCGTGCCGCTTCTGTCCATCCCGCAGGCAGGTGGTTAATCAAGTTTTGCATGCGTCGAAATGCATCTATCCCATTCCTCAGGGGCCTCGGCATCACAGCTGCGTCCCTAGTCCTCCAAAAATTCCCGCATCAATCACATCTTCCTTGTAAGCGCGTGTGCATTCACTCCGTATCCGGGGTGGGGCTCTGGTATTGGCCGGCACGTCTTGCAATTTCTCCTTAACCCGTGCAAACGTATCAATAGCCCTCACTGCGTCTCCGACTGTGGTAATTGAGCCTAGTGCAACAATATCCGAGAAGCCCCCTTCCAAAGATACATTCACACCATTTCTCTGTCTAAAAGTCAAGGTTGGGTTGCCCCACAACGGTTCTTGCGAAACCCATGGCCCCGCTTGAAGTAGATTGGCATCGAGTATCACAAGTTCCGGTAGGTTCATGAGCGCGGAGCACACTCGCTCAATCAGTGCACAGCCCGTGTCTACCACTTTCCCCAACACGATCGGCCTCCCCGTTGTGGGGTGCTTACGTGCCGTCAGGAGCGCCAGGGGCTGCGCTGCTGGGTGGTGTAGACAGACTGCATTTTTCAGGTTGTGCGACCATGGGGGGTTAAATTTCAGCATCGTGCGTCCACCTCCCGCTATACCTCTGATTCCTAGTAGCGCATGGCGAGCCTGCACATGTTGTATAGCCGGTAACATACCAAATCCCCCGCACTTGACAGGTAAACTTAGAATTGTGTTGCTGACCCCGGGTAATCGTGCATGTGGATTATTTCTGTATGCCGCTGGTGAGATTCCCCGGTCCACCAGTGCTGCAGCATTGCTAATGATTTTTTCCAGTGATCCATCATTTGGTATGCCATCAAACTCCAATTTGTACAGTGTCTTGCTCAGTGCATATCCTGACACCGCTGCTGCCCTGCCGAAGGTAGTGAGCGACATCCCTGCAATGCGGTTCATACAAGCATTCGCTTTTTCTAGTGTCGGTGCCATATTAAGCGCTGGCGGTGGTCCTGCATTATTGTTGAAGTGTATGCCAAGCGTCTTCGCCGACGCAACCAGTCGTAGTGCTGATTGAGGCTGCGTTGCTGCCGCTGTGGGATTGGCAGTCGAGTATGTGGCGCCAATAGTAATAGCCTCAGATTTTGTAATATTCAGCTGCTGCCCTGAGGCCTTGCCAAACGTTACCATAGCGTCAATGAACGTTGGTATCTCAGCCAATTTGCGTAGGAATTGTGAATAATCATCTGCATATTGTGAGGCTTTTAGTTTATGCACGTCAATACCAAACCCCTTGCTATTGAGCCATGAGAGAAGCGCTTGAGCGATTGCAAGATATAACAGTGGAGCAAGTGGGCATCCTTGCCGTACGCCAGCTGTAAGTTCCATGAATTGTGACAGATGTCCGTTGACCAGTGCTGCAGCACGCGTGCCGTTGTGTAGCATACGTACCCAGTCAAGGAAACCATCGCCAACCCCAAGTGCTTGTAAACATTCAAACATGAATTCGCGATTAACAGTGTCGTACGCCTTGTGGAAGTCCAAAAAAGCTACCACGCCGGTTTCCTCTGCCCCTTTCAGGATGTGCGGTGCCAGCTGTAGAAGTGCAATATTGTCAGCAATCCGTCTTAGTGGTAGGAAGGCTGTCTGTTCGGGGCTGATAGTCTGACTGAAAGCTTTTGATACCCTAGTAGCAAGGATTCTTGCAAGGGTCCGGTAGTCTGTGTCAAGTAGGGTGATAGGCCTGTAGTTAGCAATCACCGTAGGGTCCCCCTCTTTATGAAAGCAGCAAATAACTCCATCCAGGAAACCCTTTGGTAGACGTTGTTGCTGGGCTGCTGCTGAGAGTACTGAGGCAAGAATGGCTGAGAATTTGTCGCTGAAGCGTTTATATAGGTCCGCTGGAATACCGTCCGCGCCGGGCGCCCTTCCGGCTGGCGCTGCAGACAGCGCTTTGGCCACCTCCTCACTCGACACTACAAGGCTACCCATCTCTGCTGCTAGGGCTGGGGGGCAGCGTCGTCCTGCCGCCCGTAGCGCCTCTAGGACAGTTGCGCGGGCCTCAGGGTTGGTTGTCGCCATGTTGCTGATGCCGCTCCAAAAGGTGATAATTTCCTGCGCCAACTTAACCGGGTCAGACGTGGTGGCGCCATCACTGCATTTCAGCGCCTGTATACGTCGTGATGTCGCCGGGGGGCGAAGGAGTTTAGTCATAACGGGGTTCGGTTGCTCCCCCATCCGTAGCCATGTGTGTCGAGTGCGCCTTTCTGTTGATACGCTGGCTTCTACTGCTGCTTTAGCTACCGCTGCTCTTGCTGATACTGCATTGTTCGCCAGATCGTGCAGTGGTTGCCCCCTAGTGGCCGCCCTTTCCACTGATGCAAAAGCTTGGGTGGCAGATCTGTTTGCCTGCGCTAGCTGTTCTGTCGCTGTGTGATGCCTTCGCACTGACTCCGTATTGAGTGTATGGATGGAAGTAATCATTGCTGATTTAAAAAGCGGCCACCAATCAATAATTGCTGCTGGGCTGGATGGTATGGTGGCAGCGTTAGTGTCAATCCATTCCTTAAAGTGCTGGCGTAGATCCCCATAATCCATGAAGTATAGCTTACATCGCCTCAAGCCTTTACCTGGTTGATGCTGCATAGCGGCCGAGGGTGAGGGGGCTAGGCGAGATATCACCATTCGGTGATCTGATGGCGCGCCATTCTCCACTCGGCATGAAATCATATTTTCGCTGATAGATGCGGATGCCATAATGCGGTCCAAGCGAGATGCCCCAGCGGAGCTTGCTGTCCGGTAAAAATACGTAAAGGAGCGCAATGCTGGATGTGTGTGTGGTTACAGAGTGGTGCGCACGTTCTTGCGTGCCTTCCTGCTGCGTGTAAACCGGAGGCCCGGGCCGGGGTGACCCTTATAACGCCAGTGCATGATTGTCCTATTTATTGTTCTCCCCTTGCAAGGGGGACTTCCCTACTTCTATGCTCCCAGATGGAGCTGAGTAATGCAGCTAACTTGACAGGCTCAGATTTCAGCATCACTTCGCGCATGTTTAGGCTAAAGTCTAGGCCACTGCACGCTCGTAACTCGGTGTAGGCAGCACATTGCATCAGGACGTGGTGCTCATCCTCCACCTCATTGGCCGTACACAGTGGGCACGTCCTCTCCTCCCTAGGCCTCTCCCAGGCACGGTTCGCGGTGATTGGCCAGCAACATAAACGGAATCTCATCAAAAGCTTATGCTGTGCAACCGGTATGAATGCTCTTCTGTGTTCGTGCAGGGTCGGCGGCGCGGACCCTAGTGCGCTTAGCCCCATCCAATGCTTGTGTTTGCACATGTGTATGCCGGGTTGCTTGCCGTCTGAAGGGAATGCGTGCGGGTCCGCTACCAGCCTCTCGTGCTCCCACGCCCTCGTCAAATGGCCCCTGAAGGTAGATAAGATAGGTCCATCGGGTAGGACCGTGCTTGCCCTCCACTCCTCTCTGGACTCGTGTGTGCCTGGCCAATGCCACGCGTCGACACCCTGTGCCGCCACAAAACGGAACAGCCGCGCGCACCACCCGTCTCCCATTGGATTCGCCCATGCCTCCCGTGCCTCGTCGACTAGTGCATCAAAAGCCAGACTTCTGTTTTGCGCGGAAATCCTATTGTAAAAACCCAAACATTGTTTGGCTATGAAAAAGTGCAGCGGCAGTTGGGCCAGCTCCGCAAACAGGAGACGGTGTGACGGTTTGGCTGCTCCCACTGTCTGTCGCATGTATTGGACCTGCAGCTTTACGGCCTCGTCACGCAAACATGCCTCAAATGCGCCCTGTGCTAGGTTGTTCCTGTCATTCCTCCTGGGTGGCGGTCCTCCGTCTAGCATCTCTACTAGCACGTCGGGACCCCATACCTCACATCCGTAGGCAAGGATGGATCGGATTTGCACGTCGAAACACCTCATGCGAATATCTGGTGCGAAAATGCGTAAACGGTTCAATCTAGTGTTAAGCCCACACATGGCTCTCCTTGCTGACTCGCAGAGTGTCTCCCTGCAGCTGACGAAGGCCCTACCCGGACCGTACACTAGTCCAAGATAGCGCGCCTTGTCCACCGCAGGGATGGGCTGCCCTGCTAGCTTTAAACCCTGGCATCCGCTGCACACAGTGCTGGCCGTTACTTCGTTGGCTGCAAAAACCAGCCTCTCACACTTGGTAACGTTTGCCTTCATGCCAAAAGCTAGGCAGAACGTGTCTACTAATGATAGCAAGTGGCGCATCCGCTCAGGGGTGGTGGCCAGCAGGGAAACATCATCCGCGTACATCAGCAGTGACACCTTTTTGCCATTCATCTCAGGTGCACCTGTGGCTTCGTCCGTATCTTCCGAATCAATGTACTCTGCTAAGGTTTCTATAAAGAGGCCGAAAAGCTCTGTGCTAAGCGGGCAGCCCTGCTTGACCCCTTGCGTGGTTGCGAAGGGGGCACTGTGCTTACCCCCGGCCTTCACTACCATCATCACTCTCTCGTACGCTTTTTTCAAAGCCGCCAACATCTCACCCGTTACCCCGCGTTCCTCCAGTCTCATCCAAATTAATGGTCGTGGGACCTTGTCGAAAGCCTTTTCAAAATCAATTTGTACGACAATGAGGGGGGTGGTGGCGCCAGCACGCGTGTGCTTGTTGATGAGATGCCTTATAACAAAAAGATGGTGCGTTGTGCCGTACTTCCTCCTGAATCCGGCCTGAGCCGTGTGCCTCCACTCAAACTCCTCCCCGGCATTCGCCAGCCTCTCTAGAAGGATCGATGCATAGCACTTTGCGAGGGCGCCCCCTACTGCAATGCCCCGGTAATTACCAGGCGCCTGCACGTCACCTTGTACTGGATGTAGATTGTACTGGATGTAGATTGTACTGGATGTAGATTGTACTGGATGTAGATGACGAAACACGTCCACTAGACCAGGGCATGCTGACGTAAATTGGCTGGCCGTGATGCTATCAGCTGTACGGGCATCGGGGTTGGTGCAGTCAAGTTGCGGGTCCATGACAAAGTTGAAATCTCCGCAAATAATACTCTGCTTGCCATTACAAGAGAGACCTGCCACGCAGGCCACAAGCCAGTCAGCCCGGTTGGCGCGGCCTAGGCAGTCACGCGCCGTCCGGATACGTCACATCGACGAGGGTCAACGAGGCCCACAGTGCCCAATACACCCCACTACTTGACCCCAGTGGTCGGCAACACATTGGGGCGAAGGTGGTCCTGTCGCTGAACGGCAGCCGCTCCCTGCGTGCCTGGACAGGGGCTGGGCTAAGGACCCCACATACCACAATTGCTGACATGCAACACGACGGACAATCGAAAGTTGCTTGGCTGCGCAGACCTCACCAACTGCAAGGGCGTGGCGTCTGCAGCACCTCACACGTGTTCTCTTCGCATGAAAGCACGACATTTCGTTCATGTTGCACGCAACGACCGTGGTGGCCGCTGGAAAGGGACACTTCACTCAGCGAGCCTACTCATTGCACACGTGACCCTGTGTTAGAGCCCATACCGCACCACATGCCTTGTAAACGTCAGCCCAAGTGCAACATTAGCACGACGGACAATCGACACCGGCCCTGCAACAGCCCGCTCGCGTCCTCCCCAGCCTGCCTACGCCTGCACGCAGCCACCGCATGGGCGGCCGCGCCCCACCGCCCCACCGCCTGCAGCCCTGCACCTAGCGCCGGTAGCGCGTGCGCTTGAAGTTGAAGTAGACGTGTAGGATGCCGCGGTCGTAGGTGCACTTGAAGCCGCGCTTGTGGCTGTACTCCCACTCCTTGTTCACCACCCTGTGGTGGGTGGCGGGGGTTACATTCATCATTAGCGGGGGGCGGGGGTGGGCGGCAGCGGGTGGGCGCGCTTGGCGTGTGGGTGGGCTGTGCCTGCTACAAGCTACGTGGCGGTCAGCAGTCTCAGCGCTGCTGTGCACGGCAGGTGCGTGGGCGCAGTGGGCAATGGGCAGTGGCCCGCGAAGGGCCAATAACGACTATCAGCCAGGGGGGCCGCGCCAGTCGGCCCCTAACGAATTCTGCTCTGTCAGCCCCAAGATGACTGGGTCACGGCGCGTTGGTAATGCGCGTTCCAGAGCAAGGTCCGCATCGCCACCATTACCCCCGCCCCGGTCAGCTCAGCTCAGCTCAGCCGGCCGCCCCCCCCCCCCCCAACACGGCTTCGCACACGGCCACTCCAGCTCTCCCGGTCTCCCCTCCCAGCTCCTGGGGGGCGGCAGCACGACCGGAGGTGGGTGCTGGGCGCTCCCCTACTTGTGTCGCGTCCCTGCCCCGCCGGCAGGCCCGCCCGCCATCCAGCCGCCCGCCCCGCCCCGCCCCTCGCACCTGAACGCGATGTCCTCGTAGGGCGGCCCCGCGCTGAAGATGATGAGGCACGTGGAGCCGTCCGGCGAGGCGGGGTCGGGCGCCAGGCGGTACGTGGGCGCCTGGGGGCGGCGCGGGCGGGGCGGGGGCACGGGCGCCGTACATGGCGTCATGGCACGGTGCGGGTGGCAGGGATGGCAAAAGAAGCGTAGCAGGGTAGGCAGCCGGCGTGGAGGCGTGCGGGGACAGTGGGTCAGGGGCGGCGCCCGACCAGAGGCGGCATGGCGCGGGTGACACAACTGCTGGCTTCACCTACCCATCCTTCCGCAACGACCAGATGCCACTCCAACCCTGCCGCCTGGACTCCATTCCGTTTGTTTTCGGCCAGCTGGGGCTGGTGTTTACCCCGCCCGCCACCCACCCATGCTAGCCTGGCCCCCAGCCCCGAACCCCCAGCCGCCGCCCGCTAGGGGCCTGATCAGGACGGTACTACGCAGCACAGTGCGGTACGCACCTTGCTCTTGTCGATGAGGTCGAAGTACATGATGTTGAACTTGTAGCCCTGCACCACCTTGGGCGGCGGGTTGTCCGAGTCGTAGTGCGTCTGGTTGTACTTGTTCCACTCGTACCTGTTGGCGGCGGCGGGGGTGGCGGGCGGTAAGGGTAGAGGGAGGTGAGTTACGGTAGACGGGGAAGGCAGGTAAGTCCTGCCCCGCCGCCGCCCTTCGACGGATCACACCCGGCCCCAACTCCAATGCCCGGGCACCGCGCGAAGGTCAGGGTGCGCGTTGCGCGTTGCCGCCCGTCGGTGCATCCCGCCCGGCCCTGGCCCTGGCCCTGGCCCTGCCCACGATCTATGGCATAGCCGCTGCAATGTCCTGGCCATCCGCCCACCCACCCACCCCCTATGTGCCTGGGCTCGGCCCAGTAAGGGTTTGGTTTAGCTTGGGCTCATTCTGTGCGCAACCGCCCCCTCTCCCTCCCCACCACAACCCCCGCCACGCCGCCCACCCGGTGTGCACGCGGTTGAAGTACTTGGGCTTGCGCGGGCGGTACTTCTCGTGCCACCAGTACACCTTGCTGTCCAGAGACACCTCGCCGCCGAACTGCCGGTCGCCCTCGTCCTGGGGATGGTTTTGGATGGGGTGGGGGAGGGCGAGGGGTGGGGTGTGAGAGTGCGGGCGGGCATGAGCATGTCACAGGGAGGGCTTGCAGTCAACATGCCATCAAGACGACCAGACATGAGGCTTCGCCCGCAAGAGCCAAACCGGCCCCCAGAGCGTCCCCGCCCCATCACCCTCCGCCAAAGACACCGGCTTCCCTTCCCCGCCTGCCTCCCCCGCCGGCGGCGTCCCCACTCCTCCCTCCCCGTTTTTCCAACCATCCTTGCAACCCTCCCGCGCCCCATCCATGACCCACCGCTCCCATGGTCTTCTCCGCCTGTGTCCGGAACAGCGCCAGGGCCGCCGCGTCCTCCTCCTCCTGCGCATGACAAAGGAGTACGTGTGTTTGGCAACAGGTGCAACGTCCAGCCAGGTATGCACTTCGCACCAGCAGGCGGTTAGGTGGCCACATGGCCAGACCGGCATTTTCGGAGGCAAGGCAGGCCTTAGTGCCCCGCCCACATGGCACGCTGCGCGCGCGCGCACCGAGCCTCGCTCTCGGCCTGCCCCGTTCCTTATCCCTTTCCCCTCGCGCTGCGGATCCTGCTGTGGCACCACCCTCCCATTGCTCGCCAGAAGCAGCGCCGCCGCCACCCACCTGCGACCGGAACTGGCCGCCGCGGAAGGCCGCGAAGCCGGTGCCGCCCGCCGCCGCCTCCTCCTGCGGGCAGTGTGCGGTAGAGGGCAGGACGTCAGCAGGACATACGAGCAAGGGCGGCATCCCCCCTTCCGCCTGCCATCCGTTCCAAAGCTGCACACGCATCCCACACACCCCAATGGTACCACCCGTGAGCTCCCCCTGAACCCAATCCCCTGTGCCACCGGACGTTGATACTACCGGTCACAAGTCCTTCGCACCGACTGCTCCAACCCCAACCCCACCCATCCCGCGCAATTCTGCTACCGTCCCTTAGTCTAGCCTGGGTCCTTCGGTGATCGGCATTAACCACACCCCCTAACCCCCCGCCGCGCACGCTCACCTCGCCCGCCAGGTTCCGCAGCATGGGGTGCGCCGCGCCGCCGCCGCGCGCCAGCAGCGCCTGGTAGGCCCGCTCCGCCGCCGACTGGTTGTTGGCGCCGGGCACCGAGGCCAGCGCGGCCGCGGCCTTGAAGGCGTTGCCCGCCGCCAGCTTCACCTGCTGCCGAAGCAGCTGCAGCGCCCTGCGCGCGTGTTGCGGGTTGTAATGTAATGGTGGGGTGGTGGGCCGGTGGCGCGGGTTGCGCTGGTGTTCACATCTCCCCAGTGCAACATGTCCCCCGCAGGACATCTCCCCAGCACAATATTTTCTCAGTACTGCACCTCCCGCAGCACACCCATCTCCGCACCCACCTGAAGTCGTCCTCCTCGTTCACCACGTCCTTGCCCGCCACCTCCGCTGGGCCCACAGGCGGCGGGCTCTGCCGCCCGTCCGCCTCCACGTCCGGGTCAAAACATTCGTCCTCCTCCTCCGACGCCTCCTCGCCCTCCGCGCCGCCCGCCGCCGCGTCCCCGCCCTCGCCCTCCTCGCCGCCCGCCTCGCCGCCCGCGCCGGCGCCCTTGCTGGGGCCGGCGCCGGCGTCCGTGTCCATTTGGTCGTCGCCGGCTGGCCCCGACGGCCCCGCTGCGGCCGCTTCCTGCGGGGTTGCAATGATGGTACATGGGGGGACGGTGTGGGGGGAGGGGTTACATGCATGAATACGGTTTTAAGAAGTAGAGGGCGGTGCCAGGAACGTCAATGGGGGGCAGCGGCGCGCCAGGATGCGCGCGTGCAGCCGACGGGTCGACTCAGGCGCAAAATGGGGCACCGCATGCGCTGAAATGATTGGCCGTTCATTGCTTGGCACTCCACTCCAACAACGCCGCTGATTTAAGCCCGCGCACACATGCCAGCATTGCCAGCCCCACGCTGTGGCCGCGACCGTCGGCCCCGCGCTGCCCGATCGCTCCGGGCGCCCCTCCCTTCACCCTCCACCCTCCACCCTGCACCCTCCACCCGTCACCCTCCACCCACCACGCACCAACCCGCACCCACCTCCTCGGTCGCGGGCCCCTGCCCCGGCTCCTTGCGTCTCCGCTCCTCGCCTGCCGCCGCTCCCCCTGCCGCGCCTGCCGCGCCGCCGCCGCGCTCCGGCTTCTCCGGCTCCTCCTCCTCCTCCTCCGGCTCCTCGCTGCTGCTCTCGTCCAGATCCAGCTCCGCGGGGTCCTGGCCCTCCGCCAGGGCCTGTGGAAGACGGACGGCAGAGAGGAGGGGCAGCAACGGCAGCGACAGAGTCAGGATATTTAGCATTGGGGGGAGCTTCAGGCTGGGTTGGAGGGTTGGACATCGCCCCAGGGGGGAGCTTGCAGCAGCTGCGCCCGTTCAGACCCTCCTCCCATCCGCCCCTGCCGCCCGCGCTGTCGCCCTAAGCCCTGTCATTCCCCGAACTGGATCCACGGTACACCCTGCCACGCACCACTTCCTAGCCCCCGCGCCTGATCCCTGTGGTCCCCCACTCCTCGGAGCCCCCGCCTGCTCCCCACTCCCTGCTCCCCGCCACCCGCCTGCTCCCCCCCACCCGCCGCCCACCCGCCCACCCATCCACCTGCTGCCGCCGCTCCTCCGCCTGGCGCTTGCGCTCCTCCCGCGCCTGCTCGCGCTTTATGATCTCGGCGCTGATGTGGCGCTGCATGAAGGCGGCCAGCAGCTCGCGCACCTGCGCCTTGGCCTTGTGCACCTGCCGGGCGGGTTGGGAGGGAGGGGTTGCAAGGATGTGGGGGCTTGCAAAGTTGGTACAGCGTCCATTGGAACAGCGGTACAGGACGCACTGAAGACACCAGACGTGCTCTTGGCTTCTGCCGGGCGTCGGCCCCATGCTCTACCGCCCAACCACGAATCTGTACGCCCCAACCTTACGCCGCAACGTCGCGCAACCCTACACCCACCCAATCCTGCCCCACCCCTCATGCCCCGCCCCCGCTCTCCCAACCATCTTTGCAACCCCCTGCCCTCATGCCCCACCCCACTTCATCCCCACTCCACCCTACTCCACCCCCGCCCCGCCCCGCCCTCCACCCCGCCAACCCCCCTCTCACGCACCTGCAGCCGCTGCAGCACCGCCTCCCAGTACTCGGGGTCGCCCAGCCCGCCCGACAGCGCGCGCTCCACGTCGCCCTCCATGGCCACCAGCGCCGGGTAGGTCTGGCCTGTGGGTGTGTGGGGGTGTTCCACGCATGATTAATTAAGATGAGATGGGTGGGGGGTTGCACGGATGTTTGAAAAAGCGGTACAGGTGCACTGAAGACTGTAGGGGGGGTGCGGGGTAGGTGCCATGCATGATTAGTTCTGACGAGATGATGTTGACAGGGCAACGCAACCAGGGCAACAAAACGGTGTATGGATGCAGGAGGTGGTGGGTGGAGTTGGATGACAACTAGATGGCGGTGTATGTGTACGTGCTGCTTCCGTTTCCTCCAACAACACGTAGTCAATCCGTCCCTGCACGCACCCGACAGCATGTTCTCGATCTGCACCTCCACGTCGCTGTGCAGCCCGCTGCGCGCCGCCGCCTCCTCCTCCGCAGCCGCCGCCGCAGCCGCGGCGGCCGCCGCGGCGCCGCCGCCGCCGCGGCGGCCGCCGCCGCCTCCCCGGCTGCTGCCGCCGCCGCCGCCCTGGCCGTGGCCGTGGCGCAGCGCCGCGCGGTCGGCGGCGTCCCTGTGTGTACCCCACGTGTGTACCGCCGAGGGGGCGCCGCGTGAGTGCCGAGCAACATGCTGAACACGGGTTGCGTGGGGTGCGTGGGGTGCGTCGCAGCGAAGGACTCGGGGCAGGCAGGCGTCCCGCACGGAGACGCACGCGGACCCTCCACCACCACAGCTGCCCTGCCCTGCCCCAGGCCCCCTCCAAACGTCGTCCTGTACCGCCACCGCCTCCCGTCCAGCACAGCCCGGCACGCACTGCCGCGCGAGAGTTACCCACCCGCAATCTCCCTCCCGCTGTACCACTGGACACCCGCACTTCACATGAGAGACCGTTCATGATGGACGGCACTCCCCTCCGGGCTAGTGCTTGCACACACATACGCACACGCACACGCCCCCCAAACCCGCACGCGCCTCTTCTTGGCCTCCTCCAGCTCCGCGTCCGCCACCACCCGCAGCGCCGCCCAGAACTTCTGGTGCAGGTCGTCGTACTTGTCGTACTCCTGGGGGCGGGGAAGGAGCGGGGGAGGAGCGGGGTTTGGTGGGTTGGGGCGGTGGGAGTGTGCCCGGCCCCTGCCCGCCGACCCGACCGTTCCGCCCACCCCCTGCCGGTGCCCCCTGCCGGCCCCCTGCCCTACCCTTCCCTACCCCTCCCCCCTAGTTTAGCTTGGTTTAGCTTGGGATGGTATTTACAACCCCCCCCCCCAGCAGTCTTCAGTGCATCCTGTACCGCCTTCCCCTTTCCCACATCTTTGCAACCGCCCCCCCCCCCGCCCTCATCCGGCCCCTCCTCCCACCCCACCCGCCCACCTGGTAGTCGCACACGCCCTGGTGCAGCTCCGTGGCCTCGTCCAGCAGCAGCCCCTCGAAGTAGCTCCAGGGCTCCGTCATGTCGCAGCCGTACAGCCCGTGCAGCGACTCGTGCAGGTTCTTGGCGATCTTGTCGATGGAGCTGGGCCGGCCCTGGGGGTTACATTCATCATGGGGGGGTGAAAGAGGGGGAGGGGGAGGAGAGGGACGGCGGGTTGGGATCTAGGTGCAGCGGAGAGTGGCCGTCCATGTGAACGGTGTTTGCCGGCGAGAGCAGAGCGCGGGGTTGGGGGCGGTAGCGGCGGGAACGGTGGTGTCACGCAGCGGTGTCACGTGGCGTGGAGTAGGTGGTGCGCGTGGGTGCCCCAGTGGACCTCAAGCGGTCGTCATCGGGCGGGCAGACGGCCGTTTGCCTGCCTGCTGCTGCTCACCCCTCTTCCTTGCAGCGGACCCCCATCTTCCACGCCAGCACCGCGCCCGACTCCCACCACCACCACCTATGGACTTGTGTTCACTTTCCCCGGGACCCTGACCTCGTTCGCATGGACGGCTACCCCACCTCCCCACCCTCCCCTCCGGGTGCCCACCTCCGCGAACCGCTTCTCCGCCTTGTTCTTGAGCGCGTTGAGGTAGAACTCCTCCTCCTTGGCCTCGCTCTCCATGGCCTCCTGGGCGGCGCGCAGCCGCTGGATGAGCGACTGCAAGGGGCGGAGCGGGGCGAAGGGATGGGCAGGGGAGGGGTTGAGATGGGCAGGGGAGCAGAGGGCGGGGCCGGGCCGGGCGTGCGCACAGGGGCCGGGCAAGGGTCACTGCCCACGAGGCACTGACAGGAGCTGTGAGCTGTGGGATATGGGAGCGCGACGCGGCAGCCCCACACCGCCGCCCCCGGCGCCGCCCCCACCCCCACACACATGCACCTGCCACACCCCGCGCAGTGCCGCGGCGCAATCCAGCGGGTGAAAGAGAGCGCCACAGGCCCACAGTAGACGCGCGCGCCAAGCTGCCGCCGGGAAGCTGCGTCATCCCCATCTCTTATCATTGCAGGCCTCCACCCCAAGCCAACTGGCATCCCCCTCCACCGTCAAGCCCAGCTTCACCGCGTAGCCCCTGCCCAGTGCCCACCACTACCCCTGCAAGCCCACGGCACGTGGCAGCCCGCGCCGCGAGCCCGCGCCACACGCATACATCACCCAACACCGACCACCCGCCACCCACCAGCTCCTCCTCGCGGCGCGCCTTCTCCTCCTCGCGCTCCGCCTGCCGCTTGCGGACCTTCTCAATCTCATCCTGCGGTCGACAACATGCGGGGGCGGGCGCAGTCAGGGAGAGTGGCCAGCCCTAGGCCCAGCCCTAGGCCCAGCCCTGGCCTACGGGTGAGGCACGCAATCCGCCAGTTTGGGGCGCCCTTACGCGCATGCCCGACAAGCACTCTTTACCAAGCGGCGCCACGCCCCTCCTGTCCTTCTAACACACATGCGTCTGGCTCCTCTCGACGAACACCAGCCCGCACCGGCAGGCCCACCGCCGCCCCGCCCACGCACCATGCGCTCCTGCTGCGAGATGCGCGACTGCGCGTTGGCGATATCCCTCACGGTCTTGCCGCTCTCCAGCTCGCGCTCAATCTTCTTGGTCCACACAAACGTGGGGCCGCCCGAGCTGGCGCCCGTCCGCTGCAGGTGAGCCGCCACCTTGGTGGCCTGCGCTCGGGCGTGTAGTGGGAAGGGGGTGGGGGCGGGTGAGCGCCCGGTCCCGGTGGTCGGCAAGCGTGTGCAAACACGCAATCCTCCAGCCCAATTCCACGTCCCCTTATCAAAGACACGGTTGCCGCTGTTCCTGGGCCCCGGCAGCCCAGAACGAGGCACGCGCAGTCGATGAAACCAGGGATCTTGACCAAGCCCTCTAAATGGGACTCCGTAAGTTGATTTTCATCGCATCATCTGTCTCACCAGCTTGTCCACGCGGCGGTGGTTCTCGCCCTCCGAATCCGACGAAGACTCGCTGGAAGAGCTTTCATGTCGCTTGCTGCTTTTCTTCTCCTTGCGCTCCTTCTTCGACTTCTTGTCCCTGCGCTCCTTTTTGACCTTCTTATCTTTTTTGTCCTTCTTGCCCATTATCGGCTTGGCTGGCGCGCCGAAGCGCAAAAGCGAGGTTCAAGAGCTTCTATGATACACAACAATTTCAGTGCTTTGCTACGTACATAATTCAAGAGGTTGGGGCAGCCCGTTGCAGGGTTGCTGCTCAGTTCGACGGCGTACGTGCCAGACCACTATGCTTACGTACAGTAAAATGTATGCAGAGAACGCAGAGGACTTTTGTGGGAATGGGGGCTCGACATGGGCTGGCACGGAGAGGCCGATGTCGGCACGGGCACGAACCCGGGAGTGCACGGCTCCGGGCCCTAGCTCACGCCTAGCATCCCTTCCGTGGGCGATGTGGGGACGGAGGCGCCCTCGCGCCCGCTACGCCGAGTGCGTGGCGCCTGCTCCCGCACCTGAAGCTGGGCCTGGGTAATGAGACCGCGTAGCCCGGGCAGCTGCTGCTGCGCCTGCTCCCGCAACCCACGGTTCCACCTGTTGCGCCAGTACCCACTGCCCGGTGCCCCCGTCCACCATTGCGTCCATCAAACGTGACATGAGAAGTTTGGCCACCCAAGCTGCGCACTGTGCTCTTACAGGGGCCTCACCAGGACTGCAATCTGCCTGGGGCCACGAGCCGGAGTAAGGCCTCGTCAGTGTCCCTCCCGCGTCCCACAACGCACAATGCCAAAGTCCACGCCATTGAAGCAACGTGCCATCACAGCGCGGTACGCGCCCAACCCCAGTGTCGCCGCACCGCCACCGGGGCAGCCCCACCTCCGCCTGTTGCCCCCGTCAACGCTCCTCGCCTTCCCCGTCCGGCCGTCCCCCCTCCCTGCAGCGCACCAAGCGACGCCGGGCCTGCACCCTGCGCGCCCGTCCCAACCAGCCGTCCGCGTCCGCGCGCGCACCCGACACCCGTCCCGCTCGCCTCCTCCGCTCGCTGCTACTTCTTCTTCTTTCGCTCACTCGCTCGCTCGCTCCTGCCGCAGCCTGGCGCGCTGCTGCTCAGCCGCGCTGCTGCCGCTGCAGGCCGCGTTGCTGCTCCTCTCAGCCGCGGCGCTGCTCCTCTCAGTCACGCTGCTCCGCCGCGGCGCTGCTGCTGCTGTCCGCCGCTCAGCCGCGCTGCTCGAACAGGAAGTGGCCCACACCCCACTCCTCGCCGCCCTTGAAGTTGAACAGCTCGCTGCGCATTCGGGGTAGGGAGTGCGGGGGTTAGCAGGGCGGGGGCATTGGAGGGAGGACCAGCGGGGTCGGGGGTGGAGAGGCATACACGGCAGCCCGCAGGCTCACTCCCACGCATGCCACATACACACGATCTGGGCGAGCTTCGCTGTCCCTAACACAGCGCGCACGAGCACGAGCACGCACGCACGCACCTGCAGGCGATGTAGAAGATGCGCCAGCGGTGGAACCACACGTTGGCGCTCTCGGTGGAGCCCATGTAGGCAGTGGTCAGGATGTTGAGCACCTGCGGGTTGAGACAGGAGCAGGCAGGGGCGCAGGCACATGCACACACACACACACACAGTCATACCTCGTCTCGTGTTTTCTAACAGTCGTACGCCTCTTAACACAGTCGTACTCCGGCACGCTCTGGGTGCCCCCGCGCCGGGACCCCTCCAGCGCCGCCTGGTTATGGGCTTGGCATTGGCTTGGCATGATCCCCGCGCTGACTAGTTAGGTTGGTTCAGCTTGGCGGATACTAACAACCCGCCCTCCCTCCCTGTACCGCATTTCCAACCATCCTTGCGAACCCCCCTGCCGGCCCGGCCCGGCCCGCTCACCTCCCGGCGGTTGCGGTCGTGGCGCACTAGCCAGTCCTCCAGCGTGCGGCTGTAGTGGCGGCCGTTCACATACCTGCAGCGTACACCGCCGCCGAAAGGCCGGGACAGCAGGACAGCCGGGAGAGCGCGTGGCCGGTCATGCACGAGCGATCCAGGACAGCGCGGCTAGCGGTATGAGCGGAGGCCCGCGCGGCCGCGACAGCCGCCCTGGCACTCAAGCCCCCACCCGTCTTCGCACTTCCCCATCTCCCTGTCCCTCCGCCGGCCCCACCGCCCGCCCAACCTCCTTCCAGCTGTCCCCACGTCTGTCCCTTTCTGTCCCCCACTTCCCCGACCCTCCTCGCTTTCCTAAGCGTGGCTTCCAATCCCCAAAGACGCTCGGTTCCTTTTGCCACACACCAACACCGCACCAACACGCCCACGCACACACACACACACACAAACGTGCACAATTGCGCGCGTGTGTTTGGCGGGCTTTGTTGTCCGTCTGTTTTTGTTTTTAACACACGTGCAGGTCCCTCTGATTGTTGTTTTAACACACGTACAGGCACGCACCAGTGGTTGCGGATGACCAGGTCGTCCTGGAAGTAGAGCAGCAGGTCGGAGGAGGGCATGGTGCCGCCCGTGAAGAAGTACTTGGACATCCAGTCTGCGTGCCGGGTGGGGCGTGCGAGGCGAGGCCACAGGGTAAGGCGGCAGGTCCGTTTGTGCATACGGTACATTAAGGTGTTGAGGGGCTGATGCCGGGATCAGGGACATGCCGCAGGTACGAGGGGGTACACGGCACGGCCCTGCCGCCGACACGCATCCCCGCCCTCCCCCACCCCCTTTGCTCCAAACCCACCTCCCCCAGCCCCCAGCCCCCAGCTCCCAGCCCCCAGCCCCCAGCCCCCAGCCCCCAGCCCCCAGCCCCCAGCCCCCAGCCCCCCCCCCAGCGCTCACCCTCCTCGCTCTCCACCTCGAAATGGTAGGGGGTGGTGCGGTGCAGGAAGATGTGCACGAACAGCTTGCCCTCCGCGCCCAGCCAGCCCGAGATCTGGGGGGGGGCGCGGGGCAGGGCGTGAGGCGGGGGGCGGGTTCCGTGCATGATGGGCGTGGGTAGATCAATTCAGAATAGGGTTAAGAAGATGAGTGGTGCGGGCGGAGGGGTGCGGGCGCGAGTTCCAGGTGTACGGGGGAGCAAGGGCCTCTCACACGCACCCCCGCCCGCCCTGTAACCGCCCTGCAACCGCCCCCCCCCCCCCCTGCCTGACGCACCTTGCGCAGCAGGCGCTGGTAGTTCTTCATGTGCTCGAACATCTCGATGGACACGATGCGGTCGAACAGGCCGCCATCGAGGGGCGCCTCGAAGTCCACCATGTTGGCGGTCACGATCTGCGCGTGCGTGTGCGGGTGTGTATGTGTGTTGGAGAAGACAAAGTGACGGACGGACCAGTACGTCTGCGTGCGCTTATGTGTGAATGCTGCGCGAGTGCAGCGCGTGTGAGAGGGCGGAAGGGGAAACTGCCGTTCATGCCAACCATAATCAGGCTGGGCTGGTACTCGCAGCCCCCCTCACCTTCCCCATTACATTCGTGAAGTGACTTTGGTCTAGCCTGGGCCGGTAACCACAGCCTCACGCCTCCCCACCCCCGCTCTCCTCCTCGCTCCTATACACACGCACACGGTGTATAGGAGCGATTTGGTTTGCTTTAGCTTGGGCTGGTGGTCACAGCCCCACGCTTTCCCCCCTCCGCACCGTGACCGTGACCTCACGCAACCCCACGCCTTTCCCACTTCCTCACCAGAACCCCCAACCCGCTCCCCCCCCCCCACCGCCCCACCGTGAGGTTGGTGATGCCGCGCTTGGCGGCCTCGCCGTCGATGAAGGCCTTCTGCGTGGCCGAGTTGGACACCGCGAAGAAGGTGGAGGCGGGGTAGCGCGCCGCCGCGAACAGGCTGAAGCTGCCCCAGCCGCAGCCGAGCTCCAGGACGCGCTGGCCCGGCTTCAGCTGCGCGCGCTCGCAGTACAGGTCTGCGGGCGCGGGCGCGTGTGCGTGCTTGGGTGTGGGATGAGGGTGAGAGTGGGGGTGCAAACCAACATTACCAGGGTGCAAGCTCAAGGCGCCGACGATGCTCGAACGGCGGGTGCAATCACAACCACCACCCCTCTCCTCCGCCCCCCTCCCCACCACCACCACTCCGCCCCCTGCCTCACCCAGCATGTTGTACTCGGCCTGCTCCAGCGACTCCTTGGGCGAGCGGTAGAGGCAGGAGGAGTACTTGAGGTGCGAGCCCAGTACTAGCTGGTAGTAGGGCGTGGGCACCTGGGGCGCGGGGGTTAAGGGGGTGTAACAGGGGCAGCAGGGGGATGGGGGTGATGTTCGACGGGCGGGAGGTTGGGAACGGGAGAGGGGAGGGGAGGATAGGGGTGAAGTGCGTTCCGTGCGTTAGCAGCTGGCGAGGTCAGCGGCGGCGTGCGTAGCGAGCAGAGACAGGCGCCGGACAAACATGGGGCACGCACAGGCCGTACCGTGTAGCGCCTTTCATTCGAGCCCTTGCCAGCGACAGACAGCACTACTGTCCGCCGCCGTGCTCACATGCGCGTGGACCGTCCAGTCAACTCGCCCCAGAGCCCAGCTACACCCGCTCCGTCTCCTCGTCCGCCTGAAGGACCCCACACCAGGCAGCACCCCGCCCGCCCCTGCGCAGTTAGCACCCATGCCTGTGAACCCCTCTCCCCCTTGCCACCATCACCGCCGCCACCAACAACAACACCCCACAGCCGCCGCTGTTCCCTTGCGGCCGTACACACCTCGTAGTGCTGCTCGTTGGCCTCCGAGGTGTTGACCGCGATGGGCATGGTCTTGAGGTCGTTCACGAACGCCACCGTTGTCTGCAGCCGGCCGTTGAGGTCCTTCGGCACCTGCTCCACAGCATAGCACAGCATAGCACAGCGCACAACAATCGCATC
Organism: Chlamydomonas incerta; assembly: GCA_016834605.1. Taxonomy (NCBI): domain Eukaryota; kingdom Viridiplantae; phylum Chlorophyta; class Chlorophyceae; order Chlamydomonadales; family Chlamydomonadaceae; genus Chlamydomonas; species Chlamydomonas incerta. Next base: position 456,373 of record JAEHOC010000036.1, read on the forward strand.
ACATCGCCGCAAGACGAACCGGGTGGCGCTGCAAGGTGCGCATTCGTGCAGCTGGGCAACGGGTAGTGAGCCCAGGCACGCGGCACACGACGCTTGAATCAAGCTCCATGTGGCGGGGCCGATCAGCCCTGCCGCATGCTGAGCCCCCGCAGCCACCGTCATCACCATGTCTAAATCCATTGTTTCCACGCGGCGGGAGCCGACTTGGTCACGCGGGGGTGGCCGGGCGCGTGAGCGTGTGGCCGGGCGCAACCACGCAGCCAACCCACCAACTGAGGTCCAAATACGGTCAAACCGCCCCCGCGCACCTCGGCGACTCGGTTTGACAGCAGGAAGCGAATTCCCGTCCGCAGTATGAAGTCCGGCACGTAGCCATTCTCGACCGCACCGATGAAAGTCTTTACCAGTGCATTATACGCCTTGCCTACGCCTAGAGTATCACGTATGAAACGCAGCAAAGCGTATATCATTTTTGTGCTCCAATTCTCCTAGGTGCGTCGACTAGTGCTCAACCCCGGCGAAGACTCAATCGAATCGATGATCAGAATGGAATACAGCGACTGTGTGGCCGGCAAGTTGTAAGCCAAAGTCCCACTGCGCACGCAAATGCAAACGCCGTGCTCTCAATCTGGTGGCGGTCAGCCACAGGGTTTACGCCCCCGGGTGTCATTGCTCATCGCGCGGCACGAACCGTGGCTACGTGAGCGAATGGGGAGTGGAGTGGAAAGCAAGCTACGTGAGCTACGTGAATTCCCGGCAATAAGCTTGCCCACAGCTGCACACTGGAGTCCCTGAGTCAGTGCTGGCCTCCTGGGGCTCGGTTGCGCTGAAAGTGCAGGCGGCAGGAGGCACGGACGTGCCGTCTCCTGACTGGCATACATCTTGACTGGCATGACCAGTTTGCAGCTGTCCGCAAGTCCAGCCGCCTTTCGCATACGGGCTTACCGCAGCGTCGTCTTGGAGCTAACGCGCTAACGATAGCCTCTTCTGCCGGATGCCGCTGACCGCGTTGTCACCCTGCTGAATGGTATCCCTGACTACGCCACAAGCCGCACCGTCGCGTGCGTCCAGGCAAGCGTCCAGGGCTCCAGGCTTCCGCATGCATTCAATTGGGGGCTGAGCCCCCCGAACACCCCTGTCCGAGCGCTGATGTTGTCTATATGAAGCAAGTATGCTGACGGCAAATAGTCCATGGCAAGTATGCAGGAGTTGCTTGCAAGTTGCTGAGCATGCGTTGACGAGTGTCCCCGCGCAACGCGGCGGGCCCCGGGGTCTGGTGGTCGAGCCCAGCAGCCCGGACGGTGTGGGACTGCACGTAATCAGAGAAATGGTGACCAGGCGCGAGGCTTGGGGAAGGGTGGCGCAGGGTACACAAGTGTGCCTCCCCCTATCCAAGCCCTGCCTCACTGCCTGAGCCTCCCCCCTGCAGCCCTGGCTGTGCAGCTGTGCCTCCACCGTTTCCTTGGCTCAATGCATATGCATATCCCTGCCCCTCTGCGTGTGCCCCATGCATGTCCACTAGGAAATCCATCCCCCGGCAATCCAGTACCCATGTCACCTCCCCGTTGCTTCCACCGGGGCTGAGCCCTTTTCCCAGCTGTACAAAGCTGACACCCCTTGCCTTCGCGTGCTGGGGACACTGGGCCGTATGAGGGGGCGGGCCACAGGATTCACAACCCAGGGATTAGGCCCCAGGGTGTCATGCTTGGACCCCCACGCACCCCCATTCACTCACCCCACCCGCCTGCAAACTACCAGCCTGGCAGCTAATCAGAACCGCATCGGTACAGTAACTCCGGCGTTAAACCAGCCGCGCGCTCCTGTCTGCTGTTTGTTTCTGGGTCTGGGAGGGTTCTGCACACTATGGGACTTCGCCACATGCCCCGCTTGCACTGTTCCATCGACCCCACCCGCCTGCACCCCACGCACTCGCTCAGCGCGGCGTGCCCGAAGCGCGAGGACTGGGTGTCATCCAGCCAGCGCGCATCATCGGAACAGTAATAAAACGTCACACAGCCATGACTCTGTTGTCGCGCAAGGGGCTTCCTGGGTTTGCTGTCACCACTCGGGCATGCCAACTGCCGTCCCTTGCCCCGGTCCTGCCACCCACGCACTCACTCAGCCGTCATCACCTCTGCTTCTCGGCGTCCCGCGCCCGCTGCTGCGTCCGCTGCTGCGCCATCCAGCCAGCAAGGCGGCGTCCCCTGCCTGCTGCTCCTGCTCCTGCTGCTCCTTGGCGCCCCGCGCCTGCTGCGCCTGCCGCTTGGCCCTCCTGCGCGCTGTCACTGTCACTGTCGCCGCTCGCTTCCACTGCCACCGCCTTTGCCGTCGCCAACACCGATCCCGCTCCGCCCGCCGCTTCTTCCGCAGCCGCTCCTCCAACATGGCCTCCGGCCGGTTCCGCAGCCGGCGGTTCTCCACCGCCTCCCGCGCGGATGAGGCACCCTTGGATCGAGGCGCGTCAACGATGGGGCGGCGGCAGCGCCGGCATTTGAAGGATACGCGGAGCGCGGCTGGGGATACGGCGAAGCGGCGGCGGGCACAGCTGGCGACGGCCTGCGCCTTCGATTCCCTTAGCCTTCACCTCTCCTGGTCCGCCTCCCCTCTCCCCTGGCTCTGCGCACTTGCCTTCATTGTAGTCTTTCATGTGTAACCACGGGAGCCTTCCTGTATGTTCGTGCGTGACCCCCTCGAAGAAAAGTGTAGAGAGCCAGGGGAGAGGGGACGCGGACCAGGGGAGATGAGGGCCACGCACGCAAGTGGGAAAACGGCCGCCCGGTGTCAGCCCCATTGTCCATTGAAGGAACATCCTCGCCATGCAGAGTCACATCTCCAACCTGCGCGTGCAACCCTGAGGCCCTCCAGACCGCATCAGGGCTGTGGTCAGTCGGGCGCCCCTGGACTGAATGACGCCCTTGCAAGACATTCCACCAGGGACAGGTCCAACAGACTCCATGCCGCCCTCGAATGCGTCAGCGAACACGCCAGCACCCGGCGCCACCCACTGGACTTGCACCCAACAGACCGCAGCGACCCCTCATAACCCTTGAAGTCAACATGTGTGCTGCAGGCTTGCAGGGTAGCGCAACACGGGTGGCGGGCGCTGCACCAAGGGCCGGCTGCACGGGCTGCACGCCGGGAGGGGAATCGCCGCCCCATGGCCAACGAAAATCCCGGACGCGTGCGCGGGGCCCCTTCAAGCAGTACATGCTGGTCCGTGGCATACAAATCGCGTTGTTACTTTGCACTTCGGTGCAACAGTTTGTGCCCGACAACCACACTGATTGGTGGACCGAGCTTTCTACCTTGAATAGCTCCTAGCCGAAACCTCTTCATTTTTGCTCTTCTGGCTCGAACCCGCCCTATTTTGCAGCAAGACGGGCGCTAAACGGTCTGGCCTCGAGTCCCGAGTCGAAAGCCTGCCAATTGAGCTAGCTAGCAAGCGAATTGATGCTTCGTCGGCAGTCGTTTAGATGGACGGGGGTGGCGTAGCGGCTGGCGAGCCCAGCTGTGTTCAGAGGGAGTAATGGGTGGGTGCCTCTCGTCGGATAACGGCAGCGCAGCTCCAGTAGTATCAGCTGGTAATGCTGCTGGCATTCAGAAGTCGGCTGGCGGGACTCCAGTTGCCGATCCTGCGGTCCAAGCAGTATCTCCTGCTGCAACAAAGCCTACGCAAGTTGCAGAACAATCTGCTCAGCATGGAGCTGTGACTGATGGCGTCGGCACTGCAGCGGTCAAGCTTGAAGGCGCGAAGGACGGCGCGGGTTTCACGGGAAATGTTGCTGTCGCTTCCGAAGCGCAGCTCCCCGACCCGCCCGTAAAGCAACAAGCACAGGGTAAGAGTCAAGTGCTTTGGTGCCCGCCCGCCCGTGCCGCTTCACGAGGCACTCCCCCGCAACACGGCACTTGCTGCTCCTGCCCTCTCGCAGCTCCGCCAAAAGCAGTGGCGGCTGTTCCAACGCCTAAAATGGCGACGGATGCGATTGTCCTGCCGGCGAACCTCCCGGACTCGGCGCAGATAACGTCAGCGACCGTGACGGTGAGGCGGGGGTGGCGGGCGGAGGCTGGGAAGGGGCTGTGGAGTCGTTGCCGGGGTGGGTGGGTGTGCAGGGCCAGGCGGAGCACGGGGCCCTGTGCGAAGCGACCTGCCACCTGGGAGACCGGCCTGTGAGAACTGGGTGCAAGCAAGGCTTGTAAGGGGGGAGGTGCAGGCAAGGCTTGGAGGTGGGGGGGTTCACTCCCTGACGGAGCCGTGCGGCCTGCGCCGCCTCCGTCACGGCGCCCAGCAGCGCTGCAGCGGCGGCGCACCAGCCACGCGTCATACCGTGCGCCTACTTCCCACTGCCCCCTGCCCGACTGCCCACGGCCCCCTGCCCGACTGCCCACTGCCCATTGCCCTAACATGCTACTGCCCTCACTTGCTACTGCCGCCCACGCAGCCGGCCGGCAACGTGCTGATGCAGCTGAACCGCGCCATGATCTACCGCAACCGCATGGGCGCCGGCGGCGGCGCGCTGGCGCCGGCGCCGCTGCCGCCGCACCTGGCGGCGCACATGAGCTCTATGGACGCCGCGTCCGACTACGGCGGTTCCCTCAGCGCCATCCCCGGGCCAGACCTGGTGCCGCCGCCGGGCGGCGTGGTGCCGGCCAGCGGCCTGGGCGCCGGCGGCGCCTCCGCCGGGAACCACCACGGCGGCGGCGGTGGCGGCGGGACCATGGACAGCATCATGGCGTCCAACGTGGGCGGCAGCATGGGCAGCATGGGCGGCGACACCATCGGCGACAGCGGCGTGTTCGAGGGGCCGGCGGGCATGATGGGCAGCTTCGGCAACGCCGGCTTCGGCGGCGGCGGCGGCGGCGGCGGCGGCGCGGGGTCGAACATGCTGGCCGCCGCCGCCGCCGTGGCGGCGGCCGCGGCGCTGCCCGGCGGCGGCGGGCCGGCCGGGTACGGCATGATGCGCAACGATGACAGCACCGGCATCTCGCTCAGCGGCATCTCCGCCTCGCTGGGCTCGGTGGTGACGCCCGGCAGCGCCTTTGGCGGCGCTGGCGTGAGCTTCGGCTCGGGCCTGGCGGCGGTGGCGCCGCTGCACGGGCTGGGCGTGGAGGCGACGCTGAGCGAGATGCAGCAGATGGCGCTCATCGGCAGCGGCGGCGGCGGCTGCGTGTACATAGGGCGCTGGCGGGGCGTCACGGTGGCGGTCAAGTTCATCGTCAGCAGGTGCGGGGCGGGGGCGGGGTGGGATGGGGTGGGGGCTGCTCACGGGCCTGCGGGTGGCCTGGCGATGTCAGTGTCAAGGGGCGGGGGCCGGGATAGGGGCGGCAGCAGATGGGGTGAGCGGGCGGGAGTGGGTCGGCTGACCGCACATGGGTTGGGCCGGTGGCGTTGGCCGGTGCACCCCCGTCTTTTTTTGGGAGCCCCTCAGTCCCTGCATCCTTGCAACCCCCTCGTCCTCCCTCTCCCCCCCTGGGGTTCTGGAATGAACTACCCCCCCTCCCCCTCGCAGCAACGACGACCAGCTGACGCGCAGCCAGCGCGAGGCGCTGCTGAGCCGCCTGGCCAGCCACCCGCACGTGGTGCAGACCTACGCCACCAGCGTCACGCAGCTGGCGGAGGCCATGTTCTGGGCCAGGGTGCGGAGGGCGGGGTGGGGGGGGGGCAGGGGAGGTGGGGAGGGGGGGGGGGAAAGGGGGAGGGGGGAAAGGGGGAGGAGGGGGGAAGGGGGAGGAGGGGGGAAGGGGGAGGAGGGGGGAAGGGGGAGGAGGGGGGAAGGGGGAGGAAGGGGGTGGAGGAAGGGGGGGGGGGGTGTTGGGAAGGGGGGGGGGAGGGAGGGGGGAAGGGGGGGGGGGGGGAAGGGGGTAGTTCATTCCAGAAACCAGAAGCGAGACGACCAGGAGAACCCGAACCCGCCATCCCGACCCAGAGCGCGGAGGCGGTGTGGCCTTAACCTGTGGGTCTCGGGCGCCCTTGAGTCTTGAGTCTTCAGTGGTCGTCGGCGTTGTCGGTATTCGGCATGCTTTCCACCCAGGCTCGCGCGCATACCGACCCACCCCGTTAGCTAAATTGTGCGATTCAATCGCAATACTCACCTGCGTGATACCAGAGCAGTGCCGGCGCCGTGATATGAGCGCCGGTGATGGAGGCGTACATGCGGGAGGGTTGCAGGGCAGTGTTGCGTAAGTAAGGCTCAGGAGTGGGAGGAGACAGAGCCTAAGCCTAAAGCCTAAAGCCTAAACTAGCGCGCGCGAGCCCGGGTGGAAAGAGGGCTGGCCGGAGCGGCAGCCGGGCCTATAAGGGGGCCGCGCCGGCGTTACTTGGCGGGGCGGCGGGCGGGCCAGTAGCGGGCGTTAGTGCGCGGCCCAGGGGGGCCAGCGCGGCGAAGCCCGACCAAACCCAAGGCAGGGGGAAGTTAGTGATGGTGTGAGGGCGTGTTAGTAACAGGTCGGGCAGGGGGGGGGCGCGGGGCGCATAGTTAGCGTGCGGGGGAAGGGGTGAGGTGAGGGTGGGGTGGTGCCAGGCTCGGGCCGCGGGCGGCTCCCACACGCGCTGGCGCCCCGTTTTTGCGTGCGCACGCCGTGTTGGTCGGGGACACCATAAGTTGGGAGGTGTAGACACAGGCACGGCGGCAGTGTCACGTAGACGGGATTGAAGGTGGCGGCTTGGCGACGACACGGTGGCGGACGGCTGTAGACTGACTGACTGAGGGCTGTTGGCTGACGGACTGCCTAACTGCTGGTTGACTGGGGGCTGAATTATGGTGGCGGGGGCGGCGGCGGTGAGGCTCCACGAAGGTATGAGTGTACCATCGCCAGGAGGTCGATGGGCGGCACGGCTATGACTCCGGGCGGGGCGGGCGGTTGGGGCAGACCGCGTCGCTGGAAGTAGTAGGCGTGTGGGTGCCGGCGCAGCAGAGTGGTGTACTGGTGGAGCATGGCCCGTTGAGAGTAGGGGGGAAGGGGGGAAGGGGGTTGCATGGAAAGCGGTACAGGGGAGAGGGGGTGGGTAGCAGCGGGCTGGCAACAGCTGCAGCATGGGCTGCGGACTGCGGGCTGGGTCGGAAGACGGCAAAGTGGGAGCAGTCGCAGGTTCGGGGGCAAGTATGGAGGCAGCGAAACCGCAAGCCCTCCTGACGCGGGGCCAAGGCAGCATGTGGCGGCACGAGCTGACGGGGACGAGGCGCGGGAAGCCCGGGGGCGGCCTGGGAGACGGGTGCGGCTCTGGCGCTGGTGGTGATGCTACCTATTGGTGTTGCAGGACAGCCGCCTTCCCCTTGTGATTTGCAGCTCTCGCACAGCCCGCGCCCCCACCCCTGACCCGCGCCTGCCACACGTCTCTTGACCCTCTCTTCCTCCCATCCTTGCGATCCCCCCTCCGTCCCCTCCCCCGCCCGCAGGACGGCGGCGGCGGCGAGGGCGGGCAGCCCAGCGGCGGCCTGGGCGCCGCCGACCCCAACATCTCCCACGACCTGCTGGCGGGCCTCACCTCCGGATCCTGGATCCGGGGCGAGATCCACGCAGCGCTGGCGCAGGGGGGCGGCGGTGGAGGAGGAGGCGGCGGGGGAGCCGCCGCCGGTGGCGGCGGTGGGCCGCTGCCTACCATTCTGGAGACGGCGCGCTCCTCCCTCAACTCCGAGTCCGTGCACGGCGCCAGCCGCGGCGGCGGCGGCGGCACGGGCACGGGCGGTGCGCCGGCCTCGGGCGGCGGCGGCGGTGGTGGCGGCGGCGGCGGCGGCAGCGGCGGCGGCCGCGGGCGGCGCGGCTCTGCGGCCATGATGTCGACTTGCGACAGCGACGCGGGGCCGGACGCGTCCTCCTCCTCCGCCACCACCACGGCGCGCGGCGGCATGCGGCTGGCGGCGGCCGCGGCGTACGACAGCGCGACGGGGCCGGCACAGGTGCGGGTGGGGGGTGGCGAGGAGGCGAGCGCGTGTGTTGGGGGGCGGGTGGGGGGCTGCCTGGCGCACAAACGGCTTGCAGGGGGTTCGTTTGACGTGCCGAATGGCCGCAGTGGGTTATTATGGGGAGATGCGCCGCGTTGCGTGAGTTGGGTGCCTCATGCCGGCCGGCTAGCACAAACACAGTGCTAGTTTGATTTGTCTGTTTCAATGTCGTTTGCGGCTTGACGCGTCCAGCAAGACCGCCCGCACGCGCTGCGGCCGCGTATCACGATGCCAGCCCCGCCCGCCCGCCGCGCCGTGGTGTGCCCACAGATGGACGAGGACGGCGGCGGCAGCGCCACCAACAGCAGCGCCTGCATGGGCGGGCGGCTGCTGCAGACGGCACTCAACGGCCCGCCGCCACACACGGCACCGGCCGTGGTCGCCACGGCCGCCGCCACGGCCTCCTCCGTGCTGCAGAGCTCCCCCTCGCACCCCACCTCCCTAGACAACGGCGACAGCGATGGCTCCGGCCCCGCGCCGCCGGTGGCGGCCGCAGGCGCCGCAGGCGCCGGCGCGGCCGGCGCGGCCGCGTCAGCGGCCGGCGGCGGCGGCGCAGCCGCCGCCGCAGGCGGCGGCGGCGGCGCGGCGCACGTGACGGGCGCTGCGGACAGCTTCGACGCGTCGTTTGTCCGCGACCACCTGGGTCGGGCCAAGTACTCGATCCATGAGGTGCTGCGGCAGCTGGGCGCGCACGAGGGGCAGTTCCTGACCATGGTGGTCATGGTGAGAGGCGGGCGCGGCGCGGTGTGCGTGTATGTGCGTGTGCGTGTGTGTTAATGACAGCAACAGCAGGACGTGTGCGTGTGTGTGTGCGTGTGTGTGCGTAGGGGGGGATTGTGGATGCCAACCTACGCTAAACTGGGCGGGGCGGGTGTGCACCCATGGTTTGGGGCGGACTTTGAAGTGCCGATGTCCAGTCACTGGGGGCGGAGGCGGTCCGTGGGGTGGCAGAGCGAGGGCGGGCAGCTGAGTACGGACAAGCGGGCTGCGCAGCGGGGCACGGCTAGGGTTGTGGGCGGGCGGGTGGGCACGTGGTGCCGTGTGGGAAAGAGCGCCAGCTGGCAGCAGGGGCACTGGCATTGCGCACGGACGGCCCCTGTTCCCGGCCCCGCTCCCGTTCATCTTCATCATTCGTCCCGTGCCCCTTCCCGCGCACAGGAGTACTGCGATGGGGGTAGCTTGCTCGCGGCCTTGAAAGAGGTGAGAGGCTGGCTGTTGCACCGACCATGGTTGGTCCCTGATGTGGTTGGGGTCGGTACATGGCTGGGGCTGGTACGCACACACACACACTCCCAGTGCAATCCTGCACCGCTATTCCAACCATCTTTGCAAACCTCCACACACACACACGCCCCCCCCCTGTCTACACGTGTATGCACAAATCTTTGCAACCGCTGTCCCAACCACTCCGCCCGCACACCGATCCCCCCCCCCCCCAAGTGCATCATGTACCGCTTTACAAACATCCTTGCAACCCCCCCCCACCACCATCCGCCCCATATCCTTGCAACCCCCCCCAGGGCCCCTTCCACCGCGACACCACCAGCTGGAGCCCGCGCATGCTGCTGCGCTCCACGGTGCGCACGGCTCTGGAGATTGCGCACGGCATGCAGCACCTGCACCTCAGCGGCCTGGTGCACGGCGACCTCAAGCCCGGCAACGTGCTGCTCAAGGTGCGCGGCCGGGGCGGCGGGAGCGGGCGGTGGGCGGGGGGTTGGGGGCGGGGGAGACTGGGGGGAGGGGGGTTGTGAATACCAGCCTAAGCTAACAAGCTAAACTAGACATGGGGGGATGGGGAGAGGGGGTTGGGGTTTGGGGGATGGGCGGGGGTAGCCGTCCATATGACGGTGGGGGTGGGTGGGTTACTGTGAACCAATCCCGTAAGTAGACATCAGCGCTGCAAGGAGAAATTGTAGCCGCATATGCGGGGTGGGTGGGGGTGGGGTGGCAAGGATGTGGGTTGGGGGCTGCGGGTGCCAGCCCAACAAGATGAGGTGATGGGTTCAGGGGTGGTAGCTGGAGGGTCAGGAAGGGGTGGGGTGGGGCGTGCCGGCGCAGCCGGCGCCGCCGCTACCGGTAGGCTGCTTCCAGGCGGGTGCAGCGCCGGCGGCACCAGCGCCTGCCACGTGCGCATGCGCCCGGTGGAGCTCCTGCGGGCCAGGCCGGGCCAGGGCGGCATCTGTCCTCAGCACACTCAGACTCGTTGGGGCGCACACGCGGTTCCTCCTCCCGCGCCCCGCCCCGCCGCGCACAGGGCTCCAACCAGGACAAGCGCAAGTTCGTGGCCAAGGTGAGCTTCGGGCCGTGGTGTTGGTGTTGGTGTGCAGCAGTCCCCCAACCTCTTCCAGCGGGCACACATTAATTACGGTACACGCGCAGTGTCGTTGCTCCAGTGCCGCTGCAACCCGCACTGCCTCCTTGCCTCTCGCCCCCATCGCCGCCTGCGGCAAGCGCTCCACCAACGCCCGGCCCCAACGCACCGTCCCCACCCACCCCACGCTTCGCCAGTCCATGCTTCAACTGCAACTCAGCGGTCGTCGTCAACACTCAAAACCCCACCACCCACCACCCACCCCACGCCTCAACCCACGTCAACCCACGCACACACCGCCCACACACCGCACGCACCTACAGGTCAGCGACCTGGGCATTGCGCACCCGGTGGGCAGCGCCGATGAGATCGCCATCAGCGACGGCCAGATCGGCTCCATCGCCTACATGGTGGGTGGGGGCATGGGTGGGGCGGAGGAGCAGCAGCGCGGGCCCCACCATTGATGTATGGTCGCATTTATGTGTATGAATGTATGGGCCGCGTGTTTGTGGATCTGGGTCGGGTGCGGGCCGGTGCCGTGTGTGTGTATGCACGGGGCGTGCAAACGCAACGGCCACCCCAAGTGTGAAGAGAAGTGCCGGCGTGCGCGTGCGCGTGCCCGTGTGTCGGCGCCGTGCTCCCGTGTGTCCTTGAACAAAACGAAGCCCGCCCCCAAGTGCCCGCTGTACCGCTTCTCCAACCATCACTGCAACCGCCCTTACCCCCACCGCGCCTTTCCCCGATCCCCCCCCCCCAGGCGCCCGAGGTGTTCAAGGGCCGCATGGCCAAGGCCAGCGACGTGTACTCCTTCGGCGTGGTGCTGTGGCAGATGGTGTGCGGCACAGGTGCGGCGGCGCGCGGTTGGGATTGCGGTTGCTGCGGTTGGGGTTGCGGCTGCTGCGGCTGGGGTTGCGGCTGCTGCCGTTGGGAATACGGGTGTGGCCTTGGTCACATCCTCTGCCCGGCGCCGGCTTTACCGCAACCCGACGTCGCTCCTGCTTCCACTTCGCCGTCGCCTTCGCATACACAGTCTTTGTGCTTTGTCTTGTGCTCTCTAACACACACGCTACACACACCCTGCACGCACACCCTACACACAGGCTCCTCGCCGTACGAGGGCGCGCATCCCATGGCCATTGCGCTGGGCGTGTCGGAGGGCAAGCTGCAGCTGCGCTGGCCGCCCGGCGTGTTCCGGCCGCTGCAGCAGCTGGGCGAGCTGTGCACGCAGACCGACCCGGGCGCGCGGCCCTCCTTCAAGAGCGTGGTCGGCGCGCTGGAGAAGCTGGAGCGCCACATGCAGCGCCTGGCCGCGGCGGCGTCGGGCACGGGCGGCGCAGGCGGCGGCGGCGGAGCGGGTGGAGGCGGAGGAGCGGGAGGAGGGGGAGGAGGAGGGGGAGCGGGGGCGGGGGCGGCTTCGCCGCTGGGGGGCAGCATCGTGGGCGGCGCGCCCGTGTCCTCGGGCGCGAGCGGAATCGCTGGGGCGCCTGCGTCTCGCGGGTGAGGGAGGCGCCGCCGCCGGGCGGCGCCATGGCGGGCAGCACGCACCCGGCGCGACCCGGGGAATCTACTTTATGAGGAGGGTGCGCGTGCGGAGCTCGCCGCATCTGGGGGGGGGGGATAAGCGCATGCGCCGTTGGGCTACAACATGAGACGGCTATGAAGTAACGGTACGCAGTAACTGAGCAATGACGGGACATAATGGGGCTTTGCTGGTCGGAATATGACGCCGGCGACCGGCGGTGCCGGATGGGGGTTGCGCCTGCCTCATTACGGGGTGCGCCCGCAGCGCCGCCGCCACGACGGTGGCGGGTGCGCCTGCCAGCCCACTGCGTGTGCGCGCTGCGCCGATACAGTAGGCCACGGTAGTCACGCGAGCCCTGAGGAGGGTGGGGTAGCGCCGGCGCATTGCGTGTGTTTGACACGCAAGAGCCGTGGGCGCACACCCTGGGCGCGTGCACTAGGCGTGGTTGTGTCTGTGTCAAGCGCGTGCCGTGTTGGGAACTTGCGCGCCGTGTGGGGAACTTGGTATGCGGTGGGCCGCACGGGGCCGCAAGTGGCCGCAAGTGTGCCCTCGCTACGATGGAAAGGGTGCCCTGGTGTGCCCATTTGCAATGCGGGCTGGGGTGCTGCGTCAGAGTGCCGTTAAACATGAGAACACGTGTCCCTCTCGGAGAGCTCTTACCATGGTCGGGGTCACGTCGGTGTATCAAACATGTCTGTACGTGTGTGCGCGTGTGCGTGTGCGTCTGTCAGATAGGTTTCCGTTCCGCGTGGTTCATTTCATTGCACGACAGGGGGTGGATGGGGGGCGGCAGCCGGCCTGAGGGTACTCGCCGAGCGCTCAGGCGCCCGAGTGCGGGTCCCTGGAGGGGATTGCTGGCGAGGTCAAACGCGTACGAGGTCAAGCGGTGCCTGCGTGCGCGGGACCTGCATGGAGCGTGCGGCGCGGGCTGGAGGCTGTGGCATGATGTGGGTGATGGGGGAGAGGTACTGAAGTGGGTCCTGCAGAAGAAAGCGCGGCACAATTACTGCTTGGGGCCCCCGTCTTTGGGATGGGTCGGCACGGCGCCGAACCCGCCGGGCGTGCAACACATGCCCCCACGCAATTGCGGCACGTGTCATTTTTGCCGGCTCATTGCATGTGCATACGAACGCACGGTGTGTTCAAGCATATCCATGACACCAAGGCGATGCGGAGAAGTCATTTAATGGGGGGGGCACAGCTTGCGGTGCATGCTGGACTGCTGGCAAGGCGGCTTGATGTTTGCTCGCTCGGTACTGAGCCTGGGCCTATACTGAGTGTGAAGCTGCGAGACGAGGAAGCCGCACGGCGCGTGGGTCCAGGTGCGCTGGTGCTGCAGGCGCGGGCTAAGCAGGCACCGTGGGGCGTTTGAAGTGTGCTGAAGGGTGGCACGTGCCGCGGTAGTGCGCGCTGGTTGGAGGAAGGACCGGAGGCATCTGGATAAATATTGTGGGGCAGCTCTATACTTCAGAAGTGGGTGGGTAGGTGCAGTGTGCATGCAGGGCGAGGGTGAGAAGCGAAAGGCGTGGTGGGTGGTGGTCGTGTGCGCGTGCGCGCGCGCGTGTGTGTGCAAAGCGTGTGCCCAGTCTGTGGCTCGACAACTGAGGGCATGCGATTGGCTTTGCGCTGCATTGACATGAAAATGTGGGTGATGATGGTATACATAGTGAGTTCGCAAAGATATGTCGTGAATACTTGAGTCAATGCGGGAAGGGCGCGGCGGGGGGTCTGGGATCAGGTGCTGGCGGCATGCGCTGTACCCGCGATGTCGGGAAGCACGCGAACGTGCGGGGGCCCGGAGGATGTGGCCTTGAAGGAAGGATGAAGAGGTCGTCAGACTGTGCGAATGTGTAATATGCCAAGTTCTGCCTGAGTCAGTCCGGTGCAGCGGCGGGTCGGCCGGAGGCGCCAGGAGGCCGGGTCGGCCGGAGGCGCCACTCGCGTGGGCGTGCCATCGCAACCCCGATTGGCAGTAACTGCTTTTGCTAGCAAAACAGAGCCGAACCGAACAGTACATGGAGGTGCGCTATTTCATATACGCCATGAAATCTATATAGCTCCTACGCAGGGACTCGATTGCCGTCTTTCGGACTCGCGCGCAGAAATGGACGCCATCAAAGCAGCCGTTACCCAGACGTTGGAAAAGCAGGGAATAATATCCCAGCTAAAGGTATCGGGCTCGCAGCCGGGTGTTGACATTTGGCCAAATTGACCGACGCGGCTGGTGGACCTCGCGCGCAGGCCCAGCTGAGGTCGCAAGTATTCGTCGCCATAGATGAATATGAAAGCGGCTCGTCGGGTACCTCAGGTGCGGCTGTCAGCGCCAAATGTCTTGCGACCCGTCCGCTCCGCTAACAAGGAACGACTTCCCTCGCAGGCCTAGCAAGCAAGACAAGTGTCCCAGCGCGCACAGCACTACTAGCAGACGCCGATGGTGAGCCCGCAAGGCTGCCAAACCTCCCGCACGATGTGGTCCACCAGGGGCCGCCCCACGCTCGTCTCTGACGCCCCATTCCTGCGCTTGCTCACAGGACCTGTCGTGGTACAACTCGTCTTGGACCTCCTTGACACTTGTAACTTCGCCTTCACCAAGCAGGTGCGGAAGGGGGTCACCGCTCCTCTTGGCAGCGCCATACAACGCCCCAATACCGGTAGTCGCCATTCCTGGAACTCGTGCGACCTGCATGCCACACACCACGAGCCACAGGTGTTCCAACCGGAGCTGGGCCCCAATGCGCCCACCAGCACACGACAGGCAGCAGCATCCAGGCTGGTGGGTGATTGCAGGCCGCAATCACCTCCTGCTAGCAATGTGATTGCAACGAAAGGGCATTGGCCCTACCCTGCGGGGATGGGCGTCGGACGTAGGCGGCGCTTAAATTACACGCTCCAGACAACCACTTCCCAACGACTTTCTGAATTCTCACGCGACTGGACTTGACCTGCCATGCTTGACAGGGTCTCAAGCCCAGCGGGGTGGACGAGCCGCTGCTGTTGACGTTGGTGAAGGCATACAAGTCCGGTGCGCGACGGGCCGGGGCCACTGTACCGCACACGCATGGCTGTGCAGCGCGGCGGCGCAGCCGGCTGCTATCAGCGGGCCCCCGCTCATTGAATGGGCTGTGGGGGCCGATGGCTAGCAGACTCTGACTTGGGCGCCCGACTCTATAACTTCTGCGCTCCTTACCTGCCTCTGGCTCTGTTGCTGCTGCATTCACTGCAGGGGGCGGAGCTCCTGTAGCGCCGGGCGATGGCGGGCGCAGCAGCACCACCACCACCACCGCCACCAGCAGCAGCACCGTGGCGGCGGCTGCACCCGCTCCAGCGCCCGCCGCCGCCTCCCCGCCCGCGCCCGCCCGCTCTGCGCTGCCCGCGGCGCCGCTGCCGCGCCTGGAGCCGCTCGCGCCCCTCTCCAAATCCTCGCTCGCGCCCCTCGCGCCCCTGGCGGCTGCCTCCAGCAAGCCAGCCGCAGCCGAGCCCGCCTCCAAGCCGGCCGCGGCTGCAGCCGAGCCGAGCGCGGAGGAGTCCAACGCCTACAGCGACGAGGGGTTTGAGGAGGAGCCGGTGGAGGAGGAGGTGGAGGAGGAGGCGCTGGAGGAGGAGCCCGCCAGCATCGCGCAGGACGACGACGATGACGACGACGACTACGCCTCGGCGCTGGTGCGTGGGCAGCCCTGGGGCCCCTGCATTGACGAAGGCTTGCTTGGGGGGCCATGTTGGGATGGGATGGGTCCGGATGGCCGCGCCTTGGCCTGATCATGTCACACACGCCCTGACTCTCCACAGGGCTTCAAGGCCGCCGGGTCCAAGGGCGCGGCGGACGGCGGGCGAGACCGGCCCGGCGCCGGCAGCAAGGGCCGGACGGCTCTGGACTCCGACCTCATGGCCGGCGACAGGTGGGCGGTGGGCGCCCTGAGGTGGCGTGGATCCAGGCCCTGGGTCCCAGGGGACAGTACGAGCTTGCACGCACCGCCACAATAGGCGTGCTGTGTGGGCAGGGCGACAGCAACGGACACGTGTGTGCGCAGCCCCGTCATGCGCTCGCTGGGTCTGGATTGCCAGCCGCCGGTCAAAGCTCGCCGCATTGAGCCATTTCCCCCGTGGGCCTTCTGTCCGTATGCCGTATATCTCACCATGCTGCCGGCGCGTGCTGCCCACCGCTGCTGTGACAGGAGCTTCGGCGTCAGCAACGAACTTGCAGGCCTGGATGCAGGTGAGGGGGAGGTCCAGCGTAGGGAAGGCGCGTTCGGGGCTGAAACCGGTCGACCAATGACGTACAAGCGCACATCCGGTATACCGTATCCCTGACTCGGGCATGGATTTCGCGTGGCTTCGCGCTCCAAATACGGTATTCCCTGCGCCGCTGGCATGCTGTTTGCACCGCCAGCCCACGCCCTTCTGCGTGACTCTTACGGCCTAACCTCCCTCGCCACCCTACCCCACCCCCACCAGGCAACAGCGGGGGGCTGAGCTTCAGCGCCGACTACGGCGGCGGCGGCCTGGGCGGCGGCGGCGGTGGTGGCGGCGGCGGCCGCGACGACGCGGGCCGCGCCTCGCTGTCCACCAGCCACGCCGGTGGCATGCTGTCGCCCATCAGCGAGGGCACGCCCAAGAGCGCCAAGCTGGAGCCGCTCAAGTGAGGGCGGGGGGCGGGGGGAAAGGGTGCAGGACCGCAGGAGTGGGAGCGACAGGAGTGGGGAGTGACAGGGGGGACCAGGAGGGGGGTTGGTGGCGGTGGTGCAGGCTGCAGATGGCGGCACAGGGCACGCAGCGCCAGGGCAAGGCGTGCCGGTGCGCTGACAGCCCAACTGGCGCGGGCGACGGGGGTAGCGGGGGGGGACACCGGACACACACCGCCCGGCTCCGGTTCCACACGCCACGCGGCTGCTGGCGATGTCTTCCGTGCTGCATGCGCGGGGCGGTCCGGTGTTGCTTGGTCCCGCCGAAGCCTGGGCACGGCTGTGCGCGCCTGGTCGTCCTGACTGTGTGCTTGTTCCTGCCCGCACCCGCACCGCCCCTGCCCGCATCCGCACCGCCCCTGCCCGCACCCACCACCACCACCACCACCACCACCACCACCACCACCACCACCACCACCCGCCCACCCCCCGTCTATACACGCTGCCGCCACGCAGGCCGCTGGGCGGCCCCAAGCTTGGCCCGCTGGCTCCCCTGGCGCCGCTGCCCACCATTGGCACGCTGTCCTCCAGCCTGTCCTCCAGCAAAGACGACCCGCTGGCCAAAGGTGCGTACCGGCAACGGCACACGGCCGCAGCTGCGGCTCGACTCACTGCCCTGAAATGTGTGTGCTGTATCTGCAGCAAGTGCGCCTTGGCGCCCTCAATGCTGCAGCTGCAGTTGACTGAGCCTGTTTCTTGTCACCCACACCCGTCCGCCACCCCCGCGCGGCCTCGCACAGGCCCCAAGGCGCTGGCCCCGCTGGGCGGACCCATCGTGCGCAAGTCCATGGCGGACATCGAGAAGGAAAAGGAGGAGCTGCGCAGGTGAGGGCGGCGGATGGGAGGGAGCCGTCCATGCGAACGGTGCTGTGAAAGTGCTCAAGTGCCGATGTCCAGTGACACAGAGGGAACTGAAAGAACAGCGCCGGGGATGGCGGCCTCGAACCAGACAGCGGCACGCGCCATGGGGTCCTGGCAACGACGGGCGCCGGGTCGCTGCGTCCGACGCGTCGTAGGAATCCTAGCGCAGGCGAGGGCCGCATGGACGGCCAGCATTGCTGCTGACCGCAGCGCTGCAGTCACAGAAAAGCCTCGGATTGGAAGCATGGATACGTTCTCAGCGGGTACCGTATTCTCCGTCCTTCCGTCCGAAGCTGCAGCTAGGCGACCTACCGCCATTTGAACCTTACGCTACCTGCTGACCCCTGGCCCCCTGTACGCCCTCACAGGCTGGGGCTGCTCTCCGGTGACTCGTTGGGCAACAGCATGGATGCGGCAGAGGTGGGCACTGGGCAGGGTTCCGCCCGCCCTTTAACGTGCGTCATGCCTGCAAGCGAGCTGGAACAACCTTGCGGTGTTGCTACTGCCGCTTTTTCAGCCCACCGGTCGCAAGCAGAGCCCGGCTTCCCCGCATGCAGCCTGCGCTGCCGTCTCCCCAACTTGCAGCCCTTTTCTTTGCCGCAACGCGCCGGCGCCAGCCCCCCGCTACCGTGGTCCCGTGTCGTCACCGCCCGCCCCCGTGTCCCCGTGCCGACCTTCCCCCCACCCGTGTCGTCCCCCACAGTCCCGGCCGCGCCCCACCTCGGGCGGCCCCTTCACCAATATCTACGACGCGGAGGTGTCCGTCAGCGCCAGCATGGTGAGCTGCCAGCCAGTCAGGCAGTCACACGGGAGGGGGGAGAGGAGAACGCTGATGACGCCAGGAGGCAGGGAGGGAAGGGAGCTCGGCTTGCAACGCTGTGTGCGACCGCTCCCGGTGGCGGGCGCACCCATACCACAGCAGGCTTCACTGCATACGAGCAAACTGTGTGCACGCTGTTGCAGGACGAGGCGGGCGCCTGGGGCGCCAGTGGCGGTGGTGCCGGCAGCGGCGGCGGCTACGGCGACCGTTCCCTGCCGTTTGGCTCCAAGGTGTGTGCACGCTCGCAGTCGTAGGGCGGCGCACGGGCCGCAAGCAGTTTACGGCAACCCCGACCCCATTTGCACACTCGCCTCTCTTGATTCTCTCTTTGCTAGGCCAGGGGGTGAACCTGACCTTGCCGGGCAGGTACCGAATTCACAGTCCCCTGACACCCCACTCCAAACCCAAAAACCCAACCACCGACACCCGCCAGGGCCTGAGCATGGACCTGCGCGACACCGGCTTGTCGGCCTCGGACCGCTCCGGCGACATCGAGCAGATGGGCGCGGACCTGGCGGAGACGGCCGAGTGGCATTAGGAGTAGGAGGCGCTACTCGGCCACGGGGCGCAGTGGGCCACACGCCGCGATGTTGGGGGGAGCTGGAGGAGCGGAGTGCGGGGGACAGGCGGCAGCGCTGGTGAAGACTGTGACGCTGGTGCAAGACGAAGCCTGGACGGGATGGCGGCAGCGCTCGTGCCTAGCGGACTTCCAATCAGCGGAGGTGGGCAGCGCCAGTGGGCGTCGACAAGCGGCCCAGCTGTTTTGACAGAGCGCGGGTGGCAGTTAGCAGTCGGGCAGGTTGCGCCGCATAAAAGTATGTCTGCCTGCTGTTACTCGTTTGCTACCAGGTAGCTGAGATGCACGGACACGACACAAGTTTTCGCGCGTGAATCTGGCATCGTGAAAAAAGGGCCCCCACAGAGTCCTTGAGTAATCACCTAATGAGAGCTCTATGTCACAGCCCCCATAATTTAAAGAGGCTACGCGTTTAGGACCGTCTTCAAAAACAGCCATTTGCTTGCACGATCTGCAGGTGTGCTCCTCGTTGCAACCATATAAAAGTGATAAACGTTGCTCATGAGACAATCGCATAAATGAGCTTGGGGCGTTTGGTGCGCACAAGCAAGCGCCCGCCAGCATCGGCGCGGAAGCTGGGCCTTTGTCGAACAACGTTCGGCGAACTATGAATCTGCGTAATAGTAAATTGCCGATTTATCTCAGACCACAAGCTGCTGCTCGGCGAGCGGGCGGCCCCACGGCGCGGTTGTAATTGGTCGCTCGCGGATTCAGTAACGCCAGCGTCGGCGGGACGCGGCGACGCGTGCGGCGGGCTGGCGCTGTCGGTATCCACTGCCTATTGTGGTCTCCTGTGGCCTTGCCATTGAACCTCCCAGCGGTATCCCGTACCCCTCTCCAGTCCCTCCACCATGAATGCATGCTAACTCTCGTCCCTTGCCTTAGTCCTGCCACCATCAAACGCGAGACTTAAGGCTCCAGGCATGGAATAAGCATTACAATTACGTGGCCCGCAAGGGGGAGAAGGTTGCAGGGTTTTCAATCTCGTATGAAGAAGAGCTCTCCGATCAGGTCTGTGTCAGATCACCACTGCGGTGATGTCGTCCGGATGCGGCAAGCGCTGCACCAGTGTCTCAGGTTCAGTCAGGGACCCTCCTAGATCCAGCACCTCCCGTAACAATCTCGTGCCGGGTGCCGAGCATGCTTCCGCAATGTGCGCGCAACAACAGACGCAGCATATCACACGGCGGCTGTGCGCGCCGCCGCCGCAACTGGCGGACATGCCGTGGACCATGGCCAGCTCTTTCCAGGACTGCCAGTCACATCACGTCAAAACCGGGATACAGAGGTGTGTGTAGGGGAGATCACCACCACCAGCACTAATTTCATATACACGCACCCAAGAATAGCCGTACATATGTGAGACCACCGGGACAGTCAGTCAGATGCGCACGTTGAACACACCGACCGGCCGTGCGTACACCCCTAGGCCTCGCCGACAACAAGACATCCACACTAGAACACACGCTTAGTCAACACACAACACTCTACTAGAGCGTCACAAGCTGTTTACTTCAGGTTGAGGCCCACCGCGTCGATCGAGGTCTTGGGCTTCTTGTTGCCGACGCCCATGTTGATGCGCACGCCAGCAATCTTCCAGTTAGGCCAGGTGGTGGCGTCGATGCCCACGGGGTAGCCGGCCACCGGCACGGGCGCCAGGGTCAGGAAGCCGGGGCACTTGATCGCGCTACGGGTCACGTTGGCGGCAATCGGCACACGCATGATGGCGGCACCGGTGGAGCCGCCGCCGGTGGCACCGCTGTTGTACACGACCAGCTCGATGCTCGAGTAGACCAGCTTGGGCGTCTGGGTCACGAACCTGTGAATGCGAAAGCAAAACGCGCAGAGAAGGTTACAACAGGCACCGCGCATCACACATGCCACGCCTGGTTGGTACCACAACACACAGACAACCGGAGCAGCGTAAGGCAGCAGCGAGAAGTAGGGCGGAACCTTTCTTGAGTCGACTTACGCGACACGGATGGTGACGTTGGCGACGGAGCCCACGGTGCGGCCGCCGGAGAACAGAGCCTGGCCCCAGCGAGGGTTCTGCGAGGGGACGGCATTATGTGGTACGGCGAAGTTAGTCTTGAACCTCATCACTGGGTGTTCTCACCCGCTGGAGGGTCACACAGCATTCAGACGACCGCGTTAAACACAGTCCCGTTCAGCAATAAAAACATCACCGCAGTGCAGGTAGACTCACCTTGTTGGGCTTGGGCATCCAGCCGTTCAGGTTGCCCTTGCACTGGGTGGACGCGATGTTGGGCTCGCCGATCATGCGCGAGGCGGAGCCCGGCTTGGTCGAGGTGCCGTTCAGGTCATCGAAGGCAATGGCATCGTCAGCCCACACCAGCTTGACGCTCACAGGCGAAGGGGAAGGAGAGGGAGAAGGAGAGGGCTTGGGCGAGGGAGAGGGGGAAGGAGACGGCGAAGGAGAGGGAGAGGGGGAAGGAGAAGGAGAGGGGGAAGGAGAAGGAGAGGGGGGAGCGGGGCTGGGGGGAGGGCTGGGAGGAGCAGGCGAGGGAGGAATGGGGCTCGGGGCCGGGCTGGGAGGGGCAGGCGAGGGAGGGACGGGAGTGCCAGGAGCGGGGCTGGGCGGCACGGGCGAGGGAGGAGGAGGAGAGGGAGGGGAGGGAGGAGTGGGGGGAGGAGGAGAGGGAGGAGGGGAGGGCGGGCTAGGCGGCATGGGGGTGTTGGCAGGGAAGGGAGGGCGAGGAGGGGGAGGAGGGGGAGGGCTGGGGGGGAGGAGGGGGCGACGGCGGGACCGGGCTGGGCGGGACCGGGCTGGGCGGGGCCGGGCTAGGGGGAACCGGGCTGGGCGGCGCCGGGCTGGGCGGGGCGGGGCTGGGGGGGATCGGGGGCGACGGAGGGACGGGGCTGGGGGGCGCCGGGCTGGGAGGAACCGGGCTGGGGGGAGCCGGGCTGGGGGGAACAGGGCTGGGAGGCTCAGGGCTGGGAGGCGCCGGGCTGGGAGGGGGGCTGGGAGGGGCCGGGCTGGGAGGGGCCGGGCTGGGCGGGACCGGGGGAGCCGGGCTGGGAGGGGCCGGGCTGGGAGGGGCCGGGCTGGGAGGGGCCGGGCTGGGAGGAGACGGGGGAGCCGGGCTGGGAGGCTCAGGGCTGGGAGGAGCCGGGCTGGGAGGGGGGCTGGGAGGGGCCGGGCTGGGAGGGGCAGGGCTGGGAGGGGCCGGGGGCGCCGGGCTGGGAGGGACCGGGCTCGGGGGAAGAGGAGGCGCCGGGCTGGGAGGGGCCGGGCTGGGGGGGACCGGGGGAGCCGGGCTGGGAGGGACCGGGCTGGGCGGGGCCGGGCTGGGAGGGACCGGGCTGGGAGGCAGAGGAGGAGCCGGGCTGGGAGGAACGGGGCTGGGAGGCGCCGGGCTGGGAGGCGCGGGGCTAGGCGGCGGGCTGGGAGGAGCCGGCGAAGGGGGCTCCGGCGAGGGAGGAGTAGGGGAAGGAGGCGCCGGCGAGGGAGGAGCAGGAGAAGGAGGCAGCGGCGAAGGAGGCGGCGAAGGAGGAGCAGGCGACGGAGGAGCAGGCGAAGGCGGGCAGTTGAAGATACCGCCGGGTACGCACTGCGCGTTAGCGCTCGCGACAAAGGCGAGCGCCACAATCAGAACGTTGACCGCCCCCACAAAGGGGGCAGCGCGTTGCCGCCGCATCATCGCGGCGAACCTTCAGATAAACTCGCGCTGAAGCGAGTGCCGTTCACGAGGAAGCCTGCGCAGCAAGGAGCGAGCGTGTGATTGCCAGCAAGGCCTGATTGGCGGTCGGAACTCAGGCCAGGAATGCGCTAGACTAGAGCCCGGCAAGCTGCATGAGGCCTTGTGATCAGGCTGACGACGCTGAGACAGCAAGCACCGCCTGGGCGGAGGCCCAGCGGCCGGTCAAGGCGCGACTCACCAAGCCGGTAACGCGCGGCAGGTCTCAAGAACAACGCGGAGTAGACTGGAGCCCTAAAATAAGAGCTGAGTAAGTCTACGCTGTGTGTGCGCTTGGAAGCGGCACTAACACTACTGCGCGCGCTTCTCGAGCTTAAAAATTGGGCGCCGGTGCATTGGGCCCGCCACTACCGTACACCCTCTCTTTCTGCGCGGTTCAGGCGTTGCTATGGTGCAAGATATCTGCATGATTACCGTGTACGCTGCTGGGGTCTCGGAGGGACTAAGGACCGAGGTTGACTGGGTCCTCGTCCCTCAAGGCCCTTCCCGGCGCTGCTCCGTCCTATCTGGCGCGCCCCTGAAAAACGCAATAACTTAATCAGCAATCACTTGATACGATGACGCCCTCTACAAATGCAAAAGCACGAACAAAGCACACAAGCATGCAAGTCGGCCCACAATAGCTGGTCAAATAGTTGTCCCCTTGTGTCATGCTGCACATGTCACACCTCTGATAGAATAATGCAATACACCTGGGTTGAAACGGAAGAGAGGTCGGCTCGCAGACTTCGGACGGTGTAGGACGCGTTTGGCGCCAGAAAGGCCGCTGCTTTGGGGGACAGTGGGTAACCGCTCTTGCTCGTCTATTCAGGTGCATAGTGGGCAGGGCTTGGGCCCTGGCCAAGGGGAGCAGCGTCGCGTGGGGAGTAGCGTCTCGAACCATCTAGGTTAGCTTCGGTCGCTGGTACCATCGGTTTTGCGACTCGACCTCGACGCAGCGGTCGGGCCGCTCTTCCCGGAGTCTTCCCGGAGAGAGCAGTGCCCCCGAGACAGCCCGCGGTGCCGTCCCCTCGCAAGCCTTCCCTTCCTGCTCCTGGAAAGGTGGCCGCCTCCGCACGGGCGTGGCTGCGGGGTCGTGAACAAACGAACCCCGCCCCCGCGCTCTCCGCCGCAGCCTCCCCTTCGGGCTCCTGTGACAGGGGTTCCCTGTCCCGTGCCTTGCAGAGGGAATCCGTGCGCTTTTCCCCACCCCAGGCTGATAGCTACCTTGCCTCGCCCGTGACCAGCGCGTGAAGGGGTCCCCGCCCCATCAAGCACAGGCACTCATTGCGCAGCCGTTGTCATCGGAGTGCATTCTATACCGTACTCCGGGCTTGCTACTCTGTGCCCGCCCGGCTCGCATGGACATTGTGTGATGCTGCGCGTGGCTGGGGCCAGCCGGCCCAGCCCCGCACGGTGATGGCGTCTGGCTTCATGAGACGCACGCATTGCAACCCCTTCACTCTTTCAGGGAGCTGAAGGTTGCTGTCCCCCAGTTTCAGTCGTCCTCTTCCAAGGGAATGGGTTCAGGGCCCCCGGGCGTCACCTGCGGGCTGCGGTACACATGCGTGCCGTCCATGGGGCAGCCTCCCTGCTGTCGCGACACTCCTTCGCTCCATGGCGCCGTTCCCGCCAGCGCACAGCGACTGTTGGGTGTTACGAATCCCCTTACTCCAGCTGACACACAGGCAGGCGCGCCCAGCACCTTGCGTGCGGTGCTGCAGGAACCAGGAGCTGCAGGATCACATACACTCGCTGCGTGCTGGGGCGCGCACTGCGCAGGGGCAGGCGCAGGGGCAGGCATGCTTTCCCTTTGACACCCGTGCACAGCAGAGCGCAGCAACATACCCGCCGATCATGGGGCGCCGCAAATCACAGAAGGCGCTGCCAAGATGCGGCGCATGGGAGGCGGTGCGCAACTACAGGCGCCTGCTACTGCCGAGCACCTCACTCCTCAGTCCTTCCACTCTCCCGCGCGCCTCACTGGCGCGTGGAAATTGTGTGCTGCGTCTGCCTCATGTACCCAATGGCTGATTCCTTCTATGGAATGTGGGCTGCGCTAGGTGTACTGGGCCACTTGTGCCCGCGGGGGGAGGAGGGGCCTTGCCGCAGCTGCCTCGCAGCGGGTGCGACGAGGCCGTGGCAGGGTGTCACACGAATGAGATGATGCGAGGAGCCCGGTAGTCGCACAACGGGCCGCAGCTGCCATCTAGTGAGCGGCCAGGGGGAATGTGATGTAGCAAGTTTGACACTCGCAATGCTTTCAATCCCGTCACTCACTCAATGGCTTCGGTGCGAATACTGCAACGGCAACATTGCGAAAGATGAGCTGGCCTTCGCGCACAATCGCACCACTCCGCCAAGCCTAACCGTGGTCAACTGAGGCATCTAGTCGAAGCTTTGTCCCTGGATTGAAAGTGTGTCTCGAGCAGGTCTCGGCGGGAAGCTGCAGTCGGCGTTGCGTCGATGCCGCCTCGATGCCGAGTGAGGGGGCGGACATTCGATGCGCTCCCTTATGGTATAGGTCCATAGATACGCTCGGAGTGGTACACGCGTCTGCAACCTGACAGAGGCGATCAGCCTTGACGTTAGTGTGAGAAAAAATGAGCGGCGTTGCAGCCACGGGTCCCAGATCACCTGTCTCCCGTGCTGGTCTCTCCTGTAGCAGCTGTGGGGCCGACGCAACGAAAGCCCCATTGGGAGCCGATACAAGCTGAAGACATGCTGAACCAAAATTTCGGCCCAAAGCTTGGGCCAGGCCACGCTCTTGGGCACGCCACGCACGAACGAACGGAATGCAGCCGCACGGTCTGAGTGCGCGCCTTGACTTCCCACCCCGGTGCCGCTGGATGAGCAGAACAGGGTTGGGGCCCGTCAGCCTTGCCCTGTAATGTGCGCATAGGTAGGTAACGGCCCAGCCCTTGGCGCAGCTGTTCGGGATGGGGAGCAGGGAAGCGTCTAGAAGTGGCATCCATGCATACCGGTACCGTATATGTGTGGGGCAGGGTGGGGCTAGCAGTGTGTTACGCGGGCGAGACTCGTCACAGGGCGCGCGCCAGATAGGCGGCCAGAGGCCAACCGACTGGAGGGCCGCGGCGAACGGCTGTCAAGCGCAAGGTCAGGGGTGCAGTCCGCCTCGCCCCTTGTCTCTCCCAGACCCCAGACCCCAGCAGCATACACGCTGCGCAGGGCAACAGGGGCAACAGCTTGCGACTATGTCAGGACAGGGACTGTACGGCAGTTGCGGCAGAGCCAGGCGCCGGCGGCCGGGCCACTCCCCGTCTCCATTCCTGCGCCCGGTACCCCTCCCGGCCCCGCCCCCTCAAGCACCGTGCCTTTCTCTTCTCAGACAAATCTTGAAATACAGATCGAAGGGAGGCCGTGGATGGCTAGGGGGCGAGAGGCGGACACCACCCTGGCCCGTGGGTCTGGCATCCATCTCGCGTCATCCGGTCGCCGTCCCGAACCCGCCTACAAGCTTCTTCGCATTCTATTGCCCCCACACAGTCACTGCAAACTGGGTAGGCAGTGCGTACACGTCGGGATACCCCGCGCGGCGCAAAACTCGGTCGTCTGACTTCAAAAAAGGATCATGGACCAGGTAGGCCCCGGCGGCGCGGGTCTGCCGCGTTTCGGGCAGCAGGCCATCGGCCCAGGCTGCGGGCCGCGACAGGGGCCACGGGACGTGCACTTGGCGGCGGCGCGGCGGGCGGCATCGTGCAGGCCGACATGGGGCAGCGGCGGCGGGACCAGGGCAGGGCGGGACTAGCCGGGGCGTAGCGGCCCAGCGGGGCTCCGAGCGGCAGCGCAGGGGCGCAGCGGCGAGGCGCACCGACTGGGCCGTGAGGCATCGTTGTGGCCCGAGCGGCAAGGGTTGGTTGGGGGCTGGTCCTGGCCTGGAATCTGGAGGAGGGGTGGCCACGGGCGCACACGGCCACCCGCCCGCGCATGCCGGAGCTGCGGGGGCCCCTGCGGGCAGCCCTCGCAAGCCCCCGGGTTACCGCACCTGAAATCCGGGGGTGGTCTCCGGGCTTGCACGCATGTAGACACATTGTGTATGCATGGGGACACATTGGTATGCACACACAGGGCTTCGATGCAACCAGGGCCAGGCTTGAGCCAGCGCTGGACCCGCCGCAACAGGGCGGGCACACCGATATATCCGACCCTGCGTCTGCCGCCCCGTCTGCCGCCCTTTGCTGCGCCGTGGTCCGTGTGCTCCGTGTCGCCCCTTATCTCCCGTGTGCGCAGGCGGCGGAGGGCGTCGCCTCTAGCGCGGCGAAGCTCGTGCCGCAGATGGTGGGGCGCGGGGTGCGGGCTGCGGGAGGGCGGGAGCCGGGAGGGCGGCGGGCGGCAGGGTGGAGGCGGCGGTTGTGGGCGGGATGGGCGGCGGCTGCTTTGTGGTGACGGCAGGGGTAGGGGCTTTGGCGCGGTGTGCACAGACAGCCTCGTGATGCGGCAGGTGGAGCATCATTGTGCGCGCCGCATTCACTGCGCTGCCGCGCCTCCCCCTTACATCTTGGGCTTTCCTAACTGCAGGTCAAGGAGGCTGTGGGCAGCGTGCAGCAGAGGGTGGCTGACACGGCCGCCGGCGTGGCGGAGAGTGTGGGGCTGGCCGTGCAGGTGCGAGGGTGCGTGTGTGCGTGTGTGCGTGTGTGCGTGTGTGCGTGTGTGCGTGTGTGCGTGTGTGCGTGTGCGCGTGTGCGTGTGCGTGTGTGTGGCTGCGCCAGCACGGAGAACGCCGCTGGGTGGCAGGGTGGCTTTGTTTGGGTGGTGGGCTTCGGAGCGCATCCGTGCCAGTCACTCGGGCGTGTGTAGTGTGTGATGCGTGATACGTGACGTCTGACGTGTGGGATGTGGTGGTGCGGGGCCAGTTTGTCGTAGTTCTGGTAGGCGGGTGTGTGTGTGGTCGGTCTCGGCGGCCACGGCGCCGGAGTGCCTGTACCCAAGGGGAGCGCAATTGACACTCCTCATGCCCCGGGCGCCCGGCCAGGCCCGGTTCTGTGTTATCCTTTCGCTGCTGTACTCACTGCTGGTGTGTGTCTTGTTTGTGTGCTGTGTGCGCAACAGGGCGTGCGGGAGAAGATCCCGCTCATACCCGAGGGCCAGGTGCGTGCCGTACAGGGCTGGTCAGTGCCGTACAGGGCTGGGCAGTGCCGTACAGTGCCTTGCAGCGGCAGCGGCTGGCCGCAACTGTGATTCGGTCGCGCGTTCCAGACCTGCTTACCGGCCTGCACCCATATTTCCATCTCTGCCTCCTCCACTTCCCTTTCCCTTCCAACCCTGATCCCTTTCCCCCCCCCCCCCCCCCCGCCCCCCACCCACCCACCCCCCAGTCCGCCCAGCCCGGCAGCGAGGCGGACATGTGGACAAAGCCGCTGGTCATCCGGGACGACTACGTGGGAGGTGGGGGGTGGAGGGGGGGCGTGTGTCGTGTCGAGGAGGTCTCAATGCTGCTCAGGCCACGGCTTTGAGCACCCGTATGCACCTTCTATACCCGGAGCCTGATTGCGCCGGCCCCTCTGACCAAGCCCTGTGTGTGGACACGCAGCCGGCAAGCTGGCGGGCCGTGTGGCGCTGATCAGGGGCGGCGACAGCGGCATCGGCCGCAGCGTGGCAGTGCACTTCGCGCGGGAGGGTGCGTGGGGCGGGGCGCGTGAGCAACTTGGTTGCGTGTGTGGGGCGGGTGCGTGGGCGGGGGGAAGAAGGTCTGGGTGTGTGGCATACGTGGCGCCGTGCCAGCACAGCACGGAGCTCTTCGCACGATTCGCACCCCTGGTGTCCGCCCAGGCGCGGATGTGTTTATCATGTACCTCAACGAGCACGAGGACGCGCTGGCGACACAGGCGATGGTGCAGGCGGAGGGCCGGCGATGTGAGGCGTGGGCAGGCAGCGTGCGCGATCCCAAGGCAAGTCGGTATTCGTGGTGGCTTGCTTGCAGCCGTGTGCACCGCCCCCTGTCGTGGCGAAACACCCATCCCGCCCCCTGCAACCCGCCGCCCCCCCGCCAGGCCTGCGCCGAGGCAGTCGAGCTCTGTGTGCGCGAGCTGGGCCGCCTAGACATCCTGGTGGGTGGGGGTGTGTTGGTGTGTTGGCTGCGTGTGTCGTGCGCACATCGGTTGTGTATGAGCATTGGGCTCACATGACAGTGGGCCCTCCTACTCCCAATCGCCATTCATGCATCCACCACCACGCCACCGCCCCTCCCACCTGCTGCACGCGCCGCCACCTCGCCGCAACCGCCGCCGCCACAGGCACCGCGCCCGCCACCGCCCAGGTCAACAACGCCGCGGTGCAGCACTACCGCAGCTGCATCACCGACATGAGTGACGCCGACATCGAGGCCACCTTCGAGACCAACATCCTGGGCTACGATCACATGGCGCAGGTGATGTGTGCGTGTATGTTGGGGGGGTAGTTTTCTCCAATTCCCAAATCAACCATTGCCAACCCAAAACCCATGTGCGGAGGAGAGGGGGGAGGGGCTGCTGGGCTGGGGTACTGGAGCGTGCGTGCGTGCGCGCGCCCCATCTGTGTGATTTCTCTTGGACAAGGTCGCCCACCGCACAGGGCAGCAACCAGGCGCAGTCACACACACGGCTGGGGCCGGGGTTCCGCCACTTGCCACTCGACGCCTGCCAACACGTGACACGTGATGCGCAACACACCGACACACGCACAGGCCGCGCTGCCGCACCTGCCCAAGTGCACCACCACCGGTGGCGGCCCCGCCGCCGCCCCCGGCGTGATCATCAACACCAGCAGCGTCACCGCCTACGTGGGCCAGCCGCAGCTGCTCGACTACTCCGCCACCAAGGGCGCCATCTCCGGGTTCACCCAGGCGCTGGCGCAGCAGCTGGCGGGCAGCGGTGAGGACTGGGCGGGGCGGTGTTGAGGACGAGGAAAGGAGAGTGGTAAGTGATGTGTGGCGTGTGGCGTGGACTGGCGCAGTAGCAACGCGTTATCCAGTCTTGCGCAGCTGAGTGCATGCGTCGGGCGGCGATGATGGCGGTGCATTGGGGACTGCCGGTCGGGATGTGCGGTGTGCTTGCAGGCATCCGCGTCAACGGCGTGGCGCCCGGCCCCATCTGGACGCCGCTCATCCCCGCCACCTTCCCGGCCACCGCCCTGATCACGTGGCAGAAGCAGGTGGGTGCGCGCGCCGCTGCGCCTTCACCCGGGGGCGGGGGCGGGGGAAAAGCACCATGGCGTGGTTGGGGACGCGCAGTGTGCGGCCTGGGCCTTTTTGTCGCACCGTTCGCTGCTTGTCGCAGCGCCTGAGCCCCGTCCGGCTCACCCCAGCTAGCGCCTGAGCCCCGTCCGGCCGCGGGCGTCGCGCAGGTGTCCATGCAGCGCGCGGGGCAGCCCTCCGAGGTGCGTGTGGGGGGCGTGTGGGTGTTTGTGCATGTGAGGCAGCACGTACGGGACGTGTGATGTGGACCCACATCAGGGTTTTAGGGTTTTAGGGTTTTAGGGTTTTAGGGACAGGACAACGCGCTCTACGGCGTCGGCAGCGCACTGCTCCCAGGGAGTGTAAAATCTGTACACCTAATCTCGAGCCAACCCCGCCCCATCGACGTTCGAGTGGGAGTGGGAGTGGCGTACCCATTTAGCGTCAACAGCATCCTCCACAGACACCCATGGCAGCTTTTACACTTGCACCGTCACTCACTCACCACTTTCAACTGCTATTCTGTCCCTCTCCCCACTCCCAGGTGGGGCCCTGCTATGTGCTGCTGGCGAGCAGCGACGGCGCGAGCATGAGCGGCCAGGTGTGTGTGCGTGGGGATGAGGGGATGAGGGGGTTGTGAATAGCAGCCCATTAGGGTTGGAGACCATTACGCCCCGAACCCATTGCATTGCGAAGGCCGAAGGGTAAAGGGAGGATATTCTTCAGACCCAAATCCAGGCTGCGCAGTGCGCACACATGTGTATGGGAAGCAGTCCGGGGGCCACACGAGGGCCTGCTCCCTCACCCCGGACCGGGACCCAGCCTGTTCGGTGCCCATCCCACCTCTGGGCAGGGCTGGCTGGTTTGGATTCACTCGGTCGGTTGCTTTGGGGTCTGGAATGAGCTACCCCACCCACCCACCCACCCACGGCCCTCCAGGTGCTGCATCCCAACGGTGGAATGCCCATCAGCGCCTAGTCCCTCCCCGGCCGGTGGCATTCCCGGTGGCCACAGGGGCCAAGGCGCGGGGGGCACGGTACGGGGGGCACGGCACAACGGACATGGTCACCGGGCAGGGGCCACGGCAGCCGTGAACCACCCGCCGCCCGCAGCCTCGGCCACGCAGGGCGGTTGTTGTGGTGATTTGGACCGCGTGCGCGGGCATGTGTGGCGCGATGGCAGACACGCGCACATGGACGTACGTATGGCAGGGGGACGCAGTGCGGCTGTCCGTTGCAGCCGCCGTCCCCGTTGCTACAGCGGTTGACGTCGTTGCAGCAGTTGCAACGAGGGCAAGAATCTTTTCAATGTGGCTGGGGGAGGGTCGAGTCGTGGAGTGGTTGGTTGTTGAGCCGGGTGGATGCCTGGGCGGTTGGGCAGGGTTGGGGAAGCAGGCCCTCCCTTGGTGACGGCTGGGGGCGCTGGGTTGGGGTGTGGCCCCGGTGTGTGGCAGGCAGGGCAGCGATGCGGACTGACGTGGAGGGGCCCGTGTGTTGCCACGGCTGGCCGCATGCGCACACGTGCCGTTGCTCCGTTGGCGGCTGGCGACGGGCACGGCGGGATGATTGGAGATGGTCCCCACCCTTTGTTACACGAGCCCTGGAGCCCCTTGGGCGCCGCCCCACCGCCGCCTTCGGTCCCGGCGCGGCCAGCCACATGAATCCATGCCATGCCGCAGCCCACCGACTCACAGACTCACAGAGCGGAGCCAGCACTCCCAGCTGGCAGGCATCACCGGAGGGGCAGCCCCCCCGGGCGCTTGAGCCCCTGTGCCCCTCTCGCACACGCCCCTGAACAGGGGCTCAGCAGCCCACGGCAGTCCACAGCAGTGTCCAACCACCACCTTGGTACACAAAAAAATATACACGAGCTACCTTCCACTGATCACGCCAGCCCCTTCCTTCGCGCGGGCAGCAACAAGCAACGCAGAACGGCGGTGCCGCGCCTCCGCTCGCGCCTACGCCTACAGGCCGGGGCCCGCCGTCCCGTGTTCCACCCTGCGCTCCGCAGCCCAGCCCAGCCCGCGCTAGCTAGCAACCGCCGCAAGCACAGCCACGTCGCCACACGCACACCCACGTGCGCCTGGGCCGCCTCAGCCGCCTGCCGCCGCCTGACTGCCGCCGCCTCTCCCGCCACCGCCCGCGTCCGCCCCATCCCGCACCGCCCCTGCGCCTCCTCCTGTCGCCCCGTCTGTCCCTCCAGATCCTGCGGCCGGCGCCGCCGCGGCTGCTGCTGCTGTTGTTATTGCTGCTACAGCAGCCGCTGCTGCTCCGCCAGCGTCCCCCTTGGGCGGAATCACCCGCCCCGCCGTGAAGCTGACAGGCGGGTGTTCGCCATCCACCGCGTCCCATGCGGGGAACTGCAGCGGCAGCGCCTCCGGCCTGCGCCCCCCAGTGCGGGTGTGTCAGCATCGTGTGCGCGGCGTGCGGCGAGAGCACGCGGCGGGAGGGCGGAGAGCGCGTGGGGCGGGGGTCGGGGAGGCGTGAGCATGTTACGGGGGGGGGGCGGAGGGTTCGGAGAAGGCGGTCCCATGTCCCGACCGAGCCGGCCAGGACGCCCGAGCGTCACAGACAGCAGCAGCATCAGACCGCCCTTAACAGCGCGTCACCCGGCTCCCTCCGCCAAGAGAGAGGAGGAGCGAGGCTCGAGGCGAGAAAGGAAGAGAGAGGGGGACCTCACCTGAGTTCGGGCCACACGCGCACAAGCAGAGCCTGCATCAGCTCCCACACCCGCGCCTGCCCGGCGGGCGAGAAGTGGAGCCCGTCCGACAGCAGCCGCTCGCCCCAGTCGGGCTCCTGGCGTGCAGGGCGGGGTTGGGGGCTTGCAAAGATGGAGCATAGAAGTGTAGGGCGGGGCGCGAGTTTGCAAGTATGCATGATTCATGACGACGAGATGGGCGTGGCGTGGGCGTGGAGCCGTGGTGGCAGCAGTGGTGGCCGGGTGTGTGTGTGTGAACGGGCAAGTGAACGGGCGGGGGCGGGGGCGGGGGCGGAGGGAGGCTCAGGCAAGCGTGCTGGTGACCTGGTGGGGGAATCCAGCCACAGGACCGTCCGCCGCTCGCAGCACCGGGCCGAGGGAGGGAGCCACGATCACACATTCCAGCTCCAGGGTTACATGATAGTTCCTCCCGCGTTGGTCTAAGTGGGTTTGACGTACTAACGTGTAACCCATTATGAATATGTGATCGTGGGCCCGCTCTCGCGTTACGCGGACCAGTGGCTCCCACACCCGGAGGGTTACCCTCCCCTCCTTCCATTCCTTCCCCTCCCCCCCGTCCTCGGGACGGCTCCGGGCAGCCCCGCCACACCCACCCATCCGGCCCCTCGCTCCTACCTGCTGCAGCAGGTTGAACAGGTCGAGGCAGGGCACACCCAGCTCCGCTGCCGCCGCCGCCGCCGCCCGGGCGTAGGGCGCCACGGTGTCCAGCGTGCGGTCCAGCGGCCAGGCCGCGGCGCGCTCGCCGAAGCGCTGTGCGGCACCAGCACCAGCAGCAGCAGCAGGAGGAGGAGGCAGGGGCGTGCGCAAGCCGCCGCGCATGGTGGTCGGTCAGGCAGGGGCGGGCTGTGTCCGAGCCGACAGCGCCGCAGGCACACAGTCTGGCGGGCACGCCCACACCCGCCGACACGCGCCGCCGCCGCCCCGGTACCCCGCTGCCACCGCCATCTCCCGGTTCCCCGGTTGCTGCCGCCGCCTCCCCACCCATCCCCCCAATCCCTCCCCCGCAGCCGCCCCCACCTGGGTCAGGAAGTCGCGCCGCCCCGGGCCCCACACCGGCGGCGTGGTGATGAGCAGGACGCGGCCCACGCCGGCCGCCCGCATGTACGACACCATGCGCCGCAGGTTCCTGCCGTACTCGTCCACCGGCACGTGCTTCTCCCGCCCCTTGCTGCACGCACGCATGCATGGGGGCGGTTACGAGCGAGGGCAGAATCACATGGACGTACACGCATCCTATACACACACACAATCCCACGCGTCGCTGCTGCCGGCACCCCTGACCAGAGCACGTGACACCCAAGGCAGCGCCCGCCGCGGGGACGCCCCCTCGAGCAGTGCAGCGCGCGCGCCAGGCACACATCACAACAGCTGCGGGGGCACCGGCGCCTGCACCGGAACCTTCAACGGTCACGCGGCCGCACTCACGCGGGCCCGTCGCCGTCGGGGAGCACTGCGTCGTTGGCGCCAAACAGGACTGTGGCGAACAACACCCGGCCCTCAGCCGCCGATGGTTGTTGTTGTTGTTGCTGCTGATGGTGGTGCTGTTGTTGTTCCTGCCGCGTAGCAACCTCCTGCTCTGCCTCTTCCTCCGCTGGCCCCAACCCTTCCTTGCCCTTCCGCGCCACGCCGGCCCCGGCCCCGGCTCCGCCCCCGGCGCCGGCACTCCCACCCCCGGCGGCGCCCGGGGTGAGCGGGCCGCCGCCAAAAATGTACGGCAGCGTGTGCATCGCCCACCGCGTGTTGTAGGCCGAGAGCCCGCGGTTCACAACGTCCGCCTGCAGGGGGGCCGGGGGGGGGGAGGGGGTTGCATTCATGATGAGTTAAGTTACGGGCGAAAGCGGGGTTGTCGTTACCAGCCCAAGCTAATCCAAACCAAAAGCTAATCCAAACCAATGCGTGTGCGTCAGTGCGTGGGTGTCCGGTTATGTGCACGAGTACGGCGGGGCTGCATACCACGTGCGAGCTGGTGTCGTCGGCATGGGCGGGAGCGCGGCCTCGGGCTGCAGCCGCGGTGTCGTGTGGCGCCGGTACGCCCGTCGGCCCGGGTTGCTTGGCACGCGCTCCCGTGATGCCCTACACCTATGCCCTACTCCGTCTCCCCTGGAAGATGCGCCCTCCTCCCGCCCCTCACCCTCCGCGTGTAGTTGGCCGCCATGTAGGCCGCCCAGCCGCCTGGCTGGTCAAACCCGCGCTCCGTGAGGCTGTCGCCAAAGAGGATGATGCGCGGGCGTGTCGGCACAACGATTGAGCCGGATGTGACCGGCCCTAGCGTAGAAAACCAGCATGTTGTTGGCTCATATGTTTGCGCCTTATGCGCTAGCGAGAACGACGAGTTAATGCTCTTCCATGGCCAAATTAGCAGCGCCAACGCCGACAATCCAAGCAAAGCCACCACAGCTGTGATGGATATGCGGTTTGAATGAAACAGCTCCTGCCCCTGTTTTGCAGGCGGGTGGCCCTGTGTCGCCTGGTGTTCTGCTGCACTGGGCGCGGAAATGTGAAGTCGCGAAATAGCCATCGCTCCTCTCTGCGCACTCTACATGGCTATACGTACAGTGTCAATTACACTCTGAAATAACGAAAGAATCTCCACTCGCCCCGTCATCCGCCGCGCGAAGGGTGGGCTCAATGGGTGTTGCGCACACGGCAGCCACCGCCGACACCTCCCCTTCGTCTCCGCCGCTCCGCCAGAAGTGCACGCCAAAGAATAACCTCCCTACGCTCCAACCAAGCATTCTATATGTGCTGCCTACGCACCCATGCGCTGCCTACTGCCACAGCCAAATCTGCATTTGCCTTGCAGACCCGCACCAGGCCCCCACAGCATCATTCTTCTCGCCAGTCAGCCTCGCCAACCCATCCCGCGCGCCTACTAGCTGCTCCGCCCCGCGCTGCGCCCACCCCCACCACTACCACCACCACCCACACCAGCTGCATACGTTCCGCAGCCCTGCGGGGCCCCGCGCTCCCGCTATGCCTTGGCGCCGTTGGCGCCCGCGGCGGCCTTGCCCCCGCCTGCCGCCTTGCCCGCGCCCTGCGCCTGCTGCCCGCCCTGCGGCGCGAAGCTGGAGGGGATGTCGGCGAAGTTGATGGCGTCCCAGGCGGGGAACTGCGTCTGCAGCGCCTCGGGCCTGCGGGGAGAGGGGTGGGGCCGGGTGTGTGGGACGGCGTGGGACAGGGCTGGCAGCAGCGCCGCCGCGGACTCGCTCTGAGCCCACTCTCCGCGTCCTAGTAGAGCTGAGGCATGGGGGTTGATTCGGGTTGGGGGTTGGCTCCCATAACCCAGCCTCCAGCCTTTTCCTCCCTGTTGCGCGGCGCATCTCTCTCGTACCGCACCCCACTCCGTCCCCAGCATCCCGCGCACCCGCCGCCGCCATCTGCGCCCCCTCCCGCGCCCGCCCCACCCACCGCGTCTCGGGCCACTCCCGCCACACCGCCTCCCGCACCAGCGCCCACAGCCGCTCCTGCCCGGTGGGCGTGAGGTGCAGCCCGTCACACAGCAGCCGCTCGCCCCAGCCCTCCTCCTGCGGCCGTGCGGTGCCGGCACGGCGCGAGCACAGGGCAAACACACGAGTGAGCGAGCGGGCGGGCGTGAGAGTCCGAGCGGGTGAGGGCGAGCGCAAGCGTCACACATGCACGCACGCACGCACGCACGCACGCACGCACGCACGCACGCACGCACCCAGCCCTCACCTGCTGCAGCAGCGTGTTGAGGTCGAGGCAGGGCACGCCCAGCTCCGCCGCCGCCTCCGCCGCCGCGCGGGCGTAGGGCTGCGTAGCCTCCTGCGTGCGGTCCAGCGGCCAGTCCTTGGACTGCTCGCCCACACGCTGCAGGGCGGGAGCGCAGGGGGAAGCGCACACGTGGTGGTGCGACAGGGCGGCGGTGTGAGAGGGTGGCAACAAAAAGACCGCGAGTACACGCGAATCCATCCCGGGCAGTGCGTGCGTGGACGGCAGCAGCCCCGACGGGATGACATTGACTCGTAACCCAAGCCAGTGACTGGCCACATTGGTGCGTGCACGCCAGTCCATCTCGGCCAGTCCGCGCGTGCACGACAGCAGGCCGCCACGTACCCAGAGCATGTGTTTCCGCCGCCCCGGGCCCCACACCGGCGGCGGCGTCAGCAGCAGGATGCGGCCCACGCCGGCCGCCCGCATGTACGACACCATCTGCCGCAGGTTCCTGCCGTACTCGTCCACCGGCACGTGCTGCCGCGCGCTGTGCCTGCGGTGCAGCCCGCAGCAGCAGGGGGCGTCGCCGGGCGGGGGGGGTGCTTCAAGAGCGTTCTTGTGGCACACGGTCGCACGGCGTTCCTCGCTTCCACGCCTGGCGTCTGCCCCGGTCCCGGCGCTGCCCGCTCGCAGCTACCAACGGCATAGCAGGGGGGAGTAAGAGTCGCCTAAACCACCAGCAAAAGAAGTATCGGAAGCTCACTCTGGCCCGTCCGTCTTCGCGGCGTCGTTCGCGCCGAAGAAGAGCGTGGCAAAGAGCACCTGCCCCGCCAGCGCGCCGCCGCTGCTACTGCCGCTGCTACTGCCGCCGGTTGCGGCCGGCGGTCCGAACACGTACGGCAGGACCTGCAGCGCCCAGCGCGTGTTGTAGCCCGACATGCCCCGGTTGACCACGTCTGCCTGCGGGGGGTGGGGTGGTGGAAGGGGAGGAGGGGAGGAGCAGGGAGGCAGCGGGTTAGGCGTGCGTGGCGTGCGTGGCTTGGCGCCTCGACATGACAAGCAGCGTAGCTCCATCTCGTGAGACGGCCCTTCGTGTGCTGCCCCAGACGGCCCTTCGTCAGCTTGTGGGGGCAGAGGCGCTGGTGGAGCGCAGATGCACGTG
The DNA here is from genome assembly GCA_016834605.1 of Chlamydomonas incerta. NCBI lineage: Eukaryota > Viridiplantae > Chlorophyta > Chlorophyceae > Chlamydomonadales > Chlamydomonadaceae > Chlamydomonas > Chlamydomonas incerta. The sequence continues at coordinate 493,504 of JAEHOC010000036.1, forward strand.
TGCCCTGCCTGTTGTGGCGCGCATGCCCGCCAATGACAGCAGCCCCCACCCCCCAGCACCCGCCTCGCGGCCTGCTGCCATCCCTTGCACGCTTCCCGCCCTCCCTCCCCCCCTCACCCTCCGCGTGTAGTTGGCCGCCATGTAGGCCGCCCAGCCGCCTGGCTGGTCAAACCCGCGCTCCGTGAGGCTGTCGCCAAAGAGGATGATGCGCGGGCGTGCCGCTGCGACAAACGAGCCCGCGCTCGTAGGCGCAGCGGCCGCGCCCGGGGTCGCCGACGCCAACATTGCTGTCACACCGTCTTTTGGTGCACTGGAATCGCCCGATACCGATGCCGGGGACCGCTGGAGCACGACTCGCGAGAGCGACGATGACGAAGCCTTCAGCGGCCAGGCCAGCAGTGCAAGCGAAGCGAGAATGAGCAACGAGGCGATGGTGGTAGCCACCAGGTCGAATGTGCTGACTCGCGGGGTAGAGGGACTACGAGAGGGACTCCGCGCGAGAAGCGGTGATCGCGGGCTCGGTCTACTCAAGCCCCCTATGTACATTCATACACCTATTTAACACCAGGAAATTCCTGAAGCATTTAGACAGCTAGAAATTTGCGTGCCTTTCCCGACTGTTGCGCCATGCACACGATCCAACCCGGGAACTTTTGCAGTGAGAGTCTTCAATATAGTTAGAATGTGTGTTACCGTTGCCATCAATCACTTCAGCTCGCCGTAACTCTGACAGGGCCGAGAGACGTAAGACTGAGCGAGTTCCTCGTCGCCAAGGCCCGCTTTGTTAACTTCTCACCAGCGACACATGACACGCATATAATATAAATGACCTTAGCATAGGAAGATCTGCACAGCGCCGAAGCTCTGCACCATGCTTCCTTCTGCCGGCTCGTGCGCTGCGAGAGCGGGGCCGGTCACGCCAACGCAAAATGCGTTGTCTTGGATTCAATCCCAACACGTCGTGCCGCTTCCACCGCACCATAGAACTCGGCCTTGCGCCGGGCAGGTCTCGACCAGCGCCAGCTCCAGCTCGCACAGTGGGCCGCTGGCCAGCCCACAAACACCATTGCTATCCTCAAGGTAACGAGAAATTATTGCATCAGAGATCCCTGAAATCGGTTCCAGCGCCGAGCAGCGACCCAGTCTGCAAGCAGCCCTTTTACTCAGGGCCGCGCTGGATGTGTGAAATTTTGCAGACCTTCCGTGCCTGGATGCTCTGCCACTTCAACGATAAACACTCCATGGCAGGTGAGCCGGGCGCAAGGGAGTCGACCAGGGACAACACATTGCGCGGCCTGCGCTGCTATATGCACCTCCTCACATGTTCCTTACACAACACAGGGCGCAGCAGTGCCGCGGAGCGCCCATGGACGCGTCGCCGGGGCGGTGCCGACGACGCGTTCGCAGCACGCAGCCGTGGCGGAGCCGGACCCTCGCGCCACGCCATCGGCCCAGAACTGCGACCGCGAGCCCGGTGTGGGCGCGTCCGCGGCCTCGGTGTCATCAGCTTCGGGGCTTCATCTCCCGGGGGTCAGTAACGGCAACGGCAACGGCCCTACCTACCCGCGCAGCACCGATCCGGCCGGGCCGACAAGCGTGCTGCCTGCGGCCCATGCCCCCGGGACCAGCAGCACCAGCAGCAGCAGCAGCAGCAGCAGCAGCAGCGCGGCTGCCGCCGCGCCCACGCCCACCCCCGCTACAGCCGCAGCCGTGTCACCAGGCACGGCAGTAGCAGAGGCCTCGGCCCCCCGCGACGGCGCCGCCGACCACGCGCTACTGCGCCTCATCCTGGACGCGCCCTCCTGGCAGGCGCTGCGCGACGTGCTGCTGCAGCACCAGGAGGCGCACGCGGCGGCCTCGCGCCTGGCAGCCGCCACCGCCGCCATAGCCACCGCCGCCGCCGGTGTAGCGGCCGCCTCCCCTGCAGACGCAAGCGCAGCAGCCAGCACCAGCGGCAGCAGCAGCAATGCGCTCGGCCTCGATGCAGCCGGTAGTGCCAGCAGCGGCGCCGCCGGCTCCACACCGCCGCCGCCCGCCTTCACGCCGCGGCACCTGTCCACCGCGCTGCACGCCGCCAGCCGCCTGGTGGCCGACCCGCGCGCCCTCAGCGCCGGCGAGCGCCTGGCCCTGGGCGACTTCGTGCGCGGCCTGGGCCGGGCCTGCGTGGCGCCGGCCCTGTCCGCCGCCTCCGCGTCCGCCTCCGCGCCCTCTGCCTCCTCGGCCTCTGTTTCGGCGTCAGCGTCGGCCAAGGTGCTGGAGGCAGTAGGGGCCGTGGGAGGAGGGGGCGCCGCGGGCGCGGCGGCGGGCTTCGCGCCGGTGGACCTGACCATGGCACTGCGCGCTCTGGCGCGGCTGCTGGGCGCGGTTGGGCCGGCGGCGGCCGGCGGCGGCGGTCCCGGGCTGGCGGGCGGGCCGGGGAGCCGGCGGCGAGCGCTGGGCCGGGAAGAGGCGGAGGCGGACGCGGAGGGGGGCGGCCTTGACGGGGAGGCGGAGGCGGAGGAGTATGAGGACGAGGAGGAGGGCGAGGGGGAGGAGGGCGAGGACGAGGAGGGCGCGGGCTTCGTGGGGCGCAGCCCCGGCCGCCGCGGCTGGTCCGGGTCGCAGTCGTACGACGAGTACGAGCACGGGCACGGGCACGGCAGCTCGTACCGGTATGGCGATGCGCTGGAGCTGTCGCACTACGGCGCCGGGCAGGGCGACAGGTCCTCCTCGCAGCCCTCCTCGCAGTCGCAGCCCTCGCAGTCGCAGCCGACATCGCGCTACAGCGAGCGCGGGCTGCAGGCGGGCTGGCTGGACGGCGAGTGGCTGGAGCGGCTGCTGGCGCCGGCGGTGGAGGCGCGGCTGCAGGTGCGCGGCGGCCGGATGGCGGGAGGGGGGGGGAGGCGGGAGGTGGCGGGCGGGAGCTGTGGCGGCGGTGCGGGAGAGGGTGGTGGCGGGAAAGTGTGGCGGGGATGGCGAAGTTGTGCAGTGGGAACGGTGGTGTGTGCGTGGCAGAGCGCGGCAGTGGGTGGTGGGGGCTGGCAAGCAGCCTGGTTGTACTGGTGTCTTCGGGCGTGCGGCGTACCGAATGGCGTCCGGCCCCGAAGCCCCACGCCGACCCTCTCGCTGCCTGCGACAAATTTCCCCACGCCCGCACCCTTGCCCCCGCCCACACGCCCGCACTCACACGCCCTCGCGCCCGCACTCTTGCCCGCGCAGGAGTTTGAGGGGCGCCACGTGTCGGGCGTGCTGTGGTCGCTGGCCACCCTGGGCGTGCGGCCACGGCCCGAGCTGCTGGGCGCGCTGTGCGGCCGCGCCGCGCACCTGTGCCGCCCGCGGCAGCAGCTGCTGCAGCAGGGCGGCAGCGGGGCGCTGCGGGGCGGCGGGGAGGAGGTGGCGCTGACGCCGCAGGGGCTGTCGCTGACGCTGTGGGCGGTGGCGCGGCTGGGCTACGTCCCGCGCGCCGCGGTGCTTGAGTGCCTCAAGGCCGCCTGCCTGGCGGACATGCAGCCGCAGCAGCCGCCACGCAACGGCAGTAGCAATGGCAGTAGCAGCGGCAGTAGCAGCCCTGGCGCCCAGGCGAGTGCGCTGGACGTGGCGCAGCGGGTGTGGGCGCTGGCCACGCTGGGGGTGCACCCGGGCGGCGCCTGGGTGGACGCCGCGACGGACGCCTTCCTGGCGGTGGCGGCGGGCGGCGGCGGTGATGGCGGCGGCGGCGGTGATGGCGGCGGCGGCGGTGGGCGCGACGCGGCGGCGGCGGCGGCGCACCAGCAGCAGGTGAGGGTAGCGGGGTCGGGGGGCGCTGGGGCGATGGGGTTTGGGGGCACGGTGCAGGGGCGGAGCGGAGGCTGCAGGCCCGGTGGTGGGGAAGGGTGCAGAGGGGAGGGCAGTGGGTCACGGCCGGCGGCGTTTGTGGAGGCTGGCGACAGTTTAGGCAGGGTTAGCGGGCCCAGGAGGGTACGGGCCAAGTCACGGACTGGTAGGAGCCGCCGACTGCCTGTTACATGCCTGGCCTACTGACGGCTTCCTGTGTTCCTCTCTGGTCTGACGTGGCCGCAGGTGTGGGTGCCGGTGTCGGTGTCGGGGCAGAGCTGCAGCATGTTTGTGTGGGGCCTCGCCCGCCTTCACGCGCTGGCGCCGCGGCCCAGCAGCCGGCAGCCGCAGCCGCCGCAGCTGGCCGCGCCTGGCGGCGCGCAGTCGGGCGCAGCCACCGCAAGCAGCCAGGCAGCGGCACGCAACGAGGCTGTTGATGTGGAGGAGGATGCGGAGGAGGAGCGGCAGCGGGCGGAGCGCGTCGCCAGCTCGCTGTCAGCTAGCACCTCAGCGGGCAGTAGCAGCAGTAGCGGCAGCAGCAGCAGGCAGGCGCGCACGGCCCGGAGCAGCATCAGCATCCGGCCCGCCGGCTTCGAGGCCGCGGTGGCGCACGCTGCGGCGGTGCCGGTGCGGGCGGCGCAGCCGGTGGTGGGTCTAGCAGACGCCGCCGAGGAGCTTGAGCAGTGGCTGAGCAGCGCAGTCGGCGGCGGCCCGTCGACCGAGGCGGTCGCCAGCCCTGGCAGTAGCAGCAGCCCTGGCAGTAGCAGCAGCCCTGGCAGTGGCAGCAGCACCGCCGCGGAGGGCGGCGGCGGCGGCGGCGGGCTGTGGGCTCGCGGCCGGGCCAAGGTGCTGCTGGCGCTGCTGGCTCGGGCGCTGCCGGCCATGGAGCCGCAGCACCTGGCCACCAGCCTGTGGGCGCTGGCGGCGCTGCAGCTGCGGCCCAGCCAGCCCTGGCTGCAGGTGGGGCCGCGGGGGCGCGGTGGGCGCGGTGGTGGCGGTGCGAGGGGCGGCCGCGGCGCACCTGTCAGGGCGCAGTGGGCTGGTGGTGCTGCGGCTTTATGCGTTTGCACTTGCCTCACTTGCCTCACTTGCTGCACTTGCCTCACTTTCCTCCCTTTCCTCACTTGCCTCTCTCGCCGCAGCTCAAATTCTCACTCCCATCCTGGTCCCCCTGCTGCACCCTCTGCACCCCCTGCTCCTCCCCGCCACCCGCCACCTCCACCACCACCAGGCCTACCTCGACGCTACGGGCCGCCGGCTGTCGCTGGCGCTGCTGCCCGCCGCCGGCACCGGCACACCCTCGGCCGCCGCCGCAGCAGCCGCAGCCGCAGCAGCTGCTGCTGGCGGGGGCGCTGGAGCTGCAGCTGCTACTGCCGGCGGGCGGCCGTACGGCGCGCAGGCTCTGGCCATGACGGCGGGCTCGCTGGCGCGGCTGGGCTACCGGCCGCCGCTGCCGTGGATGGTGTGCCTCACAGAGGTGCGTCGCCGAGGGGTCGGAGGCCGGGGCCGGGGGTCGGGGGGCGGGGGCCGGGGGCCGGGGACCGGGGGTCGGGAGGCGTTGGATGTACCGCGTGGGCGCGCGGCAGCGTGGCGAGCGCCCACCAGGCCGCCACGCACGCAGCTGGCACACGGCACTGCCGGCAGGTCGCTCACGCCCGCACCTCGCGACATTCCATATGTATCATGCATTCATGCACCCCACGCCTATTGCAACACTGCTCTTGCCATCTTTGCAACCACCCCCACCCTCCACCCTCCACCCTCCACCCCAACTAGGTGTGCCGCAAGGAGCTGCCGTCCTTCGGCCCGCACGCCGCCGTCACGCTCACGTGGGCGCTGGCGCGCCTCGCCTACCGGCCGCCCTCCGCCTGGACCGCCGCCTTCGCCGCCGCCACGTGCCGCCTGCTGCCCGCCATGAGCCCGCTGGGCCTGGGCCTGATGCTGTGGTCGGCGGCGCGGCTGCGGCTGCCGCTGCCGCCCAGCTGGGTGCGCGCCGCCGCCGCCGCCAGCGCGCCGCACCTGCGCGCCGGCGCGGCGGGCTGGGAGCGCGCGGCGGCGCTGCTGGAGGCGCGCGCCGGCGTGGCGGCGGCACAGGCTGCGGCGGCGGCCGCCGGCGGCGGCGGCATGGCGGCGGTGCTCGCCAAGCTGCCCCGCGCGCAGCGGCTGCAGCTGCAGCAGCAGATGGAGCTACTGCAGCAGCTGACGGCGCGGCAGGGCCCGGGCGCGGGCCAGGGCAGGGACCCGGTGGCGGCGGCGCTGGCGGCGCTGCAGCCGCTGCCGCTGCAGCCGGAGCTGCTGGCGGCGCAGGTGTGGGCGCTGCCGCAGCTGCTCAAGCGGCCGGGCGCGCGGCCGCCGGGCGCGTGGGTGGCGCTGGCCGAAGGCGCCACGATGGCCGCCGTGCGCTACACGCACGCCGCCGCGGGCGGCGCAAGTGCTACAGCCGGTGCAACAGCCGCCTCGCAGGGCGCGTTGGACCCTCGCACCCTGGCCATGCTGCTGCAGGGCTGGGCGCGCATGCGCTGCCCCCTGCCGGAGGCCTGCCTGTCGGCGGCCCTCGCCTGCATCGAGCGGGAGGCGGCGGCGGCTGTAGCTCCCGGCGGCGCTGCTGCTGCTAAAGCCGCAGCGGTGGAGCCGCAGCACGTGGTGCTGGTGCTGTGGTCGTGCGCGGTGGCGGGCGTGAGCCCTCCGCCCGAGGCGCTGCAGCGGCTGATGCAGCTGCACGCGCAGCTGCTCATGCGGCGGCAGGGCGCGGCGGCGGCGGCGGCCGCGGCCGCGGCCGTGGCGGCCGCCACAGCCGCGGCTGCTTCGGCGGCGGGCGGCGGCTCGGCGGCGGGTGGTGACGGCGGGGGCGGGCCGGTGGAGCCGGCACTGGAGCTGGAACGCATACAGGTGCGCTGGGGCGCGAGGGCGAGGGCGCGGGCGGCACGGGGGCTGGATCAGGGGGTCGGATTCTGGGAGATACGTCGTGCTGGCGCTCTTGTTCTGTAGTTGCGATCTGTCAAAGTCCGAGAGTCCGCAGTCGCAAATGTAACCCGTCATGTGCTGTGTCGTGCGGCGTTGTCGTCAACAGGACGGCGTGGAGATGCAGCGGCAGCTGCTGGCCGAGCTGATGGTGGGCGCGGGTGGCGGCCGGCAGCAGGAGCTGGGTATGCTGCTGTGGAGCCTGCTGCGCGCGGGCGCGCCCTCGCCGCCGCCCTGGCTGCCCGCCGTGCTGGCGGCGGTGGGGCGGCGGCTGGAGGAGTCGGCGGCCGCCGCGGAGGCGGCGGAGGCGGAGGCCGAGGCGGAGGCGGCGGAGGTCGAGGCGGCGGCGGCCGCGGCTGCGGCGGCCGGGGTGATTATATCCTCAGCGTCGGCGTCGGCGTCGTCGGTGGCGGCTCCGTCGGCGGCTGGGTCGTACTACGGCTCCATGATGTCTGGCGGCAGTAGCAGCATGGCCAGCATGGGCAGCATGGACGGTGGCGGCGCCGGCGCCGGCAGTAGCAGCGTCGACGTGGCGGTGGTCGCGCCGCCGCAGTGGCAGCGCCCGCCCGCCGAGCAGCCGGACGCGCAACCGCGCAGCCACCGCACCTCCCTCGCCACCCCCTCCCCTACCTCCTCCTCCACTGCCTCCCCCACCCCCACCTCCTCCTCGGCTTCCCCCACCGCCGCCGCCGCCGCCTCCTCCTCCGTGTCGCTGCTCACGGTGGCCACCCTGGCCCGCGCCTGCCTGGCCTGGCGCCTGTACCCCGGCGACCGCTGGATGGCCGCCGCCGCCCGGTGCCTGGAGGCCGGCGCGCTGCGCACCGTCTACCGCCGGCGGCGGCGCGCCAACTTCGAGGCCGAGGTTCGCTACCTGCTTGCAGAGCTGGACGTGCTGGGTGGTAATGGAGGCGGTGGTGGTAGTGGTGGTGCTGGTGGGCGGCGGGAGCAGGCGGTGGGAGAGGGCGCGGGTGGGGAGGTGGTCGGGGCTGGGGCGGGCGCGGGCTGGGGAGTGGGGGGCGTCGGCGGCCGGCGGCGCGGCGGGCGGCAGGAGGACGCGATTGCGGCGGCGTGGGCGGCGGCGGACGTGGCGGGCGCGGCGCTGGGGAACGCGGTGGCGGCGGTGGCGGCGGGGTCTGCGGCGGCTTGGATGCAGGGGCTGGTGCACTGGGGAGGGCTGGGGCATTGAGTGGGCCCCCCGCAGCCTGTTCGAGGCATGGAGGCGGCCTGTCTCGCAATCCTAAGCGCCGCCTTAGGTTGAGCGTTTTTGTATGCTGCGTACTCGGTCGCGTACTACCGTACTCGGTCGCGGCCGAGAGGGAGTTGCTGACGGCGGATGGCCCCAGACAGCCGGGCAGGTACGGTGGATCGGGATCGGGCAGGTTTGGGCGTGACCGGAGGCAGGAGGTTCGCGCCTTCGCGATGCTGTGTGGGGAACTGGGGATTGCTGAATGCATGCGGGTGGCCTTGCCACGCTAGACAGTGCCACGCAGCCACGTGTGGTTGTTGCTGGCTGCCACACGCAGCCGTAGATAGTATTAGGCAGGAGTTCAGAAAGACGGTTGCTAATTGCTATCTGGCAATGTGGTGGGGCGGCGGGGCAGGTCAGGGTGGAGGACGAAGGGAATGGGCGACACGGTGCGGGTACTGGGCACCTGCGCCTGCGGGACTGGTGCAAGCGGGGTGGGTCGAATGCCCGAATGTAAGGGTGCTGCGTGCCGCCCGTTTGGTGCCTGCCTGCAAGGCTGCAGCCGCGCGTCCGGGGTCTGCGAGGTTGGCTAGCCGCCCCGTGGTCCAGCGTCAGGCGCAGGACCCCTTCCAGGGTCCGTGCAGGTCCGTGCAGCCTCCATGGTGACGCACGGTCCTTCGGTCAAAGCCCTACCTTCGGCAATGGCGGTGGCCGGCCCCATCCAGTACCCTGCGAATCATTAAGCTTCGTATCTGTGCCCTTGACCTCCGAACGCTCGTTGCTGCAACAGTTCTCGACGGGCTTTGCAATCGACACCCACAAGCACGCACGGCTCCTTTGTTGTAGCTTTGAGGCCACGTATTCATGATATAAACTGTGCAGCGCCCTTAGTAATTTTGTCATCAGCGCGACGGGGCTTCTGTGTCTGATGTCAGCCTTCGCCGACGCGAGGGGAGCGCATCTCAATAGCTCGTCAGCATACCACTGTAGAGATGTCATAGACGTAGTCTTGGCACGGGCCCCGCTGAAGGAGGGTGTTTCGGGGATGCACTCTCGGCGGAACGCGATGTCGAGTTCCTTGCGCCGCAGCGCTCGCATGGCCACCATTCCGCAAGGGTGCGTTTCGGCCATGGCCGAGGGGTGGGGTCTGTGCTGTCACAGCGACGGCCGGGGGCCGTCGTCTGTGTCAACAGCCGGCAGCTGCGGCCGGGGCCGCCGTCTGTGCACGGCTGTGGGGACTCCCCAAGCAGCCCCCTTAACACCGCCCCTGAGCGCCTCTCATTACGCCCATCCATGTCGCTCCTCTCTCACAGGCTGGGGGGCAGCCGCGGCCTGGGCTGGCGGCCGGCGCCCTGCCCGGCAGTCCACTCCCTGGGCGTGTGCGCCGCCGGCTCTGGGGGCCAAGGTCTGGGCAGCCGTGCTGCTGCCCCTGCCGAGGCCCCGCCCTGCCCCGCCGCCCCCACCACCTGCTGCTCCTCTCCCTCCTCCTCCTCATTCTGCCTCTCATACTCGGGCGCTCGCCAGGGCCTCTTTCGCCGCCGCCACCAGCCCGCCACGCTCCCCACCACCGTGCCGCGCGCAGCCGGCAGCGGCAGCAGCAGCAGCAGCCAGCCCACCGGCAGCAGTAGCAGCAGCAGCAGCCACGCGGCGCACGCCAGCGGCAGCGGCAACACCGGCAACACGCTGAACAGCGGCAGCGGCGATTTCCCCACCGACCCGTTCAAGAGCGCCTACGACGACCGCGTGCCGCCCGGCCTGGCCGCCGGCCGCAACATGGTCAACACCCGCACCGGCCCCGCAGACGCAGCCAACGCCGACAGCAGCAGCGACGAAGACGACCCCCACCACATCGCCCGCTCCGCCGCCGTGTCCTCCGCCGCCGTGACCGCCGGCGCGGCGTCGGAGGCGGCGGCGGCGCAGCTGGCGGCCGCCGCGGTGGCGGTGGCGGCGGCGCAGATGGCGGCGCCGCCGCCGCGTGTGGGCGCGGGCCGGCTGCTGGGGCGTGTGGCGGGCCTGCTGCGGTCGCACTTCCTGCCGGTGCTGCTGCTGTACGGGCTGAAGGATGCGGCGGCGTTCTGCCTGCACCGCGTGGTGCAGCGGCTGACCAACCATGGTGCGGGTGGGGTGGGGGGGTAGCCGTGCATGTGACGGGGGAGGGAAGGGGAGGGAAGGGCAGGGGGAGAGGGAGAGGGAAAGGGAAAGGCAAAGGGAAAAGGAGAGGGACATGGGGATGTAACAACGCGTAAGAGCGGGATGGCAGGAGGGCGGGAGCGCGGCTGGTGTGGACGGGGGCAAAGGGGCGGGACAAGGAAGGAACGCCTGATTGGAATCCACCCAACACCCAACACCCAACAACCCTCCCCTTCATATGCCTCCTCCCCCTGCGTCCTCCCCCTTGTCTCTTTACGGGATTGGTTCACAGTAAACCCCTGCGTCCTCCCCCTGCGCCCCTGCTCCCCTTTTGCCAGCCGCCGAGGTGCTGCTGGCGGCGCCCACCTCCACCGCCGGCAACCCCTGGTGGCTGTTCCTGGATGCGGGGTTCATGCGCGCGCACCCGGGTGCGGCTTGGGGCGGGGCGGGAGGGGAGGGAGGGGAGGGAAGGGGAGGGAGGAGGGGGGAGGGCCTGGGGGCGACCGGCGGTTTGCAAGCGCCTGAAGTGTCCAGGCGCACAGCACAGTGGTGGGTTCAGGGAATCGGGGTTCAGGGGGGGGGGGGGCGTTCTCAAGACGCAACCATTACGCACAACTCGGTTACGCACGGTGAGTCATGAGTCGGCAATCGCCCTTCGTATCGCCCTCTCACTTGTTAGCCCGGGGCGCCCACGCACACACGCACACGCACACACAGGCTATGAGGTGCTGGTGGGCCTGTTCTTCCTGGTCAGCCTGCCGCTGTCCATCGCGCTCAACACCCTGGCCTTCACCACCGCCACCCTGCTGTGCTGCCCGCCCGAGCTGCGCCCGCCCGAGGCGCGGCAGGCGCTGGAGGCGGCGGCGGCGCGCGCCGCGGCGGCGGCGGCGGCGGCGGGCGGTGGCGGCGGCGGCGCCGGCGGCAGCAGCAAGGGTGGGTCCGGCGCGCGAGCGCGGTGGCACTTGGCGCGGGATGGGAAGCGCGCTCCTTTCGTGGGGGGGATCATGCAATGATGGCGAATCAGCGGTGTCGGTGGCATCCGGCTCGGGCCACCCACAGGCTGCCATGGTCAAAACGTGGGAGCTCAGACCAGCTGTCCGGTGTGGGCACGTCCGACAGCGCGCCCCTCCTTAAATTCCAGCTGTCCGTTGACCGCCACACACACACACTCCGTCTCTGTCTATCTCGTGCTTTCTAACACACCCTGTATCTCGCGCCCTCTCTCCTCCGCCCGTCCAGGCGGCTCCGCGGCGTCAGGCGGCCCGGGGCCGCTGCAACTCGAGGAGTCGACGGACGCGCTCGCGGACCTGGGCATTGGCGTGGTGCGGCCCGCCTCGCCTGCCGCTTCGTCTTCCTCCTCCACCCCCGGCCCCTCGGCCGCTTCGTCTCCCGCGCCCTCCACCTCGGGCCCAACGCACACGCCGGCCGCCGCCGCCGCCACCAGCGCTACAGCCGCCGCTTCCGCCTCCTCCTCCGGCACCGCTGCTACAGCCACGGACGCGGACGGCGCGCCAGCGGCGGCAGCTGACGGCAGTAGCGCCGCTGCCGCCGCCGGCGAGGACGGCGGCGGCGGCGGCGGGCTGGGCGCGGCGCTGGCAGCGGCGGTGCGGGACATTGGCGCGCTTCTGCCGGCGGTGGCCGCTATGCTGCGGCGGGTGTGGTGGGTGGACATGAACATCAACGTGCGGGCGCTGCCGCTGCAGGTGCGTGCGCGCTGACGCGGGAGGGCGGGGGCGGCGGTTGGGCCGAGTGGCGGGCGAGTGTGAGGCGGGTTGGGGCGAGTGGGGAGCGAATGCAACCCATGCCGTGCAAGCAACCGCTCGCCGTACATCTGCCTGCCGACAGCTTTGTATGGAAGGGCTTTGTGTGAATTGAAGGGAGAGCAAAAGGAGCAAAAGGTATTGCCCTCACCTGCCGGCTGCGCACTCTGTGCGGCCATCGCAACTCGCGACCCATATGCGTGTCATTGTGTCGTGTCAGTGTGCCACCGCACCACGCACTCCACACGCGCACACGCATTGCCCGCCACGCACACCCATTGCCCGTCGCGCCCGCTGGACGCCCTGTCGACACACTCGCGCTCGCAGGGGCTGTGCCTGCTGGTGCTGCCGGCGTTCTGGGCGCTGCCGCGGCTGATGCGGATACAGGTGGGCCTGGGTGGGCGGGTGGGTGGGTAGGCGGGTGGGTGGGTGGACGTTGCAAGGGTGGTGAAAAGAAGTGGAGCAGGGTAGACAGCAGGCATAGCGAGGTGAGGGAAAGGGGGGGGGTGGCGCGTCGTGGGACTGGGAGGGGCGGAGGGCACGAGGCGCGGGCGGCGGGCTGGGCGGTCTGTTGCTGCACCTCCCACACCGACCTCCCATGTGTGCACACACGTGACCCCACGTCCGTGCGTACCGACAACCGCACATGCACCTGCACGCACAGCTTCACTCGCGCGACTGTGCCCATCTGGTCTTGAGCATGAGCATGAGCATGTTACATGGCTTGAAGTCCATGCGGCCCCACTAACTCCTTTGAGTCCGGAGGCGCGATGATAACTAAACAAAGGGGAATCAGCTAGCGGTTGCGCAATTCACTAGACCGAAGCGTTGTCACCGCGTGCAAGTAAGCAGCTAGCTTTTGAACGTCCGTGCCAAGCATAGCTCTTTTCATATCACTACCTGTAATACCCACTGCTTCCCTCAAGCTCGCGTACTTCGTGCATTCCAGCAAGACGTGCTTTTCGTCTTCCACGCCTCCATTCCCGCACAGCCTACACACCCGTTGCGCCCTAGCCCGGTACTGTCCCCCCGCCTGGGGGCGGTTCACTTCCAGGTCCCAGCAGCCCAAACGAAAGCGCATTAGGGCTATCAAATGCTTATGCGCCACGTACTGCCTCATATGGGCTAGTCTGCCTTGCTCAATCGATGCATCTTTTAGTGGCACTCCCATCCACTGCAGATACCTGCACATTTTCACCCCTGGCGCGCCGCCCACAGAGCGCCGCCCCCCACTTTCAGCAAACAATCGCGGGTCAGTGTGAAGACTAGCAGCGTCCCATTCGTGCATAAGTTTGCTGGAAAGCTCAGCTAGGAGCGTCCCAACCGGCAGCTCAGTTCGAAGCAACCATGCACCCAGCGCAGCCTGGCCTTGCGGTCCTTTTTCGGACCAGTCGTAACCTAGCTTCCTACATACCTTATACAGCTTGCTTACCCAGCACATCCCCTGGAAAGCACTTGCTACTGCCGTGTTCACAGCATCCTCCAAGAACGTGTGCGCGAGTGACTTTTCTTGCTTGACTATGCGGTTCCAAAAACCAAAGACTAGACGCGCCCAATGCAGATGCATTGGGTACGCCGCGAATTCAGCATAAAGCAGCCTGTGTGTTGGCTTACGCACCCCAGCCGCTCTCGCAAGGAAAGACGTCTGCAGCGCAACCATTGGGTCAACCAAGGCCTTCTCGAACAGCGTGCTGGCCTTCCGCCATTTGCCACGTATGGCCCCTTCCTGTGCGCGATCATAGCCACCGTAGCTGACCCCCTCGAAGAGAGAGTACAACGCGTCCGGCCCCCATATCTCTACACCATAGGACAATACCGATCTCACTTGCACATCGAAACAGGTGTGCATAACGTCAGGTGCCAAACAGCCCCTCTTGTCTAGCGCAGCTATCAAACCGAGAGCAGCTCTTTTACCCGCGGCAATCAGCTCCTGGTAGCAGGAATCGAACGTCGTGGCTGGCCCGTAGTAAAGGCCTAGGTACCGCGCGCGCCCCTTCACAGGGATTCGCACGCCTCCGTACCTAAGGGCAGTAGCTCGCACCGCAGACAGTTGCCTCTCTACTGAGGTGCCAGCAAAAACCATGATCTCACACTTGCCTATATTCACACGCATCCCGAAGGCCTCACAGAACTCATGCAACCTGTTTAGCAGGAACTGCATGCGATGGATGGACAGCGCACAGAACGTCAGATCGTCAGCGTACAGCAGGCAGGCCACAAGCTTGCCGCCAATCTCAGGTGCCTCATTACTCCACGTGCGACTGGGTAGTTCGTGCCTATCCCATGCATCTATGTAATCGGCCAGGGCTTCAATGAAGATCCCAAACAGGTCCGTGCTTTTAGGGCATCCTTGCTTAACCCCCTGCAGTGATGCAAACAGGCTGCTTAACTTGCCGTTCACTTTCACCCGTAGGCAGACCTTCTGATAGCATCTCTCTAGCACCGTCAACATGTGCCCGCTCACCCCTCGCTCAGCCAGTCGTTGCCAAAGCACCCATCTAGGCACTTTGTCGAACGCCTTCTCAAAATCAATCTGACAAACAAACAGCGGTTTTGCCCCGATAGCACTGTGCTTATGCGTAATGTGCCGCAGCGCGAACAGATGGTGGGCTGTGCTGTACCCAGCCCTGAAAGCCGCCTGACAGCGATGCCTTCCCTCCGTAACGTCGCCAAACTGTGCGAGCCGTGCCTGGTTGAGGGCGGCGTAGCACTTAGCCAGCGTGCCTCCCACTGCTATGCCTCGGTAGTTCGTACGATCCCCAGCTTCTCCCTTCTTCTTGTACACCGGCGTGAGGTGTGATTCCTCAAACTGCGCAGGGTAATCACCTAGCATCCTAATGCGCTCCATCAAAGCCGTAAGGGCTGGTATAATGGCGTTGACCGTGGTGGGGTTTTCCCCCTCCGTGCGGTAGGTGCATTTCTTGTAGCATTCACTGGGCGCCTCTTCTGGCCCACACGACTTATTGTTGCCCATTTTGCCAACCGCATAGTGCACCTCGTCTTGCGTAAAGCTTGCATTAAGCACCTCGTCAGCCTGCCGTGTACGTTCTGCGACGGCAGCACAGCCTAGAAGCGTCTGCGTTGATCCCTGCCTGCCAATACCGTTTACGTAGCTCAAGATTTCTACTACCCTGGCCTCCGCGTCGCTGGTGCGCTCGTGTAACCCTGCATTATAAAGGCCATCGAAATAAGTACTCCACTCTTCAACATCCTCAAGCGGACACTCGCCTGCCTGCCCACCCTTCAACAGCTGCCAGAGCTTGCGGGGGTTTGTGCGGCATGCCTCAGCATGTCCGCGCAGCGCCTGATGCTCGTAACTAGCCTTGGCCTCGCGCTTTACTCTGTTGTAAACACGCCTCGCCTCCCTTAGGGCAGCGTATTCTGGCCCGTCCCTACTTTTGCCCTTGGCAGTCGCTGTCAACTCCAACACGCCACGCCTATGCTCCCCGCATGCCGCGCTCCACCATGGGGCGTCTTGCCCGCCTCCACATGGCGGCCGGCTTTGCCCGGAATTTCTCCAAGCCTTCATCATGCATCTACGTAGTAGCTGCGCTAGCCGCTCAACCCCTTGCGTGGTGCTGATGCCACTCGTGTGATCGGCAAGCTCATTTTCCAATCCTGCTAGTTCATTACGGACATGCGTTCCTTCCGCAAACAGATCAGCATAGCAGTCAGTCATGCGCTTATTGAATTCGATTCTCCTTCTCTCAGATTGAGGGCCTCCCCTTCGCCCGTCTCTCCCGATGATGTACGGGGATAGTACCAGTGTGACCGGCTTGTGGTCGGTGACTCTAGCACCGCTCATCCTGTGTGGGAGGTCCCACACCTGCATGTGTTGGCATCTGTCCAGCAGACCCGAGGAACATACGTATAAGTCTATAGTGCTACCCCCACCGTTCTCTGTCGGGAAAGTCACCTTACCCGTCAGATCTCCTCTGACTCTGCCATTGAGAACGCCCACCCCCTCATCGCGGCACAGGGCTGCCAAGGCTGCTCCAAAATTATTAGTGCTATCATCCTCGCAAGCGCGCGCTTCTGGGAAACACGCAGCAGATCGCACGAAACCCGGCATGTCTAGGTATTCAAGCAGCTCGTCTCCCAGGTTGCTCGAAGCGACGTCACTCAGACCCCTCCAGCTTCTACGGCCTTCAGCGCCGGCTTCCTCCTTTCTACTAGAGAGCCGAGCGTTGAAGTCGCCCGCTAACAAGACCTCCTCGTCACCCATTCGTACAGACGCAAGCTCAGCCTGAATGGCAGCAAAAAGGTCCGTAGCAATTTGGCTGCCCGTGCGGCATTCTTCCCCCGCGCCTTGATGAAATTTAGAACCCTCGGGCGCCAAGTACCAGGCACCTAGCAGTAAGGCGGGCGTCGCCTCATCACGTGCTGTGAGGCGAAGCCATATCACTTCGCCTCCGCCAATATTGCGTCGCCTAACCAACTTGCAGGCAGAGTTAACTGCCGTTCTTACGTACACAGATATGCCCCCAGCGTTGCGGCATCCCGTGCGCTCCATTGAGTAGCGCTCAAACCCTTCCAACTCACAGTTTCGGCCATGCGTTTCAGTGCACACAATGATATCATGCGCGTCCGTTATGCTTCTACAGCTATCCTCACTATGCAGCTTGGCAGCCCCGCCCCTCACGTTCCAAAGCAAGAGTCTCAACTGTTTGCCCCTCGAGTCATGGGGCTCCTACTGCTGGTCGTGCGCGTCGCCCATGGGCGTGTCGCCGTTTGGCGGTGTGGTGGTGCCTGGGTGCGACGCATCCGGTGTCTGCTGCCCAGCCGCGCCTGCTGCCTGCTCGCCGTGTGCAGGGGCACGGCGGTAGAGCACCAGGCCGTTCTCTGACTTGAGCCAGATCTCCGCTCCGTTCCGCCAGGTGGGACCCCGGTTGTCCTTTGCCAGCTGGGTGTAGTAGGGCTGTTGCGCCTGGCGCGCGCGCTTGCCCTCGATGGTGAGGTAATCCTTCACCACCCACCCCCAGCTCTTGCCCTCCTTTTTGGCTGTGCTGATGAGCTCGTCGAAGCCCGAGCCGTCAGCCCAGCCAGCTGCGAACCAGGCGACAACCTGGTACATGGGCAGCTGCGGCCTTGCCTGCGCTTTGGCACCTGCGCCGCTGCTCTGTGCAGCGGCCGCATCTGCAGCCCCTTCGCTGCCGCCAGGTGCTGGCGCAGCTGCGGTGGCTGCTGGCGTAGCTGCGGTGGCTGCGCCTGATGCCGATGCTGCTTCGGCTTGCGCCTTCTTCTCCTCCCCCTCCTTGCCCAGGCCCCGTACGTGTCTGAACGCGAACCGGCCCACGTCTGGCGAGGTGGACAGCGCCTTGTTGACCGCCGCCTCCATGGCACTCAGGGCCTTGCTGGGCGCCATGCCCTCCGGCAGCTTGATGATCACTGCGCGCCTGTCGACGTGTCCGCCTGCGCCGGGAACCCAGCCGCTGGTGCTGGCCGCACCGCCCCTGCCGCTGTTGGGGATTTCCCGATCACGGGTCGCCGCCGCCGCCTGTCCCCAGCGCCCAGGCTCCCTGCCTCCCGTGGGGCCGCCAGCGGGTCCGCTGGGCCCGGCCGTGCCGGGCGCGTGCCCGGACATGAGCTGGTTAAGCTGTTGCTGCATCTGCGCCTGCTGCTGCTGGAATTGCTGCATTTGCTGTCGCATAGGGTGCAGGCCTTTCTCCATCACTTCATCCGCACTTGTCATTGCGACAGCTGCCGCTCGGTCAACTCCGACGTCGACCGTTTTGGTGATGGTAGCCGCTAGAGCAGCAAGCATAGTCATCAGTTCTGCACGGAGCTGCGCCACCTCGCTGGTGACATTTGGCGCCATTATCGCTCCGGTTGGCTCAGCAGAGCCCCCCTCTTCAGCTAATGGGCTAAACTTGTTGTTAATCCGACTAGCGGTTCTTTTCGCGACCGGCGACGGGGAAACTGTCGGTCGCGGGTGCATGTATCGGTAACTACTCAAGGAAGTAAACATTCAGCTAAACATTCAGCTAACATGGCCGCTCAGTCTTGATCTGGTCTTGATTCATCATGCATGGAACCCACCCCATCCTGTACCGCTTTTCCTACATCCTTGCAACCCCACACACACGCCCCCCGCAGGCCTCGCTGCCGGTGGCGGTGCTAGAGGGACGCGAGGGCAAGGCGGCGTTGGAGCGGTGAGTGTGGGCAGGACAGGGGGGGGCGTTGCAAGGATATTTGGAAGAGCGGTACAGGATGCACCGGGGGAGGGCGGCGCGGGTGACCGCGCCCAAGCGAAACCCAAAGGCACACTCCCGCACCGCCATGTTCCGCGTACCCCTGCTCCACACCCGCCGCCTCCCCACCCCCAAACACGCACCTACCGCAACACACGCTCCCCCCACCCCCTCCCGCTCCCTCACACTCCGCCTCTCCCCCCCTGCCCCCTCCCCGCCGCACCCGCCAGCTCCGGGCGGCTGATGGTGGCCAGTGTGGCGGCCTACGGCTGGCCCTTCGCGGCGCTGCTGGGCGCGGGCCGGCTGCTGGAGTACGTGCAGGTGCGGGCGGGCGGGGGCGTACGGGCGGGCGGGCGCGTGTGGGTGTGTGTGCTTGGAAGTGGCTGGGAAGGCGGATGCGCTGTCCACGCGTGCCGACATGTTGCTCTGCTTTGCCTCGCAACACATCCACACACACACTCCCTCTCGCACACACGCCAACGCACGCCCCCCCCCACACACACACACGCCCACACCGTACACACGCCTGCCGCACATGCCGTACACGTGCGCAGAACCTGGCGCTGGTGCTGGTGCCGCCGCGCTGGTGGCGCGAGGTGGTGGAGGTGCCGCTGGCGCTGGCGGCCTGCTTTCTGCTGCTCAAGGCGGCCGTGCACAGGTGTGTGTGTGTGGGGGGGGGGGGTACTGTGAACCAATCCCGTAAAGAGGCATCAGCGCTGCTAGGAGAAATGGCAGCCGCATGTGCGGGGGGGGGGGGGCGGGCGGGCGGGTGTGGGTGGGGTGTGGGTGGGAGGTGTGGGTGGTGTGTGAATACCAGCCCAAGCGGGATGTGGGCGTGTGGGTGTGGGTGTGGGGGCGCGCAACGGGCAAAGCAGCCAGAGGAATGTCGGGACAGGGGGCTGCGGCGGGCGGGCGATGCAGCTCGCAAGCCTGGACGGGCGATGCGATGCCCAGCCTGCGGCGCGCCGCTGGGCGCGCTCCCAGGTGTCACCGCCGCACGCCACACCTGCCGCATGCTGATGGCAGGGCTGTGAACACCAATCGCCAATGCGGTGCCCACGCCGCAACGCCTGTCCTGTCTCCAACACACACACACGCACGCACGCACGCGCGCACGCACACAGGCTGCAGGACCTGCTGCCGCTGGCCGCCTATCTGGAGCTCAGCGCGCAGGAGAAGCAGGAGGCGGCGGCGGCGGCGGCGGAGGCGGGCGTGGACATGGCGGCGGCCACGGCGGCCACCGGCGCGGCGGCGGTGGCGGTGGCGGCGGCGGCCTCGGCCTCGGCGGCGGCCGCGCCGGGGGGCGGCAAGCCCGCGGCAGCGTGAGGGCCGAATAGGGTGGCGGCGGTGCACGGGGTTGGGTCGAGATGGTCGGGTTGGCGTGCGCAGTTGCAGAGTCGTTGCGGCGGTTGCGGGTGCGGCGGTCAGGCTCGGAGCAATTGGTCAGGCTGGTCATGGTTTCAGCGCAGTGGTTGCAGCGGGCCCTGGCGAGCCATTGTGGTCCAAACGCCAGGAGGACGGCCGGTCGCAGTGGGCGTAGCGCTTTTGCTTTCGATTGTAGGAATGATGGACTCGCTGCTTGCCGCTGTTCGTTCCACTGACTTTCCACCAACGTTCTTGGTTGCTCTCGTCGTTGCTTAGCGTTGCGCCATGGGTGCTTTGCTTCATTGCCGGGGGTTAACACTGGCGGTGGTACATGCCTTGTATTGCAATCTGCGTGCACGGTGCGTGCGTGTTTGGGGGGGGGGGGGGGGCACCCGTTCCTGTTGATTTGGATTGAGGCCGACTGCTCGAGGGACTGTGCGCTTTCGTTCGCGACGCAACCCGTACTTCGTCGTGTTTGACCCGAGTACGGTATACGGTATGCGAGGCGTTGGGCCATGCAGAGCGACTTACACCACCAACTGTCATGGATGGTCCTTGTTAGGTGGGCATGCCGCAAAGGTGTGTACGCAATCCAGGAAGTTTCCACACACCGGGCGCTCCCACTCGGCCCGGCCTGTGCGCTCGTGTCGTCCCAATGCCAGCACGCGCAGCCGCTGGCCAACCCAACCCAACCCAACCCAGTCAACCGCCGCCGCCACAACCCGCTGCACCCGCGCCTGCTGCATGTCATCAGAGCAATGCCCCCCATGGCAGGCAGCGGCCGTGCTATCTCGCCGATCAACACCGCGCACCTTTCCACCTTTTTGACCGCCAAGCCCTTGTGTATCGACCGGTGTTCCCGCCGCCCCCTCGCCTCCCGTGTCTTGTCTGCCTCCCCTATCCTACAGCAGCTCGCGCGCGGTATCATTCAGCATACGCCCCGCCGCCTCCCTGGTTCTAACCGCAGGTGCCACCGTGCCGCAGACCATACTTTGAATTGCGACGAATGCCACATCACACCACCAGCCCATCACTTGGGGAAGGGCGTGTCGCCTACGGCCTCGCTCCAGTCCGCGGTGGTGAACTCCTGTGTGTGTGTGTGTGTGTGTGTGTGTGTGTGTGTGTGTGTGTGTGTGTGTGTGTGTGTGTGTGTGTGTGTGTGTGTGTGTGTGTGTGTGTGTGTGTGTGTGTGTGTGTGTGTGTGTGTGTGTGTGTGTGTGTGTGTGTGTGTGTGTGTGTGTGTGTGTGTGTGTGTGTGTGTGTGTGTGTGTGTGTGTGTGTGTGTGTGTGTGTGTGTGTGTGTGTGTGTGTGTGTGTGTGTGTGTGTGTGTGTGTGTGTGTGTGTGTGTGTGTGTGTGTGTGTGTGTGTGTGTGTGTGTGTGTGTGTGTGTGTGTGTGTGTGTGTGTGTGTGTGTGTGTGTGTGTGTGTGTGTGTGTGTGTGTGTGTGTGTGTGTGTGTGTGTGTGTGTGTGTGTGTGTGTGTGTGTGTGTGTGTGTGTGTGTGTGTGTGTGTGTGTACCGCATGGGTGTGGAGGTTGGGGGTTGGGGAGATCTGGGGGAAGCAGGGGGAATCAGCTAACTGGTAACGTAACACCATTCCCGACTGCCGTGCCGTCTGCCCGCCTCCGCCACCGACATGCCTGCTCTACGTACCCGCAGCGCGTCCCCCAACTGTCAACGCCCACCCCTCACACCACCGCAACCCTGACCGCAACCGCCCCGCATCCGCAACCGCTGCCGCCACAAATGCCGCCACCTCACCGAACTCCGAACCAAGTTCCGAACCGAACCGAATGTTTGCCTCACCCGAAATTCGGTGATCTTGCCGCCCTCCACGGTGGCGAAGTGCGCCAACACCGTGTCGTACCGCTTGCCCGTCTTCTGCAATCAAGGCCGTGCGTGTGTGTGAATGTGTGCAAGTCAGCGAGGAGAATAATGTGTGGCAGCAGTGCATAGAAATTGGGCTGGTACGCACACACGCACGCACCCGCGCACACGCGCACACACACACACCGCCCGCCACGCCACGCCCCAGGCGCCCGCCCACCTTGCCGGTGCCCGCCATGGCCACGAGCGCCGACACCTTGTTGCCCTGCTCAATGAACTGCAGCGGCTTGAAGGAGCTGACGTCGTTCGTCTGCGCGGGGTTTGTTTGAGGGCTGCATGTAAGCTGCATGCACGCACGCCGTGGTCCGAAGTGCTTGCTAGTGAATGCGAATGCGAATAGGTGCGGGGCCATTCAGTGCAAGACCCGCCACCCGCCGCCACCCGCGCATCCTCCGCCCGGTCCCTGCACCACCATCGTATCTAGCTAGCCCACACGCAGATAGGTAGGCAGGGCCCTTGCTCTGCCTGAGCGCACTCACGGCGAGGTTCCACGCGAAGAAGCGCTGGATGTCCGCCTTGCCCTGCGCGTGCGTGTGTGGCGGAAGGGTGGGATGCGCGGGGTTGGGGGATAGATGGAGTTGTAGTACCCGCCCCAGCTAAAACAACCTAAGAAGACAGGGGACAGGCAAATGCAATGGCATCAAGGGGCAATCAAGGTCGGCCTGGGTAGCCTGGGTGGGGTAGGCACCGCGGCCCGCGCAATAGCTGGGTGCTGTGCACACCGCCCATAGCGCCACTTCATTCCAAGTCGACCAGCAGGCAAGCGCTCAACTGTTGGCGCCGCCAGACTCCCCTGCCGCCGTGCAACCCGCCCGCTGTCACCACACGATCCTGCTTGCAACTGCTGCAGCTACCGTATCTGCCGTGCGCCATCAACCCAGCCTAGGGCACCCGCGCACGCACCTTGCCCTTGAAGCCGCCGTTCACGTTGGAGAGCCAGGTGGTGTCGTTGGTGAAGTAGGCGTCAAGGCGGGAGTAGTCGCCGCCGGCCGCGAAGGCGCCGTACGCGGCGTACGCGTCCCCCAGCGTGGCGGCCGGGCCCGCGGCTGCAGGACTCGCACGGCAGGGCACGAGGGGATGACAAGGGGGAGGCACACGGGGGAGGCAGGTGGATTGCATGGTAGCAGGGGGTGCACGGCGTGTGCTGGCGTGTGGGCGGCACATTGGCACAGGCGATTGATAGGGAGGAGGGGAAGTGCGACATGTGCAATGCTGCGTGCATTGCGGACGTCCGGTCGTGAACCGCCAGCGCCAGCGCTGCTGTGAACTGCAGTGCGTGGCGCGCGTTCGAGAATGCCCAACTGCCTTGTGAGCTCCGGATCTCTACGAGACACACGTATATGGGACGCAAGCCGTTGGGTTCGCGGGACACAGCGACCGCGGCAGGCGACAGCTCACGCGCATGCAGCCGAATCCTCACCGGCAGCGGCCTGCTGGGGAACGCCCCCGAGCGCCGACGACGCTAGCCCTCCAATGAATGCAGCCTTGAGCATGTCGCGACGGGGCATGGGCTCGGGCTGCGCGGCAGCGACGACGCGCATGCGCCGAGACCGAGGCGCCGAGACTCGCGGCGCCGCGCTAGCCTGAACCTGGGCGACGCGGCCGTGGCAGGGAGCTGCGAGGACCGACATGTTTATGGTTTATGCTGCGACCGTCGTCTCAGCGGCGTGACAGCGTTACTGACGCGTGGAGAGGCTTCCCACAAAGCGAGCCACAATCAAAGTGAGCCCGTTTACTTGCGCTTTCTGCCGGACAGCACTTCAAGTAGTATTAAATGTTTGCAGATGCCAGTCCTCTTGCTTGCTGGCAATTCCGCTTCTCGGCGAGTTTTAACCGCTGCGCAGCGCGAGGGCGACTCGAGATCGCGGTCGTTTGCCAGCGCATGGGACTTCATTCTTGCGCCGCACTTGTCATGCGCTGTCACACGGTTACACGTCCACGCTGGGAAGTTAACTCAGCGTGCCTTGGCAAGCGCTTGTGCATTCGCAAAAGTGCGTGACGTCCGAGCCTGCTCGACCACCAACCGCCGAGTGCAGTAACCGGCTGCCCACGCTCGGCGGCGGCCTCCTTCCCTGCCCACACTCCGCAGGCGCCACACCCTGATCCGGTTCCGCATATCCATGACAAGCGCGGCGTGAGCTCTCACAGCTGACCTCACAGCTGCCCTCACAGGAACTCTGCCGGGCTGATGGCGGCGCAGTTCTCGTCCTGCTGGCCCGCGCCGCCCGAGCCGCACTTGGCGATGCCCTGTGTGGACAGGGGACAGGGGCGGCAGCGAGGCAGCGAGAGGTTCGGTATTGTAGGAGTCAGGGGCGGGGACGCAAGGCCAGGCACGGCGGCAACAGGGCATGGCAGGTTGGCAGGGCGGGCGGGCTGCCGTGTGTGCGGCAGCGTCAGGTGGTGGGCTTGTGAACGCCGGCACCAAATTTGAACCGCACCCAAACGAATGCCATGCATAAGATCAGGATGGGTGTGGCAGTGCGAAGCTTCGAGGCGCGGCGCATCGTCTACGCCTTCAGTGCAACGAGCGGTTAGTGCTGCGCCAACGCCGGCGCGCCGCACCAGTGTTGCCACCGCGCAGGGCTGGGTCGTCACTCGTCAGGGGGCCGCCCCTTCAGACAGCCCCTCAACACCCCAGTAAACACAAACATACACAGAAGATCACCGTGCTGTAGGATCCGTACCACGACCGCACCTTGGTCAGCTGGTCCGGACCAACCGCCGACAGCCGCAGCAGCTCCACTTCGTACACCAGTGTACTGCCGGCTGGCACGATGGCGTACGGCGCGCCAACCGCCGTGCCGCCAAACCCGAGCTCCGGGGGCACGCGCACGGTGCGCTTGCCGCCGATGGACATGCCGCTCAGGGCCTGGCGGGTGGCGGGTGGCGAGTGTGTGTGTGGGGGGGGGGGCACAGCGGGGCGGGCCGGGGCGCGCGGTTGAGTCGTGGCTACGGTGCTTACTTCAGTTTGCGCTCGGTGGCAAGTGGGCAAGCTGCCACACACGTGAAGAGCGAA
Organism: Chlamydomonas incerta; assembly: GCA_016834605.1. NCBI lineage: Eukaryota > Viridiplantae > Chlorophyta > Chlorophyceae > Chlamydomonadales > Chlamydomonadaceae > Chlamydomonas > Chlamydomonas incerta. The sequence continues at coordinate 517,792 of JAEHOC010000036.1, forward strand.
CGGCCTCGCAACGCCAGAGCGGGCGCCCCCAGCTTCCAGCTTCCAGCGCCCAGCCCCCAGCCCCCGGACCCCACCTCCCCCAGCCCCTGCCGCCGGCTCCAGCCCGCCCAAAAGTTCCACCCCCAACACCACCCCAGGCCCCGGCCCCACCTCCCCCAGCCCCTTCAGCTCCAACCAGCCCAAAATCTCCACCCCGAACTCCGCAAATCCCCCAGTCTCCCCCCCCCCCCCCGCGGCCCCACCTGCTGCAGGCCCTCGCAGATGCCCGGCGTGGGGCCGCCGCCCAGCGCGATGGCCGCGGGCCGCAGCACGCCCGCGCCGCCGTCCCGGTACTTCTGCGGTGGGGCGCGCGGCGGTGTGCAGCGGAGGGGGCGGCGGAGGCGGCGGGTGGGCGGTGTGTCGCGAGGGGGGCGGAGCGGGGTGGATCCAGGCTCGCGTGGGGCGGCCGTGCCCGCGCCCATCCAGTCCATCCCGACCACGCCACGCCCTGCTGGGCAAAACCCTGTGCCCTTCTGCTTCTTATCCTACGCGGTACCTGCATGCAAAACATTTGCCAGGCACAGCCGCTGCCCCTGCACACCTGGTGAGGCCGCCCTGTCCCGTTCCTCCCTCCCCCCTTCCCTTCCTCCTTCCCCTTCCCCTTTCCCTCCCTAACCCCCGCCTGCAGGACTCGTGCATGGTGCGCAGCCCTGTCTGCTCCCAGCAGCGCAGCACTGTGTGCACCGCAGACCCCGCAGCCACCGCAGCCACCGCAGGCGCCCCCTGAGACACGCCCGGGCCACGCCAGGAGGCACGCCCCGCGCCCGGCGGCCCCGGCCCCCTCCTTGGACCTGGTTCAGATATGGCTGGCAATCTCAACCCCCCTCTGCTCCTTCTGGATCCCCTTCCTCTTCCGCATTTTCCCTTTCCCCTTTGCCCCCTTTCCCATTCCCCCTGCCTCACCAGCCCGCCGCGCGTGGAGTCGAACACCTGCCCCGACCCCTCCAGCCGGCCTGCAGCAGCAGGGTGCGGGCGGCAGCACGGCGTCGCGGCTTTGCGGCACAGCGGCAGTAGCCGGTGGGGCATGCGTTGGCGTGCAGACAAGGTAGTGTCTATGAGTGTGGGCGGGATCCGGCCCGCCCACCCCAAGGGGGAATCCCAGGCACGCGTGCACAGTGCCTGCTGCACGTGCACCGCTTCCCCTCCCCATGCACCGCTTCCCCTCCCCGCTTCACACGCCCACGTCCACGTCCACGTCCACGTTCCCTGCGTCCTGCTGCTGCTAATGGCCGCGCACCCCCAACAACATGTTGTCACACGCCTCCCCCAATGGTTAGATTGGGAATGGGAACGGCCTACGGCGCTCTCGAGTCTCGGGGAGGGGCCCAGCGTCGATGCGGCTTTGCCGGCGCCCCGGCACCCACCCACGTAGTGGAACAGCAGCAGGTCGCCGGGGCGCGCGCCGCGCGACCCCACGCCCTTCACGTCCTCGAGCACCTCAATGGACGCGGCGGAGGCGGGGGCGGGGCCTGCGGCCGTCGCGACCGACAGCGAGGCAAGGGCATGGCTGGGTCAGCGACCTCACAGCGTGTGCGTGGCCCCGTGTCAGACCCTGCAAGTCGACACGCGTCCAAACTGGTGCCCGTCCAGCTTCCAGTATGCACTGGTATGACATCTTACGTGTGGTGGCCAGCAGCACCCCCGCAACAGCAGCCGTGCTCGCGAGCAAGCTCCTGCGGCCCATCACTGCATCCTCCGACGTCCGCTGCGCCGAGGCGATGATTGACTTCCTAACATGACCCGAATTGTGGTTGCATGCTGACTTAATCAAGCGGCCACCGGGTGCTGGGAAGACTCTGTCGGTGGGTGTTGCGCAGCGTGCGCCACCCGTCGGCCGGCGAACTTCAGCAACCATGTTCATTTTTTATCAAGGAAGGTGTTTCAGAAATTTGCAAACTGCAGGGTCATTCATGTGTGTGGAGAAAGGCGACATCGTGGATCCAGGCATGCATGCGCCAGGCGCGATGCATCGACACGCGGGAGTAAGCAGCCAGGTGGACGTGCGTGAAATAATCTTAGGACATCATGGTGAAAGTCGAGAGGCCAGTTCCCAGGCAACTCTCGACTTTGCTCTCCCGCCATTTTCCTGGACGGCGTGCGCCAGCCATTCTAGCCGGAACGTTTTATGTTGGCAATTAGCTACCAAGATTCAGGACACCACATAATCGAAGGAGTGGCCAGCTCATTTTTCACAATCGCAAAAACTGTGCCGTGATTCAGTGAACTCGGAGCCAGCCCTAGTTCTGGCTAGAGCCTCATTCTACTGTTCACTATGACACTCTTCAATAGTCAACGTGCTTACAGGGCAGACTAAGGGAGGGCCCACGATAACGCGTGAGCTCAGTGACGAGTTTACTGGCAGTTAGACTCGAGACTTCGCTCAGGGGCCGCAGCAGCCTCACGCAAGGGCCAGCTAAAGCCTCCTTGATCCTTGGGCCCGCGTCTGGGTGACAGGCGCACGTGGAGTAGTGAATGCATGTTCGCCTCGCTACGATGCCGGACAGCCACGCGCCCAGAAGCTGCGATGTCGCTCGAGTATGCCTGTAGCTCCAGCAGTGGGGCACCGGTGGCTAAAGTTCAGTGCCATTCGGACTCAGGATTCGAGCGTCGTTGGTCTCCGCAACCTGCCACCGCGGCTAGTCGTCTGAGCGCGGCACCTGCCAACAGAGCCTCTACGATGGAGGCGCTGCTGTCTCGACTGCCGGATGAGGTGAGCTGCGGTTCATAAGCTGCCCTAAACCGAGTTAGATGGGGGAGCCCAAGGGCAACCAGAATCGCGATTTCGCGCGGCTGACACCCGGCGTCTTACGTGGACGGATACGCAGGCGCTGTTACTGGCTCTGTCATGGTCGGGCCTAAAGAGCTGCGCCAGCGCCTCGTCTGCTAGCAGGGCCCTGAGGGCGCACACGCAAATCATCTCTGGCTCGCCGGACTTAATCTCTCGTGCGCTGCTGGCCGAGTTCGGCCCGAACGGCGCAATTCATACGCTAGGATCGGCCATAGGCCGGAGTTCAGTGCGTGGGCTGGGCTGCGGATACCTCAGCGCGCCAGACGCGGCTGCGCACATGCCGCCAGCCCTTCGTGACGATGCCACGCTGTCGGCCACGTTCGGCGAGCTCCTTTCGCTCATCGGCGCCGGCTGTGACAGGGATAGAGCCTCGACGACCCAACCGCCAGCTGCTGGCAATGTGTCGGGCGCACGGCAGCCAGCGCAGCGGCTCGAAGCGCCGGCTGTGGGCTCGCTTGTGTGCGCCGCCGCAGCTGCGGGCTACGCGCGCGTCGCAGACGCTGCCGTGCAGCTGCTGCTGCGGCTGACTGCAGACGCGCTAGGACAGGCTGCGACCGCAGGCCAGCCTCCTGCCACGCCTGCCGCAGCCGCCTACCTCGCCGCTGCGCTGCTGGCGGCGAGCCGCGGCGGCCACGCGGCCGTGGTGGCGCTGCTGCTGCGGGCCGGGGCCGACCCCAACGCCCCTGCTGCCTGTGGCTGCGGCGGCAGCGGCTGCGGCAGCGGCGGCTGCAACGGCACCGCCGGCGCTGCGTCGGCCGCGGCGACACGTGGTCCGCAGCTGGCCACCATGGGCACCACCGGCGCCGCCGCTGCCACGTGCTGCGGCTGCGGCTGCGGTGGCGGGCGCATGCGGGAGCCCACCTGCGCCCTGCTGCTGGCAGCGCGCAGGTGAACCCCTTGGGCAACTGGACATCAGGGCAAACGATCAGATGGGGAACAGTGTAACACTAGAAGAAGCAATGTCAGTGGCACGGCCGGTTGTGAGTCAGAAGATGCAGTGTCATTGGCACGGCCAGTTGCGAGTCGGCCCTGCTTTTATCTTTGCATTAGTAACTCGCTCTGATGCGGCCGTGCCTTGAAACCCTTGCAGCGGCCACATCGACGTCGTCAGGCTGCTGTTGGACGCCGGCGCACGAGTTGACGGCGCCGCCGCAGCGGCCGCCGCCGGCGGCGTCTTCGCCGCAACCGCCGCCTCAGCGGCGCCCCCAAGCCCGCGGGCGTTCGGTGCCGCGGCGCTGGCGAACCCTGCCGGCGCGGCCCAGCTGTGGCCCTGCATGCAACGGCCCTGCCACGAGCGGGGCATGCTGCCGCCGGCACCAGCTGCGCCGCCGCCTTGGTCCACGTTCGTGGGGCCCCTCCACCCGGGTGCAGCCGTCGGCCGCGCCGCCTCGGCTCCGGCGGCGGCGCTGCCGCCGCTGCCTTCATTGCTGACTCTGGCAGCGCTCCGCTCCTTCCCACCTCCGCGGGCGCCGCCGCCGCGCCCGCCGGCGGCCTCGTCCATGCCACCTGTCCTCCAGTGGATGGCGGCCGCAGCCCCCGCAACTGCCGAGGCCATGCCCCAGACGCCTGCGGCGCCGCCTGCCATGGCGGGCGAACCAGTTGCAGCCGCACGGCGCGATGGCACTGCTGTGCGTGCCGCCGCGGCCGATGCGGACGCCCCGATCAGCCGTGGTCTACCGCCGCTGCTGCCGCCGTCAACGCTGGCTTATACCGGCGCCAGGGGCACGGGCGGAGCCAGCTTGAGGCTGCCTGCACCGGTGCTGCTGTCGTCGGCGTCACCGCCGGCTGCGCCGCCGTCGCCGCTGCTGGCGGCGTGCCGTGCGGGCCACGCGGAGACGGTGGAGCTGCTGCTCCGCCGCGGCGCCAAGGTCGAGGGCGCCGCCGCGGCGGCGGTGCTGCTGGCGGCGACGGCGGCGGTGCCGGCGACGGCGTCTGCCTCGAAAAGCGCTGCAGCCCGCGTTAACCTGATGTCGCGTTTCCCGCCGGGCCCCGTTCCGGCAGTCGTGGCTGCTGCTGCTGCCGCGGCGGCAGCTGAGCACGAGGCGGCGAGCGGCATCTTTGCGGCAGCGGGCGCAGCCGCGGCGGCTGCAGCCGCCGCAAGTGGCCGGGGCGGCGGCCCCGACAGTGGCGTGGCGGCGCCCAGGAGCCTGCTATTTGACAGCGACGGCGATGACGATGAGTGGGCCAATGACGACGGGGGTGCCGGCATCATCATCGCTGACGCCGTTCCGGCAACGCCCGACCAGCATTCATGCGGCCCCGGAGACATGAAGCCCCGCGCAGGGGACGGGGTCTCGAACGCCGCACAGGGTGCGGGAGACGAAACGGCCTTGCCAGCAACGGGCGCGCTGCGCGCGCTCCTGGCGGCCCGGCCGCTGGAGCTCTCCCGCCACCTGGGCTCCGCGCTGGTGGCGGCGGCGGCCTCCAACCGCGGCGCCGCAGTGCAGGCGCTGCTGGCGGCGGGCGCGGACGCGGGCGGCGAGCACGGCGCGGCGGCGCTGAGGGAGGCAGCTTACCAGGGGCACCTGGGTGTGCTGCAGCAGCTGCTGGCGGCTGGCGGCGCGCGGCTGGCGGCTGGCGGCGGCGCGCGCGCAGCGCTGCAACTGGCGATGCAGTGGGGCCGCGGCGCCGCCGCAGAGGCGCTCAGCCGCCACCTGCACCTGCATCAGCAGCCTGCGGCATTGCCGCATGAGGTAGTGCCGCAGCCCTTGTACATCTAAGAATAAGAATCGTGTCCCGCAACTATCGCAGGGCGTTCTAAAGGACAAAACTCAAACTCAATGCCGGGCGCTAAAGCGCTCCTTTTACAAATTGAACAGCAGAGGCCCGCACTGCAGGCGCTCCGCGCGCGGGACTATGCTTTGAGTCCCATGCCACCCTTTCGGGGGCGGCGCGTGGCAATCCAGATTTATTGCAGTAATTGATCCGCGAAGAAAAGGGAGGCGGACTCCATGAGATCGAGGCAGCGAGGAAGAAGTCGGGCGGCGAGCGTTCTGGTTGGGGCCGTACTGCGAGCGGCGCCGTGCCGCCTTTTCGTGTTATGCAGTGGTTCGGCCGTTCGACAGAGGGTGGGCACATGTACATGATTGTTGAAAGCCTGCTATTTGTTTGCCTGTTACTATGTGGCCTTTGTTGGCCATGCGAGGGCACTCATTTCAAGCTTTTGTGGGATTGCTTGAGCTTGCCAAGGCCCGTTTGTCTGTGAAAGGGCGGGGCGGGGCGACAGCGCAAGCCGCCTGGCGCCGGCACTTGGGGCGGAACCTTGTGTTGGGTGTTGACACACAGTGAGGCGCGGCGCGAGTAGCGATGCGCAGAATAGGGGTTTGTGTGTGCGGAGGCGCCCAGCCACTTGTGTTCGGGGGGAGTGAAATCCAAACCGAAAAACCGTTTACCTGCAAGACTGCATTAAGCCTCGTCCAATAGAATCGGGCGGGGCAACTGTTGCAACGAGTGGTGACATATGCAAAGTTGTGTGCCCAAGCATGGCACCCCATGATACGATACAATGCGATGCGTTGGCTGATAGGGGAACGCAGGAGTCCTTTTGTGTGGGTGTTTACTACATCATTGAACTTGGTGAGGCAGCCAGGCGCCGCTTATGCGGCGCGTCCTTTTCCTTTTCTGCGTTTCTGGAAACCAATCTGAATTGAGTGGTGGGCCCGCGCCCGGATGTGCGCTGCTGCCACCCGTCGCGCTGAAAGCCTGGAGGCTGACCTGCGTGTCAGGAGTAGATCAAAAACCCAACACCCAGGCTGGAGTGGAACCTTTTGCGCAATCAGAGTATTTGCGTTGTCAAATTGGTTTGCGTGTTGTTGTCACTGCCCTGGCGTGTTTATGAGTGCGCCGTTCACCGTGCGTGTTTCCTTCGCACCCGTGCCACCATGTCTTTTACATGTTGTTTGGGGGCCGTGCGCGCCTTTTGGTGCCATAGTGAGCCACAGAAAGCCGCCCGGTGATTGGGCGGCGATTTGGGGATGAATAAGATCAGTTCCCTTCCTGGTGTGTCGTTGTCTCCAATGGATACATTCTTTGAGGTGCGCCGGTGATGAGGAGTGCGTTGCGGACGGGTGCGGGGTTCCTAAGAATGGTGTATTTGAATGCAGTGCGGAGCTGCCCGAGGGCCGCTAGGCCATGGGGCTCCGCTCAAAGCCTTTGGGTGTCGTGTTTGGCCTTGCGGGCGCGTCGCGTGGCGGTTGGCTACGGCGGCCATGGGTAGGTACCGGTATACTCATCACAGCAGCGACTTGGGTGTGTTTCTGCTGGATCCACGGGTCGCCCTGGAATCGGTGTGCCCAAGCTTGTTTCATCATGCTTTCATCGTGGGCGCGGCGGACGGCGGCGCGTGGGGCGCTGTTGGGTGGTCACCAAAGTGCAGAGGCGTGTCGCGGCTGTGCGTGGGGATGGGCGGACTTGACGCGCCTCTTCGGCAATTGTACACAAACATCATCGGCATGAACAACATGAGCGAACACCCACAAGAGGCTAATGTGCTGGTTTGTCACTGCTTTGTCGCGGTGGCTGATGTGAATGCGTGCCGGGCCCAGTTTTGGGCTGGTGTGTCGTTGCGTGGCGGCTGTGGTGCAACCGGCCTCTGCAGGAGAGGCGTTTGCGTGTGCAGTGCATGAATTGAAGCTCGTACCTGATTTCCCAAATGGGAGGTGTGAGCGCATCGATGTCTTGGCCGCTACCAAATTTTCTGACTGGCTAGCGTTTACGAAATGGATCATGAACTGCGACCACGCACCCTCGCCGCTCGCACGTGCAATGGGCGTTCGGAAGGAAGGCACGAGGTTTGGTGTAGGCTGCTGGCGGCGTTGCAATTTACAGGCAGCGTGGCAGCGGCCACGGCCTCACTGTTTGGATAGGTTGGTGGTGTGTGTCACTGCGCAGTCACAAGCGAACGAGCGCCGGAACTCAGGAGCCTGGGATTGGGCGACACGAGATACGGCGCAAGGGAGCATTGGCGAGGCAGGGAAAGAGAGAAGGGAGGTAGCACAGCAGGACACGGCTATGCCTGCGAGGTTTTGCTGGCGAGGTGGCATTGCACTTGGGAGGGTCAGAAGACAGGCGTGTGCGGACCGAGGAGGGCGAACATGGCGTCGCGCGGGCGCCAGCGTGTATGATACGGAATGTGATGGCGGCGCCGACTGCGGCGGCGCGCCGACAGAAGACTGGGAGGGCCGCGGCGCCGCGGCGCTCGGAAGATGCTGGGTGGGCACTGGGCGCCGGGGGCGACTGCGCGGGGCGCAGGGAAGCAGTGAAGGATTGGTGTGGTTGTGGTGGTGTGCAAGCGGGTTTTCTTCCCGTGGTCACGGACAGAAGGTGTGTGCACGTGGTGTGGGTCTTAATGGGGCGGGAGAGCAGCCCCCTTGCCGCCTGGCCAGCATTGGCCGGATGGTGGGGCTGGTGGTGCAGCAAACCCGCGACCCAGACCGAGTCCGTGCCCCTCACCTCGCTGCATTCACGTGCACCGCCCCATGTGGCGGCCACGAAATGCGGCGTTGAATTGATGGATTGTGGCAGGCGAGGAGTTGAGGTGACAGCAACGCGGCGGCGCAAAAGGTATTCATTCGCGACGGCCTGTGTGCAGTGCACGGCGGGTGGGGAGGAGGAGTGAGACGGATTTGGCGGCACCGGCAATAAAAGATGCTATTATGGTACACACGGTGCATGCCCGTGGTGTGGGCAGAGAAGCCAGGAGAAGAGATTTTGGACAGGGATCTGCGCCATGCGGCGCCTGCGCACTCGAATGCGGGACGTCTAGCGGTTGGCGGGGACAGCGGCGCTGTGCAGCGGCGCGCGTGTTGGGGGGGGGGAGTCGGGATGAGATTCGGGGGCGCGCCGGGTGTGGCAGTGGTAGCGCGTGTCGTGTGTGGGCTGTCGCAGTGCCGCTGGCGACCACGTGCGTGCGTCGGTCGAATCAAGGCCAGTGATGGTGTATGTTGTCGTACATGGCCGACGCCGGTCCGGATTGGCTTTTGAGAGTGGCATTCGGAATGGGAGCGTGCGCGTGTACAAGGTGTTGAGTCAGCGCGCATTGCAGTACCCGGAGGTACTCGGAGGTACCCGGTGAGGTACCGCGGTGTCAGCAGTGTAACGCATGACAAGCTGCATCAGCTGCATGCATTGAGCGCGCCGAGTGCCCTTGAAGTGCCTTCAGCCGTTCAGCGCGCCCTCGCCACGCACGTGTTCCGCCGCGTTAGGGAGCGGCGGCCCGTGCTGTGCGTTGCCCAGCAGCAAAATGCGAGCGGCGCCAGGTCCGCAAACACACGTGCCAAGGGCACGCAGGCCTCACGCTGGCGGCCTCCCCAGTCCCGACCTGCCTGCCGGCACGCCAACCGCCAAACGATACAGCTGTCTGCGGCAGGGGAGGCCTCCCCTGGCATGGCGTCCCACCAGGTGTCGAAGAAAAGCGTGGAGGGCCAGGGCAGGGGGAGGCGGACCAGGGGAGGTGACGGCCGGAGGAGTTTCAGGCGCAGGCAGACGTCACGCCATGCCGCTTGCGCACGCCCGCGCGGGGGCAGCTGGTGCGAAACAGGTGCGGCGCCAGGGTAGCAGGCGCAGGAAGGCGCAGGCGCAGGCTCAGGCGCTGGCGCAGGAAGACGGCGCTAGCTGTGGCGCTGGCCAACGCAGGCTCCCTTGGCGAGCACCCCTCAATCCGCCCCTCACGGCGCCCCTGTTCCCGACTCCCCTTTAAGTGGCTGCCACGCACCCGGACACCTTCCCCCGACGCAGCCCCCGCTCGTGGTCACAGACAGAGACCGAAGATGTGCACGTGGTGTGGGCCTTTATGGGGCGGTGGTGCAGCAAAACCCGCCCGTGTTGCGTAAAGTCGGGGGTCGGGGGGGCGAGTCGGCCAACCGCCTGCTGGTATTCCCGAGACGAGTCAGCGATCGAACCCGAAACGTCGTTTTCGCAGGACAGGAAACGTTCTGTTTTCTTAAAGTTGCAGCGATGATGTACAAATATCGACAACAGCACGCCTCGAGGGCAGCAAGGGCAAAATGCCCGCGGCCGCGCAAGCACTAGCAACCGGTGCGGTGCTCGTCACCGCTGCGGCAGGCTTCCAGGCGTACACAATATATCGGTCGTTCTACGAATCTCTGGAGGATGGCGCACAGAAAAGAGCTTACGAGGAGATGCTGCGGCAAGAGGAACAATGGTAAGCGACATCCGCGCATCCACAACTTATTGCACATTCTAGGCACATGAATGCGCTGGATGCGTCCTGGGATGCGTCCCTCAGGGAGGCCGAGTCCGCGAAGCGCGCGGAGGAGCGCCGCAACGCGCAACAGTCCAGCGGCAACCCCGCTGGCGCCTCCTCGGCGAACGGCAGCTCAGGGCTCGTGACGCTGGCGCACCAGCGGCTGCAAGTGCTGCTGCTGGAGGAGCTGGAGGGGCTGGTGTCGCGGCTGCGGGCGGCGGGCGTGGGCGGCGGCGCCATCCCGCTGCCGGTGCCGGGCGTGGAGGATGCCGAGGGGTGGGTCAGTGCGGCACTCGCCCTGTGTGCATCGGGCCTCGATCGTGGTCGTTGGTGGGGGCGGCTCTGCTGGGTCAGAGGTTGGGCATGCCCCCACCCCGCGTTTGCCTGCCTCCCCCAGTATCCGTCTGGCCATGTCTGCCCTCAACGCAATGCGCAAGGACTGTGGCGGTGGCAGTGCTGGCGGTAATGCCGTACACACGTGGGGTGCCTGCCTGCCCGACGGCGGCTGTACTGCTTGACGGCTCGACGGCTCGACCGCTGGAGCCTGCCGCCGCTCCATCCCACCTCAGTAGGCGGCCGCCTGCCCACTCCCCAGCCGCCCTCCTGCTCCCGCACCCTACACCTACCCCGCGCCCCCCACCTCGCAGGGTTGCGGCACGCGTGGCGCTGCTGTTCGGACCCGACCTCTTTGACGTACTCCCCCCGCAACTGGTGGGCGCCCTGGAGGGGTACGGCGGCACGCTGGCGCCGCTGTCGCCCACCGCAGCCGCGGTGGTGGCGCGCTGGCTGCGCGACCGCGGCTCGGCGGTGGCGACCGCCGGCTGGGGCCTGGCGGGGCCGCGCGGCGCCACGGCCGCGGCGGCGGAGGCCGTGGCGGATGCTGTGCCGTCCATCCTGTGGCCGCGGGGGGACTGGGAGGTGGTGGATGGGCTGCTGGGGCTGCTGGCGGGTGCGGCGGAGCTGGGCCGTGACGGCGACCGGCCGGTGTCATGGAGCGCGCTGGTGCGGTGCCGGCCAGGTGGGGTGCCGGGCTTCGGCGATGTGCTTCGTCATGATTCGCTTCACCGTGTGCATTGTGCGTGTTTCTGGCAATTTTCACCGTCTGGAAGTGCCACGGCTGACTTTTGGTGCGCTGCCCGTGTCCGCGGTACGGCTGTGTACGGCTGCTGTGTGCGGCTGTGTACGTATGATGCAGCCCAGCTGGAGGCGCTGCGGCGGCTGGTGGAGGCGCAGCTGCCGGGGCTGCGGCTGCACCCGCGCACCACCCTGGAGATGGTCGTGGTCCCTGGGCGCGGCGGCCAGGTGAGCGTGTGCGTGCGGCACCGTGGTACCGTGCCATCCTCCGCAGCCTCCGGCGCCTCCTGGCACCTGCCGCAGCAGGCGCTTCATTGGGGTCGGCTCGCATGCGCCGCATGCGCGGCCGCACGTGTGTCCCTGGCATGGCGAGTGCATGCGAGCACGCACGGGCGCAATCCGCCTCGCATCACCTGCCTTGCCTCACGTCACCAGCATCATAACCGCCTCCGCCGCCGCCGCCGCAGGTCGCCAAGTTGAAGCGGATGGTGCGCGAGGGGGCGCTGAGCCAGGCCACCTTCAGTGATTTCATGTCGAGCTTGGAACAGGTACAGCTCGCCAGGCAGCTGGGCGCCGTACCGGTAGTTTGTAGTGCTAGTGCTAGTGCAAGTAATAGTGCTTGCTGCGGCACCGCTTGCACAGGTAGGTAGGTGACGGTGACACTGGTTGGACAACGGGAGTGTCTTCGTTCTCACTCTCAACACGCAGGCCGAGCTGAGCGGAGCTCCCCCTGCCGCATCCGGCGGCGGCGGCGGCGGCCGCCGCAAAAAGGGCGACCCAAGGAACAAGAAGAAGGATAGCAACAGCAACGACAGCAGCAGCGGCGAGATTGTGAGCGCGCTGGGGCCCGACAAGGATGGTCAGCTGTGCGTGCTCGCTTCGTTCAACTGCGGCCCGCAAGTCACCGTTCGCCTCGACCCGGGAAAGGTGTCGGTGTGGGAGCCCTTTCTGCACCAGCACCCGGCGGAGGGCCTGGCCCCGGGCCAGGCGGCGGTGGGCAGCGCCTAGCTGCTGAGCGCGGCGGCGGCGCTGTGCGCGGAGCTGATGCGGCTGCGCGCGATGCAGGCCGCTGTGGAGCGGCTGGGGGACGCGCTGGGCGGCTGCAGCGGCGCGGCGCTGGAGGGGACCAGCTGGGAGCACTGGGCGGCGGCGGGCGCGAACGAGGACCCGGCGGCACGGGTGGCGGCGCAGCAGAGCGCCTGGGCGCTGGTGAGAGTGATTGTGTGATTGTGTGATCGTGCAAGTGTGTCGGAGTAACAAACGCGTGCGTGCGTGGGCTTGCATGCATGCGTGCGTCTTGTCCCTTCTGTGTCCCCGACCCAGCCCCCGCCCGCGTCCCCGCCACGCCCCGATCGGGCGCTGCAGGTGACGCAGCGCCTGGCGTCGGGCGACGGCCGCCACCGGGTGGTGACGGCGGCGCTGCGGCAGCGGCTGCTGCAGGTGCTGCCGCCGCCGCTGGCGGACGAGCAGGACCTGCCGGCGGCGCCGCCGCAGGCGGCGCCGGCGGCGGCGGAAGCCGCCGGGTCCGCCGAGGCGCCGCAGGCTGCGCGGCAGCAGCGGGCTCGCAAGGCTCTGGAGGCGGAGGTGGACGGCTTCGTGGCGGACCTGATGCCGCTGCTGGCGGAGGCGTACCGCACCACGCCCCGCGCCGGCGCGGCCGCCGGCCACGCGCTGCCGGAGGCGGTGGCGGGCGGCGCGGCGTGCCGGCTGCCGCTGATGGCGGCGGTGTTGAGCCGCTTCTACTCCTACAAGCCGCAGCAGGCCGCCGTCAAGCTGGTGCTGCGCAACGTGAGCGAGCGAGCGAGCCGCTGTTGTTGTGCGATGCGTGAATATAGCTGTTCATCGCTTGGGTTTTGACGACTGCCGGTCTCGGTCGGTCGATTCGAGCTGCCTATCGATGTTCAAACGTGCGGAAACCGAAGTGGGAAGTTCGAGCGGCAGGCCGTTTGGACGATTTCACGGATAGCTTGACCGGCACTCGAGTGCGCGCATTACATGAGGTGGCACACCAGAGCGCTGAAACTTTGCACACGCGGACGGTTCCGGCAACGGTTTACATACTGGCCACGACTTCGTTGGTTTTGGCGGGAAATGCCTGGCTCGATTGATTCGTCGTTACCCAGGCCACAGGCAACATACTAACGCTGTTTAAGTCGCAAGTACACATAATCCAAGCTCGTGAGCCGTCGCGTGTGCTGGATGTTCGTCGCAGCATTTCTGACGTTCGAGACAGCTCGTTGATTCGGGCGCTGCCTGCGCCCAGCTTGGTCTCAAAGCTATGAGTTTGAGCAATTGACAATCAGCGGACACATGCGACCGAACTGGGTCGTCAGCGGCCGGACGCAGCTCGGCGAGAGCGTTCCTTTGGGCTACGATGCAAAAACGACACATTTAGTCCATTGCTGCACCTGTTGGATGAGGTGCGTGAGCGAGGGGTCTGCGCACGCGGCGTAGAAGACGAGAGGACGTTCGCGGCCCTACGAAACCAACGCGTGCCAACGGCCTTCCTTCCTGCAGGCGCTCCTCCGTGCGGTCGCCTGTCACAGCGGCATCGCAAGGCATAATTTCGCAGCATTAACACGCAAGGCGCCATTCATATTAGCCCGACCGTTCACATGTCGCCATCTTCCCTGGCCCGCGCGCTGCTGGCCCAGCTCGGCCCGAACGGTGCGATGGAAGCTCTTGGACTGGTCATAGCTCATAGCCCATTTCGACACCGGCTGCGCGGAGACCTGATTTCGACGGAGCCGTTGGCCCTCCGGCACATCCCGCTGGCCCTCCGTGACGATGCGTCGCTGGCAGCCACGCTCAGCGACCTCCTGTCGCTCATTGGCGCCGGCGGGCACACAAGCGATGCAGGTGACGGCAGCATGATGTCGGATGCAGCAGGCTCGGATGATGGCATGCGCGCACAAAGTCCAGCACGGCAGCAGCCTCAACCGCCGCACGACGGCGCAGATCGCGGTGAGGCGCGGCTTGAGCCGGCGGCCGCAGCCTCACTGCTCCACGCCGCCGCCGCCGCTGGCTACACACGTGTGGCGGAAGCGGCTGTGGGTGTGCTGCTGCTGCTGACGTCAGCGGGCCCGGTGGGGCCCGGTGCGGTACGGGGCCCCGACACGGCATCGGCAGTAGCAGCGCCAGCAGCACAGCCCCCTTCACGGGCGCGCGTGGGCGCCGCCGCCGCAACCCCCTGCCGCCGGTACCTCGCCGCCGCGTTGCTGGCGGCGAGCCGCGGCGGCCACGCGGCCGTGGTGGCGCTGCTGCTGCGGGCCGGGGCCGACCCCGACGCCCCTGCTGCCTGTGGCTGCGGCTGCGGTAGCGGCAGCGGCGGCTGCAACGGCACCGCCGCCGGCGCCGGCTGCTGCTACAGCTCATGCCCACTCATGGAGGCGGCTGACAGGTGCGAGAGCGCGAAAGCAGCCCACACGCTTTTTGTTGACTGCCCCCACGCCACACCCGCCCATCGGCTAGGGCCCGATCAAACGCTGCCTCGCTACCCGCCGCATGCACCAAGCCGCAGCATCCCAACCTCAAACCCAATTACCCGTTCACGTGCCGGCTCGGCCCCCTCACCACCATTATGGTCACCCCGTCATCATCACGACATGCCAACATCACGGCCCGCCTCCACTGTCTTGCCTCGCGCATGCGTGCGTGCAGGGGCCACACCCAAGTGGTCGCCCGGCTCCTGGATGCGGGCGCGGCAGTGAATCCATCATCCATGGATCCATCAGTGGATCCATCACTTGGTGGCGGCGGTAGCAGCGGCGCCGGCTCAGCGCGCGGCCACACGCCCTCATCGCAGCACCAGCAGCATACCCTGCAGCAGCTTGCCGCCGCCGCCGCCGCCACCAGCAGGGGCATGTTGGGTGCCGGGCGGTGGTACGATCCGGCCGCTGCGGCTGCGGCCTCCTCGCCGTCGCCCGTCGCCATGCCCTCACGCGACATCACTCCCCCGCGCACGCCGCTGGCGCCGGCGGCCAGGCTCGACAGCGCCCGGGACACATCGTCAGCAATAGCAGCAACGGTGGGTTGCCCTGCCGGCGGACCCCCAGCGCTGTTGCTGCCGCCCTCTCGTCTCTTGCCGCCGCTGCCGCAGCTGCCGCAGCTGCCGCCGCTGCCGCCGTTGTCGGCGATGCCGCAGACTTGCACCGCGCCGCCGTCGCCGCTGCTGGCGGCGTGCCGTGCGGGCCATGCGGAGACGGTGGAGCTGCTGCTCCGCCGCGGCGCCAAGGTCGAGGGCGCCGCCGCGGCGGCGGTGCTGCTGGCGGCGACGGCGGCGGTGCCGGCGACGCCGGCCAAGTTGCCAACGCCGCTGCTCGCCCGCATGGGGGAGCCAGCAGCAGCCGTAGCGGCCCTGCCCTTCATAGGGCAGGCCTGCACTCAGGTGCATTGCAGTGCCGGTGCGGCCGTAATCTGCGCTCCCGTTCCGGCGGCCGTGGCGGCGGCGGCTGCCGCGGCGGCGGCGGAGCACGAGGCGGCAGGCGGCATCTTTGCGGCAGCGGGCGCAGCCGTAGCAAACGGTGGCGGCGGCGGCGGCCCCGACAGTGGCGTGGCGGCACCCAGGAGCCTGCTGCTCGACAGCGACGGCGATGACGACGAGTGGGACGCCTGTAGCATCGACGGCGCCCCGAAGACGCCGGGCCAGGGCGCTAGCCCCGGAGGCCTGCAGCCCAGTAATGCAGGAGGCGAAACGACCTTTCCGGAGGCGGCGGCGGGCGCGCTGCGCGCGCTCCTGGCGGCCCGGCCGCTGGAGCTCTCCCGCCACCTGGGCTCCGCGCTGGTGGCGGCGGCGGCCTCCAACCGCGGCGCCGCAGTGCAGGCGCTGCTGGCGGCGGGCGCGGACGCGGGCGGCAAGGACGGCGCGGCGGCGCTGAGGGAGGCAGCTTACCAGGGGCACCTGGGTGTGCTGCAGCAGCTGCTGGCGGCTGGCGGCGCGCGACTGGCGGGGGGCGGCGGCGCGCGCGCGGCGCTGCGACTGGCGATGCAGTGGGGCCGCGGCGCCGCCGCAGAGGCGCTCAGCCGCCACCTGCACCAGCAGACCCACCCGCTGCTACAGCCACATCAGCCGCCAGCTGCTGCAGCCATGCCGTACACCGGGCGTGGAGGTTGCTACAGCCACAGCTAGCGGCTGCTGGATCACCCGGCCCCTAGCGCTGCTGCTGTTGCAGGGCCGCAAGGGGAGCAGCAGTGGCCAAGACAGTTGCGCCGCGCCTCTGCTTACAGGTAGCGTGCGTGTTTATTACTGGTAAAACAGACGGGGCACAGTCGCTCTGAAGGAAGAAACTACACACACGAACAAATGAGTATTTTTCCCAGGCGTGACAGGTGCATGCCAGCTACTGGCCCCTGCGCATGCTTTCTGGTGCTTTCACGACAGATGCGGCACGGATATACCCGGCTCCCATGCATGCCGGGGCAAGTGCCAGGGTTTCAGCAGCAGCACGCATTTCATTCATAGCATCCGGCGGTTTCAACTGTCACACTCACAGTCACGCATAGCGCCATAAAAAACCCTGTGCGGTTACTGTGGCTCGAGGCATAGATTTTACAGGTGATGCCGCAGCGCATTTTCAAAATACTTACATAGACTACATAGACGCGTATTCACATTTTGCCAACAGTACAGAGGAAAGGAGTGGCTCATTTACAGGGATACCTACGGGGGTCATTCAATACCCAACTCAACATGCATTGCCACAGGAGGTCGATTAATAATGCATGTGCCGTGGAGAGCAAACGTTCGGGGGAGGTTTGGACGTCTGGTTGGCGCGGGGCCGCGGGCAGCAGACCGGGGCCCTATCTGTCTATCCTGACCTGCTGTGCGTGCATTGCGTGCGTTACGGGTTACACGGTAATCGATGGCACAGTCTGAGGCTGGCGCGAAGCATGAGCGTGCATTGCATTTGCGGCTGCCCAGCCGAGGCCGCGGCTGCAACACACTTGAATAAATGCGACACGAGCTGGCAGCTGAGCGAAAGGTGGATCGAGCAGGTTTGCGTGGCGCCTGGGATTGCGGGCGCAAGATCCTGTCGAGAGATCCTGCTCTTCTTGCTGCGCATGTCTGTTTTTCGTCTTCTTTGGTGGTAACTATTACTCTATTTGTATTCTAATATTCTACTTGCCTCATGTGGTTATGGGGTCCGGGCTTGAAGCACCACAACTCGCGCCTACACGGGAGGGCCGCAGTGTGTGTGTGGCCTGCGTGTGTGCAAACAGAGCGGTACAAGCCAGTACATGCCATACACGAAGATATCGGCAGCGGTCGGTACAGCAATTACGGATGGAGGCTGCGGGTGTGTGTGCGTGCGCGTGTGTGTGCGCGTGTGCGTGTGTATGTGTTGGACAACACACGGAAATAAACAAAACCCGCCGTGTGTGTGTGCGTGTGCGTGTGTGTTCAAACACAGTAAGTGAAAGACGGATAAACAGCCGCCAGGCACGTGCGTGTGCGTGTGTCACGGGCGCGGGCGGGTGCATGGCGCCGGGCGCGCGAGCCCTCCACAGTCCACACTTGGCGCATGCGTGGAATGTTTGTGCAGGTGCCCGCGAGCGCGTGTATATGCGTGTAAGTTGGGGGGTTGGCGCTGGCTGCATTGGCGCTGGGTTGGGCCCGTTGCCAACGATGTTTTTTGTTAGGGGTGCTGTCCAATACGAGCAATGGTAGAATAGCGCAGCGGGCAGGGCTGAACGGCCAGCAGCGTGCAGCCCAGGGGAGAGGTGCGGCCCTGCAGCTTGCCGCAGCCAAGCCAATTCATACATTCAGTGACTAACACTGGATGCGACAAGTCGTGCCAGCCTGCATGTTATCAGACACCCAAGTGCCAGCCAGCAAGTCAGGATAGGATAGTAGTGTCAGATTCGACTGGGTCACTGGGTGGTCCAATTTACCATACAGCTGCCCCCAAGCTGCAATGTGTGGTCTATCTTCCAGCCGCCCCTGATACCGCGGTGTGGCACGCCCACATGCCCGCACGCCAGCTACGACCTTCCCTGACGACTGCACTCCCCGAGTCCCCGAGCCTGCCCGAGCCGATGTGTCACCCGATGTGTCACCCGATGTGAGCGAGCCCCAACCTCCAGCCAACCCGGTCTCTTTGTGTAATTGTGTACGACCGCATTGCGCACAGCCAGGCCGCCCTCACCGTGGGCCGCCCTGCTACCATGACTAATGCCTACCCCTGCGGTCTGCGCTGGCCGCGGGAGGCACCAACCTCAACAAGAGAAATTGTTAGCAGCTGACACGTGACACGCCCACACCCATACACTGTGTCCCGACGCCCTTCATTACCACGGAGCCGCGACTCCCCGCCGCCGCACCACCGCCAGCAGCTGCAGCCCGCCCGCCGCCGCGGTACCCACTTATCGATCCATGCGCCGCAGCCTTGGCCGCAGCATTACGGCTGCACACGCGGCTGCCACAACAGCCTGCAGCCCAACCGTTGTCCAGCAGACGTGCGGCCTACCAGCAGCCCGTTCACGTTGCCTGCCGCAAGACAGCCGCGGCCGTGACGACACCTGCAGTCCTGCACTCGCGCCAGAACTAAAACGGGTAGTCAATGTCCCCACTGTCTCCATCCTCGTCCTCACTGTCAATGTCCCCATCCCCGCCCTCACTGTCAATATGGTAGACGCCCCCATCAAACAAGTCATCATCAGCGGCCTCGGCCTCGCCATACGCAATTGCCCTCCGCTCCTCCTCCCTCTCGACCTCCCAGCTTGGTTTAGCTTGGGATGGTATTCACAACTCCCCCCTGAAGCTGTCCTCGATGCCCACCACCAGCCGCCGCCGCGCCGCCACCACGCCCTCCGCCCACGCCCGCTCCCGCTGCTGCTCCGTGCGCGCCCCCGACCCCGGCTCCGCCTTGTGCCCAGGCCCCTCGGCACCTGTCGGCGCCGCTGTTGCCGGCGTGCGATTGAGCATCAAGTCGCCCGCCCCGGCCATGGCCGTGCGGGAGCCAGCGACCTCGTCTATTGTGGACGCGGCTGTTGTGGCGCGGGGCGGCACCGGGCTGGCTAGGAACACAGTCCTGAGCCACTCCCACTGGTTGCCCGAGAAGCGCCCACGCCCCGCCTCATCCAGCAGCTCCCTCCACTCCGCGTCGGAAAGGCCCACCGCTGCTTCGCCAGCCGCCGCCGCGCCGCCAGCGCCCGCCGCGCCTGCTGCCCCACTGTCAGCGCCCGCCGCCCCTCCACTGGCCGCCGCCCCTCCACTGGCCGCCGCCCCTCCACTGGCCGCCGCCCCTCCACTGGCCGCCGTGCTGCCAGTGCCCGCCGCTGCCGCCTGCCCCGCGCGCCGTTGCTCCACGAGCCAGCGCACGGCACCAAAGAACCCCGGTTCAATGTACTTGTGGCAGAGGCCGATGATCTGGCCCGTGGAGGGCAGCAAAGGCGCCAGGCCGCGCGCGCGCACGTGGAAGGCGACCGCGAGGTTCCCCGCCTCAAGCGCCGCGAGCAGCAGCTGCTGCTGGGCCGCAGGCTCCGGGCCCTGCGGTGGCAACGCCAACACATGTGTGGGCAGGTGCTGTTGGTGCTGCGCGAGCGAAGTGACGTGACGCCACATGGCTGCGGCGTCAGAAGCTATCAACGCACACCAGCAACGAACTTGCTGGTGGGCGCCAGGTGGCGACCGAGCAATGAATGTAATAACACAATCCGTTCGCATGAGCGGACCCAGCAGTAGCAGCTCACCTGGGCCGCCGCGCCGCCGGCACCGCCCGCCGCCACGCCCAGCGCCCACTCCAGCTGCTCCGCCGAGCCGGCCTCAGCAATCGGCTGCAGCTGCACCTCAGCGCCCAGCTGCTCATGCAGGTAGCGCAGGGCCGCCATGTCGGCGCCCTGGCGGGCCGCCTGCTCAAAAACGCGCGACCAGAAGCCGCGCGCCGGATTTGCAGCCTCGCTTGGCGGGTGACGCGCGGTCGCCGCCGCCACCACCGCTGTTGCCGCCAGCACGCACACCGGCGCCGTGCCGCGGTCCAAGGTGCGCCCATCTGCCGCCCAGCTCGGCAGCTGGCCCCGGCCTCGCAGGAACTCCAGCACCGCGTGCTGGCCGCGTGCGGCGGCGACTTCGCAAATGCAGTAGTCTGACAGCAGCCGCACGCCGCACTCGTCCATTGGAAGCGCAGGGCCGCCACGTCGCCGGCGCCGGCCGCTGCGACCGCGGCCGCCTGCGCCACGCCCGCCCCCGCGCACTTGCCTGACACCAGGTACCGCAGGCGCTGCTCAAAGTCGGGCTGCGCGGCGGCCCACCCGAAGAAGTTGTGCTCCACCAGAATGTTGCGGTCCTGCTCAGCCACTGCCAGGTAGTCGGGCCGCCAGGCCAGCACCAGCTCCACCTTCTCCTTCCAGTCCGGCGTGCGGCTGCCCAGCGCAAACAGCAAGATAGCGACGCCGTCGCTCGTGACCGCGCGCGCCGCCACCGTGGCCTCGCCTGGCTGCGGCGGCTCCAGCTGCCGCCACTGTTCCGCCAGGTCGCGGAACACGGGCAGCGGGCAGCCCAGCGCTACGTGCCGCAGCAGCCGCCGCCGGCAGCTGTCGCCAGATTGGTGCGGCGGGAGCCGGGCCAGCAGTCGGTGCATCAACGACACGCGGCCGCCGCGCGCCGCAGCCGCTGCCAGGTCCTCATCTATCGTCTGCTGCCTGTCCTCCTGGCCCCAGCGCTCCGCCTCGTCATACAGGCCGGCGTTGCTCTCCAGCCACTCCAGCATGGTGGCGTGG
The DNA here is from genome assembly GCA_016834605.1 of Chlamydomonas incerta. Classification (NCBI taxonomy): domain Eukaryota; kingdom Viridiplantae; phylum Chlorophyta; class Chlorophyceae; order Chlamydomonadales; family Chlamydomonadaceae; genus Chlamydomonas; species Chlamydomonas incerta. The sequence goes on from JAEHOC010000036.1 coordinate 538,614, forward strand.
CCGCCGAAGCAGGCGGCCTCGGCCACGCACGTGACGTCCATGCTTTCCAGGCCCGAGTCATCCTTAGAACTCATAGTCCCGGCCGCGCTGGCTCCACAGCAGCGAGCACAGGTGCAAGCGGCCCGCCTCCACCGCAGCGCAGGCGGCGTCGACCTCCACATCGCAGCCCTCCGCCAGCAGCCGCTTGCATGCCGCCCTGTGCCCGGCCCATGCCGCTGAAGCCAGAGCCTGGGACGTTAGGTTGCAGCCGCAGTGCGCCAGAGCCGCGTCCAGGCTGGGCGCATCCCCGCTTCTGGCGGCGAGGCAGAGCAGGCGCTCGCGGTGCCAGCGCTTGCCACGGCTCAGGCCTTCCCCAATGCGCCACGAATTGCCAGCCGGGCTAGGGCGTGGCTGCTATAACTGGGTCGCAACAGCGCTCAGGTTTGAGCTTCGCCGGCTGCGCGGCGAGCTGAATCACCGAGTACTCGCGGAGGCACTCGGCTGCGTCTTTGCAGCTGAGCTTGAGCCCAGCGACCACATCTGGGGCGAATGAACAGCTAGCGATGTAGCGAATCAGCTCAGGCGTCAGGCGCTTCCATGGCGATGCGGGATTTGTGCGCGATGTGTCGGCTTCCATATTGTTCGTGAGCACAAAAGATAAGTTTGGTAATATAATGATGCGCCGTGGCGCTTTCCCTTAAGCAAAGGTGTGTCACCAATCGGTGTCACACATCGTCACTCAATTTCAATCGAGTCCGCGCAGTCCTGTGCTGGGCCGCCCTGTTGCACCAGAAATCATGCACGCGCGCTAACGCCTCGGCAACACGCACGTGAGCAACAATACGTCTCCTAACCCCCGGCCTCCACGCTCCGCCGCCCCAGTGTTCAATGCAGTACGGTATCTCAAGCACACACATGCACCCGCTGCTGCCGACGCTGGCGGGCTGCAGCAGGCCAAGCGGAGGGAGTCCAGTTCCGTTGTTCCCAGGGTTGTGCACCCCTGGTTGGTCCTCATGCACACACGTGCTGGGTGCTGGCACCACGGCTGGCACACAGCACCACTCCTAAGTTTATCTCTCGCAAGCCAAGTCAACGCTCCTGCATCGGTCATGCAGATTTATCCCTGACCACTTGACCAGTCACCATCATGACTAACTCAAACACGTCACGCATCACCACCACCACCACCACCACCACCACCACCACCACCACCACCACCACCACCACCACCACCACCACCACCACCGCACCGCCCGCGCACATACAGTACCATACCCCACACCAACGCCACGCCACGCACACGCCACGCGCCAGCAGTGCCATACACACCACGTGCACCCCGCAGGTGCTATGTTCACACCCCACCTCTACCGCACTCACCCCCGTCTCCGTCTGGGCAGGTTTGCTTCAGCTTGGGCTGCTGTTCGCCAATACTACACAAAACCATTCACATCCGAACGACTTCCCCCTCCCCCACACCTCCCACCTCGCACCTCCCTGTCCCCTGTCTAGTTTGGCTTGGTTTAGCTTGGGATGGTACCGGTATTCACAACCTCCCCACGCCAACCGCCGCGCATCACGCCAGCCCGTTCTTCTGCTTCCACTCCATGATGCTGGAGCGCAGGTTGTGGTTGGGGATGAGCGTGTTGCCGCCCGGCATCTTGGCATTGGTCAGCGGGCTCACCGCCTTGCGCGCCAGCCAGTCGGTGATGGCGGACCGCTCGTACGTGTAGCCGTCCGTGGCGATGACCGGGTCGCGCATCACCTGTGCGGCCGGGCGTGTGTGTGGGACGTTAAGGAACAAATGGAGTCAGTGCAATCACATACACGTACGCAGGGAAACGACAAGCAAGCACGTGTGCGTGCGTGCGTATGGGGCGTGCATGTGGGGCGGTGTGCAGGCATGGCTGTGTTATGCTACATTAGCTGATGGGGTGATGCGGGGTTTCAAATTGAGCGCCCGCCGTCGTCGCAGCCGCAGCCCCGCAGGACACCCAGTCACAGCCCCACGCGCATGCGCCAGGACAAGCCGCGCAAAACACAGGCACACCAACGCCGCAGCAGCAGCCCCGCAGGCCGCACTCACGTCTTGTGTGATGGGGCACACGAACATGGGGTCTGGCACCGGGCCGCTGGCCGCAGGTGCCACGGGCGTCGGCCCCGTCGCCGCCGCACCGCCGCCACCGCCTCCGTAGCCGGTCCCGCTTGTCCGCGCCGACTGCGTGCCCTTGCTCGGCCCCGGCCCCGACGGCCCCGACGGCCCTGCACCCGCTGCCGCTCCCGCGCCGCCGGCGCCGTACGTGCCGCTGCAGGACGCCGAGGGCGGCCGCGGCGGCGGGTACGGCCCTGCTGCCGACGGCCCTGGCCCTGCCGCCGGGTAGCCCCCGGGGCCCGCCGCCGCCGCCCCGCCGTACGCCGCCGCTGCCCCGCCGTACGCCGCCGCCGGTCCGCCTGCGCCCGCGGCGGCGCTGGTGCTGGGCCCCGAGGTGCTGCCGGACATGAGGTGCGGCGGCACGGGCGGGTCCAGGGGCGGGTTGCCGCGGCGGCGCTGCGTGCGGCTGCGGGCCAGCTGCGCGGCGGCGGTGCCACCCAGGATGCCCATGCGCTGGATGGCCTGCGGGGTGGGGAGTGGGAGGGGTGGGAGGGGTGAAAGGGGTTGGGAGGGGGTTGGAGGGGTGGGCGTTGGAGTGGGGTTGGAGGGGGCGTGTGGGGCTGGCGGGGTGGAGTGGGATTGGAATTGGGATTGGGAGTGCTTGACACAACCACACAGTATTCCACACCACCCTAACGATCCCTCCCTTCCCGCCCAGCACCCCTGTTGCAGCTGCACCCAGCCAATACCACACCCTCCCTCCCGTGCACACCCACCCCCTCACAACCCCTCATATAACCCGACCGCACGCACGTTGTACTGCTCGGGGATCTCCATCAGTGCGCGGAGGGCGAACAGCGCCTCGCGCCGCGTGCGGTCGCCCTGGGGGGGGATGGCGTGGAGGAGGCAGGCGGTGGTGGGTACAGGTGGCGGCAACGGGTCGCACCGAGACTTTCTGTGCTTGGTCGTACCGGTATGTTCCCCATCCGCCCATGCGAACAGCCATCTGTGCACCTCAAGGCCCCACAACCCTGTCCACATCGCGAACCCCAGCCTCAACTCCCCATTCCCCATTCCCTCATTCCCCTCGGTCCCTGCCCCACCCCATCCCACCGCACCCCACGCCCACCTGCCCCCGCCCCCACCCCCCACCCCGGGGGGTCACTCGGTCGGTTGCTTGGGTTCTGGAATGAACTACCCCGCGCCCCCCCGCACGCACCCCCGCCCTTGCCCCCGCACACACACACCTGCGTGGTGGCCATGAGCTCGCTGAAGTTGACGAACTGGAAGTTGTCAAAGGACCGCTCGGGCAGCGCGTCGTCAAAGTCCTTCATCAGGTCCCAGGGGCCGTCGCCCACGCCCACCATGATGATGGACAGAGGCAGCGAGCTGCATGCGGGCGTGCGGGGGCGTGGTGTGTGGTGTGTGTGTGTGTGTGTGTGTGTGTGTGTGTGTGTGTGTGTGTGTGTGTGTGTGTGTGTGTGTGTGTGTGTGTGTGTGTGTGTGTGTGAGTGGATGGAGAGGGGTCAGCAAGGGGTGAGGGAGTTGAGTTCTGGGAGTCTCCGGCAGGCGCTGTGAGTCCCCGTTGCTCCAGACCACCAGATCGACAGTCGCACCATCCCCATCCCCCATCCCCATCCCCTGCCGACCCGCCGGCGCCCACCCGCCCACCTGGCCTCCACGATGGCATTGATGGTCTCCTGCTCCTGCTCCGACTTGTGGTGCTCGGGCATACCTGAGGGCCGCGACACCTGCGCGTGGTGAAGGGGTCCACGGTGGGACAGGGCGCAGAGGTTGAGGGGGGCAGAGGGGGAGGGAGAGGTGCAGAGGGGCGGGTGGAAACAACAGTGCGCACGGCGGCCTGGTGGCCTGGTGGCCAGGTGACGCGCCCGCCTCTCGTCTCAAGACCCCCGTCTGCGTCTTGCGGTCTTGGCCGGGGGCTACGGGTTGGATTTGAATCGTTGCTCCCCTCTGCCGCCCCCGCGGCCCCTTCCCTTCCGCCCCCCCGGTTGATTTGGGAATTGGAGAAAATTACCCCCAACCCCAACCCCCCCCCCACCCTTCACGCCCCCCCAACCCCTTTCCCCACCTGGCCGTCCGCCACCAGCAGCAGGATGTGGTACTGGCCGCCGCTGCCCTCCACGATGCGCGCCGCCTGGCGGATGGCGGGCGCGAAGGAGGTGGGGCCGGCCATGCGGATGTAGGGGCACAGCTCGCGGTAGCGCCACAGCGCCTGCTCCAGGCCCCTGGGCGGCGCACAGGGGGAAGAGCGCAGGGCAGGGCAGGGCGGGAGGAGAGGCAGACGAAGGGATGAGTGGTGGGTGTTGTACGGAAGAAACGCCTTGCGGCCGCGCACAGGCGTGCCGCCACCCCGGCCTCGGCCCCCGCCCGCCCGCCCCTCGCAGCCGAGCGCAGACGTGCTGCCCTTCTCCCCAAACTCCCTCGGACACCCTCGCCCCCAACCTCCGCCGGGGCGCACCCCACCGCCTTGAGCGAGGTATGGCATTCACAACCCCCGCACACGCTCCCCCCCGGCGGCGAACGAGACTGAAGACCTCCGACAAAAACACGAATACACCGCTTAGGTTGGCAATGGTTGATTTGGGAATTGGAGAAAACTACCCCCCCCCCCCCCCCACACACACGCCCGCACCTGCAGGGCTGGTCGTCCGCCAGGAATGAGAACACGCTGCTGTCGCCCGTGGTCACTGCGGGAGGGAGAACGGAAGGTTAGGGCGGGAGTGGTGAGGATGGCGTGTGCCGTACCTCAACCCGTGCGTGCCGTGTGTGTGTGGTAACGTGCGGCGCGCATCCCAAGGCCCCGCTGCCCTGCTGCCCAGACGCCTCCGGACCTCCGGACCCCTCCCGTCCACTACCACACCGAACCCACATACAGCGCTTCCCCAACCCACCCTTCACAAGCCCCCCCCCCCCATGCACGACTACCCCAACCCCCCCCACACACACACCTAAAAACGACTTTGCAACCCCCAAAACCCCACAACTCGCGCACCATCGCCGAAGCCGTAGCAGGGGATGAGGCCGTCGTCGTCAAAGGCGGACAGCGTGCGGCCGATGACGCCTATGGCCTCCTCGTAGGGGTTGGGCTGCTCGCCAATGGCGTGCAGCGAGCGCCCGCCGAACGAGCGCTTGCCCGTCCACTCGTTGCTCTGTCGGGGGTTGGGGTGCGGGTTTGGGGGTGCGGTGTGTGGGGGTGTTGGCGTTGGTGTTGTTGCGTGTGGTGGCGGGCGGTGGTGGTGAAGGTGATGGTGATGGGTGATGGTGGGCGCCCCGCAGTAACACCCCCGCCCCCGCCCACTCCACGCCCACTCCACTCCCTCTCCATGTGTCCACGACGCCCTGACGCCGTACCGCGCCGCACCGCGCCGCCACACCGCGCCGCCACGTAACGCCGCCGTGGTCCGCACCTTTGTGAAGTCCACCGCCACGATGAGGTTGGAGCTCTCCAGCCCGTTCTTGCGCAGGTCGTCCTGCACCTGCTCCAGCGAGCCGTAGTGGTCGGCGATGGCCCTGCGGGGGGAGGGAGGGGGGACAATGTGGGTGGGGAGGGGCGGAGGAGTGTGTGTGTGGGGGGGGGGAGGAGGCGGCGTGGAGGAGGTGTGGAGGCCGTACGGGAGGTTGGGGCCCGTTCGTGCTGGCGCCTCCACTGACGTCACTACTGGCCGCGCCGGCCCTGACCTGGTACCAGCTGCAGCCGCCCTGGTGCCGCCAGGACCTTTTCACCCACCCACCCACGCATGGCAGGCAGGCAGGCAGGCAGGCAGGCAGGCAGGCAGGCAGGCAGGCAGGCAGGCAGGCAGGCAGGCAGGCAGGCAGGCAGGCAGGCAGGCAGGCAGGCGCGCGCAACACCCAACGCCGCCGCGAGTCAGCGGGGCCGTACGGAACCCTTCCGCCCTCAAGCGGTCTGGCCCAATCGCCGACACGTGCAGGAGCCACATACGCGTTGCTATCATTTTCTTACACGCACCTGAACTTGAGGGTCGGGCTCTGGAACTGCGCGAAGCCCCCGACCGCCGGCGTGGCCGTGGGGATGGTGGGGTAGCGGGCACCATGATGATGCTCGCACTCACCCGACCCGCCACCCTTGCGACTTGACTTGCTATAGCTGGTGCCCATTGTGTGAAGTGCGCCTCTGGACGCCCTGGGCGCGGCCCGCGGCGACGCTGAGGCTTTGCCGGAAGCTGAAGCTTTTAGGCTGCTTAGCTTGGTCGCGCGACTAGGCGACTATGCTTTTGATGAAAGATGCAGGGTAAGTGATGGCCAAGTCAGAAATCAATTCGGCGAAAGTTCGAGTGCAGTTGGTCAAGTGGTGTGGCGAGCGGCAGAAATCGTATCCGTTTACGTTACTAGTTATGTGGGTGTCAAAGTATGGTACTGTGAGCACGAATGAGTGCGTTAGGCGCTTAAAGGGCGGGGCCCGGCGCTGCATGAAGATGCACAACACCCGGGTGCTCGCGCCCTTCAACGGGCCCAAACCCTTGCCTAGCCTGGCCCCGACAAACTAACAATCCATATCAATAGGCAAGGAAACATTTTTAAAGGATGTGAAGCGCAGGGGCTGGCACAGGGTCCATTTTCAGGGATTTTCAGGGGTTCAGAACTGGCGCGAAGGGATGTCCAACAAGCGGCCCCTGCCCGCCGGCCAGCAGCGCCTCCATTTTGACCTCCTGCGCCCAGATAAGAAGCAGCGGGCCTCGGCCGGACCTGCAGGAGGAGCGGGGGCGCAGCATTTCCGCCGCGATGGCGCCGGGAGCGCTTACACGGCCTGCCCCGTGTGCGGAGCCAAGGTGCGGCAACGGTTGGCCCCGACACCTAGCGGGGACTTATGTGTGTGGGGTTGTGTGTGGGGGGTGGGGGCGGGGTTAGCGGATAAGCACGGGCCACTGCTCCCGGCGTTTCGCCCTAGCCGCGCTGGCTCACAGGCGCTGCAAACACCGAATATGTCTAGTGGCGGGCGTGCCCCGACTCAAAATTCATCATCGGGGTGCTGTGTGTGTACGTGTTGCAGGTACCGCTCTCCCTCATCAACCACCACCTTGATTCTCCGGGTCAGTGCATCGGGCCGCGCACGGCCGGGCAGGGGGCGGCGGCGGCGGCGGCGGCGGCGGCTGGGGCTGCAGCAAGGGTAGATGCACGGGCAGCAGCAAGTGTAGCGGCAGGGGCGGCGGCTGCAGCAAGGGCAGCGGCAGCGCCTGCGCAAACAGCGCCAGCTGGCAGGGCTGCGGGGACAAGCAGCTGCTGGCGGGATGACGATGCGGTTGCTGCCATCACCACCACCTCCGAACATGTCGAGGAGGGTGACGCCACACACGTGGTGGCGGCGGCGGACGCCCGCCAGGGGGAGGACGACGACGATGACGACGACGTCGTGCTGGTGGAGGAAGTGGTGGTGCGGGTGCGGGTGGAGGACGTGCCGGCGGCGGCGGCGGCACCGCCGCTGCCGCCACCGGATCCGCCTTCACGGCTTGGTCGTTGGGGCGGCACGGGGCGCATGCGCGAAATGGAGGGAGCGAGTGCGGAGGCCGGGCGAGCGGCAGTAGCAGCGGCAGTAGCTGCAGGAGCAGCAGCGGCAGTAGCAGCATCGCCGCCGGCGTCAGCACCGCCGGCCGCTGCGCCGCCGGCGGTTGAGGTGGGGCGGGCGGGACCAGGCGAGTCAGAGCAGCCGGTGGCGGAGGTGGAGTGGGAGGAGACTTGCGCGGCGTCGGGCCCTGGCGCCGGCGCGTGGGCGCCCCCGGGCCGCGTGCCCCCGGCCTCAGACCATCAGCGGGAGTCGCTGTCCGGCAGCGGGCACCCCGCCCCGGCCCCGCAGCCGCAGCCCCCGCAGCCGCAGCCCCAGCTCCAACAGACACTCGCGCCTCCGCCACTCGCACCCCAGCACCAGCACCAGCACCAGCACCAGCAGCCCCCACCGCTTGCACCCCCGCCGCTCGCATCCCAGTCGCTCGCACCCCCGCCGCTCGCATCCCAGTCGCTCGCACCCCCGCCGCTCGCACCCCCGCCGCTCGCACCCCCGCCGCTCGCACCCCCGCCGCTCGCACCCCAGCCGCTCGCACCCCCGCCGCTCGCACCCCAGCCGCTCGCACCCCAGCCGCTCGCACCCCAGCCGCCGGTGCATGCATTCTTTCAGGCACGGCGGCGGCTGCCCAGCGGCGGCGGCGGCGCTGGAGCGCGTGCGGAGGAGGGGGAGGGCGGGGGCGAGGATGGCGAGGAGGAGGGGGATGCAGGCGCCGACGGCGCAGCTGAGCCGCTGTGCCGCCGGCAGCTGCAGCTGCAGCCGCCGCTGCCCCTTGGCGACGCGCCGTCAACGATGCGTTGGGTGAGTGCGTGTGAGCGGTGGCGGCGGCGCGTGCGGTGCAGTGCAGTGTTGGGGCGTACGGTGCAGCCGCGGCGCATGCATTGCAGTGGGGCGACACCCGGGGCACCGCGCCGCCCTTCGACCTGACAACCGGGCTGACGGTCCAGCCGACACACACCGCCCGACCCTGGGGCGCGCAGCCCGACACTGCAGCGCGCATTGCTCCCCAGTCCTTTCTCTGCGTGCGCAGCTGACCTCCTCTCCTTTCCTCCAACCCCTCCCCCCAACCTCCCTCCACCATCCCAAGCCCGCCCGCCTGCCTCCACTGTGCCCTATGCGCCCCCCGCTGCAGGTGCCGCACCCGCGGCTGCAGGGCCAGGCGCTGGTGCTCGACTTCGTCAGCGCGGCGGAGGAGGCGGCGCTGCTGGCGCTGTGCGACACGCCGGCGGCGCTGCAGCCGCCCTGGATGCCGCCCGCCTGGCCGCCGCTGACGGCGCCGGGCCGCCGCCGGGAGGAGGGGGAGGGCGTGTGGGGCGGCACGCACGCCCTGGCCACAGTGCAGCGGAGCAGGTGTGCGGGCGCACGTGGATTTCCGTGTGTACCGAGTCTATGTATTGTGCACATTTACGTAATATCATAAATGCCGGTTCTTCTCTAGTCTTTGTTGTCCGTTTCCTGATACGTTCACGTTCACCCTTGTGCTCTCTAACACGCACACGCACACACGCACACGCACAACCCCCGACCAGGAACAAGCGCTGGGGTGTGCAGCCCGACTACCACCGCCGCGGCGTGGCGCCCGCCGTGCACCCGTTGCCGCCGCTGCTGCTGGCGCTGGCGCGGCGCATGCGGGCGGCGGTGGGTGGGCCGCTCAAGGTGCGGCCGGGGCGGGGACCGGAGGGGGGGCATTTCCATTTGTAGGGCGGTTTGTGATTTTGTGCCAAATCCAAGCCTGCACTGCGCCTTGGTCACGCCCAAGCGCGACTGCTCCCGCGCCCTGCTGCGAACCAACCGCCATGCCAACCCGAACTAACCCACCAACCACCCAACCAATACAACCGACAGGACTTCCGGCCCAACGAGGCCAACGCCATCGACTACCGCCGCTCGCACGGTTCCTGGCTCAAGCCGCACGCCGACGACAGGTGTGGCGTGGCCGCGGGGGTGCGGCGGCGGGGGTTTCACTCGCTGCTGCGTGAGCGAAAATGTACGTGCAAGGCAATCTGCAAGGAGCAGTACGGGGGAAGGGAGGGAGGTCCAGGTCGATGCGGTCGGGCGAGACGCGCAGGCGGGGTCTCAGCACGGGGCACAGCTGCATCCATTAACCGCCCCACCGCTTTGCCCACGCCTCCTCATTGGCCCCTCGCCCTCCTCTCCCGCTCGCCCTCCTCGGCGCCGTCAACACACACATGTGCCCCGTTTGTTTCCTTGCGTCCCCTAACACACACGCGGCACCACAGGACCCTGAGCAGCGAGGTGATTGTGAACCTCAGCCTGGCGGGCGAGTGCGTCATGACCCTGGCACGGCCGCAGCCGCAGGCGGGGGCGGGCGGCGCAGCGGCTACAGGAGGCGGAGGAGGAGGTGGTGGAGGCGGGGGTGGTGGAGGCGCAGCGGACGAGTTCCGGGTGCGGCTGCCCCGCCGCAGCCTGCAGGTGGGCAGCAGGGCGTGTGCGGGGTCACCCAATTGCATTTGCCTGTCCCTTGTCTAGTTAGGTCGGTTTAGCTTGGGCTGGCATTCACAATCCCCATGCCCCCCCACCCCACCCCCGCTACATCGCAGATCATGGCCCGGGCCGCCCGCTACAGCTACAGCCACGGCATCTGGCCGCCCGACCTGCTGGACGAGCGCCGCGTGTCCATCACCTTCCGACACTCCCGGCCGCGGCCCTTTGCAAAGTAGCGCACCGCGCAGCGCCGCAGCCCCGCGGCTTGCGGTGAGGAATGGGCGCGCGTGTGTCGGCGCGTCGGCGCCGTCTGGCGGGTCCGCGCCAGACGCCTTTTTAACAGGCGTGTGTGAGGCAGCGGCGGCGGTGTGCCTTGTGGGGGGAGGAGGAGCAGGGGGAGGAGGCGGAGGAGGAGGCCGAGGAGGAGCAGGAGGAGGAGGCGGAGGCGGAGGCGGAGGCGGAGGCGGAGGCGGAGGCGGAGGAGCAGCAGCGGTTTGTACGGCAGATGCCGCTGGCAGCGCCGCACCACTGCGCAGCGGCCCGCTGCGCGGCTGCCGAGCTTGTAGCGGGGACGTGTAATGGGGAGCAGGTGGATGGGGGGGGGGGGGCGGGGCCGAGGTGCCGGCTGTCGGGGCGGGCAGGAGGCGTGGACGGTCCCGCGAGCGTTTCGGGCGGACGTCCAGCAGGCGAGTCTGGACCGAAACCGACGAAACCGCACGACTGCATCCACAAAGCCCTGCATCATAATAGGCATGTCGGTTTGATGTTCTGCAGTCGCTGCGCTGCTGCAACAAAGCGCGGCTTGACATGACTTTTTGCGGCGAGCTCGACTAATCCGAAGTCGCTATCTCAGCGGACGCTGCTTCTTGACCACAGCTAACATAATCGCTTTGCAACCTGCTGGTTCAGGCTGATGACGATGTATTTTCCTTGATAACGAGGTCCCCGCCCGACCGACCAACCGCACTCACCCGCGCTCGCGCAGACAAGACGCTTAGGGCTCTCTAGGCTCTACGCAGCACCATGGCGGCGGACTCTGCAGCTGTTCTGACGTGCTTTCTGCTGAACCTGTAAGTGGGGACGACAGGGCACGGAACTTTGCATGGCCAGCTCCGTCACTGCGAGTTGGTGACCGGGCACGATACTTTGGGCATGCGTTCATAGCTGCGATAATTCCTAGCCACATCGGAGGCGATTCTCACCATTTCCCAGTCTTCGCAACATTTGCGCCTGTGCCTCGTCCGCGCAGGTATGTGTGCCTCGGATGCTTCGCTTTGTTCACCTTCATGCGCGTGCGCCCTTGGGCAAAGCGCTTCTTCGGGTCGAGACGGCAAGTTGCGGATGTGTCGTCGCGGCGAAGGGATGGGAGTCCGCAGTCGGCGCGCCAGCGAGGGAAACGCAGGGTATTAGTGCTTGCGTGTGATACGGTCCGTCGCATGTAGATATTGCGAGTGGGTCACGCGGTCCGTCGCATGTAGATATTGCGAGTGGGTCACGCGTGAACGCTCTCGAAAGGCCGCGCAACATACGGAACTGGGAAGCGACCTGCCGGCTCCCCGGAGCTGGCCCCCCAACCTTTGGCACACCTGCACAGCCTCGGCATACGGATTGCTTTGGGTGACGACCACAACCCAGCCACGTGCAGCGAACGCGCATTGCCTGTGGGCTGCGGCGCCGTCCTCCATGCCCCTGCACCAGCCTCCGCCGGGCCGCCCCCTCGCCGTGTATCCAGCCCCCCACGCCACACGTCCTGCCGTAACGACAGACGCCACAATCGTGGTGCTGCTGGAACTGCTGTCCTGCAGATACTCGAAAGAGGTGGACATAAAACCGAAGCGGCTCAGCAATTTCCTGCTGGGTTGGATAAAGCCGGTGATGCTATACAAGGAGGAGGTGCGTGTGGGCTGTGTGGAGTCCTGCGTGCGCGTGCGCGTGTGCGTGTGCCGCAGCACGCCGTGCCCGATGTGCGTGCTTACACGGCTGGCAAACGAGTGTGTTGGGGTTCGGCGTCACGCCAGAACGGGCATCGCGCGTTGCATGCATGGGACGGGCGCAGGTCAAGGAGGCCGGGGGGAGGGTGGTGAGGTGGCGCCAGCCGGGGAGTGGGCGAGGGCGCGACCCACACACACGCCGGCGCCGCTGGCCCCGCCCAGCTTCCTCACTGTCCTCGCCTGACCCGACCATTAACTGTAACCTTCGCCCGACCCAAACCACCAAAACCACCCAAACGCATGCGCACCGCTCGCTGTGGACCGCCTCATGCCCGTTCCACTCCGCTCCGTACGCACCTCCGTACCTCCGTACCTCCATGACCGAGCAGGACATTATTGACGAGGTGGGGCGAGTGCGTGTACGACACGTGTGTGATTTGGGGGTTGGGGTGGGATTGGTACGGGGCAGGGATTGGCCGGGTGGCGCCACTTTCCCGTGGTTCTAACACGCTCTTCCTCCTGGTGTGGCGCCGTGTGTCGTGCAGGCGGGTCTGGACGCAGCCATGTACCTGCGCGTGGTCTGGTTCGGTGAGTCCGGTCCGTGTCCGGGGTTGCGAATACCAGCCCATGCCAGAACCGAACTAACTGTATGGTCCGGTTTGTGTATGTGGCGGCGTCGGAGGAGGGGGGAAGGGGCGGCCTGGGGGGTACGGACCACGCATGTGGTACATGGGATGATGGGAGAAGTGTGAGGGCGGAGGCTGGGACGGGGCGTGTGGCGTGTGCGTGTGTGTCAGGAGGGGGGGGTCGTGCGCTGCTGCAAGCACACACGCGCGCGTTCTGGAATGAACTACCCTCCGCCCTGGCCGCTGGACGTCACGGACATCGGTAGTAACGCACCCACACACACGCCCCCCCCCACGCCCCCCCACCCCACACAGGCATGGAGCTGTTCTTCGTGCTGACGCTGGTGTGCATCCCGCTGGTGCTGCCGCCCAACATGACGGGCAGCGAGATCGAGCGGCTGCTGGCCGAGGTGCGTGCGTGCGTGCGTGCGTGCGTGCGTGCGTGCGTGCGTGCGTGCGTGCGCACTTCTCTTGCCATCCCTGCAACCCTGCCCCGCCGCAAACCCCTGTTGTCTGCCGCCCGTACCATGTGTGTGCCCGCGCCGGTCCCCACACCCGCACAACCCCGCACAACCCCGCACAGTCTCGTGTTGATGATTCATGCATGGAGCACCCCACGCCGCACCCCAACCCCGCAGGAGGAGGCCCTGCACGCCAACACCACCGTCGCCGCCAACACCACCATCTTCGCCAGCGACCTCACCGTCTCCTACCCCACCTCAGCCGACTCCACCACCATGGAGATCGCCGGCTTCACCAACGCGCGCATCACCTTCAACGGCTCCAACACCGACATCCTGATAAACCAGACGTACAACTACGTGGTCGCCGGCAACGGTACGGCAAACTTCACGGGCACCAACATCGACACGGGTGTGGTGACGTACATGTTCCTGCAGCGCACCGTGCTGAGCGTGCACGCGCCGTGGCTGCTGGCGGCCGGCTCGCGCGGCATCCCCAACGGCACCGTGTTCAACCAGACCGGCGACGAGGTGCTGCTGGTGGCGCTGACCTCGCCCAACAGCGACACCAGCATGACGGTGCGGTGGCGGTTGCGGCGGTTGGGGTGGTTGGTTGGTTGGGTGGGTAGGTGGCTGGGTGGGTGGCAGCGGCGCCCACGCGCACGATGGCCTCCCGCCCGCACAACGTGTACAGATACGCACATACCACACATCCACACGCGACGCCACACACGCGCCGGCCCCAACACCCATGACACGCACGCACATCACGATCCCACACGATCCCACACGCACACCCTACACGCCGCGCACGCACAACGCACGCCGCACGCCGCGCAGGTCAACGGCGTGGAGTTCAAGTTCACCAACTTTGACAAGTACTCTTTGTCCAATGTGTCGCCGGGCAGCGAGGTCATGTGGTGCCACATGGTCGCCGTCTACATCGTGGCCATATTCGTCATCTGGGTGAGCAGCTTGGCTGATTATTTGGTAATGTTGTTGAGGCGTTTAGATAACTAGCTTATGCTATCTCTAACTCTCCCCCCATCTGTCCTCCATCCCGCCCTCCATCCCGCCCTCCGCCCGCCTGCTCCCCATCTCCTCCACCGCCATCCCCCTCCACCCCTCCACCCCTCCATCCCAATCCCTCCCCCTCCATCCCTCCCCCCGCGCCCCCGCAGCGCCTGCGCACCTACAACCTGCAGTCCGTCTACCTGCGCCTGCTCTTCCTGGGCAACGCCCGGCGCGGCGGCCCCAGCCACACGGTGCTGGTCACTGACGTGCCGTACGTCGCAGAGGTGGGGGCGAGGGCCGTGTTGGGTGGTGGGGGGGGGCGGCGGTGTGTACGGTGGCGTGAGTGTGTGGTAGTCATTTCCAATCGGGGTGGGGGGTGGATACCATCTCAAGCTAAAACAACCTAACTCATAGGCGGGGCGAGACCGTCGCGCCGTCGCGGCATGTACTTCATTCCGGACCCAGGACGAAGTTGTGGGGCATGGTGTGTTTCGGGCACGCCAGCCTGTACGGCAGGCAACCCGCCTGTGGCGCGGCTTCGTCGTGCAATCCTTGCAACCCCCTGTTGTGTGCCGTACCAAACCGGAACCCACTTCAACACCGGGCCTGTCGTGCGCAGGCGGTGGGCAAGGCGCTGCGCGCGGAGGAGTACCGCAAGCGCTTCCACATGCCGCCCCTGGCGCCCGCGGACGCGGCCGCCGCCGCCGCCGCCTCCGGCGCGCCCTCCGCCGCCGCCAGCCGCAAGCACCTGGCCGGCGCCGCCACCCCGCCGCCACCGCCGCTCAAGAGCGCTCTGAAGACCGGCGGCGCCGCCACCACCAGCGGCGGCGCCGCGCGCCCGCTGGCCGACATCGACGACGACAGCGGCGGCGACAGCAGCGGCATCAGCAGCACTGACGTCGTGCTGCACAAGGAGGCGACCAAGCCCGGCGCCGCCACCCCTAACCAGCAGCAGCACGCCGCGGCCGCCAGGGCGCCCAAGTCCGGCCCGGGCTCCGTCGCCGGCGGCGGCAAGGGCGACGCAACGCCGGCGGGGGCGGCGGGTACGGCGGGCGGGCCGGAGGCGGCGGGGCTGTCGTTCCGGCTCAAGATGCTGGGCGCGGATCTGGACGAGTGCCTGCAGTACCGGCTGGAGGATTCGGCCGTGGATCCGGCCTTTGCCAGCACCGGCGGCAAGCTGGAGGTGCCGCGCACCGGCCGCACCGCGGAGCAGCTGCTGACGGACCTGCAGGTGGGGTGGGCGGGGCGCGGGGGGGGGGGGGCACATTCATCATTACTTAAGACGTGAAGGCGTAGCCAGGAACGGGGGGGGTACGGTTTGGGTTTGGGGTGGCTGGGCGGGGTGGGTGAGTGGGTGGGGGGGTGGGATGGGCGCGTGTGCATGTGCATTCCACAACGCACAGCAAGAACCGCAACTCGACCGCGTGCATGCCGCTTGCGTGACCCACGCCGCCTGCCCTTATGCCTGCTGCTACTGCTGCCGCTGCTGCTACTGCCTGCCGCTGCTGCTACTGCTCGCCGCCGCCCCTCAGCGCGAGGAGCCGGAGCCCACGTGGTTGCCCGCGGGGTACGGAGTGGACACGCGCGTGCTCAAACCCGACCGCCGCGCGCTCAAGCGCTTCAGGTGGGCCGGGGTTGCAGGGAGGAGGAAGAGAAAGGAGGGGAAGGAGGAGGAGGGAGGGGAAGGAGGGGGAGGGCGTGGGAGTACGTGGGGGTGCGTGCGGGCGTGGGCGTGCGGGCGTGCGGCGCTGTTGGCGGCTGCTTGCTCGCGTGCCCGCGTGCTTGTGGCGTCCGGCCTTCAAACTCAACACAGTACAAACACACACAAACACGAGCGCTATCTTTGTGTGTGATTGTTTACACGGGCCCTCTGACACACGCGCACGCACACGCGCACACACAGGTACGACGTCAAGAAGATGAAGGTCCGCAGCGACACCGCCGCGGCGGGCAAGAAGGTGCGGTGACCGCAACCGCGACCGCGACCGCGACCGCGTGTGGTGTTAGAGAGCACGCGTGTGGTGTTTTGAAAACAGAAAACTGAACAATTCGACACGCGCGCGTGTGTATACGTGTGTCGCGCACCGGCAAGGACTCTCCGCACCCGTCGCCGCGCTACAGCCGTTGGGCCCCTGTGGTAGCCGGTTTTAAAGCGCCCACACACCCCTATGTGCCGTACTGATACCGGCACCTGTACCTGCAGGTGGTCCTGGCGGCCAAGGCGGCGGAAACGGTGGCGCAGGCCGCGGTGCACAACATCGAGGAGGGCCTGCACAAGAGCGGCAAGGCCACACCCACCCGGCGCAGCAGCGGCGGCGGCGGCGGCGGCCAGCAGCAGCAGCACCAGGGCAGCGGCAAGCGCAGCCGGACGTATGAGGTGGCGGGCGTGCTGGTAGAGGAGGATGACGAGGAGGAGGAGGACGCGAAGAGCGTGGCGGGCGCGGGCAAGGCCGCCGCCGCAGCGCCGCCGCCGCCTCTGCCTCAGAAGGCGGCATCTCTGAAGCAGCAGCAGCTGTCGGTGAAGAACGGCGCGGCTGTGGCCGACGGCGGCAAGGCCGCTGCTGTTGCTGCTGCGACTGCGGCGGCGGCGGCGGCGGGCCGTGACGACGGCGACAGCGATGGCGACGGCGAGGGCGAGGAGGACACGGGCAAGCCGCAGGGGCCGGTGGGGGCTGCGGCCATGGACCCGATTGTGCAGGCCAAGGCGAAGCTGCAGGTGGGTGGCGGGGTTGGGAGTTGGGGTTGGGGTTGGGGTTGGGGTTGGGGTTGGGGTTGGGGTTGGGGTTGGGGTTGGGGTTGGGGTTGGGTTGGGTGGGTGGCGGGTTTGGGGATGTGCACGTCACTCCCCGCCACGCTCACGACATGCAGTTGGGCGGGCAAGCGTGTAAACCGAAGCCACGCGCCCACCCACCCACCCAATCACACGCACACGCACACGCACACGCGCACGCACAGGCGGGGCTGACGCCGCAGCAGATGGTTGCGCGCGAGTTTGCTCTGGTGTACCAGCCCTACAACATCGCCGCCGTCAACATGATCCAGGTGCGTGGGGCGTCTGTGTGTGCTTGTTGCGTGTGTGCGGGTGCGTGCGGGTGCGTGCACGAGAGAGTTTGTGTGGTTGTGTGGGTGTGCGCATAGCTGGCTGGCTTGCCGCACATCGCCACGCCACACACACGCACGCACACACGCACAGGACACGAGCGCGCTGGAGCCGCTGGTCGAGGAGTACAACCAGGTGGGGCTTGGTGGGTGGGGGGTGGTCACGTGTCGCCCGCTGCCTACCCTGGAGGGTTGGGGTTGGGGTTGGGGTTAGCTTGGACTGGCTATTGCCACTACCCCATACCTCCTCCCATACCTCCACCCACATCCCACCCCACACACAGATCACCCAGGCGCTGGAGGACTATTTGGACATGGCCAAGCTGCGCCTCAAGCTGCGCAAGGAGCTGCCCGTGGAGCAGGTGGGTGCGGGGCGGAGGGGTGGGGGGTGGAGGGGTGGAGGTGGGGTTTGGGGTGGGGGGTGGAGAGGTGGAGGTGGGGGTTGCGTGGTGGAGATGTGGACGGCGGTTAAGGTGGCACCAGTGTGGCTGTGGCTGGCTCCCCCCCCCATCGGCACTTCAAATTCTTTGCAAAACACCGTCATGGACGGCTACCCCCCCTCCCCTGTCAAGGCTGCCTGCTGCCGGTCGTTTCCGCTATGCCGCTTCACCATGCCATCCTTGGAACCCCCACAGTGGGGTTGGTTTAGATCGGGCTGGTATTCACACACACGCACGCCACACACACGCCCCCCCTGCAGGTGCGCATCTGGCCCAAGCTACAGGGCGAGGGCGTGTGGCCGCGCGTGCGGCTGGAGATGAGCCGCGTGCTGCGCGCGCAGTTCGCATTCGAGGCGGAGGAGTGCGTGCGCAGGTGGGTGGGGGTGCGGGGGTGTGCGGGGGTGCGGGGTGTGGCCAAGGGTGTGGCGGGCCCCCTGACAAAGTGAACCCAAAGAAACCAGCCCCAGAGAGGGAGGGGCCCTCTTGAATGTCGAGTCTTGCCGTCGGGGCCGATGCGTGACGGCTGCGCTGGAATTGCCGGTTGCTCTCCCGCCCTCGCCCTCACACGCCGCCCCCAAAACCCCTCACACACTCCGCCGGTATGCCATCGGCACGCCGCCGCGCAGGTGGCACGTGATGGAGGAGGAGCTCAAGGCGGAGGAGGACCCCAAGGAGAAGACCCGCATCGAGGTGGGTGGCAGGGGCGCGTGGGGCGTGGGGCGCAGGGGCGTGGGGCATGTTGGGGCGCAGGGTCCGCGTAGGGGGACGTGTGTGCGGCGTGTGCGTGAAGATCCGCGCTTTGACAGGTCCTCCCAGTGAGGTCCTCCCTTATTTGTAGCTTGGGCTGGTATTCAACAAAACCCCTCCACCATAAACGGCCACCCCAACCCACCCACCCGATCCTTGCAACCCCTCGCAACACCCCATACGCACACGCACTTTGGCCGCCGCCGCCGCGCGCAGGTGCGGCTGGACGCGCTGCGCAAGGAGCGCGAGGCGCTGCCGGGCCGCGAGGCGGCGGCGGTGGCGGCGCTGGAGGCCATTCCCGACAAGAAGCTGACCGTCAAGGTGATTACGATAGTTGGATGGGAAGAGATGAGATAATTATTGAGATTTACTCCATGCTGGGGAGTGGGGGCTCGGGCGTGGGGCTCGGGGGGGCTCATTGTTTCGGGAGCTTCAAAACCTCGCAACCTCCCAAAAGCCTTGAACCCCGAACCCCGAAGCAAGCAAACAAACTCCCACACGCCGCCGCCGCCGCCGCCGCTGCCACGCAGGTGGACGCGGTGACCTACTGGGTGGCGCGGCTCAAGTACCTGCGCGAGCGCATCCGCACCGAGCAGGCGGTGGCGGGGCGCAAGGTGGCGCCCAGCGCCTTCGTGACCTTCAAGTGAGGGGGAGTGAAGGGGTGGGGGTGGGGTGTATACCATCCCACGCTAAACCAGAACGGGACAAGGGACAGGCAATGCAATTGCAGGGGCAGCAGGGGCAGCAGGGGAGCGGCGGTGTGCAAGCGCTGCAAGAGCGTGTTGGGGCACGGGTGCCGTGCCGCGCCGGATGCTGCATGTGCTGGGGCGGGCTTGTGTGGGGCCAGCTAGGCGCAGCTAGGCCCGGGCGGGCCGGGGGGGGAGCCGTCCGCCTCACGTTTCTTCTCCCTCTTAATCGCTAGAGCCGCCCGCTATCCCTGCACTCCGATCGTCTCGAAGTCAACTCCCCAACCAACCCCCCAAATTAATCCACCACCCGCCTCCTCCTCCGCCTCCTCCGCCGCCGCTCCCCGCCCCCCCCCCCCCGCCCCGCAGCACGCGCATGGCCCAGGGCGTGGCCTCCAACTCGCTGCACGCGCACGACGAGACCGTGTGGCGCATCACCGGCGCGCCCGCGCCCAACGAGGTCGTGTGGCGCAACGTGAGTAATGCGCTGCGTACGGCAGTGGGATGTCCAAAATGGGCAAGCGCGGCTCTGGCCGGGGCCCGGCCGGATGGGCGGGTGGGCGGATGGGCGGATGGGCCGCCCCCTGAGCACCCCCGACCCGCCTCACCAGACCTCGCCTTACCGCACCTCATCTCACCGCCGCCCCGCCCCGCCCTGCCCGCCGCCCCGCCCCGCCGCCCGCAGCTGCCCATGACCTACCCCGTGCGCAGCGGCCGCCTGTACATCCTGTGAGTGTGGGCCCAACAGTGGCGACTCGGCGGCCGTTCGCACTTCGCACTGTGCGCTGTACCTACATCCTTAACCCTTAACCCCCGTGAACCCCCAAGCTCTCAAGCCCAAAGTTTACCGGCCCTCGGACCTTCCACGTGCCCCCTGCACACCTGTTCGCAGCTGGGTGGTGTTCTGGCTCATGGCGCTGTTCTTCATGATCCCCATCTCCGCCATCCAGGTTGGTTGGTTGGGTGGGTGGGTGGGTGGGTGGGTGGGTGGGTGGGTGGGTGGGTGGGTGGGTGGGTGGGTGGGTGGGTGGGTGGGTGGGTGGGTGGGTGGGTGGGTGGGTGGGTGGGTGGGTGGGTGGGTGGGTGGGTGGGTGGGTGGGAGTGTTTTGGGTGTTTTGGGTGGTGGGTTGCACACGTGTGACTGCTGTGGGTTTGGGTGGTTGATTGGTTTAGGTGGTTTGGGTCACGGCTTGGGCCTCAAGAGTCCAGATCCACCCGGTGAACCGCGGCAGCTCACAGCGGGGGCCGACTGCATCACGCCTGGTGGGGAGCGCCGTCTGGTGGGGGGCGTTCCTGCACGGCCCCATTGGGCATCGTCACCACACACGTGGTTCGCCATGAAACAGCCGCCCAGCCCCAACCATCAACCACCGCCTATCCAACCCCCATTATACACCTTCTCAACCCGACCCCGTCACCCCGCTCCCCCTCCCCACACCCCCACCCCCATTCAACACCAGGCGCTGATCGAGGTGCCCAAGCTGGCCTCCGTGCCCGTGCTTGGAGACATCGTCACGGTGAGGGCAGAGGGAGGGATAGGGGGTGGGGGCGGTGGGCAGTGGCAGCAGTGGTGAGGGGCTGGAGCATGGTTGGGTGTGTCTTTACCTTTTCCGGCGCACACGCACACACAGACACATACCAACACTGCATTGCGTACGCAGTCTTTGGGTATTTTCCTCGTTTTTCCTCGTGATCTCGTGCACAAACACGTAAATGCTCTAACTAATTAAATGCACGCGCACGTGCGTGTGTGTGTGTGCGTGTGTGTACGGCACGCAGGCGCCCGTCATCAGTCAGTTCATCCAGGCCATCATCCCCGGTGAGGCCGGGGCCGGGGGGGGGGCGGGCCGGGGGGCAGGGGCAGGGGCAGGGGCAGGGGCAGGGGCAGGGGCAGGGGCAGGGGCAGGGGCAGGGGCAGGGGCAGGGGCAGGGGCAGGGGCAGGGGCAGGGGCAGGGGCGGGGGCGGGGGCGGGGGCGGGGGCGGGGGCGGGGGCGGGGGCGGGGGCGGGGGCGGGGGCGGGGGCGGGGGCGGGGGCGGGGGCGGGGGCGGGGGCGGGGGCGGGGGCGGGGGCGGGGGCGGGGGCGGGGGCGGGGGCGGGGGCGGGGGCGGGGGCGGGGGCGGGGGCGGGGGCGGGGGCGGGGGCGGGGGCGGGGGCGGGGGCGGGGGCAGGGGCGGGGGCGGGGGCGGGGGCGGGGGCGGGGGCGGGGGGGCAGGGGCGGGGGCGGGGGCGGGGGCGGGGGCGGGGGCGGGGGTGGAGGCCAGGGCAGCCAAACACACGCGCACACGCGGTAGAGCGAAGCCCGCTGTCGTCTGGTGATGGGGCGTGGCGGCTAGAGGCCTCTAGCTAGGAGGACCCATCACGCAGCCATCACACACACGCACACACCTCCTCCCCAATCAATCATGCATGGAACGTCACCCCGGTACGTGTTACGTGTGTGTCTCCCGGCGCACAGGCCTGGTGCTCAAGATCTTCCTGGCCATCGTGCCGCACATCCTGTGGTGAGTCGGGGGGGGATGGATGGAGGTGGGCGCGCAACAAAAAGGACGGACCAAACCCGCAAAACACGCGCACGCAGTGTGTGTGCATATGTGGGGTGGTAATATGCTTGTTTGCTGCCCTTGCCCTCGCTCACACACACACGCACACACAAACGCACACACGCTCACAAGCACACGCCACAGGGCCATGGCGCTCATGTCGGGCTCCACGGCGCTGTCGGAGATCGACTTCGGCGTCGTCAGCCGCTTCTACATGTTCCAGGTGTGGGGAGGGGGGGGGGGGCGGGGCGCGGGTTGGCTGGTGTGCAGGCATTCGCATCCGACGCGTCCAGAGTCCAGGCACCCCGTGCCCGTGTGCGGCGGCCCCCTACCACTTCCTTGGCTAATCATAAATGTGAACCCCCCCGTCTAACCATCCTTGCAACCCACACACACATCCCTGCCCCCCACCCCTGCCCCCCACCCCACCCCCTCACCCGCAGGTGATTGTGGTGTTCT
This sequence comes from Chlamydomonas incerta, assembly GCA_016834605.1. Lineage (NCBI taxonomy): Eukaryota > Viridiplantae > Chlorophyta > Chlorophyceae > Chlamydomonadales > Chlamydomonadaceae > Chlamydomonas > Chlamydomonas incerta. Next base: position 560,671 of record JAEHOC010000036.1, read on the forward strand.
TCGGCTGCATCATCGCCGGCTCCTTCTTCAACCAGGTGGGGCAGGGGGGTGGGTGGGGCCGCAGGCAGTGGTGGGGCCGCACTGCCATCCGTGTCCGGGCGCTGCGCTGGCGCCGGCGCCGGCGCCGGCGCCGCTGAGTGTGGGTGTGGAGGGATGAACTGCTGCCACCCCACCTGCACCGGCGCTGCCAAACTCCTCACTTGCTGCCATCTGCACTGCAACTTACCTTCCAACCATCTTCTCTTATTTTTTGCAACCCGCAGTTGAAGCAGTGGGTGGAGGACCCCGCCTCGGTCATCAACACGCTGGGCAAGTCCATCCCCATGACCGCCACCTTCTTCATCACCTACCTCTTCATCAACGTGAGTTCGGGCCCAGCCTCGCACAAGGTCACAGGCAGGCTTGAAGTTGGGAGCTTGGAGGTCGTGCAGGAGGAAGAGCGCGTTCGGCTTCCGCTGTCAACCGGCACTCCCAAGCTCTCAGCCGGGCTTCCGCTTACCGCCAAGCTTTTCCTCACCGCCAAACCCGTGTCTCTCACCAGTCTTACACCCTCCGCTGCTGTGTTTGGCTTGCTGTGATGCACACCCATCAATGGCTTCGTTGCGCCTCTTTCTGCAACACACCCATGGCGCGGCGCAGGGCATGGGCGCCAAGTCCATCGGCTTCGTGCGGCTGCCCGGCTTCATCGTGTTCTGGATCCTGTCCAAGTTCGCCGGCTCCCCCCGCGCCCGCGAGCGCATGTGGATGAACCAGAGCCAGCGGTACGGCATCCTGGTGCCCGACCACTCCATCGCCATCCTGCTGGGCCTGGTGGGTCCGGGCGGCTGCCTGGCGGTCTGGGGGTCGGGTGGGTGCAGCAGCACTTTGCCGGTGGTACCGGTGGTCGTCGTCATGCCTCGGGGTCTGGTGTGCGGTCGCGGTCGGTGTGTGTCGCTGTGCGTGCCGGTGGGCTGCTGGCGTTCCGCAGTCTCTGGAAGCCCCGTGCAGTCCCCAACGGGTTGGCAAAGCCCGTGTATTTGCCCTGACATGGTTCACATGCGCCGCGACTCTCGTGCGATCACCCGCACCATTCACGACTGCGTGCCGTTTTCCAACCAATTAACTCGGCCCCCCCCCACACACACCCGCCGCATCAGGTGTTCTGCTGCATGAACCCCATCGTGTGCCCCGCCGCGCTCGCCTACTTCATCGTGGCGTGTGTGGGCGAGCGCTACAACTTCATCTATGTCTACCGCCAGGTGCGAGTGTGCATGTGTGGGCGCGTGTGCGTGTTAAAGATCACACGGGAAAAACGGCAGCAAAGACCGTGCAGTAGTGTGCAGCTGCGGGTGTGCATGTGCAGCTGTGCGTGTACCGCACCGGCTGACCTCTTGCGTGCTGCTCTTGGCATGTGTGGAGTTTTGGGAAGGGGCCATGGGTTTGGGGCTGGCGGGTTTCCTCACGTGCCGTATGCCCTGCTGTTACCGCTCCCTCCTGCCGTACTGCCCGCAGCCGTACGAGAGCGCCGGCCGCATGTGGAAGACGGTGCGTGGCGGCGTGGGGGCCGTGCGGTGGCGAGGAGGAGGCGTGGACATGAGGCATGGGGGGCGGAATGAGCGACGGGGCAGTGCGCCTCCGCAACTGTGCGCACGCTTCTGCCGCACAGAAAACACCCGAAGCGAAACGTGCACACGCCCACACATGTCCGCACACATACCACACACGTCCTTACACAGACGCCGTACACCGTACACACACGCACGCTCACACTCGCAGGTGTACAACCAGATCATGACGGGCCTGTATATCATGCTGCTCACCATGTTTGCGCTGCTGGCCATCAAGCGCTTCAAGTGGGTGTTCTTCATGCTACCCATCATCTTCGCCGCCATCATCAGCCACATGGCCACACTCAGCCTCTACAACCGGCCCTGGTGGGTGAAGAGAGCTAGCTAAGCTAACGAGGAGGGTTAAGATCACCAACTAGCGCACTGACCAAGAACAAGCCAGCCAGCCGCAACCAAACAATCAACGCACCCACCAAGCAACGGACGCAAACGAATTGCGCTGAACAATCAGCCTCAACTGCAAACTCCGCCAACTCTGCAAACTCCAAACTCGGAACTCCTCGCTCCCGCAGGTCGGTCACGGCGCTGCACGACGCGGCGGAGATGGACATGCTGGAGGCGGACCAGCGCCGCGAGCAACTGCTGGCAGCTGCCCGCGAGGTGAGGAGCGCGGGGGTGGTGGGGAGTGGGGTGGGAGGGGGGTGATCGCTTCAAATGCCCCAAGCAAAGGGGGTGGGGGCTCAGAGGGTTGCAAGGATGGGATGGCGAAAGGGGTGGGTGGGGTGGGGCCTGTGGGGGAGGTGAGGGGGATTGCGGGAACCAAATCCGGCGAGGCGCGCTGGACGCAACTGGGGAGGATAGATGTGGGGTGCCGCGGCGTGTGTGTATGGGGTGCCTGACTGCCACGCTTCCCCCCCCCCCCTTCCCCCGACCCTTCCCCCCGGCCCCGCCGACGCGCGGCGCCCGAGAGCAGGAGCGCAAGAAGGCCAAGGAGGCGCAGCGCCGGCGCTACGAGCAGGCCAGCATCGAGGCGGAGCGGGCGGACCAGCCGCCGCCCGACAGGTCCAAGTTCTTCGTACCCATCAGCGCCGGTGCGTGCGTGTGGCGGTCACGGCGGGTGGGGCGGGTCGTGGGGGCGGGGGGCTGGGCAGAGCCAGGCCGGGGCCGGGGCCGGGCCAGGGCAGCACCAAACAGCACCACCTGACCCGCACCACCTCAGTACCTCCTCATACCTCCCACCCACTGCACGCACGCACACGCACTCCCAGGCCCGGCCGAGCTGCTGCTGAAGGAGTCGCTGCGCGGCGAGGGCTTTGCGCTCAACAGCGCGGAGAAGAAGGAGATCGCCGATATGTACCGCAACCCCGGCTTCACGGTGCGTGGCGTGGGGTGGGTGTGTTGTGTTGTGTTGTGTTGTGTTGCGTGCAAGGGTGGGCGGGTGGGCGCCTGGGTGCGGGCGGGCGGGCGTTTGGTGTGGCGGAATGTTTGGTCGCCGGGTTGTCTTCTGTATGTATAGTGGAATTCTGCGCCGTCGCCATCACGCACGCTACTGCCAGACTTGCCAGACCCCACCCCGTTCCGTCGCTGGCGCGCTCCTGTAACCCACCGCCGCACGCAGCCCATCCCCTCCCACGCCACCACAACCCCCGACTACCACTCAGCTTGACCTTTCAACCCCCATATTTTAGCTTGGTTGCTTTGGGTCCTGGAATGAACTGCCCCCCCCCCCCCACACACACACATATACACCGCACGCACAGTCTCTTGTTGTCGTTTTTCCTTGTGATCTCTAACACACATACACACACCTCCGCCGCCCCTCGTGCCGCTGTTCAGATGCCGCTGGAGCTGATCGAGGAGGTGGAGAAGCTGGCGCGCGTGGTGCAGCTGCTGCTGCCGCCGCTCAACCAGTTCGTGCGCGAGTACAAGACCTACAGGTGCGCGTGTGTGTGTGTGTGTGTATGTGTGTGTCAGTGTGTGTGCGGGGGGGGGTAGGTTTCTCCAATTCCCACATCAACCATTGCCAACCCCAAACCCATGCGGTGGGGGTATGGAGTGGGGTGGGGGTGGGGTAGTCATTTCCACTCCCCAAAGAGGGGGCAAAGGGGGGAGGGGGCGTTGCGGGCCGTGGTGTGCGGCTCGCCTGCCATCCCTTCCAATAAGCAACGACCGCGAATTAGTTGGAAACTGCCGTGCTGTGGATCGGATCCTAGGAGAGCTTTACGCGGCGAGGGGCTACCTAGAGCCAGACTACGAGGACCAAGAGCCCGGACGGCCAACCAACCAACCAACCAACCAAACCAACCAAACCAACCAAACCAACCAAGCCAACCATGGTCGCGACCCTGTCGTGTGGCGGCCCGGCACACAGGCGCGCGCTCAAGGCGGCCCAGCTCAAGAAGTCCACGGAGGCTCCGCCGCCGGCGCCGCACATGCCCGAGGACCTCACGGTACGTGTGTGGGCGGCAGGGGGGGATTGTGAATACCAGCACAAGCAGGGGGGAGTTGTAAACACCAGCCCAATCTAAACCAAGCTAAACTAGGGAGGAGGTGCAGGTTGGGTACGGGTACGGGCGTGTGGTTTGAGGTGTGGGTGCCGGGGGCAGAGGCTAGCTGCCTGTGCTTTGGGCCCAGGACGAAGCGGGTCGGGCGCGGAGCTCGCCGGGCGCACGCACGCACGCACGCACGCACGCACGCACGCACGCACGCACGCACGCAAAACGTCAGAACGGCATGGTGTGTGTTGTTTGGCGTCGCGCTACGGGGCCATGCTTGTTTCGGCCATGCACGCCATGCAGTACACAACACGCCGTACACACACGCACATGCACACGTGCACCACACGTCATGCAGATCTTCGACAACGACCCGCGCCTGCTGGGCCTGGACCGCGAGCTGGCGGACGGCGGCGGCGGCGACGAGGACGAGACGTCCAGCCTGGGTGAGCGCGACAGCGCCGGCGGCCTGCGCGACGGCGAGCTGTCGCCGCTGCCGCCCGCGCCGCCGCTGCCCGTGTCCGCGCCGGCTTCGGCAGCGGGGCCGCAGTCGCGGCGCTAATGCGGCGGCCAGCTGCCGGTAGCGCGGCAAGCGGTCGCGGCACTGGCAGCAGCGGTACGGCCTGGCGGCGAGATGGGGTAGATGGGGTGCGGGGTGTGTGTGCACGCACCGATGACGGCGGGATGGGGTGCATGGCGAGCAGGCGGATGAGGGCTCTGCGGTGCGGTGTTTGTTTCACACGGCCTGACATTGTGTGTGATGGGGCGGCGGCTGGGTGTACGTTTGTACCTGTGTCGAATAATGTCGTGCACTGGTGTACGTGAGCTATCTGTACGGTATCACGCCCCGCTATAGCCACCGTGCTCGCAGCAGCAGCAGCAGTAGCGGTGATGCTTGGCGAACCGCGGGGGCGGCATACATAAACAAAACGCACTGGAGTAGTACGGTGTAGCAATACGCATGGCGCTCGGCGCTGGGTTGCGGAGAAGTTGGTTTGCGGAGAAGAAAGGCACCGGCGGTGTGCAGGGATTTACGCGTGACGCCGACGGGCTCGCTGTGGTGCTCAGGGCGGCAGCAGTTACTGTGAGCATAATCACGGCACAGATAGTCGTGGTGCTCAGGGCGGCAGCAGTTACTGTGAGCATAATCACGGCACAGATAGTCGTGGTGCTCAGGGCGGCAGCAGTTACTGTGAGCATAATCACGGCACAGATAGTCGTGGTGCTCAGGGCGGCAGCAGTTACTGTGAGCATAATCACGGCACAGATAGTCGTGGTGCTCAGGGCGGCAGCAGTTACTGTGAGCATAATCACGGCACAGATAGTCGTGGTGCTCAGGGCGGCAGCAGTTACTGTGGGCATAATCACGGCACAGATAGTCGTGGTGCTCAGGGCGGCAGCAGTTACTGTGGGCATAATCACGGCACAGATAGTCGTGGTGCCGAGGATTACCGGGGGTCCAGTCACAGCGCGTGAGCGCGGCGCGATGGCGCCCTTCAAAGACCCACATCAAAAGTACAAGAGCCGTTCAGGTGCGATGATGGACCATCTTTTTTTCTGGTGGGTGAGCTAATTACCCTGCATGTTTGTTCGCTGCTTTTGCGGCGAGCTCCGTAGGACGTTTGCGTGTGCTGTTGTGCCCTGCTCCCCACGACTGCGTATGGGGCGGAGGCGCTGTGAGACCCAGGGGTGAGAACGGGTGCGCGAGAATCGGTGGGATCAAACTACGGTACGCATCCCGATATGCGTCGTGACGCAGTTATGAGGGCGGAGGTACGGGGAGTGTAAAACCCGTCATACGAGGACGGTAATGTTTTGTACAGGTGCGGAGCGGCCAGCACGGGCTCCTGCTGTCTCCCCTAGCCGGCGTGCCCGCTCATGGGACGGCCCGCTATGACAGAAGGAGGAGGCACCTGCTGCGTGATGGGGCAGGGGGGCAGGCCTGAGTAGCTGCTCGTAATAGCCATGTTTCGTGAGGTGGGAACAAAGGGAGTGGGCAGTGATGCACTCGTGTTGGCACTGGTTGGCACTGGTGCCGCCGAGGTGTCTGCATGGGGGACTTGTGACTTGTGGGCAGCCCACCGGGCGCGGCGCATGGCATGCACAGTGCCAGTTTAATTGATGTGCCGGGGGCGTGAGGTTAAAGTCAACGGTTCTTACGTCGCCCTTGCTTAGATTATTACATCGTGAGCGGATGGATGGGTTGGTGCCTGCAAGGTGCCTCGCGGGAGTGCCCCCCCCCCGCTTGTAACCACGGAACTACATGCGCTCTACAGCCGGCCACGCACCACTGCAACCGCCTTACAGTGCTCCGCATGTATGTACGGTATAGTTGTGTGCGCACGCCGGGTGGGGGAGGCGCGGCTGCAGCACAGCGGCCGCCCCGCACCGCGCCGACCTGCACCGCCTCACAGGCCACCGCGACCCATGCTCCCCCTACAAGCCAGGCGGCGTGAGTCATGCCGCCCCCAGCCCTTCACCAGCCCTTCATCAGCGTCCTTGCGCCCCCAGGTAGATATGTGCCCTTCTGTGCTTGCCCGCATACGGGGTAGAAAAGCCAGACAGGACAAGCATCGCCGCAAGCATCCCTTTCAGAGGCACTGCACTAGCCGGGGGCTAACAGCGGCTCGCCCACACACGCTCCGTCACGCATACGCCGCCGCGGCGGGTACCCGCCCCGCCCGAGCGGCGCCGTGTCACCAGCGCCAAGTCGCACATATCTCCCAGGACCTACCGTACCTTGGTCTTCCCGCATCGCTGCACCAGTCCGCCACTCGACACATCCTCAATTTTATGAACTCACATTATGCAGAGCCCGCCCTCTCCCGACCCCATCCCACCCGCCTTCGCCTGTCAAGCACCGTGCCTGCTCACCACTCCGCTCGCCCACCCGCTCATCAGCGGATGCTGCGCAGCCCGCCGAAGCCGCCCGCGCCGCCGGCCGCCCCCACCGCCGCGCCCATCATGGCGCCGCCGCCGCCGCCCAGCTTGCTGTCGCCGTCCTTGGCCGAGGGCGGCTCGCCAAAGGGCCGCCAGAAGCGCAGCGTCTCGTCCGCGCCCGCCGTCACCACGCTGCAGCCGTCGGGGCTGGTGGCCATGTGCAACACGCGGCCGGTGTGGCCGGTCAGCTCCGCCACCTGTGTGCGTGCGCAGGCGTGCGTGTGTTAGAGAGCAGGCATGTGCTGCGCTGTGTGTGTGCTGCTCAGCAGCGAGGCGCAGCGGTGGGGGCAGGCGAGCACCCGCGTCCTGCTCAGGCGTGTCGCATGAGGCTGGGAGCATCAGAATGATGCGCCGAAGACAGCGGCCGCGTCCTATGCTGCTACTACGCACAGCCTCCCTCTGTCGGCACAGAAGTCTGCTATGCCCCAACCCTCAGAGCCGTCGCAGCATTCACCCGGCTCCCATGCGAGCAGCACGCCGCCCGCACACGAGCACGCGCACACCGCAGCCCCAGCTACCATGCTACCATGCCTCAGCTCCCGCGCCCCAGCTCCCGCCCCCCCGCCCCCCCGCCCCCCGCCCCCACCTTCTCCAGGCTGGGGTACTTCCACAGGCACAGCTGGTTCTTGGAGTAGCCGTGGCTGGACAGCAGCTCGCGCGCGTGCGGGTTCCACTGCAGCGCGCACACCTGAGGCGGGGAGGAGGGGGAGGGCGGGGTCGGGTGGGGTTGGGTTGGGGCGGTGGCAGCGGCTGGCGGAGGCAGGGGCCGGCGGCAGCGGCGGCGGCGCGGGTCAAGTGGAGTTGATTAGCGCACGGCGGGATGAGGCGCGGCGCACCTACCGTACCGCAGGACACGCGTTGCATATAACTTAATCACGTCGTCTTGGCGAAGGCGCGCGCGCTATGAGCGCCCCCAGAACGCACCACTCCCTCCCATACAACCCTGCCACCGCCGCCGCCCCCTCGCACCCTCTCCTGCATGCGCCTGTTGTCCTAGCCTCACGCACGCACGCACAGCTGCACGCAGGCCCGCATGCACGGCCACGCCCGGCCCCTAGGCGCCGCCGCGCACCTGGCTGCCGGTGTCGATGGCGCTGAGCATGGCGCAGGTGTGGGTGTTCCAGAAGCGGATGTGGCGGTCCGCCGTGCCGCCGCCGGTGGCCAGCAGGTTGGACTGGTAGGGGCACCAGGCCAGAGCCTTCACGGCCGCGCTGTGGGCTTGCACCTGCGCCGCGCGCCGAAGGGGGGGATGGGGGTTGTGAGTACCAGCCCAAGCTAAAGCAACCCATATAGATAAGGGACAGGCGGTTGAGGTGGGGGGGCAGCAGAACCGGCCCCGGGAGCGTCTGCGTGACGGGCGGCGTGCTGGGGTCCAGAAATTCACGCGCGGGTGTGCTCTGGACATATACATCCACCGCCACCACAGAGTACCGCGCCAGCGCGTGCCATAGCGCCTGACCGCCGCTGGAAGACGTTGCCCGGCGCCCCCTGCCCCACGGCGACCAACTCCAGACTTGCTTAAGTTTTGGCTGGAGTTCACAACACCCTCCCCCTCCCCCTAACCAGCACCAGCACCGCCACATTTACCACCCACCTTGTGGCACAGGCGGAAGGAGGCGTCGTGGATGGCCAGCACGTTGTCGTTGCCGCCGCTGGCCAGCTGCTGCCCGCACAGCGACCACTCCAGCCCGCACACCTCCTGCGCGGGTGGCGGGGGCCACAGGGAGGTGTGTGACCCATAGGACCTCGGGGGGCTGCGGGGTCAGAAGCGCTGCCCGGCAGACCCGCAGACCCAGCGCCCGACAGCAGCCACCGCCGCCTCCAACTCCTCCACCTCACCAAGGCGGCTTTTGGGTAGGGAACTTCCCGGTTCCCACCCCATCTCCCATCCCTGACATGTCCGCCCTCGAGCCCTGCAGCCGGCACCGCCAGAGCCAGAGCCGCCACAGCCGCCACCCCTCCTGTCTTGTACTGCTCTGTATTTCTGCAATTGCATTGCCTGTCCCTTATCTAGTTCAGCTTGGTTTAGCTTGTGATGGTATTCACAACCCTCCCCCCTCTCCCCTTCCACCACCCCACCCCCACCTGCTCGTGCACGGTGAGCCGCGCCACGCACGCCTCGTCGCGCCGCTTGCGCACGTCCCAGTTGGCGATGGTGGAATCGCGGCTGCCGCTGCTGAGCACGGCGCCGTTCCAGGACAGCGCCGACACGCGGTTGGTGTGGCCGCACAGCTCGCGCACCTGCTTGCGCCTGCGCCACGACATGGCGCGATTGCGGGAAGTGGGGGGCGGGTGAGTGAGTGGGCGACGTAGCCGTCCATGCGAACGGTATGGGCCGGGCGATGTGGCTTTCTCGACCCTGGTCGCGCACGTGCGCACTTGCGTTGCGTTGATGGCCGGCGCTTGCGGCCGGGCCCATCGCCCCTTTGCAAGCGGCTCCCTCCACCCCAGCCTCCCCCAACCCGCAACCCGCAGCTGTTGGCGACGTGCTCCAGCCCCTTCCCTGTGTGTCAGCCCGTGTCCAACTCCACGCACCTGGCTGCCCCCTGCCCCCCCCCGAATCATCCACCCACCCACGCACCCACCTGTTGGCGTCCCAGATCTGCACCTTGGCGTCGCTGGTGCCAACCGCCAGGAAGTTGCCGTCGCTGCCCCACTTGAGCGCCGAGATGTAGTCGCCTGCCGGGGGGGGGGGGGGGCGAGCAGCAATGCCGTAGAGCATTGGGGCGCGCCGCACGGGGCTTTAGGCACCAGTGTCCGCCGGTGCCATCAAGGCAAGGAGCCACACCCAGCTATACCCATACGCAGCCATGTCGGCAAGGGGGCATGGCACCGGTGCGCGTGCGGCCGTTATACACACCCAGGCCCCCAGTTTGCAGTGGTTGATAGCGGGTTTGGAATGAACCAACCCGCTCCCCCCCCTCCCGGGACCGCCAGGCCTCACCCTCGTTGGGCACGGTGCACAGCTCCTCCACACCGCCGCTGGCAGCGTTCCACAGGTACACCGAGCGGCCCAGCGCCACGGCGATCTGGGTTGGGCAGCCAGGCACAGCACAGTCAACAAAACAACGAGGTATCAGAAGGGTGCACACACGCATGTGGCCGGAGTTGCAGCTTTCCATACCGCCCAGCAGCCCCCTGTCCGGCTTGCCTACCGTGCCAGCCTGTGCTACCCCCCCCCCCAGCTGCCGTGTGCACGGTCTGCGCAGCGGCCGGCGCTATGCGCAACGCCCAACCCACCAGGTTTTGGCCGCTCCAGTCCAACAGGTTGAGGTAGTAGTCGTCCATGAGCTCAGGGGCGTCCAGGATGCGCTCTTGCGTGGTGGGTACGTGCCGGAACGTCTTCTTCACGGTCGGGGCCAGGTTCTGGTTATATAGCGACTTTAGACTGTTCTCATAGCCCTCGGGGGCCGCGGGCGCCTTTTGCTTGAATGCCAGGATACGGCTCGAATCGTTGACGCTTAGGCTAGCGGCCAGCGCCTTCTGGTAAGACTCCTCCTTCGATGGCGAGCCCTGTTCGCCCAGCTTGTTCTCCTTACTGAGCGAGAAGTTGGCGGAGTCGAAGTCCATCGCCGAGCGCGTGGGAATGAACCGGTCCATCTGCAGAGCGACGAGAACGACATTCCTTGTTGCCCCCTCAGGGTCCCATTATAATTGCCAACAAAGACCCGCACCTTCTCCTTGCTCTTGCCATTCCCAGGCGTTTTCGTCCCGAAGTTGAGCTTTACGCTCTTGCTGGTGCCTAGCGGGCTGCCCGAGCTGGTGTTTCCTGGCGTTGTTGAAGACATTTTCACCGCCTGAGCTCAGCAGCTGCCTAGCACGGCTCTAATAACAAAATCTCAAATAGGCAGATGTCAGACAGTGCAAGATACGCACGACTTGAGCGAGCTGGTGCAAGCTGTCGCAGCAATTCCAGGTTGCGAGTCAGAGCGCGGGCTACTTATAATGCAGTGTCTAATATTTAGTGACTGTACTGTATGAAAGAAGTTGATAGCCGCTGGGCTCTGCGGAATGTCACGCAATGGATCAGTGCAAGCCCCCGCAGGCCGCAGCACACGCGGGAAGCCCCGCCGCGGAGTCGTGCCTACCGGCATTTCCCCCCCCCACCCCCGGCTCTTGACGCCCGGCCTGGAACTCCATGCTTGAATGGTCGCTGTGTTCCTGAACATTGGTGGCGCGACGGCTTTACAGTGCGGTGCTCTAGTCCATGCGAGGGCCAAGCATGCCGACCGATGTGATGGCACCAAGCGGCCTGTGCGCACACGCCCCACGACGTGGGCAGCCCACTGGAACAGCCGTACCACAATAAGCATTTAGCAATGTCCGTGCAGCCAAGCGGTCGGAGCCTGCAAATTGGTGCGTGGCAACTTGGCGTCTGACACCCACCATCGCTCGACGTTTTGCCCGCTGCAAGCGCGGGGGGTGCCCCCGGGAGTTCGGCGGCTCCGATGCAGAGCATACCTTTCTCGGCCTTTTGGCTCAGATCATGTGTAGTATCTGTTCTTATAAGCTTAATCGCTTATATGGTTCTCATTGAGAACCTGCGATTAACTTCAATATTTTAGGGGGTCAAGGCAATGGGGGCGCTTGCGCACCCGCCGCGACAGCTTGGCAGGAGGCTTACACTACTTCTCTTGCCGAGCACCCCAGCCTAAACAAATTCATAACTAGTTCTGCTTCTCATATAAGTTCAACCCCAGCCAGTGCCCTCTAAATACAGTTCAGCCGGAATGTTCCGCTCAGTGGGCAGGCATTCGAGGGCAGGCTTGGTGAGCCGTGCTGCAGGTAGCCCGGCACCCGCAGCATGCGGGCTGGTAGCAAGCAAACTTTCATGAGTTACAGCTTAGCCGACCAGCCCCAAGGCTGTTTGTCCTTCAGCTACACAACAGGTTGGCAAGTGGCAAGTCACAGTGCGCACAGTCTCTCATACACACTCGCATGTTTTGCTTCAACACCTGCACAGCAGATTGCATTGGTTACAGGAGGGACCTGCTGACGCAGCTCACGAGCCAGCGAGCACGTACTAGTACGGACGCCCTGCTCTAGACCTCAGGGGCGCGCCACCTGCAGCGCCGACAGCCTACTCTGCGCCTTGGGCTAATAGGCCTTGCTCCCATGGGAGCGCCACCATCTTCTAAACTCAATCTCCTTCCTCTTCAACTGTAATGAAAGTCGGCTTATTGATCCACATACTCCCGTCTTCCCTTCTTTCAATCCAAGGGTGGCCTGGTGGGATTTCGTCCCACCCCCTTGGCTTGATGCCCAGGCTCACAGCAGCTTGGTTGCCACATCACTGATCCCCTTAAAAGACTAGCTAGCGGCCTCTCGTGCACAATTGTTCACCCCGGCACGCACAATGGCGCACGGATGTGCGTCACTTGGGAGTCAAGATCGCTCAGCCACAAGCCGGCCACAGACAAACCGACCATCAAGGGCATCACACCTGACACCCGGAGCTCTACTTTTCACATGGCAAGAATACATCAGATACCAAACCAGTCATACCGTGCCGCTACCTAGCCACAAGGCACATGCTCCAACACACACAACAGCCGCGCCTCTTCCAGTGCAGCTGTCCGAATCCGGGACAGAGGCAAAGCCTGATTCTGCAGGGCTCGAGCCTTGAGGGCAGACCCCCTGTGCCCTTTGCCCCAGGGACCCCAAATGTTCGTCCAACATGTCAAAAAACAGTGTGTCCGTCCCGGATGGCAGGTCGGTGATAAACACAAGCGCGCCTGCCCCGGGATGCCTTCCCGGCAAAAGGCTGACGCGCCCGCAATGGCAGGCGCAACCCCGCGCCCAAGCGCCCCCCGTTCTGTAGTCCTATACACGCTGCTGCAGTGTATGTCTCAGCACTCAGCACAGCGGCGCACAGAGCTCTTGGCACAGTAACACTTCTTCCGCAATGCGTGAGTACGGTATACGGTATGGCACTAGCACTGCAGCCCCCCTCGAAGTTATGAATCCAGATGCCTTCACATAAAAAAGCCATAATTATTAGAGCACCGTCACTGGCTCACCAACTCAGCCTCGCGCGCTACAGCGCGTGGCACCAAAGCAAATCAAATGTGCCGCCGCTCCGCGCTCTTCGCATGGGTAAAGCATATTTGATCGCCACGCGCCGCCGGGCACGCACTGGCCCTCAGTCGCCCCACCCACGCCCTCACGCGCCGACCACCCCAGCCGCAGCGGCGGCTGGCGCCGGCGCGGCCACCGGCACCGGCGACGCGGCTGCAGCCGCCTTCCTCGAGGTCCCCGCCGCCGAGGCCGCGGACCGGGCGACCAGGAACTCCATCGCCGCCGCCACCACCGCCGCGTTCACCGGGTCGCTGGAATTCAACCGCATGGGCGACTTGGCAGCTGGACTGCCGCCGCTGGCGCTGCCGCCCGCCTCCTGCGGCTGCAGCGCCTGCTGCTGCTGCTGCCGCAGCCAGGCCGCGGGCGCGGTCTGCGTGCCGTCCAGCCCCAGGCGCTTGCGGTGCAGTGCGCGGCTGTCGCGCGAGCGCTGCACCGGCAGCGGCTCCTCCTCGCCAGCGCCCTCAGCACCGCCGCCGCCGCCGCCCAGGGCACCCACGCGGCCGCCGCCGCCGCCACCGATGGCCTTGGCGGCCAGGGAGGTGAACGCGCGCCACGCGACCGCCAGCGCACTCGCCGACTTCTTGGGAGCGCCCTTCCGCCGCCCGCCGTGCTTCCCCGCGCCGGCGCCGCCGCCGCTGCTAGCTTTCTCCTCGTCATCGTGGTCAAACACCTCCCCGAACGTGCGCCGCCGCACCAGGCCCGGATCGCCGTCGCCGGCCTCACCCGCAGCCCCTGCGGCGGCGGCCGCGGCGCCGGGCCCGGTGAACACGCGACTACGGTTGCCGCCGCGGATGGTCCGGTGCCCGGCGGCGGCGCCGCTCTCGCTCTCGCAGCGCCGGCTGCCGCCCTCCGCCACCAGCTCGCCGCTGCCGCTGCCGCGCGCGTCGCGGCTGCCGCCGCGGCGCCGCCGGCCGGACTTGCCGCTGCCGCTGCCGCGCGCCTCCTGGATGGACACATACTTGACCTCGTCGGCCAGCTCCATCGCCGCCAGCCGCGCCTGGTTGCGCGCGCGCTGCATGTTCTCATCGAACCACGGCTGCCCCTCGCCCGCGCCCTCGCCCTCGCCAACGTCCAGCAACCGATCCTGGTCCTGGTCCTGTGCAGCGGCGTTGCTTCCGCCGGCAGTGCCGCGGCTGCTATCGGAAGCCGCCGCTGCACAGCCGCTGGTCACAGGCTGCAGCAGCGGCTGCCTGTCACCAGCGCCGCCACCAGCGGCCTGGCCAGAGGCTGTCGAATTCGGGGACGCAGCACGCAGCGGCGGCTGCGCCGTCACCACCGCCGCGACATTGGAGAGGTTGGATTTCTTCATGGCCGGCTTGGCGGGACCGCGCTGCTGCGCCTGAGACCAGATCTGCTTTGGCGGTGTCTCCGAACGCAGCACCAGGCGCGGACTGCTGCCGCTACCGGCGCTGCCGCTGTTGCTGACGCAACCATCCGCCGGCAGTGCGGCTGCAGCCGCAACAGCAGCTGCGGCCGGGGAGCCGGTGCGCAGGGGCGGCGGTGGGGCGGCGAAGCCGCTCGACTTGGCCGCGGCGGCATCGGCGGCGGCGTTGGCGGCAACGACGGCGTCGCCGTCGGCGTCCGGCAGCTCGAGCGCGCCGGCTGCGGCGTCGACAGAGGCGCGCGAGTTGCGCGGCCGGCCAGCTGCCGGCGGCGGCAGCGGAGGCGCGAGGCTGCCGCTGCCGCCGCCGCCGCCGCGGTGTGCGCTCGCCATCGCTGCCGCGCCTGCGGCCAGCGGCGGCGGCAGCGGCGCGGATGAGTAACTCAGCGCCGACACGCCCAGCGACGATGGCGACGCCGGCGGCGCGGCCGCAGCTGACGACGCTGCGAAGCCGCCGGCAGTGGCGGACGACACACCGCCGTTCGTGGAAAGCCGCGGCGTCGTGAGCGCAGATGCGCTGCCGACCGCGCGGCTGGCGGCGGCTGGCGGTAGCCCTGACAGCAGCAGGTGTGCGGAGCTGTTCGAACCGCTGCCACCGCCCCCGCCGGCAGTAACAGCAGCTGCGGCGCCAGACACACTGGCGCCGCCGCCAACGCCCTGCGACAGCAGCGTCACCCGGATGGTCTCGGGCGCCGCGAAGCTTCCATCGCTGGTGCGGGCGTGCAACATGTCGGCGGCTGGCGAGGCGCACTGGCTGTAGCCGCCTGCCGCCGAGGATGCTGCTGCCGCTGCGAGCCGCGCCGGCGAGGCGACGGCAAGTGACCCGCTGCCGGGCCCGGGGCCGTAGCGGGCGGCGGGCGAGTGGGGCGTTGCATACGCGCCCGCCTCCATCGCTGCGGTCATGAGCATTGAGGGTGGCGGTGCTACAGCCTGGTGCGCCACCATCTCGACGCTGCGGCGGTGAGACATGCCTGGCAGCATGGCCGGCGGCGGCGGCAGTAGCTGCTGCTCCTGCGGCGCGGGCCCCGCAGTCGCAGGCTGGCCCGCCGGTGACAGCAGCTTTGGCAGCGGTGAAGAGGCGGCGGGCGAGGATGGATCCACGGCCTGTAGCAGCATACGCGGCAGCTGGCCACTGCCGGCGGCGCCGCTGTTGGTGCTGATGCGCGGCGGCGACGCTGACATGACCGCGGCGGTGTGGCGGCGTTGCGGCAGGTTGCGCGGCGAGGCGGGAACGCGGGGGCTTGCGGGGCCGCCCTCAACAGCGTTCCAGCCGCCACCGGTTGCAGCGACTGGGTCTACACTGGATGACGGCGTGGGCTCGAGGTTCTGAAGTTCGTTCCCCTCAGCGACAGGCCCCGCTGGCGTCTGGAAGGTACGCCCCGCTGCCCCTGTCGCTGTGCCCGCCGCGTGCGGCGTCCCCGCGCAGACAGGGTGAACAGCAAACAGAGAGCCCTCCTCATGCTGCCTGGTGGATTCAGCCACCTGTTAAGTGACGTGGGAGTCAGGCAAGAAGAGTCAGGAATCGACGTTTTTTTCGGCCCATGCATATGTCCTCTCCGCCCCCCTCAGAGCTTGCAAATGTCAAAGAAAGTCACGTGAATGCGAATTTGGCGTGGAATGGAGTACATTATATGCCACGAGGACACAAAACCGCGCGTCGACGCAAACGAAAGGCCTACGTCGCGCCCCTCCTTGCGCCTCACAATTGCCACGCGCACCTGCGTCCAACATTCATACTCCGAAATTGTGCTTTCCATGACGGGCGTAGCGTCTGGCGCGCCAGCCCCGCCTGGAAATTCGCGGTAAAAAGAATTCTGAGAACTTCCCAGGCGCGGCGTTCAGACCCTAGTTGCTCAAATAAGGTATATGAAGTTATCCAGCAGTGAGTTCAGCGCGTGAGTTTGTGGCCTTAAGCCCAGCCGCAGTAAGTTGAGAAACCCGGTGACTGCTCACAAAAGATTAAGTATCTAGGTCAGTAATAATTGCTCACAGCTTGAAATGCGGCTGATGTGTAGTAGCGGCGCATGGCGTGCTCAGCGAGCAAATCCGGGCGTGCCGCCCAACCGCATCGGGCGGGCGAGCAGCAAACGAGCTTCGGGTTGGTTGCGCAGCGTGGCAGAAGCCTATTTGTCGCAAGTTATTACTGCCTCGGGGGTGTTGAATAGGAGAGAATTCGGCACGTACTGCCATGTGCGGCTGCCTCGCCCGCCCGTTCATTTCCAACCCCCCTCCTCGTCGCCCCCATCCCCAAACATGTTTCGCCCCAGCTTTGCTACAATGTGCACTCGTCATAGAATCAAATTGCACGTAGGCGCGAGGGCATCTGTACGCTACATGTGTTTGGCGCATGTGACATGGCGCTTGGGCGTGTCGACATGCTCCAGTTACCGTACAACGCTCCAAGTTGAAAACCTCAAAATCACTCCTTGAACGGCGCGGCGTACAGCAAAACTGCTCCTAACAATTATGGCTTGGAAACAGGGGCATACTAGGAAGAACGTGCCAGACCCCCCGCCAACCCCGCTCCCCCGACATTCCGACAACCGACTGCCCCCAAACGGTTCACAAGTTGTTCATACCCTCCGCATTTATGGCCGCAGTGGTGACCATTGGTTCAGCTTGAGGGGCTCTATCGTGACGTGCCATCTGGCGGCCGCCGCTGCGACTTTAACACGCGCGGGTTCCTTCCCATCATGGGTCTTCCCATGGAATTCCCGTGGCCCACCCCTCAGAAAGGACCCATTCCACACTCCGTCATGTTACGTGAGCACAGCGTGCACCTGCAGCCCTTGATGAGCTCAATTGTATGCGCTTGAGAGCCGCGCCATGCCCATGTGCACACGTCGACATGGGGGGAAATGCCCACACATGCCCACGCAAGGACGCGCAAGTACCGTGTCGGTAGAGCTCCCACGCATGTGTGTGTGCTTATTACAGCACACCATGAATGCTTAAGCCGCATTTGACCCCCAGGCCTGCTTGTGGGAAATTTGCCAGATGGGCTCTGGCTAGGGAGACCGACTGCCCGCACCTTTCGCGGCCGGCCCAGAACTTCCTCACCAGCACCCCCCCCCATTCGTAACAATTAGGATAAAAGCAAGTGCGTAGCTTACGAGTTGAGCTCTATAACTACCGATGGTGGGGGTAAGTTTCCTGCAGTCTTACCCTCAGCTCCCCCTTACGGAAGAGCTGCTGGCAAGTTCGACGGAACGGCAGGGACCACCGAATGCAACACTTAATGCGGGTGCCTGTCGCATGCTGATCAAGCCCACCTTTGTTCTCATGGCCATTGACTGTGATTGGTGCTTCTCCCTGGCCTCAGAAGGGAATCACGCGAGTCTGCATGCGGCCCAAGCGCTTGCGCCGCAGCAACGCAACCGCGCCAACAGTCATCACCGCTGCAGCCACCGCGCCCACAATGGCCATTGGCAGCACCACGCGCAGCGCTCCACCCTTGGCCCCAACCCGATCTCCATGCGCTGCTGTCCCGGCCTCCGTACCCGTTCCACCGCCGACTGCCCCCGTTGCGGCCGGCAGGGGCGCTCCTGGTGCTGCCGTGTCCCTTGCGGCGACTTCGGGTGCTATTATGGTGCCCGCGCCCGTCGCGGCCTGTTTAAGCGGAGGCTGCTGGTCTGTCAGCCGCGACGCTGAGCCATCATCATCTGCTGCTGCAGTTGCAGTTGCTGCAGTTGTAGTTATGCTGAGCTGCTGCTGCGCGTCTGCGGTGGAGGATGCAGCTGCGCCAACGCCGGGCATGGGGGCTGCGGCAGCAGGAGCTTCGCCTGCTGACGCGTTCCTACCGCCGTCTTCCTGACGCGAGCTTAAGACCCGCTGCGGGGAGGGTGGACGGGGCATGGGCGGTCGGGGCGGTGACGGCAGCGGCGGTGCGGGCGGCGGTGACGGCAGCGGCGGCGCGGGCGGCGGCGCGGGCGCACGAAGCCGGGGGTAGGCAGGTCGTCGGGCACGTGGTACGGCACGCTGGCATCCGGCCAGTGCCCGTATCATGTAGATGGCTTTGGGCCCCCGGCGTCTACACAGCGTAGATCTCACGCGCCATCTACACCTCGAAAATTTTTCCTAGG
Organism: Chlamydomonas incerta; assembly: GCA_016834605.1. NCBI lineage: Eukaryota > Viridiplantae > Chlorophyta > Chlorophyceae > Chlamydomonadales > Chlamydomonadaceae > Chlamydomonas > Chlamydomonas incerta. The sequence continues at coordinate 579,194 of JAEHOC010000036.1, forward strand.
GGCACGCCCCCAAATCCCCCAAACCATCTACGCTCCCTGTCTAAAAGACCGCCAAACCCGCCCAAACCGTCTACGCTCCGTAGATGCCGAAACCCAAACCCAAAAATTTTCTCCGCCTTCGGCGGATTGTGGGCAAATTTCTACAGCGTAGATGGAAGATACGAGCACTGCATCCGGCCACTGCGGCCCGCCCATGCCGCCCAGCAGCAGGGGGCAGACGTAGCGTGCGCCCTGCTGCGTGGAGGCGCGGCCGCCGACCACCTCGTTGAGCGGCGGCTGGCCGGCGGTGAGCGGCTGGCTGTAGTACTGCCCGTTCACAATCGCCTCAAGGAAGATGAACGAGCGGCAGCCCAGGCCCAGGCAGCCCAGGAACCGGGGCCCCGCCAGCTACTTCCATACGGCGTCGGGGCCCAGCGCTGTGAACAGGGCGGTCACGGCCGCGGCGGCGCGCGCGCTCCATGTGGCGAGCGGGACGGCGGCGCCGGCGCCGTCCTTGGCGCCGTCAAAGTCCATCACCACCAGCATGCCCGCGTTGACACCGAAACCGCTGCCGCCGGTGCTACTAGTGCTACCGCCGCTGCTGCTGTAAGTTTCTGTGATGTTCAACATGTTGAAGGTGCGGTAGGGCTGCGACTAAGCCTCCCTCCCCCCCAGCCACCTTCGCCCTCACCCAAGCCTCCTTCCCCACAGCCTCCTTCACCCGCGCCCAAGCCTCCCTCTCCCCACCCTCCTTCGCCCTCCCCCAAGCCTCCTTTCCCGCAGCCTCCTTCACCCGCGCCCAAGCCTCCCTTTCTTCATCCTCCTTCGCCAGCGTCCAAGCCTCCCTCTCCCCCGCCACCTTCGCCCTCATCCAAGCCTCCCTCTCCCAAGCCTCCTTCGCCCTCGCCCACGCCTCCTTCCCCACAGCCTGCTTCGTCCTCCCCAAAGCCTCCTTCGGCCTCCCCAAAGCCTCCTTCCCCACAGCCACCTTCGCCCTCGCCCAAACTTCCTTCCCCGCAGCCTCCTTCGCCATCGCCCAGGCCTCCATCTCCCCAGCCTCCTTCGCCCTCGCCCAAGCCTCCTTCCCCACAGCCTCCTGCGCCCTCACCAAAGCCTCCTTCACCCTCGCCCAAGCCTCCTTCCCCGCAACCTCCATCGCCCTCGCCCAAGCCTCCCTCTCCCCAGCCACCTTCACCCTCGCCCAAGCCGCCTTCTCCCCCGCCACCTTCGCCCTCGCCCAAGCCTCCCTCTCCCCAACCACCTTCACCGTCGCTCAAGCCTCCTTCCCAACAGCCTTCTTCGCCCTCGCCCAAGCCTCCTTCCCCACAGCCTCCTTCGCCCTCACCAAAGCCTCCGTCGCTCTCGCCCAAGCCCCCTTCCCCGCAACCTCCCTCACCCTCGCCCAAGCCTCCTTCTCTCAAGCCATCTTCACCATCGCCCAAGCCTCCCTCTTCACAGATATTTTCACCGGCCCCACCGCCTGTTGGTGTCCGTAGTGCTACTGCCCGCCAGACGGATGGGCCGACCACTCCTCTGTCTGCCGAAGCCCAGACGTTTTCAGCCACCACTACAGGGGATGTTGAGGCGGCTGCTACCGAGGCCGCAGCTGCTATGGGTGGCAGTGCCCCGGGCCCACAGTCTGATGCAGGGGAGGGCGCACCACTGCTGCAGCAGCTGTACGAATCGCAGGGCACACCTGCAGCAGCAGCAGCAGCAGCAGCAGCAGCAGCAGCAGCAGCAGCAGCAGCAGCAGCAGCAGCAGCAGCAGCAGCAGCAGCAGCAGCAGCAGCAGCAGTGTCGGGGTCTATTGCGGGCGCGTGCCTTTCCCCGGCAAAACCAGCGGGAGTGAGCACGGTTGGGAAGTTAGTTGGGGCGGTGAGAACAGCGTGGCCTGTGAACTTTCTCCGAACAGTTGGGTTGAGGCGCGGTGTGAGCACCGCTGCTTGTCTGTGCTGGACGTCTGCTGTGTTCGGTCAGTTTAGGTAGGCCTGGAGCAAGCGCCAGGCCGCGGTTCCTGGCGTGGCCTCGTGGTTTCGTATGCGTGTGAAGAGCAGCGGTGGTGAAGTTGGTGCTGGGCGGGCGAGGAGCTGCGTGGGGTATTCATGTGAGGCCTTGCTGTTTGTGCTGGTGTTTCAGGGGCGCGGGTGGTCAGGTTTCGTAGAGCCCCTTCGTTGGGTTCGGGACAGGTGGCCTGTCGGGCTGGCGTGTGTCGGAAGGCCGCCCATGTAGCGGCGGTGCTTGAGACCGCAACACCGAACGTGGTTCGGTGTTGCGGTGTTGCTCCCTCTCACACGAACTTCGTGCGTAGCCTGTCAAAGCGTTGGTCTGATCAACCAGTCGCCTCCTCAGCGTATACCTGGGGACGAGGGTTACGGGGCGCTTTCACGCAACCGAACCACACGGGGCAGAAATCGGCAGCGACAACCAAGTTGCAGATTACAGCTCATTGAAGGCCCGCTCGGATTAGTCCACCGAGCGCCCGCTAGCCGGGAAAGGACGCCCTCGCCCCGGAGCGCCATCGACAGCTGACGAGCTGCCGACCGTCCGCGCTTCGGCCCTGCGAGAGGCCGCCTGCCAGAGCGCCTTCCAGCAACACCGCAACACCGAACCACGTTCGGTGTTGCGGTCTCAGCCGCGGTTCGTGATTTTGCGACGTGGATGGCAGCAGCAGCAGCAGCAGCAGCAGGCCCCACACGTGAGGGCACCGCAGATGGAGCACCGGCAACCTCGCTGGAGGCTGGTGCTGCTGACGTCAGTGGGGAGCCGGCCTCCACTGGAACCACCGGAAACCGCAACGACAAGGGCGCACTGCATGTGGTGCTGCCGGTGACTATTGTCGGTGTGGCGGTGGCGGCTGCTGTGGCGGTGCTTGGCATCGCCGTGTTGCGTCGCAAACACCTGGCCCGCACAGAGGGCCGTGTCCTTCCCCTTTAGGAATGCATGTTTTGGTCAACATCGCTGCTTGTATCCATTGTATCCCTTGTGGAGTCCGAGTGTGTGTCTGTCTGTCCAGCACATGTACCTGTCCACCCACAGCGCTCAGCCAGCAGGCGGACGCCGGCAGAGTCCCCAAGCACGCAACGCCAATTCCATGATCACAAACCATCCATGATAACCAATTCATCATTCATGGGGAAAGTCGTTTCATCATTCAGAGGGGGAAGGCGAGTTCGGCCCTGCGCCCAGACGCGGCGGCAGCGGCCATGGCCGTGGGCACCCCTGGGCCCAGAGGAGCGACGTTCAGTGAAATATTGCTGGTGTGAATGCAAATGCAAGACGCCGCCGATTGCTCTAGGCTGCCGCTGCAGTGCAAGGATGGTGTGTCTGTACTGCCGTGCGAACAAGATGTTGCGTGACACAGGTGGCGTGCACGGTAGACCCCTTCAATTGTTACGGCGAGTAGTGTAAGGTTTGTAGGTCTCTGAACGATTGGGGCCCTTGAGGGAACCCCAAGAGGCACGGCCGCAGCTAGCGCCACACAGTCTAGCATATCATGACCTGGGTGCGGGGCACCCTTGCTTGGTCGGACTGTCCCTTCTTTGTAATGTCGCATTCATATCATGCGGTTGCTACCCACCACTCACTCTGTCGCGTGGTCTTACAACTAGTTGTTCTGATTTTCGTATCGTGCCTGGCGATAATGACAGGCGCACTGAGGATTGATAGCAGGGCTGCTGCGTGGGCAATCACGCACCTAATAAGGCGTGCTGGGTAGGCATGTGCCAGACCCGGATGAGCAGGAGAGCTGAGTCACCGGCAGCAGCGGTTGTTTGCACGTCAATGATGATACTCACGTTGCCTACCTTATATACTCCCCACCAAGCATGCTACTTGTGCAACGTGCAGATGTGCACCTTGGATCGACCGCGCGCGCGCCGTGGCATCACGCATGGCATGCGCGCGAAACGCGGCACGCATTGACCCCTTGCATCGCAGCAGGCAGTAGGTCACACACATGTTTCTGTAAGTCACAGCAGGATCGCACAGCCAGGCCACCGGCAGTTCTGCAGCCGCGCGCCCACTAACCCGCGCGCTGGCGGCCCGCGCGTCTGCCGCAATCCGTACAGAACCGCGACCTTTCCAGTCCGCGGCAACGGCTGTGTACGCAGGTGATCGCGTCATTTTCCTGAAAGCAAGATCTACTTATATAGCATCAGCGCTGCTCGGAATTCGGACCGCTGCTCGGGGGCGAACGTTTTCGGCAGTTCGCTGCTTTGGCCATGATACCCGCGACCTCGTGTACACACATTATAAGTGCCTGCTTGATAATACTTAATCGTATTGCAACACTTGAGACGACGACCAAGACGAGTCTCGCTGCGCACTAATTCTTGCTGCCAGCATCAGATTAATACGGGCCTCTTAGGCTGTTTAAACCCGCTCACTATTGAGTATTCACACGCGAGTGGCTTAAAGCCGGGACAGTCTCAGGTGGACCAGGACAAATTGCTGAGGGTTTCCTCAAATTTGAAGACTGCACATTAGGTAGCGGTATGAACACACGAAATGGCCTATAAAATGTTCAAGAAGCGACAGCGCGCAGCAAGGAGGCTCTGGCGCCCTTGACTCCGCGCCAGGGATGACGGCGTCGTCACCGAGTAGGCACAAGAATGGTGGACGCGTGAGTGGTAACAAAGAGCTAAGCGCGTGTCTGGCGGACGGACATGGCATCTTGCGGTTTGGCGAGGAATGGGCGCCTGACAGCGCTCGGCGGTGCATTGGACCGGAAAAAGCAATATGGCATTCTCACAATCATCATCCCGCTTAGGTTAATGGGCGATTCGGCGGGTTTCTGTCGTCGACACGTTGGGGCCTGCGGCACCCGACATTCCACTCGAGCGACATGCCTGAAACCTGTGCCCACCCTCGACTGACCCCTCGCAGCGCGCGCTGTTGCAGAGCGGCCGCTCCGTCCTGCGGCTTGGCGGGCCCAGCGACCCCTCGGCACAGGCGGCAGGCGGAGCCGCCGGGGCAGCAGCGTCGGCGTCGTCACCGCAACTGTCGCCCATGCCGGGCGGACGCGTGGGCTCCGATGGTCCTGCAATGTCGGGCATTTCTGCGCTGCTGCCGCTCGGCAGCCCCAGCCCTCAGCCTTCGTCAGCACAGGCCAGTCCGCTAAGCTACTATGGTGCAGCGAGCGGCGCCGGAGGAGGCGCCGGTGGTGGAGAGGGCGGAGGCGCGGGCGAAGCCGGCAGCAGTGGGGGCCGGGCGACGCTGCGCGCCTCCGGCGCGCCCTCTCCGGGCTCGCGGTCTGACGACCGCCGCGGGTGGCACCTCAAGGTGTGGTGGCGGTGGGGGAGGGGGCGCGGCAGTGGGGGAGGGGGCGCGGCAGTGGGGGAGGGGGCGCGGCAGTGGGGGAGGGGGGCCGGCAGTGGGGGAGGGGGCGCGGCAGTGGGGGAGGGGGGCCGGCAGTGGGGGAGGGGGCGCGGCAGTGGGGGAGGGGGGCCGGCAGTGGGGGAGGGGGCGCGGCAGTGGGGGAGGGGGCGCGGCAGTGGGGGAGGGGGCGCGGGGCAGGCTGCATATGCCTGTGGGTGGGAGGGGGGGAAGGGGCTTGGGTCAGCGTGCGTACGCCAGAGGAGGGCGCGGCTCGGGATGCAGGCAGGGCTGCAGGGAGGGCGGTGAGGCGGTGAGACGGTGAGGCGGGGCTGGTGAGGCGGGGCTGGCCAGCCGCCTCCCCACTTTACCGCCCGACCTCGGCCTGTGGCGGTCTGGCGGCGGTGGTAGGCTCCTGATGTGTGTTTATCGCCGACTCCTGTTCACGCCCATCCCCTCGCCTTCCCCCGCCCCCCGCCCTTCCGCGTGCCCTTCACGCTGGCCCACCGCTGGCACCGCCACCGCCACCACCGCAACCCACGCACTGCATCGCATTGCAGCGCTCCTTTCGCCGCAGCAGCAAGTCCCTCAAAGGCCTCCTCGCGGCGGAGGCCGCCGCCGCCGCCGCCCGCGCCGCCCTCACCAGCGCCATCGGCGCCGGCACCAGCGCCAGCACCAGCGCCGCTAACAGCCCGCTGCCGGGCGCGCACGCCGCGCACGGCCGCCGCGGCGGCGCCGCCAGCACCTTTTCCCCCAGCCCCATCCGCCGCCAGCAGCTGGCGCTCTTCTCCACCGCCTCCATCAGCCTCACCGCCAGCACCCTGCCGCAGTCCAACGCCGCCTCCGTCGCCACCACCACCTTTGGAGGCTGCACGGGGGCCGGGTACGACGGCAGCGCCGACGCCGACGGGGCGCCCAGCCTGGGCGGCCCCACGGATGACGATGGGCGCAGCTCGGCCGGCACGGACGCCGACGGCGGCATGCGGCTGCGGCAGGCGCGGTGGAGCCTGGAGCTCGGCGAGCCGCCCGCCAAAGGCAAAGGCCGCCGGGTCGACGTCGACGTCAACGTGGATGTGGACGTGGACGACGACGACGACGGCATCGACCTGGACGACGAGGAGCGCGACACGTTCGGCAGTAGCAGCTGCCCGTCGGCTGTAGCGGAGGGCGCGATGCGGCGCGCCGCCAACCTGGACCGCTACAGCTCCGGCCGCACGCAGTCCACGTCCATCAGCGGCTACAGCAAGCTGCTCAGCAGCCGCATCTCCTCCGCGGGGCTGTCGCTGGCGCCCACCCACTCCATCGCCACGTCCGCCGGCGGCGTGTCGCTGGCGGCGACGTCGGGGTCGGTCATAACCACGGACTCGGGCTTCAGCGGCGGCGGGCGCTGCACGCTGCCCGGCGGCGCGCCGCCGGTGCGGCGCGGCGGGCTGAAGAAGGTGAGCACCATCGGCAGCGGCGCGGCGGCGGCGCGGCGGCGCAGCCGGCGCGCCTCAGTGGACGCCGCCGCGGGCGCGATGACGATGACCAGCCGCGCGGGCTCCGTGATATCGCAGCGGCAGTCCGGCAACGGAACCAGCGGCGGCGGCGGCGGAGGAGGAGAGGTTGGGGTCGGCGGGGGCCGGACGCTGCGGGCGCAGCGCAGCGTGCGCATTGTGGAGCCGCGGGACATCGAGGCGGCTGTAGCAGCAGCCGCAGCGGCGGCTGTAGCAGCGGCTGGCGTGGTCACGACGCCCGGCGGCACGGCCGTCGCCGGCGGCGCCGGAGCGCTGGCGCCGGTGTCGGCGTGGGGCGGCCCGCCCTCCGCCGGGGTGCGGTCCGCGCGCCCGTCTGAGAACGGGGCGGGCGGGGAAGGCTTCGCGGCCGGCTTCGCGGCGGGGTGGGCCGCGTTTGCGGCGACGGCGCAGCAGCACCCGGGCGGCGCGTCGCGGCCCATTACGGCCGCGTCGCGACGGCCGCACTCTGGCGAGTTCGGGGACGGGGACGGGGACGGGGGCGGCGAGGGCGGCGGCGCGGGCGGGCTGCGGGAGGAGCTGGCGTTCGCGGGCAGTACGGCGAAGGCGCGGTCTGCGGCGCGCGTGGCGGCGCTGGTGGCGGCGGATGATGTGCAGTACGAGTCAGCCGCCGGCGGCGGCGGCGCCGGCGGCAAGAAGGTGGGCGGCGCCCGCCGCATCCTGGCGCGGCTGGGCAAGTATCGCATCATCGGCTTTGGCGGCGGCGGCGGCGCCGACCGGCCGCGGCTGCGGGGCATGCACCACAGCATAGCGCCCGTGGATGACGACGACGAGCAGGAGCGGGCCGCCCACGGCGCCGCCCACCAGGGCAGGTTCGGGGCCAACAAGATGACGCCGGCGGCGGCGGCGGCCAGCACCAAGGCCGCGGTGGCGTCGGCGGCGCAGGCGCGGCGCAGCAGCAGCACCGGCGCCGCGCCGGCGCCGCGCGACGCCGAGGGCAGCAGCGGCGGCGCGTTCAAAGCGGCTTGGCGGGCGCTGACGGGGCTGGCGGCCAAAGCGGTGTCTTCGCTGTCGGGGAACGGCGGCAGCCCGCGCAGCAGCCGCGGCGGCAGCCGAGGCGGCGCCGCCGGCGACGATGAGGAGGAGCCGGCGCCGCCCATCCGCTCCCGCGACAGCCGCGCAATCCACCGGCGGCGCATGGGCATCGACAGCGGGCCTGTGCGGGGCGCCTACGGCAGCGGTGGCCGCAAGGTGCACCCGATTGGCGGCGGGGGCGGCGCCGCCATGGCTGTCAGCCCGCTACCCGGCGGCGGCGGTGGCGGCGGCGGCGGTCTGTCGGCGGGCGCGGTGGCGGCTATGGCGGCGGGCACCATGCGGCAGAGCAGCGTCATCCGCCTGGTGGCGGCGCCGCCGCCGGCGCAGCTGGCGGCGCTTGCTGCCGCCAACGGGAGCAGCAGCACTGCGGCGGGCGTCGCGGAGGACGACGGCGATGACGTGGAGGAGTGGGAGGAGGAGGAGTCGGACTGGGCGTCGCGGGGCATGATGTCCAACGCGGCGCTGCTGGCGGTCGCGGCGTCGGCGCCCTCCGCCAGCGGCCACCCGCTCACTTCCTTCGTCACGCCGCGAGCCGGCGGCGGCGGCGGCGGCGGCGCCGGCGGCGGCCAGGGCCAGGCGCCGGACCGGCCGTGGCTGGCCAAGACGCCCAGTCGGGGCCAGCTCAAGGTCAAGAGCGCGCTGAGTACCGCCAACCGCAACGGCAGCGTCACCAGCGGCGGCGGCGGCGGGCGGCGGCTGCACCACATGGCCACCGCCTCGCGCCGCGTTCGCATCATGTGCCCCTCGCCCACGCCGCCCTCGCACGCCGCCGTGGCGGCGGCGGCGGCGCAGCGGTTCCGCGCCGCCGGCGCGCCGAACGCGCCGCCGCGGCGCGGCGGTGGGGGCGGCGGCGGCGGCGGCGGCGAGGATGCGGAGTGCTCAGATGTGGTGCCGTTTGCGGAGGCGGGCGATGGCGAGGGCGAGGGCGTCGGTGCTGGCACCGGCGGGCGGCGCCGGAGCAGCGCCGTGACCCTGAGCGCCGTCAGTGTGACGGAGCGCGCGTCGGCAGCGGCGTCGCCCCTGCCGGCGCCAGCGCTGATGGCGGTGGCGCGCAAGGCGGGTCAGGCCGCCGCGCCCGCGGCGGCGGGCGGTAACGGCACCGGCGGCGCGGCCACCGCAAACGGCGGCGGGGGCCATCGCAGCTTCACCAAGATCGAGTCGGCTAGGTCCACCACCGCTGGCGGCGCCGCGGCGGTGGCGGCGGTCGGGGCTGCGGTGGAGCTGCCTCCAGCCGCGGCCATCTACCGGCTCAGCTCGCCGGGAGGCGTGATGGTGGGGGCTGGCGCTGCGGCCGCCGCTGCCACCGTCGCGGCGGCCGCGGCCACCAAGGCCGCTGCTGCTGCCGGTCGCAAAGGTGCATAGCAGCAGTGCACAGCTGCAGTGCACAAGTGCAGGCTGCATGAGGGGCAAGTTTGATGCTTCAGGGGCGCGCGGAGCTTGGTTGCAAGGGGGGTTTCGGGGCGGGTTGTGGCCGTTGCCCGCCCCTACCGACCGAGTTAGCCACCCCGCACCCCTGGGGCTGCAGGAACATGAGCTCAGGCTAAGCTGCAGTGCGTAATGACTGTGGGAACATAAGCTAAGGCGAAACTGGTTGGCAAGGCGGGGCCTGACTCTTTTGTTAACGCCAGGAGATACTGCGGTAGTAGCAAAGGCTTACAAACACATGTTGACAAAGGGGTGCGGCTTTTGTTAACGCCAGGAGATACTGCGGTAGTAGCAAAGGCTTACAAACACATGTTGACAAAGGGGTGCGGCGATAACGGCTGCCCAGTGACACTGCACACTACTTATGAATATGAGATGCTACCGTACTTTGTTGCGTTTGCGTCCATACTGATGTAGTAAACAAACCGATCTGACGGCGGCGCGCAGGCGCCAGCCATTGCCATGCCACATCTGCACCCATGCATTGCCGCATCACGCCTGTATGACATCACACGTGCGCGCTGCACCGCGCTGCACTGCACTGCACTTGACGTGAGCCGGTGGTCCGTGCGCACCATTCGGCTGCCGCTTGGACGTGATGAGATGAACAACCTGGCCCTTGGGAAGAGACGTCGTTGTGACACACCTTCGCGGCATGGCCGCGGGAGATGCTGGCTAAGGGGGGGGTCCTCACATGTGACATAAATCCAAAGCGAACTCCTGACATTTGGGCATGAGTTGCCTTGGACCCGTGTGCGGGCGACGGCCATGTGGTGTTGGGCTGGTGGCTAACCGGTGCTCAAGGGGATGCAGTGGTGTGCAAGGTGTGTGTTATCTATGCTGGGCAGGGAGGGTTTGTCATGCTGACCGTCATGGGACTTGAAGCCAGGTGCTGATCTGGCAGGACCGCAGGCGCGCGGCATGCTGTGGCGGACTGACCTGTTGACCAGTTGGACGGCCCGCCATGGACGCATGCCTGTGTAATTGACGCATGGCGCCACGACTTAGAACGGGCGGCGCGGGTGGCAGATTGCGGTGGGACTGCCGACTATGTGAGGCCTGGTGGCGCTCTGGTGTGACGACAGCAGTGTACGACAGCATGACGTGTGATGACCGCAGGCGATGGGATCCTGGGGGCGGAGGGGCGCAAGCACGGGCATCAATGATGTGCACAGGGGGCAGACTGGGCGGCCGCCGCGCCGCGAGTGCCACTAGCAGCGCCCGCGGCCCCGCGCCACCTACCCGCCGAATGAGGCGGGGAGTACTGCAAAGGTACTGGGCGCTGTGTGAGCTGTTGCTGAGAATGATGGTGATGTGTGCTGATGTAAAATTAAGAGGCCGTGTCCTGCGGTCTCGCGTGGGCGGGAAGCCTGGTGCCGCCTGTGACCGTGGTTGGGGCGAGCTCGGGTTGGGGGCAGCTCGGTTCTGGATCCCACAACAAATCCGCTCAAACTTCTCGCACCGTAAAATTCAGATTAGTACTCCCGACATGAATTTATATAAGTACAAGAGTACTGCTGCACAAAGCCCGCCTTCTCTGTCTGTCGGCATTTTTCATAAACTTGCCCGCATCCGAATGAACTTCCGTTGAAATGGCTGACTTCGGCGACGATGATGATGACGATTTCGTGCCTGTGACTTGCCCGACCAAGCGCCGACAGCCCGCTCAACCAGCTGCTCGCGATGCCAAGCGAAGCACAAATGCGCACCGCCGTGACAGCGCGTCCTCAAAGCTTGGTGCCACGTCCGCTATTAAGACTCCAGCTGTTCGTGGCGCTGTTTTTCCGGGTGGGCAACCCGGCCCGACCCCGATTTCCCAGTCCGTTGGCCGTGGTGGCTCGACGACCACACGCGGCGCAGACCCCCCGGCGCGTGGTGCTCCCCTGAGCTGCATCACCGGGGCTGCATCGCTCTCTCCAAACGTCTTGAGCTGCAGCAGGCCATCTCTTGAGAAGATGGATACGGCGCCGCGCTCAACAGGTGTGCCTCCGGGCTCCGGCTTCCAAGGTGGGGGTGCTACTGTAATTGAGGCGCCGGGGATGCCCGCACGTGCCTAGTCACAGCAAGCAAGCACCTGCCCTGACCTCCGTGCCCACGTCCCCCCATCCCCTGCACGTTACCGGCAGCTGGCAAGGCGCACGAGGGCCGACCCAGCTGCCTGCCCACGCCCGCGGCACCCCGGCCGCCCAGCACGGCGCCACCCAGCACGGCGACTGGGCGCCCGGGGCCTGTCGCTTCGAGCAGCGCAGGCGGTGGTGGCAGCAAGCTGCGCCCAGGTGTGCAGCACGCCTCTTCTTCACGCCCGGCCTCCATGCCGGCACTCGCCTCAACCACCGCGGCAGCCGCTGGCGCTGGCCTCTCTGCAGCAGCAGCAGCAGCAGCAGCTGGGGCTGGGGCTGGGGCCAGGGCCGGGGCTGGGGCCCAGCGACCACTGGCCCCGCTCAGGAGCCGCCCGGCCCAGCCTCAGCCCCAGTCCCAGCCCCAGACCCGGCCGCAACAACCGCAGCAGCAGTCTCAGTCCCAGACCCGGCCGCAACAGCCGCAGCAGCAGCCGCAGTCCCAGACCCGGCCGCAACAGCCGCAGCAGCAGCCGCAGTCCCAGACTCGGCCGCAACAGCCGCCGCCGCAGCAGCCCCGGCTCACTGCCAGCAGCAGCCATGCGGGGGCGCAAGCGCCACCCCCCTCGCCTGCCCCCGCCGCCGCTGCCGACGCCGCCGCCAGTGCGCCCTGCGCCTGCCCGGTGTGCGGGTCGGACCTGGCGGCGCTGTCGCACACGGCCACGGGGCGGCAGGCGCACGTGAACGCCTGTCTGGACGGCGCCGCGGCGACGGCGGTGGGGGCTGGGGCCGGCGGCGCGGGTGGGGCTGCTGCTGCGGCTGCTGGGGCTGCGGGCCGCGCAAGCGGTGGAGGAGGAGGGGTGGGGCCTGGCGCGGCCACGGTGGCAGCAGCCGCGGCGTCCGCTGTGGTAATAGACATGGACGAAGATGAGGACAATGACGGAGGGGAGGCCGGAGAGGAGAACGGAGGGGAGGACGGGGACTGGCTGCAGGTGGTGGAGGACTTGGGCATGGCGGAGGTGGAGGCGGAGGCGGAGGCGGAGGCGGAGGTGGAGGCGGAGATGGAGGCGGGGAAGCAGGGGCCGGAACAGCAGCAAGGCCGGGAACCAGCAACAACCGCTGCAGTAGCAGCAGCAACAGCAGCAGGCGGGCAACATCACAGGGCAGCGCAGGATGGCCATGAGCATGAGGACCAGCGGTGGCAGCAGCAGCAGCAAGCGCAGTGGCAGAGCGCCCCGTGCCAACGGCAGCACGGCGCCGGCGGCTCTCGCACGCCGCTGGGGTACGCGGCCGGGGGGCGCGGCCGGGGGGAGCTGGCCTACCGCCCGCTACATGACGCTGAACAGGGGCGGGGGCGGGGGTGGGTCGCAGCGCAGGGCGCGGAGCAGGGGCAGGGCGCGGCGCAGGGGCAGGACGACGGCGGTCGCCACGCAGCGCAGGGGCAGGGGCAGGCACAGGGGCAGGAGGGCGAGCGAGACACGCTCGAGGGCGGGGAGCGGGCGGAGCGCGGCGTCCACCAGGCGGATGAGGCGGATGCGATGGATGAGGTCGCGGATGGCGCCGCGGATGAGGCCGCGGACTACGGCGAAGGCGAGGATGAGGACGACGAGGAGGACGACCCGGTCGCGGCCTGGTTGGTGGTGTGCGGTGGCGGGGCGTGGCGGGGCGGGGCGCGGCGTGGCGGGGCGGGGCGTGCGGATGTCGGGGTGCCGGAGTGTACCGGAGCCGCGTGAGCACAGGAGCCTCGTAGCTCCCACAGGAGACACCTAGCCCCCACAGCGAGCACGCCCATGCGTGGCGCCGCGCCATACATGCAAATGCCGCCGCCGTCCATGAAGCCCACACACACGCACACGCGATGCCGCTGCTCACCCCCCTCCTGCCAGGCTGCGGCGGCACGGGCTGGCCCGCTGGCTGCCGCGCTTCCGCGACGGCGAGGTGGACGAGCTGGCGGTGGCGGCGCAGCTGGACGAGGCGGACCTGGAGGTGGGCGTGGGGGTGTTGGTTCATGGGCGGAGACGTGGAGGGACGCAGCCCCGACCATCTCCCCCCGCCCCCCCCCCCCCCCCCCGCATAGCCAACACGCACCATCACGCACCATCACGCGTCATATCCATTGCCATTACGCTCACTGCGCCACCGCGCCGCGACCACCACCCGTGCAGGGACTGGGCATCGACTGCCCGGACGCGCGCGCCGCCCTGATGGCCGCCCTGGCCGAGCTGGGGCCCGAGGCGCCAGCCGGTGGCGGCGGCGGCGGCGGTGCCGGCCCTGGCGGCATGCTGGCGCCTGCGTCCGTGACCGCTGCAGCCGCGGGTGCAGTAGTGGGTGTGCCCGGCGCGGCGTGGCCACTGCAGCAGCAACAGCACGGCCTTCAGCAGCAGCAGCAGCAGCAGCAGCAGCAGCAGCAGCAGCAGCAATGCCTTCAGCAGCAGCAGCAACCATGGCAAGCCGCATCCCACGGCCCCGTCCAAGCCCAGTGTGCGCCCCCAGCCGCCGCCATCAGGGCTATAGTCGCGCCTACTGCTACAGCCGCCAGCACTGCCACAGCCGCTACTGCTGCTACAGCCGCTACAGCCGCTGCAGCGCCCTTCGCCGCCATGTTCAGGGCCAAGCCCGCCGGCCCCACCCGCATCACCCAGTACCTGGCGGGGGCTGTAGCAGCTGGGGCTGCGGGCGGCGGCGGCAGCGGCGGAGGCGCGGCTGTAGCAGGAGGGAGGGCCGCAGGGGCGGCTTCAGCAGGAGGGGCGGCCGGCATGTTTCCTGGCGGCGGCAGGGCGGGGCAGGCTGCAGGAGCAGGCGCAGGCGGGGGCGCAATTGGCGGTGCCGGTGTAGGAGCAGGCGGCGGCGGCGACGGCTGGAGAGGAGGCCGGGGCGGAGGCGGAGGGTCGGCGGCAGCAGCAGCGCCGGGCATGGCACGGACTGGAGGGCGCGGGGCGGCTGGGGCGGAGGCGGCTGGGGGCGGCGGCGCGGTGACGTCACTGCGTGGCGTGCCTGTATACCACACCATCCCGGGCACCAGGTGACGCCGGGAGGTGGGGCCCGGGGGTGTCTCGGGTGACAGGGGAGGTGGCGTAGGCAAGGCGTGTGGCCGGGGTGCCTGTGGTGACCAGGTGGGTGCGCGATGAGGTGTTCGTTGGGTGCGTCCAGTGGATCGAGGGCATTGCGTGTGTCCCTTCCCCCTACCGCCATGACCCTATGCATGTTGTTCAGTCCATGCCTCAGTCCCCACTCGTATCTTTCACGTTGTCCAGTCCCCAGTCCGCAGAGGGTCTCCTCGTTCCACACATTGTCCCCACACGCCCCCCCACACACACGCCCCCCCCCCACACACGCCCCCCCCCCACAGGCTGCTGGTGGACTACTTCAGCCCCGCCAGCCGCGCCATCCCCGCCGCCGCGGCGCCCTTCCGCATCCTCACCCACTTCCACGCCGACCACTACAAGGTGCGTGCGTGCATGGGTGCGTGGGAGCGTGTGGGTGGGTGTGAGCGTGGATGCGTGTGTTTGTGGGTGAGTTTTTGCGTGTTGGGGACTTGCCCAACCCACAAACGAGCGTGCGTGAGGCAAGAGCGACGCGGCGGAATGGGCGGCGTGCGTGCACACACGCCCGCCGCAACGCCCTGCCCTGCCCCTGCCCTTTCCCGGACCTCCGCCCACACCTCTCAGCCCCGCCTGACCCACCACCTCACTACCACCACCGCCACCGCCTCCCGCCCCGCCCCGCCCCACCCCTCCATCACACCCCACCCCCCCGCAGGGCCTGACCAAGTCCTTCGCCGGCGGCACGCTGCTGGCCTCACCCGTCACCGCGCGCCTGGTGGCGGAGCGGCTGCGGCTGCCGGCGGCGCGGCTGCGGGCGCTGCCCATGGACACACCCGTGGTGGTGGACGGTGAGGGGGGGTGGGGGCGGGGCGGGAGTTGTGAAAACCAGTCTAAGCTGAACAAAGCTAAACTAGAAAGGGGACATGCAAATGCAACTGGAGCGATACAGAGGTGGGGTGTTGGCTGCACCGCACGCATAGTCTTTGTTGTCGTTTTTCCTTGTGCTCTGTAACACACACCAAGCACGCACACTCACGACCACACACACGCCAACACATGGACATCCTCGCAGGCGTGACGCTGACGCTGGTGGACGCCAACCACTGCCCCGGCGCCGCCATGTTTGTGGCCCAGCCGCCGCCGGGGGCTGGCGGCCGGCCGGCGCCGCCGCCGGTGCTGCACACGGGCGACTGCCGGCTGTCGGCTCACGTGCAGCAGCACCCGGCGCTGCAGGTGCGTGTGTGGGGGCGGGGGGCCGGGCCTTGGGGGAGGGGTTTAGGGGGGGAGGGTAGAAGCCCAGGCTATGGGCATAGACGGGTGCAGCGAGGCTTTGGCGGGCGGCGCGTGTGACTCGAGGGTGTCGGGGCGCGCCCGGACTCCACTTGCATGCGCTGGAGGTGGGGACTTGTGGGTCCGAACAATGCGGCAATGCGCCTCAGCTGCGCATCACTTGTCACAAGGCACACGCTTACTGGAGCCCCCAAGCCTGACCCCACCCGACCCAACCACCCAACCAACCACCACTCCCCCCCACACACACATGCACCACCCACCACCCCCCGCCCCCATTCCACAACCACCACACATCCCTCCACCCCACCCACCTCCCCCACAGGCGCTGGTGGGGCGGCGCTGCACGCTGGTTTTGGACACCACCTACGCCGACCCCGCCTACGCCTTCCCGCCGCAGCAGGCCGTGCTGGACGCCGTGCTGGCCGCCGTGCGCGCCGAGCTGTTCAACAAGCGGTGCGGGAGTGGGGTGGGGATGGGGGGAGAAGGGGGGGTTGTGAATACCAGCCCAAGCTAAATCAGTGAGGTGGGGAGAGGGTGGGTGCTAAGGCAGGGAAGGATAGGGGCAGGGCAGGAAGATCAGGCGATGTCTGCCGTTTGTTTTCTCAACACACCCAAATGCACACGCATACACGACACTCACACGACACGACACACACACACACGACACACACACACACGACACACACACACACACGACACACACACACACGACACACACACACGTGTGACATGCACACACGCGCAGGGCGCTGTTTGTGTTCGGCACGTACACCATCGGCAAGGAGCGCCTGTTCCTGGAGGTGGCGGCGGCGCTGGGGCAGAAGGTGCGGCGAGGCGGGGGGGGGGGGGGGGGATAGGGGGGTAGCCGTGCATGTGACGGTTTTTTTTGTAAATAGGGGAGAGGGGGGGAGGAAAGAGGGGAAGGCAAAGCGGAACGGAAAGGTACGGAAAGGCAGAGAGGAACGATGGCAAGCAGCCCGCAACCCTCGCACACACGTTTCCTGCAACCCAACCCAATCTACCTGTCAACACCAACACCAATACACCGATAATACACCAACACCAATCCGCCACTCCCTACCCACCACTCCCACCCACCTCGCCACCACCAATACCACCACACACCCTCAGGTGTACGTGTCCAAGGACAAGGCCGCCACGCTGTCCGCCTGCGGCCTGGCGCCGCGCTACGCCGCGCTGCTGACCACCAACCACCTGGAGGCAAACATACACGCGGTGCGGGGAGGAGGGGGCAGGAGGGAGGAGGGGAACGGGTTGTGAACACCAGCCCAATCTAAACCAAGCTAAACTGGACGAGGGACAGGCGGGGGAAGGAGGGGAGGTAGGGGGAGAGGGAAGAGAAGAGAAGAGAAGAGAAGAGAAGAGAAGAGAGGACAAGCTGCACACACACACTCACACGCTCTCTCCCTCGTTCTCTCCCGTGCCGCCCGCCGCTGCCGCCAGGTGCCGCTGTTCAAGGTGACACTGGACGGGCTGGCGGCGCTCCTGTCGCAGTACCGCGGCCGCTACAGCGCAGTGATCGGCTTCTCGGTGCGTGTGAGGGGAGGAGTGGGAGGAAGGGAGTGGGAGGGAGGGAGGGAGGGAGGGAGGGAGGGAGGGAGGGAGGGAGGGAGGGAGGGGAGGGAGGGAGGGAGGGAGGGTAGTTTTCTCCAATTCCCAAATCAACCATTGCCAACCCAAAACCCATGTGCGGAGGAGAGCGGTATACTCGTGTTCTTGTTGGCGGTCTTCAGTCTCGTTCATCTGGTCGTCGCCGGCATCTTGGGTCGTCGACTAAGTAACGCCGTTCGGCATTCTCGCGTCACCCAGGCTCGCCGCGCGCTCACACCCAGCCCGACCCCGCCTATTGCACTAATCACAGACTATACCCACCTGTAGCCACACGGGGGGGGCTGGGGCCTATAGGACATGCGGGGGCCACCAGGGGCCACCAGGGTACCTGGGGGAAGCTGACCTCGTTCGTGGGCGACACGCCACGTGCGCACCTACCTGCCCACCGCGTTGCCCTTCCTCACACCTCGCCCCCCTGCCTCTGTCACATGCCACCACCACCACCACCACCACCACCACAGCCGACGGGCTGGAATCACACCAGGGGCGGCCAGCGCGGCCTGGGCAACGCCAGTGGCAGCGGCGCCGGCGCTGGCGGTGCCGGCGGTGCGGGCGCAGCCGCGGGCGGCCGTGGCGCCGGCGGGGGGCGGGGCGGGCGAGGCGGCGGCCGCGGTGGTCGAGGCGCCGGCGGCGGCGGCGGCGGCGGGCTGTCGCGTGAGACGGCCACGGCGGTGATCGGGCGGCGCATGGCCAAGGGCACCGCGGTGCTGTACCAGGTGAGGTGGGCAGTGGGGGGTGTGTGGATGTGGGGTTGGCGGGGGGCGGAGACACGTCATTCCAGAACCCAAGCCAACCGACCGAGCGAACCCAGCTGGGGTGGGGAGGGGGCCGGGGAGGCAGGTCGGGCTGGGCCGGTTTGTGTGGCCGGTGGTGCGCTGGTTGCCGGTGACCGGTGACCGGAGGCGACGCAGCACCAACCGCTGATCCCGTACCCGAATCCGCCCCCCCCCACACGCACACACACCACGCCCACCCCCACATACACACGCATAAACGTTGTCCCTTGTGCTCTCTGACACACGCATAAACACACACGTGTGCACAGGTGCCGTACAGCGAGCACAGCAGCTTCGCCGAGCTCCGCGCCTTCGTGCAGTGGCTGCAGCCCGGCCGCATCATCCCCTCCGTCAACGCCGATGCCTGGGAGGGCGGGCCGCGCAGCCGCCGCCTCATCGAGCTGCTCACGGCGCCCGCCGGCGGCGGCGGCGGCGGCGGCGGCGGCGGTGAGGGCGGCGCGGGTGCAGGTGGAGGCGGGGTGGGAGGCGGAGGCGGAGGCGGAGGGGGGCAGCCGGGGCCGCAGCCGAAGCGGGACATTCGGAGCTTCCTGGGGGCCGCCGGCAAGCCGGCAGCGGCGCCGGCGCCTGCCTCCGGGGGCGCGTGAGCGCGCCCCACTACGGTAGTGGGGCGCGCTTTGGAGATGTGGGGGCGCCGGCGGCGGCAGGCTGCCGTTGGCGGGATGGTGGTGGGGATGGGTATGGAGGTCGTGGGTGGTGCCGCCGCCGCCGCCGGTGTCGTAAGAGACACGTGGGGGTGCTGATAGTGCACATGGCTGGGGACGTGGGGATGTGGGGAAGCAGGATGTGAGGTACCTTACTCTTGTCTCTGCAGGCAGGATGGGTCTGAGGGGCCGAGGCAGGTCACGGGGCGAGTGGTGGTGGCAGCGGCGGCGGTAGCTTGTGGTGGTGGCGGCGGTGTGACGGCCGGCCTTTATTGAGTAGGGCGAAGCCTGCGGGCCAGGCAGGCGGGCTACTGGGCGGGTACATGGGTGTGTGGCTGGCAGTGTGCTGTGGTGCAGCTCTTGTGTGTATGATTCCGGTAGTCCAGGCTATGGGCAGGCTGTGTCTGGGCTGGCTAGGATAGGTAGGTGTGCGGGCTAGGCTGGGCTGCGGTACCCGACGAAAGCATGACTGCTGCTGCCTGAGAGCTAAGACGCAAGCGTGCAGACCGCCCTTGGCTGTGGTGATTATTTAAATGTGTGTGACCCGTGGCCACCAGCTCGCTCATGGGGCTGGACCGGCAGCCGCTGCCGCCTTCACCGCCGACGACCCCTCGCCGACCCTTATTTGCAAATGGGGGGACTCCCGGCCGGTGCGCAGCACAACGGCTACCCACCGGCGGTGCCCTTGCCGTCCGACCCCAGCGGCCCAGTGACCCCGGCCGCCACACACGCACCCACACACACTGATCACGGCGGCGAATCAAGGCAGGCCCAAGCAAGGCAGGCCCAAGCACCCCCGCTGGCCCCGCCTCCCCACACCATCACCATCATCATCATCATCATCATCATCACCATCACCATCACCATCACCATCACCATCATCATCATCACCATCAGGGGAATCACGGCCTCTATCTATCTCGTGCGTCCGGAGGGAAGCAGCCCAACACGCTGCGGATCACGAACCATCAAACTCATTCAGTTGCCAGCCATCCCGAAACGAACTCACGAAGCATTCCACAACCCCATCCATCATCCGTTTGCTCACAGTCACAGTCACAGTCACGCGCGCAGCCAGCCACCCTCCGGCCACCGCACGTCCATCGTTTCTGACGTTGCCCAACACCACCCCTCCACCCCCCCACGACGCAAGACTTGCGCTACGGGCCGCGCCCCACGATTGCGTCGGTACAGCTTCGCGCACACAGTAGCGAGCGAGAGGGGCACACACAGGGCACCGGCCCGCAACCGAGGTCGCCAAGCAGTGCTGTGGTGAGGTGGGTGGGTTGTGGGTGGGTGGGGGCACACTTCCCTCGGCGACGAAGACGACACGCCCCACGACACGCCCCGTGGCGTGGATACGTGTCGTACGGCACTTAGGCGGCGGCGCCAGTGACGGCCTGGATGGCATCCACAGCCTGCGTGGAGGGGGGGGGGGGGGTCGGGGGGGGGATTGGGTTGGGATTGGGGAGGGAAGGGCGAGGGCGTGCGGACGGGCAGGGTGCGTGGGGCACCGGGGTGATTAGCCATTTAGCCTGCGCATTGCCCAGCCACTGGGCCGGGTGCTGCTGCCTGCTGCCCTGTGCGCTGCCGGCCCAAGCCAGGAGTGTCACGTGCGGCGGAGCTACTGGTACTCACTCCGATGACCAGGTCCACGAATTGGAAGGACTCGGGCGACAGCGCCTGCGTCAGGACCGTCCTGTGGGGGGTTCGGGGGGAGGCGGGGAGGGTTGGGGTGGGTTGGGGGATTGATGTGGCGTGGGGCGGGGCGGAATGGGGTTGTGTGGGGGTGGGGTTAGCCTGATGATGGGGGGGATAGGTGAGGAGCGGGTATGGAGAGTTAGCGCGGGTGGTGCGATGGGGAATGGTGCGGGTGTGTGGTGAGTGGCTTGTGCGTTGAGGTCGGAACAGGGCTGAAACGCGTAGTCACGCCGTGGCGGGGGGGCACTCACTGCTGCGACTCGCGCGCCAGGTTGTTGAACTGGTCCATGTTGAAGGTGGTGTGGTTGCCGCCGTGCTTCTGTGTCGCGTCATTAGCGAAGCGAAGCGTAGTGTAGCGTGGGTTAGGGGTAAAGAG